>WAHA01000005.1:618791-1237582 GCA_008973685.1 Trametes sanguinea
ATAGACTCACCTGCTTCGTCGTCGTCTTCGACGTCGTCGAGGATATGCAACGTTTTGTACCGCTTCAACGCAGACTGCAGCAGCTGTATCTTGCGTTCACTCTCCACGCGCTTGCTCTCTGCGTCTGCTCTCGATTTCTTATCACCATCCGCCTGATAAAGTTTGGCCATCTTGTCTATGCCTCGCTTGTATTGCATCTCGACCTGAAGCTTGTATTCGAGCTGATGAAGCATACGCGAGATCTTGGCGGTGGTGTGGGGGGTGTCTGCCTTGATCAGGTCGAGGTTGGTATACGTCTTGGGTTTGGGTACTCCATAGGCATCGTCTACGGGCGGTCCGCCTGCGGGATGCATTTCCGGAGAGGATGCGCCGCCTGAGGCGGAAGACGGACCTGAGAGGCGATTGGCCTCGCCAGCGCGGGGCATACGAGGCGACTGGGGGACACCGGGCTGGTGGGAGCTTGCGCTGCTCGATCGGGAGTGATCGTCACGCTGCTGCATCATCTTGCGAGAATGCAGCTCGCGGAGGGTGTCCTCGAAGTAGGAGAGGGAACGCTCAGCCTCGCGGATCTTGGCGTCGTTCTTGCGAAGGACATCGGGGTTGTTCGTCGCCTGGCGGATGAGCTTGGATGCTTCGAGGAACTTGCGCTCCGTCTCGATGCGCTTATACACGGCTTGGATCTTCTGGTCCAGCTCGTGCGCCTGCGAGGTTGGATGCATGATAGGCGAGGGTGAGCGGGGTGCGGGCGTGGACGATGGGGCGTGCGATGTGCTCACCATGGCGATCTAAGTCGTGGGTCGCCCGCGGTGGCGGGGAGAGTGGCTTTGTGGCAGAACTGAAGGGAGAGAGAGAGGGCAAGGATGGCGTTTGCTGAGAGAGCCGCACTCTGCCTCATCCGCCGAGGGGCAGTGATTGTGTGCATCTGCTTGGGTCATCGCCACTTATGCCCATATCAGGTATCGATAACTCCCTTGTCGCACCATAAGTAAGTATTCCCCGCCATAATCCTATCCCGACGCGTCGCCGTGCTCGTCGTAAGTTACTACCGTCCTCATCGCCCATGCCGTCCTTCGCGACTTCTTCAGAGGTTCGCGACAACACGAACGGCGTCCAGCTCGTTCTCCGCGCTCGGCACCTCCTTGTCTCCGGACATCCCTCTCACACGGTATACACGCTCAAGGGACGTCTCCCGGACGAGGTGGACGTCATCCTCGAATCGGACCTAGTCGTCTCCCTCACGGGCATCGTCAACCGCGTCAAAATCGATTCTCGCGACATTCAACGCTCCGCAATCGCAGGCCACCTGCTCAGCTACTTCCACGCGGTACGTCGGGGTTCACGAATCTCCTGTGCGCCATGTCGTGCTTCTACTCCGCGCTTCGCCCTTCCGTCCGGCGTAACACCCCACAGAACAGCGAGCAGCTCGGTGTCCGCCCCGCGTCCAAGATCTACGTGGATGACTCTGACGGCCTTGCCAAGCGTGAGTCCACCGTCTATATTTCGCTATATATGCACTAGACCCTGAGCCATCGATCTCCTGCGCCCATCCAATTGCCTGCGGGACGTTGTGGCCGGGACGGCGGACATATGCCTGTCTCAGTGACCCTCAGCCCGACGCGACCCCTTCTCAAGCCCAGGTCGCCCGCCTCCACCGCCCGCCTGTGCGCGATCGAACTCCTCTACGTCTTCAAGACTGAACCGCTCGGGGCTGCGCAGCCGTGCAAGCCGCATACTCGTTCGTAATCCCCTCACGCGTATCCCCTCTCGGACCCGCGCGTCTTGAAACCGCGCCAGCTCAGCCTCACTCGTCATACCACAGCATATGCCGGCCCTGCCACCGCTGCGGACCCCTTTTCGCCCCATGCGTTCCTCCCGCTCGCAGCCGCGCTCGACCGCTCGGTCGAGCGATTCGCAGCGCTGCATCTCGTCAGGTCGGGCCAGTTCCAATATTTTTGTGTGCCGCTATTTCCGGGCGGTCCTAAAATTGAGCGTGCTAATATTTGCGCGGATGATGTGTTACTGCAGACGCTATCCGCTCATTTTCGGCCCGTGGCGCGAGGTGGGCACGCATACATCCTGACTGCTGAGCGGTCGGCGACGGGACAGGTTGACTGACCGAGTCTGCGCGGTTTCGCCCGTTCTTGTTCTGGCGGCTGCAGCGGTTTGACGCGGAGGTCGGTGCGTCGGACAAAATCGCACGCGCGGTCGCGTGCATGATTGCCAGGTCCCCGCACGCCCGATTTCGGAAGCAGTCGCGAGAGCTCCTCCAGGTAAGCCACCGATATTGTTTTTGGCGCCTTGCCGGAGCCCAGCTGACTGCGGTACAGGCGCTGCGTATGAGTTGCGCTTCCGCCTCTGCTGCGGCAGAGGACAATTTGCACGACCTCTTGCGAAAAGCCGGTGAGGAGGACAGCCATCTGCAGAAATCAAACGTTGTTAGCGGTGAGTCGTCCTCCGCCTCAGACACGGTTGAGACCCTCTGCCGCTCGATGGAGAGACTTTTCAAGTCGCATTCGAAGACCACTCGCTACAAGGTACTGTACCCTTTCTCCGACATTGACATCTCCGCAGTGTGACATGGCCTCTGGTCCCCCTTCGCGTTTTCTGTCGATCTCATTTTCATTGCTGGTTTCGCGTTATAACGTACATAACCCAAACTCCCCACAGAGTGTCCCCTCATTCTCGGGCGCATTCGGAAACGCGAAAAATGTGGACAGCGACGACGACCTCTTCTCGCTCCCGCATTCGCACCGTCGTTCCGACTCTCCTCCGAACACCGGGGACGAAAGGTTCGCCGCGCTCGCTGGGCTGGATCTTGAATCGGGCCTAGAGGGCGACGCGGAGATGGATTTGGCCTTGGACTGGGAATATCACCCGCTGGGGGAAGGAGCGCCTGGGGACCTGTGGTTCGAGGAAGACGCAGACGCGGACACGGTGGGTGGGAGCCAGGAGCTCCTCGACGACGAGGGAGGCCTATGCTTCAGCGACGATGATGATCCCGTCTCGGGTAATGTTCGGGGCCCGGGCCTTGAGCTGGACGACTCGAACCACGTCGGGGAGGACGGTATGGGGGAGGACGACTTTGATGACCTGTGGGCGAGCTCGCAGTCGACGCTCGACGACGTTCGTGCTTATGTTGTCTTTGTGAGGCGATGTGACCCGACCGCCTTTCATTTGCAGGATGGCACGTTGGAATGGGAAGACTACTCCTTCGGCTCGTCTCAATCCTCTAATGCGGAATGCACGGTCTCTACTGCTAGCTGGTACTCGGATATGCTTGTGGCTGACGAGGACGAGGAAGACTGGCTAGACGTTCTCGCGGGTGCTAATAACCAGCTGGAACAAGGCAACGATTTCTACGCCTCGGTATCGCGATCTGGAGTGCCTCACCTGCTGCTTTCATCTCAGACGCTGGAACCTGGCCATGGGTCGCAACTGGTTTACTCTGCTGGGCTCGAGTTTTCCCTGGACGACGCCGACGACTTGGCCATCGAATCCGCACCGAACGTTAATCTACCAGGCTCTTGCGCAGCCGTCGACACGCTCGAAGGCAGTCTCGCGACATCATCATACCTGCCTGTTCCTCTGAGCGGCGATCCTGCGTGTGCCTTGGACCGTTCTAGGTCCCCTCCCGGTCCTGCTGCTGTTCCTTCTTCTGCTCCTTTCCCTCGCAGCGCTCTTCACCTGCCTGTCCTCGACCTTGGCGGGCGTCCCGACGGACGAGAACGGCGGTCACCTGACGGCGAGAAGCTATTCCTGCGCTTCTGAAGTAGAGATTTCCCCTGCATGCAACGTTGTCCACGTCTTCTCGTGCGCGCTACCTCTGCTGGCTGGGCGCTGGGTCGTGCGTGGAAGTCGCGGTCTGACTGTGTTGCTTACACATTTGTCGCCGTGCAGCCATCGATAGACGGGCACATGAGGCGGGGCAAGGCCGGCCTCATTGCAGACCACGCGCTGGTGATAAGGACGCCTGGGCAGGAGACGGAAGGGGGTCGTGTCGTGAAGAGCTGGGCCGCACACACCGAGCGGCTGGCGGTAGGGTCTGATGGGAGAGACAGGGAGAGGGCGAGGACGGGTGGATGAATAGGTGGGATGGGCTGTGCCGGGTTCGGAGGCGTTCTGTTTCTCATGGGGCCGCTGTTATATCGGGAGTTGAGTTGGGATCGGTCACTGTGGCGTTCAGACTTCAGGCTGAAGGTTGGGTTTCGCAAACTCTCAAGTCTATATGGCGACGGCGCCCTCGCCGCGGGTAGGTGTCGGGTCGCGCGCGCTGGAGGTAAGTAACGTTTTGAGTGTGCGCGGATGACCCTGTCGACCAAGGGCACGCCTAGAAACGGAGGGACGAGTGCCCAGACGACGGCACGCCACGATCGAGTACGGGCGGAGCTTACGTCACATCCGAGGGGCAGGGTGTCCGGGTCAACTCCGCAGGGAGAGATTGGGTCGGAGTTTGAAGCGGGAGGGGGTGAAGTGTGGCTGAGGAGCGGGCGCTTGTGAGAACGACTGACGACGTCCATCGATCGACCATCCTCTGCTGCTGCTGCTGCTTACTGCTCTCTCTGCGTGAATCCTCGTCCCCGCCTGCGCCTGCGCGTGCCCCCTCTGCCCCCCTTCGCTCGTCCCTGCGCCCTGCCAGAGCACCCCCCGTCTCCTTCCCCTGCTCACTCCACATCTCTCTCCATCGAATATGCTGCCCGCCAAGCGCAACAAGGTCGACCTCAGCGTACGTTCCCCTTCGCGCAGCACTCGCATCGCCACGAAAAGCTCACGCCCCCGTCCCGCCCTCTGCAGAAACTCACGGAGGAGGAGCAGAAGCTCTTCCGCCTCTACGGCAAGCTCCCGACGCACAAGAATGTGCTCACGAAGATGCAGAAGGTACCGCTCCTCTTTTCCGCCCGCTGCGTTTTTTCGTGTGTGCGCGGTATCGTGCGTAGCTAACCCGTCCTCTTCGTGCGCAGGAACGGAAGTACTTTGACTCTGGGGACTACGCGCTGAGCAAGGCCGGCAAGGCACCCCAGAACACCGTCGGCACCGCCATCCCCAGTCCCGAGAAGTACGTTCTCCTCTTCCGCCTGCCCTGTGGCTCACCCCATACGAGTGCGATATGCTGATCGCACACCTCCTGTGTAGCATCCCCCACGCCACCTCGCCCCCCGTCCACCAGAGCCTGTCCGTCTCGCCGACGAGCTCGAACATCAACCCGACGCCGGCGAAGGAGAGCCCGCTCGCGGAGAACCCGAAGTCTGATGAGGAGCCCGCCGCCGCCGCGGAGGAGGAGGAGGAGGCGACCGCCTAAATGCGCATCGCACGCGCTCGCGCACGCCCTATGGACCATCATCAGCATCAGCACCACCACCCCCACTGCCTCCCCTACTCCATGAAATCTGCCTCCGCATACAATAATCCTCGCGTGCGCGCACGGGCTCTGTATATCGCATGGCGAGTGCGCGCGTCTCGTGGCTGCAGTCCCCCCCATTGTATTGTTTCGTTCGTGTGCGCGTGTCGGACGGGGCGCAGCTGCCCAGTCTGGCGGTGCAGAGGGCGGCCAGGTGACGTGCGGCACCACTTTTCGTTCTTCCCTCCGTCCATGCGCACTCGTCTTCGGCTTCGGTTTCGCGTTTCGTTGCTGTCTCCTCTTTCGCCACGTTCGGAACCCTCTCCATCCCCAACCCCCATCTCCCATCCCATCCTTCCTCCCATCCGCCCACTCATCGATCCACGTCCCCTGATCTCCAATCATGTCCCCGCCTCACGATCCCCATCATCGCGCGTTTTCTATCGTCTATCTACTGCTGTACTGGAGCATATACACTACTTGCACACGGACCGCTCGGAAACGCCTCCCGCACGCACGCACGCATCTGAGTGAGATCGCGCGGAGATATCCACCCATGCACGCCCCTTCGACGTCTTTCCAACCCACGAATGATCCCCTTGCTTCCTCGCCGCACTTCTCGCCCACCCCATCACATCGTCATCCCACACTTGCCTGCCTTTTCGGTGGGCGGGTGTATGCGGTGGACGGCGTTCTGGGTGCGGCGTCGGCGAGGGAGGCTGCAGTGCAGGGAAGAATCTGGTGTGTACTCCGCATCTTTGATTTCGCTCACGATCATGCGTGGCCGCTGCGTCGTTTCTCTCGAGCTGGATCCGGCTCCCAACCGAACCGCGAATTGTACTACGTAGGACTCGTCGAATTGTCGCGTACTGTAATACTATAGCCACCAGGCGAGCCGGTTCACGGCAACCGCGCGCGGCAGCGTGCTTGTGTACATACTGTAACTTGTGTACCTGACACTCATGCATACGTGCGTTCGCTGCGTGTTCGTTTGACGGTGGACCGGGGAGCCAGCCGTAAGTACGTACGTGTTGTCTCGAGCTTCGGGTTTAAACATACAGTACATAACGTGGATGCGTCGGACCGGGTATCTGGCATTCTCACTGCTCTTCGGAGTCTGGACTGTACTCCACGCGCATGCGCATGCGGCATGTGTATATGTGCATGGGGGTTGACTTCGAATCCAGGCGAATGCCGAAGAGTGAGCAACAGCTCATGGCCAGACGTGCTGGGCCGCGCTCTGCCACCAGGCGGCGGAAAGCGACGATTGCGCGCGGTGCGAGTACATCGATGGTTGACGGTGCGTTTGCACACTGAGATAGCGCTGAGTCGGAGACTCGGAAGGATGGAGAAGGAAAGGAACGAAATCTATGGTGGGTCGGTAGGTACAAGTACAATTTGAGACCGGATAGGCAAGTGAGTAAACGAGAGCTCGAGGTGGTAGATGCGACGTAGACCTATATGATAATTTACAGTACTGGAGTAAGAGACGAGACTGAGGGAGGGAGAGAATCTGCAGAGAGCGGCGAACGAGATGCGAGAGTGTGTGTGTGTCATCGGAAGGGAAAAGCTAAACGGCCGAGAGAGGTCGATCACCTCTGTAAAATCAACTACAGTACTAGCACGAGCAGTACTCATACCCAACATCCCCTGATAGACCGGTACTGACTGCTCAGCAAGCCAGAAGGAACGTGTATGATCGAGACGGAATAAGATTAAGACTTCAATGCGAGCTGTGCGCGACGCCGTTCGGCGGCGCAGCGCCCGGGGTGCGCAGGAAGCGCGCGAAGCTCGGCGAGTCGTACTCGAACAGGTCAGACTCCGTGTCCGAGTCCGACTCGTCCCCCTCCTCGTCCTCCTCAGAGTCTTCCTCGTACGTCGGCGACAACCCCGTCGTCGTGCCCCCCGCGCCCGCGCCCGCGCCCGCCCCGACGTTGAAGACGTCTACGAACGGGGTGGGGGGAATGTCCTTGTCCGCCCCGTCCTGTCGTCGACTTGGCGAGGATCGCGGCGACGCGTGCCTCGAGCTGGCGCTGCGGCGCGGGCCCTGGAGTGAGCGCGCCACTCGAGCTGCCCGCGGAGTCGACGGACGACGGGTCCTCCTGGAAGAAACTGCTCAGCTCGTGCAGATTCTGCACCATATCCCCCAGGTCGTCCTCGTCCGCGTCCGCACCGTGGCCGTGGCCGGAGAGCCCGACGAGCCCGAGCGCGGCGAGGTGCCCCTGCTCGTCGTCCGGCTGGAAGTCGATGCGGCTCGGGCGGAGCGTGCCCTTGCCGAGGTCGAAGACGGCCTCCACGTTCGCGCGGCAGGCGTCGCGGCGCACCGCCGCGCGGGGCACGCACCACCCAGACGGCTGCGGGATCCCAAACACGTCCGCGACGGACTCGACGTCGCGCGCGTCCGCGCGCAGGTGGTGGTGCAGGCTCATGCGCAGGACGTGCTTCGCCGCAGGCCCGCCCGAGATCTGCATCGGCTCGTCGAGCACGTCCAGCGCCTGCGGGGCGCGGTCCGTCTCGAGCAGGCGCAGGAGCGGCATGAGCAGCTCCGAGCCGAGGAGGTCGACCTGGCTCTTTGTTTCGCGCTGCTGGAAGAGCACCTTGAGGATCTGCATCGTGTGCACCTGCAGCCAGCGCTCGTTGTTGAGCACGAGCCCCATGAGGAGCGTGATGACCTCCGTCCAGTGGTCGACGCCGTAGTGCTCGCGCAGGCTGGAGACGGACTGCCGGAGGAAGTCGTCTTTCGTGCGGAAGCGGCCCTTGGCGAAGGACGTCATGATGCGCTCGATACTGGGCCGCTCTTCTTCTTCGGCTAGGCGGCTGATGTTGAGAGCGAAGTCTTGCAGAGCCTCGTCCTTGATGTCTTCCGACATCGCGCGGAGGCACCATGGCAGAGAAAGCGTGTACAGATCCCGGACACGACCTTCCGTTGGGTCAATCAGGCGGGAGTCTTGTACCTTGGCGAGTCGCTGCAGCAGCTTGATGGTGAGGTCGGAAGTGACGGAGGAACGCAGGCCAGTGAGCAAGCTAGACTGGAGGGTCGTTGTGCCAGTCCAGTGGGTAGGCATATAGGCGAAGAGGAGCTCGGCAGTGTCGGGGTCATCCAGATCGACCCGCGTCAGCACGGCGTCGAGCAATTGTAGCGTATGCAGGAACTCGGTCTCGACGGTTGTTGACAGGCAGGCGACTGCACACCAGAACAGCTGCGGTAACTGGGAGAATTCGAGGTCGCTTGAGGAGGCGAGGGAGGTTAGGGTAGACAGGATCTCAACGTTGAAGCTCTGGATGGCGAGTTCCTCGTCTGCGATGGTGTTCGCGAGCCTACCGAGGAGCATGCCGACGTGCGTAGGCCCGATGCGCGGAGAGAGGGCACGGTACAGTTGCAGCGAGCGGAACGCGACAGGGCGGATCGAGCACGCAGTGCCCCAGTTCAAAGCGAGTGTCCCCCACTGCTCGGACAGCTTGGGATGCAGTGGTTCCACCAGATTGAGTACGGCATTGCCGAACCAACGCATCTTGGCCTCGACGTCCGCGCTGCTCTCGTCCTCCTTCCACATCCGTGCTTCCACCTCCTTCTCCAGTTCGTGGAGCGACGCCTTCAACTCGGGCCGTGACCGGTACAGCGACCGGTCCGGGAGTTCATCGTATCCGGTGAGGCAAGAGCGGAGGAGTTGGAACAGCATGTGACGGGCTCGTTGTTGCACGAAAGACTGCCGATGGTCAAGGTGCATGAACAGCGCGTGGAACAGCACCGAAAGCTGGTCCTGGAATTCCCAGTATCGCTCGAGTGCGGTCTCAGAGAGGAACAGAAGTGCAAACTGAGCGACCCCCAAGGAAAGCCGCGGCTTCTCCGAGAAGAGGATGTCCAAATCAGACCAGAGCTCGAGATCCTCGTCGTTCGGGTGGGCCAGCTTGTGTTCCAGACTGGGCAGCATGCGGGCAGGCTCTACCACGCTGCAGAGCTCCTCGACAATTTGCCTTCCGACTACGCTCTGCGAGAGGCACGCGACGATCTTCGCAGCGCAGCCGATAAAGACCGTGCTGCCGACCTTGTGCGACTGCTCGAGCAGGAAACGGATGACGGCATGCCCATTGGACTCGTTCGGCGGGTCGACGAGGCGAGTCCATAGAACTAAAATCTGCTCCGCGTATGACTCTGCGTACCGCAATGTTAGTGCCATGAGATGGTAGATGGTCTGACGACCTTCGCTAGAGAGACCGGACTTGTCATCGTTCATGAGATCGATGTTAGGCACCCAGTATTCCAGACTCTGAAGCAGCAAGAGGACACCCCGGTCGGAGCGGGTATCGAAGACCCGTGGGAGCCATTCCGCGAGCTGTGCAAGGACCTTGATTGCCTGGTCGGGGTGTTCCCCTGCCAGCACGTCGGATATAAGCCGATGAGCGTGGAGGTATGTGCTTGGCGCCGAGCTCCCGACAGCGGCCTCGTACTGAGAGAGGGAGATGATGCCCATGGACTGCTCGTGGATCATCTCGAGCATGTTGAACGCCTGGCGACGGATTTCCAAGAGCGGGTGACACAGGTTTGACAGACCCAAGCACACGATCTGCGCAAAGCTGAAGGCAGTCGCGGCCCCACTGCACACGGCGTCGGCTACGACCTCGAAGAAACGAGCATTACTCGTGTCGAGCTCTCGCGTCATGACAAACGCCCTTCGTAGACACTCGTCGAGGAAGTTGGGATTAGAGCGAGGGTAGCACACCAATGAGCGCAGCGCTTTCCTGAGTAACCGTCAATGACTCAGATATGAACTACCAATGTCAATAAACTCACTTTCCCGCTGCCTGGACGGGCTCATGAAACGATGCTAGAATCGCAGTCAGGCGGTCCAGAGTCGGTCCAACTTGCAGAGGCTTCACAGAATCCAGCGCTTGGCGATCCGTTGGGGAGTTCGACTCGATGTCCGGAGGGAAGAACGCCTTTTGCTGCGCAGGCAGTCAGTGCATATTATATGGAAACTGAAAGCATAGACTTACGCAGACGGCAGCCATTGCACCAATAGCGGCATTCGATAACGCGCGAGTCTCGGTCTGGAACACCTGGATGATCTCTGCTTGGCTTGCAGGATCAGTGTACGACTTCGCCGCCATGGTCTGCATGTACACCAGCCGCCTTTTCACGTCCTCCGACTGCTTCCCAAGCTGGCACCACTCCTCGCACATCGTGTACAGCGCGAGGTGCAGATTGTGCGGAATGAAGCGATCCGAGTCCTTCAGCGTCGCGAGGGCGTCGAAGAGGCGCTCGATAGTGCCACAGAAATATCGGCGCAGGCGTTGCATCGAGAATCGATCTCGGTTGTCTGGAGACGTTAGGAAGCTTTGGGTTGTCCGAACGTACTTGAGGACGTAGGTCAACGCCGCCTGTCGGCCAGTAGATCTTTGATCTTGCAGGGAGTGCGCGGTCAGGAAGTAGATGCGAGCGACCGCAGTATGGAAACGCTCTTGTCGACGAGCGCGACCGATCATAGGCGCAGTGGTTACACCCTTCGTCCTAGGATCATCGTAATGCTGACGAGACTGCAGCTTGCTTAAGTCTTCTAACAGTTGGGAGTAGCCACTCGCAGGGAAGGAGCTGATGCATGAGACGGCAAGGTCGCGGAAGATCGTGTAGTCCGAGTCGAGGAACCGGCTGAGCGCCCAGAAGAGATCGTGCGTGGTCTGCATCTGCTCCGCGCCGAAGTCGGTATCTGAGCGCGCACGAGAGTGATCTCGAATGCCACCCATCGCCGCCCTCGAGTCGGTCACCAGCGCCGTTGCGCAAATCAGCTTCATCCACACATGCCACTGACTGATGTGATCCCTGTTCTCCGCAACGAGACGTGCGCCATCGCGATCCCCAGATGAACCAGAGCGTTGCGGGTGGTTGACGGGAACGCGAGAGGTGATCCCGGACAGCTGCTGCATGATCTGCGTACCGCGAGCGGCGGCTGCAACCAGTTTCTCCCGCAGAGAAGTGCCGACGGAGGGGGCATGGTCCATGTACGCCTGAACGAAGCTGGGATAGAGATGCCTCCACAGTATCCTGTCAATGGAATGCTCGCTGTCTGCGAGGCGCAGGAGCTTGTCTGTACGGCTCGACTGCCTCCACTGACCGAGCCTGACGAGTTCGTCAGCCTCAAGGACGTCGTCGAGTCCCCGGAAGAAGTGATTCGATGCACCGTCCTCAAACAGTCCATGCACGAAGGCAAAAAGCTCTTGAGGGTAGATCGAGGACGGGGTAGAGGGCTCGGGGTTCATGTGTTCCATCAGGACCTTCAGGAGGCGGATGGCCTTGACTCCAGCTGTGTATGCAGATGCCTTGCGGTGTGCGAGCAGGAATAAGGCGCCCGTCTCGATCTCCTCCACGCGTGCCATCACGTTGTCGGTCTCTTCATTTGTCCATCCGTGTGCGGGCTTCTGCATCGTATCGTGGATCCAGCGGTCGACGAAACTGATCCAGAGATTGACAATGCGGGTACACTCGACAGGTAACCGCATGCCAAACCCTTCCTGCGTAATCGCCGACGTGCTAAAAGGAAAGCAGAGAAGCGGGCAAGCAGAACAGAGGAGTAGCTGGGGTCCGCCATGAACCGCTGGAGCGCAAGCGTAGCTGATTCGCCGACAGCGGGTTCTATATGGATGACGCCCCGGATGAGCATGTCGAAGGCATCGTCTGGAGAAAGCGACGAAGGCAGCAACCGAGGCCAAGACTGGTAGATCACTTGAAGCACGTTGATCTGCGGTGCATAGTGCTCCGAATAACCCACAGAGCCCTCCGGATGATGCCGGACAACGTAGTTGTGTGCCTCCTCGTACGCCAAACCGAGACGAGAAGTAGCCCACTGGTCGTCAAGAACCGACCATTTACCGACAGACTGGTAGCAGGCAAGAACGACAACGGAGAGACAAGAGGTAGCTCGGTCCAGGAAGTCGGTCCAGTTGGACTTGGCAGCGACAGAGGAGGGCAGAGGACCAGACGACGAAGGGTAGTCTTCCCAAGCAGGTATGCTAGTGAAGTCGGTACTCATCGGCCAGGAGGGCATAGGCTCTTCCCGTTCAATCAGATGAAGGGATAGCAAGATGGCCTGGGTAGCGATTGTCATCCGTTCTGGGGCAAGAAGATGAGCTACTTGGGTTGGCTGGGAGTTGACCGACCGCTCCTGCAGGAGATCCAGGCAGAGCTCGCTGCCCACGTCGAAATGCCGCGATAGCGCGAAGTGGACCATGTAAATGAAGGGCTGGAGGTGCTCCTCGGGAGGGATTGATGCCTAGACGATTGGATGGGAAGAAGTGCTTGAAGACGCCGTCGAGCTTGGCGGAGGCGGTAGAGAGTGGTTCGTGACATCGGTAGAGGTATGTCCAAAGCAGGCGTAATATCCCATTGAGGACAGTGATTCGATGCGGTTTCTCCTGCAGAATTGCGTTCAGTGCGTGTTCGTCCTAAAATATGGTGTACATACCTTGAGCTTGCTCAGGCCTGCTTCAAAGCAAGCCGACCAATTCCGGAGGAAATATTCGTGTGGTGCAACACAAAGCGCGGTAACCGCCAATGGATAGGCGACGTGCCAATATCGAGGTTTCGCGGTCATGTCTCTTGCCTTGGGATATATGACCTCAATCGCCTTCGCCCACTCAGGATGGTTGACTTCGGCCTGCGCAGTCTGCACGGTGTTGTGTCAGAGGGTGAGCTGTACGATATGTACACTAACAACGCTTACCTTCCCAATTGGGTGAAGCAGTTGCACCAATGTTTCAGCGAAAATCGTCTTGAGACGATTGCCGTGTGCGTTGTCAAAGGACTTTGAAAGTGAAGCGAGAAATTCTGCTCCCTCCTCGAACCGCTCAGGAGGCCATACCTGGACATCATATTGGTGACCTCCAACGTCATGTCAGATACGATTCCTAACCAACCTTGATATGTATATGCCTGAGGCCTTTCACCAAATTCTCGTACTTGGGGTCGGCGTCCTTCCCAACCTGTCCCGCTGCGATGGGACCAAGTTCCGTCAAGAATCTGTCTGTAACACTCTCGAATCTGCAAAATTTCGTCAATGCACTCCACATCCGTCCACAAAATCAAGTCACTTACCGAATGTCCGCAAGGTGTCCCAGGAGTGCTGCGTGCAAGTCCCCAATAGCCCTGTAGTTGGCAGACTGCATCGATAGCCGCGGGTCGTGCCGCTTGAACGGCTCAAACGTGAGCTCCTCCAGACCATGCCCGACAATATCCGGCAAGCCGTCCTTGGATATCGAGCGCGTCACCGCGATGAGCGCGCGACACATGATGTAGACTGAGGCGAGCGATTTGCGCTCGTTCAGTGCTTGGGGAACGTCTGGCATGCGCAGCGCCCGCGTCCCGGATGGCGACTGGGAAAGGTGGTATTGGACGAGGTCTTGGCTCGCTGGATCGCTCTGACTCTTCCGCCAACGCATGATGGAGTCGACGACCGGCTTAGCGTTGCGTTGCGCGACTTTACCCAACGATGATAGCATTTCGTCGAATTTCTCATCCACGGCTGGACCCATGTAATCCTCCAAATGGGGATCGCGATCCTGTTCAATCGCTCAGTAACGGTAACGGGAACTCAAGTTCTGTATCACATCACGCACCAGAGGCAGACGGAGAAATTCGTCAATGTGAGACTCCGCAGACGCAGCGAAGCGTATAAATATTGCGTGCAGCGCATAGTCAGCAGGCGTCCTAGGGTCGAGCGCAGGCTTCTCCTCGCTATCCGAGAACGAGCCCGCGTCCTCTGCATGAGCCCCAAACGCACTCGGCATAGGTGGTACGGGGGGTGGCGAGGAAGACATGGGATAGAACCCATGTCCGTGATCACTCCCACCATCCGAGTTGTAGAATATCGACCCCGAGTGTGAATGCTGCGATCGTGCATAGTCTTTATGCTTTGGGTCTTTGACCGGCCATCACCGCCTCCAGGCGTCGCAGGCCTAAAATGAAGTGGGCTGGCATTCATCGTAGTTTGTCGTGAGGGGACCGGTGGGGCGTGTGCGAGGGAGGACGTTGAGCGGGCAAACGGGTTCTTCAAGTGCGGGGTAAGCCTGCATGTCGAGCGGGGGCATGGGTGGAGGCGCATCGTTACTCTTCGTGCTCTTGAACGCGTTCCGGAGTGACGCAAACGACGACTTCTTCGTGAACGGGAGAACTGCTCGTCGTCGCGACGGAGGACTGAGTGGAGTGCGTGAACGGTGTCGTCTTAGGAGGCCTTGCGTGGTACGGTGCCGGTGCCGGCGTACGGGACGGACTGCCCCGAGTCCTGCGAGGTGATGGAGTCCCCGCGGTTGTGGAAGTACGACCCACCCGGTCGGTCAAAGGTGGCCTGGGGCGTGAGGATGGTCGGGGAGTCGAGTCCCGAGCTGCTGCCGCCTGCGTTGCCCCACACGCTGGTCTGTTGCGCTCGCCCGAAGAGGGAGGGCGCCGGCCGGAAGTCGTCATCGTCGTTGAAGTCTACGTGCCATACGTATGTTCGAGATTGAAGCAAGGGGCATCCGGTCAGGAAGAGTTGCGAAAGCGTGTGTGTAGGTGGGCTGACGTACCGGGTATTGTGATCTGCATGCCTTCCGAGCCCATGGTTCGTTACTGCTCAGCTCCGCGCGATGGGAACGACTTCAGCACCAAGAAACGAGTGGGTGGCCAGTAAAACCAGAGCGAACTTCCGACGACGACTTATACCAGACCAGCAGGCGAGCAGAGGACAGTGTAACCGTCGACGGCCAAGACGTGCTACACAGGCATCGACCAGTCCAGTGCCTGCTTACCACTTAGGCGCCCATATTGTCGCGTCTCTCGGCAAAAGCTTGGTGGCGGCATCGCGGCACTCGTCTCCCCGCCGGGAACTTGCACAAGTTGCACTGTCGCAGCCCGACAGCATGTTCGCTGCTAATAGGTTGTTATAAATACTGAACAATCCTTGCAGAATGCATTGAAACAACGTCCGGATGTAGAGATACAAAGTAACGACAGGTAGGTTGTAGTACAGGTGCCTCTAGCGAGCTCTATGCTTGCGCTCCGTTGGCGCCATTGACATTCACGCCACGAGCGCGGTTTTTGACGAGGGCCCTCCTGCCACGGACGCCTTCGCGAAGCCTGTCCAGGACAGGCACGGTCTGTTCCCAAGAAATGCACGCATCTGCAGTAATGCCGGTCAGCAACGGAGTCCGTCTAATATCCGCCCGAAACGCATCCTCACCTGTCACAGACTGGCCGTACTTCAATCCAGCCGGGCCCGACACCGGGATGTCCTGGCGCCCTTCTACGAGGTTGGACTCGATCATGACACCCATGATCATAGACGAGGTGTCTCCAGACTCGAGTTGCCGTGCCTGCAAACGTACAATCAGCCATTCCATCCATGATACACGTTCGATAGAGACCCAACATACGATGTCTTCCGCCACTTCAATCTGCTTGATGTGCTGCTTCTGGCTGTTGCCGTGACTGCAATCAATCTGACCGCGGACAGGTGAGGTGATGCATCACGCAGCTTATCAAAACGAGGACGAACGTACCATAATTTTGGGGGCGAAGCCGGCCTTAGCGAGCTTCTCTCCGCAGGCTACGGACGAACTCCGCAGAGTAGTTCGGACCGCTAGAGCCTCCTCGGAGGATGACATGCACATCCGGGTTACCCTAGTGCATTTCAGCGGGACTATCCACCTCGCGAGTGTCCATCGAAAGACACGCACCTCGGTCTCGACAATACTGCTCAGACCGCCCTTGCCGACAGAGAGGAACACATGGGGACGGCTTGCAGCACGGCAGGCATCGATAGCAATACCAACCGTACCGTCCGTCGAGTTCTTGAAGCCTGTAGGCATTGACAGCGCAGACACGAGCTCACGGTGCACCTGCGACTCCGTGGTACGCGCGCCAATGGCACCCCAGGATACCAGGTCGGCAGTGTACTGCGGCGTAATGGTATCGAGGAACTCGCAACCGGCGGGAAGCCCCATCTTTGCGATGTCGAGCAGGAGTGTGCGCGCGAGGCGGAAGGCCCTTGTTGATCTGGAAGCTGCCGTTCATCTCGGGGTCGTTGATGAGGCCCTTCCAGCCCACAGTGGTGCGAGGCTTTTCGAAGTAGACACGCATGATGATGTGCAGCTCGTCCTTGGCAGTCTCTGCGTACTCGCGAAGACGGCGCGCGTACTCCAGAGCGGACTCGACGTTGTGCACTGAGCAGGGCCTGCGCAGGGATCAAGCTGAGTCGAGTGTTTGGAAGTCTGTATGGACACTTGACTTACCCGACTACTACAACTAGGCGGTCATCGCGGGAGTGCAGAATGTTTTCGGTAGCCTTGCGGCCCTCAAGGACGGTCTCCGCAGCAGCAAGAGTCCTACACCACGCAGATACATGAGCCATATTGAATACGGTGAGCTCGCGAAGCAACATACAAAGGCAGGTCCTCTTGGAGGATAGCAGGAGGGATGAGAGGCCGAGTCGCCTTCACGCGACGGTCCTCAAGCTGAGAGAGTGCATCACGGACAGTAATTCCCATGTCGGACACTAAGGTTGCGATGATCAGGATGAGTAGAGGCGAGAGCGGGGAAGGGTTCTTTAGTAAAGCAGCCCTGACAATTGGCGCGGTATATATACGCACTGTCGAGTCAAGCTGATTGACGATAGCGGGCGCTGATCAGTCGCGTACGAAGCCGGGTCTATACCGGGTACTTTTGCAGAGGCTGTAAAAAAGAGGGCGGTGGTGGCGTGTGTAGAGAGAAGAGATTTGAGCAAGAGTCGGAGCGATGAGGTCGGCGGATTCGAGTCAGAACAGGCGCCCATAAGCACATACCGAGTCCGATCGCCCGCATGCCAAAATGCCGCCCACGTGGTTGGCGTTCCCAATTTCGCACTGTGTCCCATAGGCGCCCGCATCCCTCCGCGCGCTCTCGCTGCTGTCGACGTCGTCCTCCAGGTCGCTCTCGCCCACCTCATCCGTGTCCCCACCTCCGCTTCTTTCGCTCTCTTTGTCACCATGGACTTCTCTTCTATGAGCTCGGCCGAGCAGGCCCACATGACGCGCATCATCGAACGCAAGCAGGTGCGCTGGCTTCATCGCAAGGCTGCGCATATTTGTCGCTGACAGTGCCTTTGCGTTGGCAGATGCAAGACTTCATGCGCATGTACTCTAGCCTCGTCGAGCGCTGCTTCAACTCGTGCTGCAACGACTTCACCAGCAAGGCCTTGTCATCAAAAGAGGTATGTCCCATCTATCACTGTTCTAGTGGGTGGAACGTTGTGATTGACCACATTCGCGCGGCGGCGTCTCAGGAGCAATGCGTCCTCAACTGCACGGACAAGTTCCTGAAGCACTCCGAGCGGGTGGGTGCGCGGTTTGCGGAGCATAACGCCGGTGCGTGTCGGCATTCCCAAGTCGAGGTTTGACTCGCTCGCTCATCGCCTTCTGTCCAGAGATGATGGGTGCCTCCATGCAGAAGTGACGTTCCTGCAAGCTTCCTCCGCCACAACCACACGACACCTCCCATGTATCGTACAGCTATCCATGCATGAGCGTATAATCTGGTTATATAATCTCGTCTCATCTCCTTGGCTATGCTGGTGCCCCGCACACTCAAAGAAGGTAAGTCGCCAATCCTTTCAGCTGACGCCTGCTTCTTTTCGTAATAAAAACCTCCCTGTGGAGACTCTTCAATATCCAGCCAATGCCATTCCGATGCTTTGGGACGACCTGAAGCTGTTCACACGTAGCAAGCGATCATCAATACTAGCATCAACATTATAGAGCTATACAGTACAGGAAGACCAGATACATGAAGCATGGTGGCATGATCAAGGGACAACGAACTCGCTAACGGCGATATCGAAGATAGGTGCTTCGTTCAGGCCTGGACTGCCTCTGCGGCTCTGCCGAGCTCCGCAACAGTCTGACCCTCAGGGATGGCAGCGTTGGGCGTGGCGGGCGCAGGGGTGGCTCCCGCGGGAGTTTCCCCAGCAGCGGGAGCCTCTGCAGTAGCAGTAGCCGACGCGGCGGGAGCCTCCCCGTCCTTCTTCGACCCGTTCTTGCGGAGCCAGTTGGTGACGAACTTCACATGCGCGCTGTAGTTCAGGGTCGCATCAAGGACGTCCCTGTTGACCAGACGGTGGGGTCGCGATAGAGGATCGCTCCGTCAGGATCCGTTGGATACGGAGGATGCGGGCCTCACCTCACTGTGCCCTTCGAGTCGATGATGAAGGTCACACGGGCACTCTCTGCGAGACCGAAGAGGCCCTTGCCAACGTGGTAGGCCTTGCGTGCCTCGCCCTTGGCGTCACTGAGGACCGGGTACTATCACGCCGGAGGGACGCTCGTTAGGTGATGTCCTAGGCTCGTCTTCGGATGAGCGGGAGAAAGGTGGGGACTTACAGTCAGCTTGTGCTTGTCCACGAACTCCTTCTGCTTGTCGACTGGATCAGGGCTAACGCCGACGACTTCGACGCCGGCTTCCTTGAAGGTAGCATCCTCTGCCATACGACGCAGTTTGTTCGCGTTTCCTGTTCAAAGACATTGAAGGGGATAGGCACTCACTGTCCAGGGCGTCCCGGAATTGACAGGCTTCCTTCGTGCACCCATAGGTTCCTGTACACCGTACACCGAACCCAGCGTCCCGTCAGCATCTCCATCTTCTTGTTACACGTAACTTAGACGCCTCCGACGCGGAGCCGGAGTGGCTGAACTCATACGGCAGGCCACTCACCAGACTTGGGATAGAAGAACAGCACGGTCGGAACGCCCTTTGCGCCGGGCGTCACCGTGTACGTCTGTCCGTCCGCACCGGGAAGCGAGAAAGTCGGAGCGGGCTTGTCGATGAGCGGGTGGCGGGCCATTGTCTCGTCGCTTGTTGTTGTCTCGAGCGTGAATGGAGGAAGAGAGAGGGAGAGGTGCGATGCGTCAGGGGTTCGTGCAGCGGTCGTTAAGGCGTGGTTGTGAGAGGGGCGGGTCTCAGGGTCGGGTCAGCGGGGCTCGGGGCTTCTTCTCGCTGCATTTTATAAGCGCAGCGATACCCGAGCGGAAGCTTATGCACGCATGTTTGTGCAAGGTGCGCATGACGGTGGGCAGTGGGCACAACAGGTGGGCTGGGCTGGGCTCAGCAGCATGCAGGCGACGGTGGAAGTCTCTAGCACTCAGGTTCCGTGTGTCTTTGCTTCGAGTCGTGCAGCGTGCTGATGGCAGTGGGCACCGTCCTACAGGTCTATCACAGGTTCCTTCTAAAAGGTCCGAGCACGCCGAGCGATGCGTGCAGAGTCGAAGAAATGGAACGTGCCATTGCGGTATGCATCGCGGCCGGGGAGAGAATGTAATCCTCTAGTGTACTAGGAATGCAACGACTCGACATACGAGTGGATGCTTCGCACTCACTTGCCAAGGTAGCCGTCAACATCCCAGGCACACTTCTGTGCGCTTGTCGACCTTCCCTGTAGACATGCCGCTGGAAGCACTCACAGCTACGCAGCACCATCAAACCCAGCGCGAACCTTGGTAGGGAAGAGCCGAACGCAGAGTTTTAATATAGCGGTTCTGCGATTCATGTATATCAAGCTCGCAAGCGTGGACAACTACTAGACAGCGTGGATTTGATCGCAGGAGAGATCACTGAGGTTGGCAAGTACTGGGTGCATGAAAACGAATACGACTCTCCGGAATCGGCGCGCGAGACGAGCCGCTCTCCTTTGTACGGGCAGTGCCACGCGAGCGAGACGCCTGGCGGGGAGACGGGCCGCTGACGTGATTGGACGAACCTTATTCTGAGCACAGCTGCAGCGTCTCCGGCAAACTCGCGATCAATTTGTGCCCCGGTCGCCCCTTGCAGCCTCTTGCTCCTATCACAAGCAGGCTTTCAGCTCCTCGCCGTTTTGGGGGAAGGTCTTGTTTCGCTGCGGGAGTGAACGAGAGGAGGGTTCGTAAGAGGATTTCTGACATGGCACGCAACATTGTCGTCTCGTGGGATGGACGGTGATGAATGAACTGTGACAACGCTAAGTCCTACCTTCAGCGGCAGAAGCTTGCAAATACCAGTGTACATAGCCGGCCGTCCATGTACAGTACTAGCGTTCCATCAAAGGGAGGCCTGGGAATGTGGCCCAAGGAACGCGCACGCCGCGGTATAGCCGAGCTCAGCTGGGCGGCGAGCGTCGCTCCGCGAGCAGTCATGTTGTCTCCCACAACGAGGCTCCCCACGGGCCCAAAGAGCTGTGGCTGCAGCCTGCGTGGGCCATCTGATCAGCCCTGCCCCCGCCCCCGGCTTTCTCTTCGCCGGAATGCGCTTGCTCTCTACCGGACACCGCGCTCGACGCCCCTCATAGGCCCATACAAAGCCCCAGCCTGCGCACCCTCCTGATAGCCTACCCGCGTCTCCTCACCCTCCCGCCTTCTCCCCACGCGCGCGCCGCTGCTTCTCCTTTGACGTCCACCGTCTTCTCCTGCTCCCGCGTGCGCACACTTTGACAGCAGCCAGTCATGCATTACAAGTCGCTCTTTCCGCCCCTGCCGCCCGTCCCGGACACGAACGCGCACGACTTCATATTCAACTCGCCTGCCCTTCAGGAGCCGGAGGACAAGGTGCTGCTCATAGACCCGTTCGGGGGCAAGACGTGGAAGAAGAACGAGTTTAAGGAGAGGGTGTATGACTGCGCTACCGCTTTCCTCGCACCGGAGTCGCAGGGCGGCTTTGGCTTCGCTCCCGAAGGCGAAATGGTCGCCATAATGAGCCCGAACTGTCTAGTGAGTGATCTCCCTTATGTTAGGGTACGTCCGTCCTGACGCGTTCCGCTAGGAATACGTTACCCTAGTACACTCGCTATTCCGCGTAGCCATCCCCTTCGCTCTCATCCCCGCCTCCTCGACCGCCTTCGAGCTCCAACACCTCTTCCGCACCTCCGAAGCGACGCGCTTCTTCGTGCACCCTACGCTCCTACCACAGGCGCTAGAGGTCGCGCAGGTGATGGGCCTTCCGCACGATCGTGTCTACGTCATGGAAGGGCGCGTAGAGGGGCGCAGAGACGTCGGAAGCGTGATCAGAGCCGTGCGCGAGCGAAAGGTCTCTCGAGTTGCGAGTAAGCCGGTGACGCGAACGACGCTTGCTTACCTGGTGTTCTCGAGCGGAACGAGCGGTCTGCCCAAAGGTGCGTTTGAGCGTCAAAAATGGTACGTGCGCGGTCCCGGATGCTGAAATTGGATTGCGCAGCTGTGATGATCTCACATCGGAATGTGGTCATCTCGCTAGTTCAAGCCGCCCTGGCCGCTGAATTCGAGGGTCCGAACCCTATGCTAGAGGTACGCCTCTCATTGAGCGGCGCATTGCAAATCTGTGCTCTGACGCTTAGCCTGCACAGACTATCCCCCCAGTATCCCTTGGGTTCTTGCCGTTCTACCACACATACGGCTTGCACTATGTCGTCATCCGTCCGGTAGCTCAGGTCATACCGACCATTGTGCTCCCAAGGTGGAACGTCGATGCTGTCCTCGACCTCATTCCCAAGTACGCACTCCGATCTGTCTCGAGACCCCTTGAATGCAGGGACTAAGCACGATGTCGCGGTAGGTACCGTGTGTCGATATTGAGTTTGACACCGCCGGCGATGCTGCAGCTCGTGAACCACCCGCGAATTCGGCAAGTGGACCTCAGCTCGCTAGTGCTCACGGGTAGTGGTGCTGCACATCTACCTCCGAAGCTCGCACAGGCGTTCAAGCAGTTGCTCAAGAACGTCGAGGCCGTTGGTGAAGGTGAGCTGCTCGCATACTTTGCCTGGGCTCGCATGTGCTGACATCAGTGCGTCAGGATACGGTATGTCTGAAATGGTGAGTTCACTGCACCTGCAGTCCTAGGAGCAGGAAAGTGACGCGTGCGCTAGACCATCTCGGGAACGCGCACAGCGCATCCGAAGTTCGGCGGCCCGAAACCCGGCAGCGCAGGTGTGCTTCTCCCCGGCATGGAGGCGAAGATCGTCCGCGAGGACGGCACGCTTGCTGGCCCCAACGAGCCCGGGGAGCTCTGGCTCCTCGGCGAGAACATCGCACTGGGATACTGGCGGAACGAGAAGGCGACGAAGGAAACGTTTGTCGATGGGTGGTTGCATACTGGAGACAAGTTCCGGATAGACGAAGACCAGCATTTCTTGTGCGTTGCCCTCGCCGTTGTCTCTCCATTTCAAGGAGTCATTGATGGTTGGGTTCCGTGCAGCTTCGTCGAGCGTGCGAAAGACATCCTCAAAGTATCCGGCGCACAGGTCTCCCCGACCGAGATCGAGGAGGCGATACTCGCGCATCCGGACAAGCTCATCGTCGACGTCACCGTCGCGGGCGTGTCTGGCGGACGCACGTCGGACGAGAAGGTGCCGCGCGCGTGGATCGTGCTGAGCGAGGAGGGCAAGCGGAGGGGCGAGAAAGAGGTCGTGCAGGAGCTGCATACGTGGGTTCAGAAGAACCTCAGCAAATACAAGTGGTTGAGGGGCGGGATCGAGATCGTTGACGAGGTGAGGATTGGCCAGGATGTGATCGCAGTAGAGGCAGGAGCTGATGATGTGTTCTCTTTTTTCCAGATTCCGAAGAACCCGACTGGAAAGGTGTTGCGCCGCGTATTGCAGGACCGCTTCGAGCAGCAAGTTCAGGCCCAGAAAGCCGCCCCGCGCGCCAAGCTATGATTGCGCCGCCAGCTTATGACACTCCCTCAGACGTTATTGACTCGTTCTCGTCGTGTTCTTGGGTAGAGTCTTACACAGGCTGTTCTCCAAGTTGTATCTGTAGTCACTCTATACTCTTGCCCGGGTTGTTATGTCATGAACAGTGCGCCATGCATGTAGAAATGCGCGCGCCAGCGGCAGGCTGGCCGAATGACGATCCACTGGACCTGCCTGATTTGGAGGGCGGTGCGTGTGACGCAATAGTGCCAGGTCGAGTCCCGCGTTCGGTCTTGCGCTCAGCGACATTCAGCCATCTCTGGCTGTTGCACTCACGACACACGCCTCTCTTTCTGCTGATCTGTTTGTCTGAACGTCCACTATGGGTGACGACGACACGAAGTCGAAGCACAGGTCTCGCCACGACCGGGACGACCGCGAGCACAAGAGCAAGCGCAGACACAAGTCCGACAAGGAGGGCAGCAGCAGGAAGCGGTCGCGCAAGGACGATGCGGAGCACCTGCACATTGTCGATGATGACGTGAACGACGACGATATGTGGGTTGAGAAGAACATTGACATGGAGGGCGAGGTGGTGCGTGGTCTTCGTTGCGTTGGGTTCTGTTTGTTCGGCGTCGCTCATCGGGCATGTCGCATCGGTTACTTGAACGGGTAGCCTCTCGCGACGAACATTCCTACAGCGGAATGACCTCAACTATCAAGAGCAGGGCGGAGGAACGCCCTGGGGACCCTCCCCTTCCCCCTCCCCTCCGTACGGAGACGGTGTTGAAGAGGGACGAGTGGATGCTCATGCCGCCCACGACACCTCTCGTGCCCGCGACGCAAGCGAAGGACACGCCGGTGCCGATGGACGAGGATATGACTGAAGGATATGGAGAGCCGGCGCAGAGTGCGCGCACGATGAACGGCACAGTGGACTTCTTCTCCAGTCTGGGGACGGAGGTGAAGAAGAAGCCGCCTCCGTCTGACCGCCCTGACCCCGACAAGGTGCGTGCTTCTGTGATGAGTATATTCAATGGACTCTAATGATCTACTATCCACCCCAGCCCTACATTAGCCACAAGGAGCTGAACACGGCGCTGAAGGAAGGGAAGAGCATAGACGAGATACCGGATGCGGCTCCGAAGGCCGTGGTTGCTGGCGGTCCCGGCTCGCAATGGCGCATGATGAAGCTCCGGAGAGTGTATGAGACGGCGGAAGAAGAGGGTCGGCCGATCGAGGAAGTCGCGATTGACCGCTTCGGCACCCTGGAGGCGTTCGAGGAGGCGAAAGAAGAACGGCGCATCCTGGACTGAACGGGAAGGGCGCCGGGCCTCGCGCCAAGGCGAACGCAAGGGCAAAGGAAAAGAGAGGGAAGGAGAGAAACGACTGATGTTCAACGACTTCACGCCTAGCGGCGGAACAAGCCGTAGCTCGTCCTTCCGCCGTCCTGACTTGGAGCGCAGTGGTCCTCCCACCCCAGGCGTGAACGAGTCTAAACGCTTGGAAACTGCTGGGACGACTCGCGTAGGGCAGACAACGGGTACACCTCTCGCTCAGTCGCATGCACCCATCCCCTCTGCCGTCACGCCGACGATGACGATGATCGGGTCGAAGAAGCGCGCTCTCTCGCCCTCGTCGCTCAACAAGTTGCAGGCAAAGGTCCTGCGGGCGAAGCTCATGAATGATCCCAACGCAGCCGCTTTGGAGAAGGAGTACGATGAGGAGCTGAGACGGGCTAACGGCGAAGACCAAGGGGGCGACAATGTCCGGACGCGTGTGGAGGTATTGCCAACCTTGGATATCCATGGACGGCTGTACGATGTCGGGCAAGGCAAGGGCGATGCGCCGCCGCCTCCAGGTAACCGTAGGCCAAAGCCCAAGGTATGGGTGTTTTCGCTGGGCCATTGTTAGATCCGTCTAACTCGGATGCAGGTCGAGCAGCGCGACCCCAAGACGGGCGAGATGATCAGAGTCGACCCTGATGACGATGATATTACTCTCGGAGAGATGCTCAGGCAAGAGCGTTTCGGCGCTGGTATGGCTGATCAGAAGAATCTCGACGCAGAGTTCGCTCGCGCTGTCATGACCGACGGCACATACCAGGTAAGCAAGTGCCAGGTGCTTGGGGTGTTCCATGACCGATGACCGCTATGTACAGAATGACATCGACTACATGGATGACAACGCGGATAAAGCTTGCGAGGAAGAAGATGCGATCCGACTTCATGAAGCGGCAGTTCGCTATCAACGGTAATGCACACCGAGCTGCCATAGCAGGGTTCTCTTGCTGATGGAGCGAATAGATTACAAGAAGACCATGAAGGTCCTGTCATCATGTCCGTTCTGCTACGGCGAAGATGACTCGCTGCCCAAAGCACCTATCATCGCTATGGGCACGAGGGCGTACCTGTCCTGCACTCTCACTGAGGAACTGACCGAAGGGCACTGTCTGATCGTTCCTATCCCTCACCATCTGTCCACTCTCGAAGGAGACGATGACCTGTGGGACGAGATCCGGGTACGTTTCGTCACAATTCCTGCGGGGTCCAACTCGCTCACAGCGCCCGTACAGAATTTCATGAAGTGCCTCATGCGTATGTTTGCCGAGGAAGACAAGGGCGTGGTGTTCTATGAGACCGTTCTCTCCATCAAGGCTCAGAAGCATACCTACATCGAATGCGTCCCTATTGCTTGGGAACACTTCGAGCTGATCCCTGGATACTTCAAGGTGCGCAAATCTACAAGGCTCCTGTTACTGTACATTATTGACGTTGGAATCGACTCATAGGAATCCATCCTCATGTCGGAAACCGAGTGGTCACAGCACAAGAAGCTCATTGACTTTTCTGCACGTCCGGGAGGCTTCCGACGAGCCATGGTCCCGAACCTGCCCTACTTCATGGTCCAATTTGACTATAAGGGTGAGAAGGGCTACGGTCACGTCATAGAAGGAACAAGCGAAGCCTCTGGGAATGGCGAGGAAGACGTAGACGAGGGCGAGAAGGGCGGCGGCGAGTTTCCTAGGTAAGCACCTCCTGCCATGTACGGCTGTTTGTTCAAGATCCCGATGCTGACGCATCTGGCCAAGGTGGTTTGCGGCGGAGATCATCGGAAATCTGCTTGACGTTGAGCCCCGTCGCTGGCGTAGACCGCGCCGCATCGAATTCTGGCAGAACAAGGACAGGGTGAAGAAGTTCAAGCAGAAGTACGACAAGTACGACTGGACGGGCATGATCGAGCGTTCATGAACACATGGAGCATCCCTCGCATTATAACTCCGTTTGCTCGACGTAGTGCTGATCGGTGCTGTGACATTGTATTCTAGATGTGTACTTGTTGTAATCCCAATGCTCCCTAGCAGCGAGTTTTGATGGCGGGCGAGACATACCTGAGCCACTCGGGCGTCAAAACAACGCCTTCCTTACTCTGGGGTTGGAGGCTTCCTCCAGTGAGCCACTCCAGAATCGCATAAATGCAGACCGTTCAGCAGCGAGATGGATCACCAACGAGCAGTTCTTCTACACTACACGACCTCCCCAGACCTCTCTCACTGCTGTAATCACGTAACCACGACCTCCAGCCCACATGCAACACCTTCGCCCAAGGCTTCCGCTTGACATTTGTCTCCGAATCATCGACGCAATCAAGGCAGAGGGCTCCAGCGACAGAATCAAGACTCTCAGTGCATGCGCCCTGACCTCCCGTGCATGGCTCCCTCGCGTGCGCGTCCACCTGTACCAAGACGTCCGCGGTCTGCGGGAGAATCAACTCTTGCCCTTCCTGCGCACGATAGCCGCATCTCCCGAGCTAGGGCAGCTGGTGCAGCTCTTCGGCGTTCATTTCGAAAGTTGTCCCTTCCCTCATATGGTATCCCCCGTACAAGTCGAAGCACCGCAAGCCGCAATCCGCTCCGATCTTCGTCGCCCTACGCCAAGCGCTGCCCCGCTTTACCCGGCTCGATTGGCTGAGCTTCCACTCCGAGAACCTCTACCCCTGTGACGAAATGCTGCTCTTCGTCAAGATGTTCTCCGCGGTCAAGACGGTTAGGGACCTCGAGCTCGAGAGCCTTGTCTTCGAGGGCTTCTGCGACCTCGTGAAACTCGTCAATCCCTTCGTTCAGCTTGAACGGCTGGCAGTGAGCTCTTGCAACTGGATCGATCTGCCAGTACCCCGACCACTGGATTTGACTAAAGGGCGGGCTCTTCGGTTCTTAGAGGTGAGTATGTCCGAAGCTTACCCATGATTGCGGCTGCTCAACGGTTTGATCAGTTCGAGCAGAACCTCTACGAGCATGGATTGCTCTCAGTGTGTCCGTCCACTGTGGATACCCTTCACTTAGGTCCGCCCACGTACCATTTCGAACGGAATGAAGAAGACCCCGATGAAGACTACAAAGGTACACATCCCCAAGCTGTCGCGTATCTATAGCATGCTCATCTGCAAGTTTGTTCCTACCAGTTCTATCGCGTTATACCGACCTTGAGACCCTGTCTTTGAGGGCCTCGCTGTTTCAACCGGGCACACCCTATGCGAATAACAATTGGCTCGAGTGGTTGCCCGAAGCGCTCTCAAACGTACGCAGCATGAACGTGAGCAACTTCGACATTCCCCTCAAGATCTACGCCGAAGGCGCGCAGCTGGACTCTCTGCGTGCCCTCATCGATCGCAGCCATCTATTGAGGATCGACGAGATACTGTCCAGCGGATCGTTCCCCAACCTCTGCGTTGCGCACATCACGTTGGAGGTGTACGACCTGGAAGACTTGGAGCTGTGGGAGGCGGAAAGGGAGGGTCTGGTAGATGACCTCGCAGCCTCCTTCCCCAAATGCCCGGGTGCTGGTATTGACGTCTCGATTACTGCTTGGGAATGTCCTGCGCCTTGATGTGAGTCATATTCGTTATACGAATGCCATCGTGATGCTGAGCGAAGTTGGATTGTGCAGGGCTTGCACGGTGTACACGGGCATCTAGGTATAGGGCAACAATCAATACCAGCCATACAATGTACCCGGACGCCCTGGCCCTACATCACGCGTCGTATTCATCTATGCCGATCCTAACCTGCATTAGAGCGCATGTGAAAGTAGTCGTAATTCAACGTGATAATTGAGTACGATCGACATTTCGTTGAGGACTCGCACAGAGCATGTCAGGAGATTAGATACAGAGGGAAATGTAGGTACATGCAGTACGAACGACAATATGCACCGACGCGACGGTCAATCAACTAAGTATGAGGTGACCGAGCGAGAACAAGGATATATGACATGAGAAATAGCAGATAAACGAGTTGTAAGTGGAATCACGTCGTGAGGAAGGGAACAGGATGAGAACGTTGGCTAGCGCATAGTGTCAGGTGAAGTCTCTGGGCGATCCCTACTGAGCTCGAGGCCAGTGCCAGGAGCCCACGTTTGAGCCGTCATCTTCAGTTTCTTGACGACGGGGCTTGCGTTCGCAGGGACAGCAACCGGCATCCGTGGCATATTTGTCGAAGGGACGTTGTCACTCATAAGTCTGTCGGACGGCCAACTCTTCACCTTTAGCGCAGTCGCAAGGGCGTTGAGAAAAGCGTCATGAGTAGCGAGCTTCCCCGCCTCCTGCCTCTCCGAGGCCGAAGGCTCCGGAACCGAACCATTGGATAAGACGGGGTATTCCGTGGTTGATCGATCTTCTTCTTCCTCCTCTTCCTCCTCTTCTTCCTCCTCGTCTCCACATCCTTCGTATTCCATATACTCATCCGTTGTCATACGATCTGCGACACCTTGATCCTTCATAACGCGTGATGGTTGGGTAGATAAAAGGCGCAGGCTGAGCTCGTATCTCTTGACGGCGTATTGAGCCTTGAGCCATCGCAATATCTTGTCGAAAAATCTATCAAGGCGAGTCTGGAATATCAGAGGAAGCGCGTGGGGACCAGCCGTCAGAGACCCGCTCTCAGTTGCTGCTGCTTTTGTGGCTCCGCACTTGTACGCGTCTTGCTCGACTCTGTACGCATCGAAGAAGTGTCTTATGAAGGCGCCGACATCCGAGCAGTTCGACTCCAGATAACGGACGGCGTAGTAGATGGTGACATAGAAGAAGGACTCCAGCTCGTCCGAGATCTCGATTTCTTTGCCATGATCGTTGATTGCAGCCATCGACATGAATTGCCAGGTGCCCTGCAAAACATGACATATGAATGGGCGGCGATGTCGTACAAGGAGCAAAGTCACGAACTGTTCGCCTCATTTGGTGCAGATGAGACAGCTTGAAGCCAGCACGGCCCGTGAGAGGCTGAGACAATTCCCAGTCGACGAGCAGCCCAGACCACTTGATCGACCGATTGCCGCTCTTTTGGTGGTATATAACCTTTGGGAGGATCAGAATATTGCCTCCGCTAATATCGCAATGCAGGATTGAGGCCTTTGTGACCGCTTCCTTGTGCGCTGTCGAGAACGGTGATTCACATGAGATCGTTCATCATCGGAATGTGTATCGACACCTTGACGTACCAAGGACGCAGTCAAAAATTATGCGAAGGAGCTGCTGCCCGTGTTGGAATTCGGTCAGCTGCAAGCCGACTTCTTCCACGACAAGCCGGTAATGCTTGTGTCGGCGTAGCGGACAATCTTCTCGACCATTCCCGTCCGAGTCGTCTTCCATCGTAGATGCACTGCGCTTGGTACCCCTCATGGCGGTGGCCTCAGGGTTCATCAACACGCTGGAACACAGTGCGGAGGGCATGGTGGGGTGCGTAGGAGATTGGTTAGGGTTCTGGGGAGTTGGTCGTGGATTCTTCCGTTCCCACCATGTTGGTGTCACCGTCTCTTGATTGAGAATGTCGCCATGGCAAAGGACCGTAGGAACGTTGACGACACCGACAGCATTGAGCTGCTGGAGCACGTATCCCTCTTGGTCAACGTACCCGTAGTATGTGCGCCATGCGTCCTTTAGCCACACAAATCTACCGGTTTCAACATCCAAAGCTACATAGCCTGTGGTGCCCCGGCCGGCTATACCGGCAGCATGGAAGGCAGGCTTTCCGACGAGGAAGATACGCACCCGACCGCCATGGGGCACCTCTAAGCGGTAGTAGGGAAAGTGGGGATCAAGGGATTGCCGGAACTTATCTCGAACGTAGCGGAACACAGCGCCTTCTGGGAGAGGATTCTCGAGGGGACCGGCCCTATGATCAGCATCGGCCGGGAGTGGCAGGCTGGCCATGACCATCAGCCTATGATCATGACTTCCGCGAGGGATGCGCGTAGCGGAGGGGTCCAAGCCGAGCGCTTCGTCGGAGAGATGGCCCATGTACCATAGCATCTCGCATAGCACAAGCGGCTGCTTGACATAGTCGACAGCAGGTGTGACAATGGTACCAGACCTGTCCCATCGAGAGAAGCGGAATCGGCGCCCGATGATAATGAGGAGTATGAGAGAAGTGCGGTGCTGGTATCTGAAAGCTTGTTCGGCGTATTGGATGATCTGTCCTCGGACCTTCTTCCGGGTCCGATCGGCGTGAGCGTCAACCTGACCGGGCGCGCGGTCGTCGTAAGGATCGTTCACAGTATCGTGCGCTTTAAACTCGACATAGACCAGCTGGTCTTCCCAGTGCGGCTTTCCATCGGAAACAAACGCAGTGCGATGAAACGACGAGTTGATCCTGAGCTGTTTAGAATCTCCCGTGCCCGGGCGATCTTCCGACAACGCCATCTTCAGGCCGGGCGCAAGCGAGTTGCGGTTGACCGCCTTGACCTGAATAGCCCAGTCAACGAGGCCCAGTCGAATACAATGCTTGTACTCACAAACAGCTCAGATATTTTAGCCTCTTTCATTTTGGCAGCGTTCTTGAGGTTTGCGAAGGGATTGAACCCGCGCTTCCGACTCGGTGGTTTCTCTGACGATTGCGCAGGGCTCTTTAGGAAGTGGTTGAGAAACTCGTCGATATCAAGCACAACGGCTTTGTGTGACATATCCTCGGAGTCTTTTATATTGTATTGATACAGGGCGCAGGTGGATCGCGAGGGTGCAGTCACCAGGACTCGTCGCTTAGTGGTGAGTATTGGAACGACGGCTGGCTATGGGCGTGAAGTCTCAGAAGAGACTTTCACTAGCTAGTGCAGCTAAGGCTAAGCAGAAGTGAGAGGTACACACCAGTTACGCAAAAGACCAGTGCTATTGCCAGTGCCTGGGCGAAGGAGTTGACGGTGGCAGGAGGCAAGACTTGTGGCGGCGATTCTGTCCGTTAGCCATACTATTAGACGCGCAGCTTGCCTCGCCGCGGCTAGCGCGCAGCGCGGCCACTACCTGGGTATATAATAATAATATATGTATGCTACGTCCCCATCTCACATCTCAGACTGCAAACAAGGATTTCGACTTATCCCTCTTGAATCGCAGGATATGTCATGCTCGTATAGTACAAGGAAAGACAAGGCAATCACAATGCTTCAGATAGACGTACGCGCGAGCCTCAGGGAGGCAAGTTTCGAAGGCACGGTCACGTGTGCGTTCCTAACGCGTCGCGGCACCGCATCCTGTTCGTTCCTTACGATTGTCAATGTCAAGTTCGTCTCGTAGACCGACTCGCTTGCATCCGCCCACCTGTGTACCAACGGCGCTTAGGTGGCGCTTCTGCAGATCTGGGAGCTTGCTACAAAGTACAGGAATTCGCTACAGCAACTCAGAGCAGCCTCTTTCGAGATTCAACATGTTCGATGTCTCCGTGAAGCGTTCGTGTCAGATGTCTGTCGTTCGACTGCGACCCCGTGCCCCGAGAATGGTCTGTACGATCTATTCTCTACCTCTCTTGTAACCCACATGCTCTACATTCGGTCAATTCAACGTCAGAGGCCCCTCAAATGCCGAGTGTCGAGTGTTCGCCAGGATACCGGACAGCGGGACGTCTCACAAAGGCCGTCGCGATCCACCATCTGGCATCTGTGCATTCCGCGATTGCCTACAATGTCACACGACACTCTCGCGCAGCATGCTTACGCACTGCTCAACAGTTCGTCCTCCCCGTAGACAACCTCCTCTGTGCCGCTTGGCGCGCTCGTTGAGACGCACTCATCATCTTCCCAATGCAGTACACTGCTGACATATCCCTGGAGGCTATCGCACGCTATGAAATGGCGCAAGTGCTAGTGCCTGCCTGAGGCGCTCTCGAAAACCAACGACACATACTTGACAATGCGCGCGACTTCGAGCTGGCCACGTCGCCAAGATCTCTAATCAGAAGATGCGATGCTTGGTTCTACCCGGCACGCTGGTCGATTGCAGCCGAGTCCGTCGAGGCGAGAATGAGGCTCTTATACTTCACGCGATCCGCCCAGCCTCTAAACTGTAAGTACCTTCGCCGAGGATGTACGATCTGGAGGAACCAAGACTGCGGAGCTGATTAGATTCTGTGAGGGTGTGATTGAAATGTCATTGTGCTACAGTAAGTGTGGCCAGAACTACAGACCCGCGAAGGCGAGAATAGGGGGAGAATGAGAAACTAAGAAAAGCAGCGAAAAGCGTGATTACCGCATGGAACCATGACAGTGTGGGAGTCTGGGGACGAGTTGAAGACGGGCTCTGGCGAGGGAGTGGAAGCCCTGGGCCGCATAGTGCGAGCCTCCAGCTTTCGCCTCTTCATCGTGCTCGCACTTGCGCTAGGGACTGGACCAAGAGGAGCTTTAGGCTTGAAGTCGGGGGCAACCCTGTCGCCCGTAGCCCTGTCGTTACGCCAAGTCTCTTTCTTCATCGCCTCCACCAGAGCATCAAGCATGGCGTCATGGGTGCTGAGCAGCGCCGCGTCATTCTCCATCTGTGACGAAGGCTTCTCTAGCGAAGACAACGGGTCGGTCTCGGCAGGTGGTTCGTGGGATTGTGGAGCAGGCTCACACGTTCTCCAACCTAAAGCGTAGAACTGCGGAGGGGGAGGGGGAGGGGGAGGGGAAAGCGCGTGAGCTGGGGGAGTCACTTTGGGTTGCGACTTCTCGGCCTCGGCAAGAACCTTCCGGTATTCGACAACAGCATAGTGGGCCTTGAACCATCGGAGGAGCTGCTTCAGTAAATCGTCCAAGGGGTTACTGAACTTCAGTATACGACCAGCCGTCGAAATATTCAATGGTATGACGCCTGTCATCGTGGTAGCTTTCTTCAACCCACAGGTGTAGTCGTCGCCTGAGTAGGTGTAGATATCGAAGAACTCTTCGATGAAGGAGCCGACATCGGCACTAGGGCAGTTCGAACGCAGGTAGCGTACGGCATTGTACAGAATGACGTGAAAGAACGACTCTAGCTCGTCCGAGATTTCGATGGCCTTTGAGTTGTCCAGTAGAACAGCGACAGACATGAATTGCCAGGTACCCTACAACACAGTCAGCGTCTGAGTGGAGTAGTATCACGAGAACTCACTGTTCTCTCCGGCTGTCGAGCGCGAGATTTCTCTCCCTTTTTAGGAATTAGTTTTGACAATTCCCAGTCAAGGAGAAGACCTCTCCATTTGATATGGCGCTTGCCATCAGGGAGAATGCACGGTTGTGGCAAGATGAGGATATTCCCCCCGCTGACGTCGCGGTGCATTATATCTGTCTTGAGGACCGCTTCACGATGTGCTGGAGATCACAACTCAGTCATGATTGCAATGAATACTGTCCCCATTTGCACGACATACCGACTATAGCGTCCAAGACAATCTGCAATAGCTGCCGAGCGGACTGGAAGTTCGACAATTTGAGACCGACTTCAGCTACGACAAGCCGATAGTGCTTGTGTAGGCGCAATGGACATTCTTCAGGAGAATCGGCGTCGTACCAGCTCAGAAAAGCTCCGTTTTGAACCCTTACCCGACATTGGGATAGGATCCACAAGCGTGCGGGATGATGATGCAGCAGAAGGTGACGTGGACGAGCCGGTGTTGACAGTCATAGACATAGGAGGTTGATATCGGCGCTCCCACCATTTGGGCGTGACGGTGAGCTGATTGCGGATGTCACCATGGCAGAGCAATGTCGGGACATTGGCTACCTTCGCCTTGTTGAGCTGCTGGAGAACGAGGCCCTCCTGTTCTACGTCGTCGTAATGGGTCCGCCACGCATCCTTGAGCCAAACGAAGTGCACTCGAGACTGAATGATTTCGAGAGCCACGTAACCTTTGGTACCACGGCCGGCCATCCCAGGTGCGCAGAAGGTTGGCTTGCCGACGAGGAAGCTCCGAGTTCCCTCACCGTGAGGGACTTCCAGCCGATACCACGGGAATCGTTCGTCAAGTGATCTGGCGAAATTCTCGCGAACGTACTTGAAGACAGCATCTGCGACAGGAAATTCGTCTATCGGGCCCTCGAGATAGTCAATATCCGGCGAGCCTGCAGGCGCTCTCTTGGCCTGAAGCATCTGCACATGGTCTTCACTGCCCGGCATGACGCGATGGGCTGTGGGATCCAAGCCGAGAGCTTCGTCCGAAAGACGAGTCAGGTACCAGAGCATCTCGTACAAGATCTGGGGCTGTTCCACGTAGTCCACCGCGCGCGTCACGATCGTCCCAGATCTGTCCCAGCGAGTGAACCGGAACATACGGCCGATGATCACGAGCATTATCAACGACGTGCGCTGCTGGTACTCGAAGACTTTTTCCGCGTAGTGGATGATCTGACCTCGGACCTGCTTGCGGGTCACTGCATGCGCGTCGATATCATTGCCAGGCTCGCGGTCGTCGTAGGGGTCATTAGCGGTCCCGTGAGCCTTGAACTCGACGGAGACCATCTGATCGGCCCACTGAGGTCTTCCGTCTATCGGAAGAAGCTCCAGACGAAAAAATGCGGCATCAATCTTCGCGCCTTCAGATTCTCCAACGTCCGGCATCTTCTCAGATAGTGCCATCTTCAGGCCATGCGCGATGGATTCGTTGTCGTTGACCGCGGTAACCTGAGCCGCACAGTTAGTACGTTCTGAGCGCTATGTATCGCCTGAAATGTACTCACAAAAAGCTCCGAGATCTGCGACTCTACCATGTTCGCCGCACCTGAGATGGCCTCGAACGGATTGCCATCCAACGGCGGCGGCGTGTCTAAGAGATGTTGGCAGGGAGCCTTGAGAAAGTTGTCAAGGAACTCCTGAGGTTCAAGCGGTGCGGCTTTGTGCGCCATATCTTCTGCGACTGCTGCACAGTATTGGACAACGCCTTTGCGATATTCGTATGCGAGGGAGCAGTCTCCAGGTGTCGTTGCCCAATTGTGCGTTTTGAGACGACGTCCGGCTACAGGCGTGCTTTGCTGTTGAGACGCGTCCATGTCAGGTCAATATGGCTAAGGAAAGAGATGAGAGAGCAACTCACCGATTGTTCGGGGGGAGACGCGTATATATCGGGGGACGGGAATGTGGCTAAACACTCGCAGGTTGTGGCCGCTGTTATAGTTCAAAATGGCTGACGTGGCTGCGGAGTCTCGGGTTAGCCATCATAAGCGCGCAGAGCAATTGGGTCGCTCACCTGCCGTGATAGAGACAAAGGAACCAATGCGGACGACAAAGGGACGGCGTAGACGATGGTAGGAGGCTAAGGTGAGTTGAACTGCGTAATTGCCTGATTGGGGTGCGATTGCGCGGATCGGCACATTCCGTTGACCAAGATAGGCGCGCAAAGGCTGATCTAGCCTGGCCATGGGATGTTGATCGCTCACCTCATGGCCATATGCTGCATACGACTCAGACATCACCCTGACAGTGGCTGCCAATAGTGCTGTTTAAGTACACGTCCGAATACGCAACAGCTACTTCCTGGTGTGCGGCTGGCGCATATGATCCAGTAAAGATCTCGCAGAGCATGTGATCCGCAGAGGTCACGGTGAAAGTCAGGCACAGCCACAACCTCTCATCGGAAGCCGGCCCTTGTGAAGCGTTACTTCATGTAGACTTGTTACTACCCCCTCACAACTGCCAGTGCGGCTGTTCGGGCGAAGCCTACACGTCGCTAGCTGTACGAGACATATACTTCACTCTTCGCAGTCTCTGCCAGCGATCACATTCCACTTCGGAAGTACGGCGCCAGACCAGATATGCTCCATCTACGTGGTCGACTTCTCGCGTGTACTGCGAAACTGAGCAGAATCTCACTGGTTGGATGTTATCCTAGCACTTTCCGGCTGCTGGGTGCTAATAGTGCACATTTCGCCTTCACAGAGACGATGCATGAGCACTATCAACACTGCTGCTGACTCGGAAGCAACGCCTCTGGGCAGATCCTACCTCTATGGTGAGCTTTGGTACTCTGTGGGGTCACGCCCGTATGTAGGACGGCGCTGACAGCATTCTGTGCTTAGTGCCTGCAACCGCCGAACGTATGTTGGAGAAGTCTTTGACTACCAGCTCAGATGTCATCATATACGACTTGGAGGATAGCGTACCGCCTTCACCTGCCGATAAGAATGGTGCCAGGGGTAGGCTTGCCCACTTCCTGTCGGTCAGTGCAGTTATCGTTTTTTTGATTTGGCACGCGACGCGATGCTCACGTTGTCTGTCAGACACGACTATCGAATCTTCCCTCGCACGAGCGCATCGCAGTGCGCCTGAACTCGAACTCGACACCGTTTTTTGCAGAAGATATCCTGCAAGCAGTAAGCAGGGCGTACAATGTTGTTGGGCAGACACTCAGAATGATTGTGGGATGTGCTCTTTACAGATGCGCCTCCCGTGCATACGTACCTTGGTCCTTCCGAAGGTACACTCGGTGCAGGACCTTCATCAGGTCTCCGAGGAGATCTTTTTGGCATACAAGGGGCACAAGTTCAGAGATCCCAATGGCCCGCCTGTCCAGATAGTCGCAAGTATCGAAAGCGCCAGAGCCATGTACAACCTTGGTGCGATTGCGAGTTGGCAATCACAGTATGGCGATGCGCTGGGCGGGAAGCTCGCCGCGCTTCTAGTACGTCTACAAGTCCATATAGCTTCGACTAGCATACTGATCGACGCCAATGGAATCCAGTTCGCGGCGGAGGATTGTGAGGCCCATGCATGACCAGACTCAGGCTAGTCTGCAATACTCACGCTATTCTGGACAGATTGTGCGGATACCGGTATCATCCGTACGACTTCGCGGCAAGAGTTGTTGTACACTCGTTCGCACATCGTTGTCACTGCAAAGGCGTTTGGACTCAAGGCCATCGACATGGTAGGTCGACCAGGAGCGGAATCCGCAGCATGGGCTTAGCAAGTTGTTCACAGGTCTGTGTGAACTACAAAGACCTCGAGTACTTGCGAGACTGAATGTGAAGGACGGAAGGAGGCTCGGGTTCACTGGCAAGGCAAGTTGGTTCAGGCCCTGGACAGTACCGGAAGTCTGATATGTCGGTCGTCCTCCTGCAGCAAGCCATTCATCCCAATCAAGTAGACATCATCCAGTCGACCTTCGTTCCCAGCTCGAAAGGTATGTGCAATCCTGATCCCATCGGCGTATAAGGATTGCGCCGCTACTACTCCGCTGATACTTGCATGTTGCACGTCAACCAGAGATACTTCGAGCTGCACGCATCCTCAAGCTGATGGAGAAAGCGCACCTCTCGCAGAAGGGCGCGGCAGGACTTGAGATTGAGGGTGGCGGCATGGAGATGATCGATGCGCCTATGATCAAGCAGGTACGTGCTCAATACGAGCGTGCGGGGGCAACATACTGAATCGTCTACTCTCGGAAGGCGGAGAATGTCGTGCGCATCGCAAAGTCTGCAGGATTGCCGATACCCGATGTCGAATGAGATGAGACAACTTGAACCTGAATTCGGGGATTGGATTGGATTGAAGAAATAGAACGTGGAGGCTGCGAACGCAGGGCACAGTGCCTCACCAAGCAATGTACGAGCCTGAACGGCAGTTCGTAGATGCGAGAATGGTTCCAACAGGTGTACAATATATCGCACACAACACACATGGCAAACCATATTCTATAGAAAACGTACATAGCACTCACGCCTCGAGCCGATGGATCTCAACCTTCGTTCTATCCTTCGCGGGACCCGGACCAGTGTGCCCAGCATACTCCAAGACCGCGTAAGTCGATTTCGTTAGCCAGCCAGGATTGATCGCCACAGTGCTGTCGACGACCTGCAAACGCGTACCCTTGGGTAAATATTAGCGGATACACAAGCAAGGCACGTACCTTGGTAAAGTGTTTCAACCTGCTTGGTGTGATCAAGACGTCCGGGGCGCACCGCGCCCGGCTGGGATCGGTACGCCCGTCCTGCGTCGTCATCCTTGTCATCGTGAGGACAAAGGTACAGAAGGTCGGAGTGCGTCACGTCAAGGTTGATCTCGTGTGCCAGTTCGAGTGGGGCAGGGAAGATGGGGTAGAAGCTATCTCGCACGTTAGTCTGCACGCACGAACCCATTCAAGGTAGATAGAGCGCACCTGCGTTGCTGTAGAATGTGTCGGCACAGGTTCGCCATAGCGTCTGGAGCGTCTGTCGCAGAAGATGCAGGAAGCGGCTCCGTTTCGCCCGCACGCTGGAAGTACTCTTCCTTGCGAAGGTGGAAAAGTGCGTCGACGCTGCTCGCGGCGAAATGCACACCATTGAGTGTGAAGCGAGCCGGGTTGGGTAACAGACGGATCCGCTGAGACACCGTTCCAAGGATGTCAGTACCTATGTGTTCGCAGATCGTCCGTTTGGTGAGACTCACCGGATCGTCGCATAGCGCACGCGGCAGCTCGCATTGGGGGAATACAGCGTGATCACTGAGAATGTCTCGTGTACTGGGTAGGACCAGGACGAGACTTCCGGGAGAGGTGTCGAGAAACTCTCGCAAGCGGTCTATTAGCTCAATTCGGAACATGTCGCGGGGCGGCGTATCAACGTCTCCGGACTTGATGGCAGGATGCCAAGCGTCCACGAATGGACCGATCTGTGTCCTTGATTAGTCCAGGATACAAGTGAATTCAAGAGACAGATGCGCACGAGAAGGGCTACAGCAGGTTTCTCCGCCACGAGTTTGGCGACGAGGGAGTGGAGCGGTTTGTACGCGAGGTCGGCGTCCGGCGTGAAAGGACCGCAAGCAACGTACATCGTGAAGTGACTATCCCCAGTTTCTGACTTCACGTGTACCTGCGATGGAGGATCAAGGGGAGGAAGCTGAATCGTCGCCGGCACAAATACAATGAGTTTTGGCGACGAAGACCACCCACCAAGTGACTCACCGCAAGTATCTCAGAGGCTACAAACGAGCCGCCACCACCGTTCTTGCCCCTGAGAGCGACTATGGCTCCAGGGAAGACGCCCTGCCCACCAACACCTCGCGGACCACGCCGGACGTTCACTCCAGGATCGAAGCGTAGAGGTACTCGTGCGCCAGATCCCATCATACGTGAGCTTTCCAGCATTATAGAGGCTTGATTCAGTTTGACTGCGCTCGCAGCTGTTTCTGCGTCGGGAACGATACGTCCTACGACTACAACGTCCTCCTAAACCAGAAACGAAGTTGAGGACGACAAAGTCAGTGGATTGTAGAGATGCTTGCCTCTGTGACTGCTGAAGGGTCCCCAAGCTCCTCGATGTCGTAGTAGGCCTTCACAAGCTCTCCGAAATGGTCGATGCGATCATCGAGAACTACATCAACCGATTGGTTGGGTCCAGGACCTCTGCATACAACTTAATGTGCGTACCTTCACTGCGCTCTGAGACTTTTTCGTACATGTAACGATCTACCGAGAACTTAGTTCTTCCACTCTTTGATTGCTTCACAAAGGACGTACATGCTCGTTTCTTACGGGCATCCTGATCAAGCGAGGGACCAACGTAGGTGACACGACTCGGGCCCGCAACCGGGACCTTGGATTCTTGCATGCGCGGCAAGTCAAAACCGTCCTGCGGGCGCGCCTGCTTCACCGGGGTGCCTGGCATCCTCGCGGGACTGCCCACCACGCCAAACCCCATTCGGCCTCCTCGGATTTGAGGCATTCCCAAACTGTCTGGACTGCGGACCAGACAAGTTTCCCCTCGTCAACTTCTTCGCTGCATTATTTCTGAGTAGATCTCGGCTGAGCTGCGCCTTGACCTCTTGCAGGTCCTTGAGCGAGAACTGGGATGGGACCACGATTGAATCGAATGGCTTCCCATTTGTACCAAAGGCGTTCTCCATCAAGGTTGTGCATCTGGCAGACTTTCACGCCTGGAGACGCGTCGCGACGATATCAATCTGGTCAGCGTTGTATCGCGTCGACAGCAAGGGTTCGTGAACGCACATTCTGCCAGAACGTTATCCTCCAGGTCTTCACCAAAGTAGTGCTTAATCTCAGCTTCTAGCTGCTTCAACTCAGCAGACATCGTGGCTTTTTCAGTCCTTGGTGCAAGCAGATGGAGCCAGATGGGAGAGCGGAGGACGAAGCAGCAGCGCGCCAAATGATCGCGTCCGCGTCGCCCGACGCGTACGGTCACAGTAGCGTCACACAATCACACAACTCACGTGACCATCCTAGTTGGCTTGGGTTTTCAGCCATTCAAATGGTATGTCTCTAGAGGCTGCCTTGGTCTGACTCTGGCATATGTGTGCAAGAGCTCTCAGTAGCCTCTATCAACGCCGGCATGGTAATCAGTCAGAAGGCACAACGGCCATGAAGGTACTTATGTCGGCGCCTATCACAATGCCAGTGGTTCCCCGGCGATTCACGGTCAATTCACCTTCCGCCACTGAATTGATTCTACAGTATTCCATAGCCGAAGAGAGCATCCACAAAGGCCAACATTTGCTTCAGTCACACTAGCACTCGAAGAAAGCCAATGCAGTACGAGTTTGTGGCACAACCTACAAACCCCTCGTGCGGTTGATCTCCTCTACTCTTGGCTCCACATCATCCCACCTCGGCCTCTCGCCCCAGCCCCTCGCAAAGTTGAGCGCAGGCCGACATCATCTGCTTCGCACACTTCCGGTACCCAATCGCGCCCCATCCCGTAGCGAGGCCGGTGAGCAACACCCTCTCAATCGGCTGCGCGCCCGCCGGTCGCTCGCCCTTATTCCATCTCCAGATCGAGCCGAGGAGGTTCCACATGCACTCGTACACGAGGTCGACGTTCCAGGCGACGCTTTCGGGCACGCGCATCGTCGGAACGACGGCGAGGACTGGTGCATTGCAGGGCGTTTGAAGCGGTGAGCTCGGGCGAGAGGGGGACGAGCTCGCAGGATGCGGGCGGGAGGTATCCTCGGTGCCGGTCGCGGAGGATGTCTTGCACGGCGTTGGTGAGAGCCCAGATATCGCCGTCCACGCGGAACGCTTGTGTAAGCGCCATATCATAGCTAATGCAGCAGGGAGACCGAATCAGTTCGGCCGGTCTCGAGATTGACATCGGATCTCACCCTCCATCCATGATCCCGAAACAGTTCGCGGGAGACACCACGCATTGGCACGCCCCGAATTCGTGCGCGATCGCAGCCGCGTCGAATCTCGTTTCCTTGACCGAGAACCGCTCCGCTACGGCAGGAGGCAGTTCGGCGATCGCGATTGTGCCACTCGGCGCAGAGCGACGGTCCGATGGGTTCCTTGGTAATGGGATTCGTGCGTGGAGGGGCGTTGACAAGGATGATGGAGGGCAAGACGGACGGGTCGGGCTCGGGATACGATGTAGGAGACATCTTGACTCTGGCTCGTGTAGTAATGTGGCGAATTTGCAGGCAGCGCGACGTCAAGGTTTGTCGAGGTGCGAGCATCCACTAAAGGCTGAGTACAAGTTCCAGGATCTGTATGGTCGACGGTACCAATGTGCCGAGGTTGGTGCGCTCAGTACTGATCAGGTTCGTACGGTTGGACGTGAAGGCGTCAAATCAGTCACTCGTCGGCGTAGACAAGGCTGAAGGACCCAGCAAGACACAGCGTGGAAGAGACGGCAGGAAAGCCCTCACGTACTGAGTACTTGCAACATCCATGCCTCGTATATATACACATGGATAGGCCCACAGAGCTCGGCACCGCTGTGTCCTGGAGCTCATCAATGACTATTGGCTGCGAATCCACCACGGGAGCCGTGCGGTCTCAGTATACCAGATGATGACAAACGTGATGTACATGTGGCACAGTGACGCTTATGCCGTGGCCTACGTGTGCAGAACGTGCCAACCTGGATATATAGCAAACTTGAGGTCAGGGCCCCAAGTCACTCCGCCAACATATAGTACAAGACTGCTGTGCCACACTCATATTGCCGCTTCACGCGACGTTCCAGAGCGGCTTCTGAGTTAAAAACGTGCACGATGTGCGCAAAGTAGCCTTCGGGTTTACCAGAACGTTAGCTCACCTTGCCTACAAGTGAACGCTAGGGTAAGGGGAATGTCCAATGCGCTTGGTTGCTGTTTTTGAGGTATTGCAGCTGGGCAACGCACTTCAAAACAATAACGCGTTACATACATAGCTGCATGCCACATGCTGCTGCGATACGAACGCGAAGTGCGGACGAATATAGCGGTACAGTCGCACCGAGATTTGAAAAACGGGACCACCCCGCTACGCCGAACAATCATGGCCGTAGGCTCTCGAGACTTTCACGAGTGTTCCTGAGCCTGGACCTGCTGAGCGAGGCTCCGAACACAAGCCGTAAATATGTCGAGCCGCACCGGGCATCACATTTGGAAGTCGGTTCCTGATGCACCAGGCCTGCAGCCAAGCTCCTTGCCGGTCCTTGGCGATCGCAGACTGGCCAAACGTCCTTATACGTCCCCACACGTCCCCACACGCGTGGTCAATGTGCGAGTCACCTTGGGAACCATGCCTCGTCATTAGAGTCACGACCAGGCTGTGGCGGCGCACATACAGTAGAAGGATCCGCGCCAGGCACTGCCGGACCTCGGAGTTATGGCACCGACCCCGGACGGAGGCGGGCGGAGCGCCTAACCACGCTAGAAGTCACTGCTTTGGGCGCAGCGCCCAAGTGGAGCTGCGGACTCCGATGGCTGAGTCGGTGGCGAGACGATCAATGTCAATGGGCACAGACCGGGCGACGACAAGTGGATCGAAGTGCCGACGGAGGGAGACAAGCAGCACAGCTTGCGTACGATGGTAGTAAGATGAAGCCTTACTACGGACGGCAATTGACTGCACAGGATGGCGGGGCAGGGACGTAAGCGAGTGCGAGCGAGATGGGTAGTGAGTGTTCGAGCCATGGAAGCAGCAACGGTACCTGATGAGGCAGTTATCGACAATGTTGGGCGATTCACGGTGACGGGCAGAGGGGGCAGGGATGGAAGGATGCGGTAGACATGGGTTCGCGCTGATGGAGACGGGACGGAACTGGGCACCAATGCTGCTCGCGGGGAGACTGACGGTGAGCGAGTGCTTACGGGGTGGATTAAGGGGCGATGCAACAGACTAAGTTGGGGGCGCGGAATGTACGTCAGGTTGTTTTCTGGCAAGTCCATGGGCGCTGAGAATCCGCGCTCGTCGTGGAAGTTGGTGATGTCAAGTTACCTTGTTTCTGAGATGTGTTAGACAGAGAGAGGAGGTGACGGCGTCGAGATAAGAGAGAGCGGGAGCGGATGAGGAGGAAGAGGAAAGGAGGAGGAAGGATGGAAGGAGTGATTGGACGGTTGATCATCAGAGACGCCCATAGACGCCCAAAGAGGGTATACTAGCCGCTAGCCGATCGTCTCACACTCGCCCCCATCCCCTCCTCCAGGGTCTCTTCCTCCTCCTCCTCCTCCCTCCTCTCCCTCCTGCCCCCTACTCCTTCTAGCCCTCGGCTCTCAGGAAGACCGCGGCCATGTCCAACTCGACGGGCAACTCGACAGACTCGTCTTCGGACGTCCCCGACCTCTCCCAAATCCTCCCGCCCTATCTCAATCTACCCCCGCACCTCTCTGCGCACAAGTACTTCTTCGTGTGCACTCTCACTGTGGCGGCTTGGGACACTCTCGTTCTTTCACCACGGACATGGCGCCTCCTTCGTAGCCGTGAATGGCCTCCGCTCAAACTGCTTTTCCACTTCCTCCGCATTTGGATGCCAGTCGAGTTCACCATCGTCGGTGCGTCTTGTCGGGCAAATGTCTCACATCCCTATATCTCACATATGCGACGTAGGCGTCGCATTCTTTGATACCAAGTGGTCACAAGCGGTGAGTACCTCACTCTGTCCTGGGCATGGCTGCTGGGGAATGTACTCCACATGCGATGAACGGGGAGGATTTGTGCATCATCCGATACCCACGGAGGGATGATGGCAACCACCCTAGTCCCCGGATACGCATTGTAGATGATCTTCCCCTGCTGGCCAGCCTGGTTTTGACGATACTTCCCCACACATGCTCAAGGTACTCATGTTTCGTACAGCAATGTTCCCGCTTCTTCCTCTTCGAGCCCATCTGCACCGCCATCCTCCTTGCCGCCTGCTCACTCGTGCACGTCATTCGTATTCATGCCATCTACGACAAGAGCCGTAACGTTCTCTATGGCATGGGCGGCCTCCTTGCTCTCCAGATTGTCGTAACTGCCATTTGCTGTGGCTTCTACAGATGTAAGTAACCGCATCTCCTGTCGACACAGCATCCGCTGACACTCTCACGCCCTTCAGCTACGCCTCTTCTGGACGGACAAGGATGCATTGCTGAGCCAAAGGCGCAGTGGGTTGGCATTTACTGGCTTTCGGCGACTCTCACCTACACCGCTTCGGTATGTTAAGCGCATGATGACATCTGTCAATGTGACCTGACACGATTCCGCCCTCTTTCCAGTTTGTGCTGGCGGTGCGCCGCTCGCTGCGCTCACTCAAGGTGAAGCAACTGTCGTACTGGAAGCTCATGCTCCGCGACGGGCTCAACCTCTACGGCTCCATCTGGGCCGTCAACATGGTCAACATGCTCTTCTGGTTCATTATCCGCCCCACCGGCCCCGAGGACCCCGTCCGCACGATCGTCACCAGCATGGCGGCGGTCCTCACTGCGTCCATGACCATGCGCATCATCCTCGCCGTCCGCGGCTCGCTCGCCAAGGGCGGCGCCTATGCCGTCTCGTCTGGCTCCTCGCACCCTTCGCGCACGCGTTCCGCCAACACGACCCACGTCCTCTCCTCCGCCCGCGGCGCGGGTGCTGGGGCTGGCGGCGCCCTCCCTGCCAGTGCCAACCCCGTGCTCAGCATCGGTCGCGTGGACCAGACTGCGTACGCTGTTCCGCTGGATGCCGCAGACAAGGGTGGCACGGACTGGGACGGGAAGAGCTCTGTTGGCGGGCGTGACCAGAAGGAAGGCGACATCTTCCCCGTCGAGGTCGACTCGCCCGTCGCTGTGGCCGTCCCCGGCCCTGAGGGCGTGCACGTCACCGTCGACACCGAGACCAACTTCGACGATGGGTATGTGAAGGAGAAGAACTGATCGCTGCGACTGCTACCCAACCGTCGGTCCATTGAGGAGGTGAAATAGGGTGTCCTCTGGGAGAAAATTGGGAGGGGACGTTTCTATGCCATCGCCTCGCGCTTCCATTCGCTCTATTTATCTCTCCGCCGTACACTGGCAGCGCATATTACCCCCCCCCTTCCCATGCGCGCGTCATCTTCACTTTCCTTCGCTGCTCCGTTATTCCTGCCCATCGACCGGATTCCCATCTATACACGCTCGTCCTGCACGCGCGCAGGGCGGGCCTAGGCTTATCGATTTCTCGTGCTACGATTTTTTTGCTGTCGGGAGCGATCTGCTTTGATGCTCCCTTCGTTAGTACTTGCTTCTTTTAGTTGCTCTTCTCTGCTCGTATCTGTGTGTAGTACCACCCGGCGATGTAATATTATCTTGGTTGGAGGAAAGCCCTGGTATTCGTGCGTTCCCATACGTCGCTCGCGCTGTGCTTAGCAAATGCGTTACGTATGCAGAAATTGGCCCAGTGACCATGCGTATTCACTTGGACCACAAGGACTCCCATTGGCGTGAACGGAGCTTCGAACACTTCTGGTATAGGACAGGAGGAGGGCGTTAGGAGCAGGCAACGATGGTGAACCGGTTGCGATATTGATAGAGGCGCGTAACGTCTATAATATAAGAAGGCTCGTAACTCTGGCAGCGTCTTCGAGCAGACACTTGGAGGACTACTTCCAAACGGCACGGTGACGACGCAGGCCCGAGTCCCACCCCAGCCTGAAGTGCCACTGGGTGACTGTGCAGCACATAGATTACACGGCGATCGAAATGCCGGGCTCAATCGCTGCTCTAAGTTCTAACCGCATCTCGATTTTTGGTCATAACGCATATCAAAGCTGTATAAGCCAGATCCTGTGCGGCAGACCGCTGGTAGGTGCGAACACAAAACAGAGCCAGATACATAGTCCATGACCAACCAGGACCAATCACGACCTCACACGGCGGGCATCGCGAGATGGTCAACCCCGTAACAGGCCAGCGAAATCACTGCTCAAGGTAATCATTCCAGGCAAAAAGCATCGGAATGATGTAAAAGGCCTGCGAAAAGTTGCCTTGAGCAATCATTTTACAGATCTCTTGTCCTTTTCCAGGCAGGAACAAAGCGCTTTGCCCGCCGTGTGAGCGTGTAGAGACCTGTAGAGACAGTATAAGAGTCCAGCACCGTCACTGTCGGCAGCCATTGTCAGGAAATGTCTCGGTCGTAGCATGATGGCCATGATGGCCATGAGGTGCGCAAATGAGCCATGCCCTGGCTAGATCAGTCACAGCCATTGCGCGCCTATCTTGGTCAACGGAGTTTGCCGATGCGCGCAATCGCACCCCAATCAGGCAATTCTGCCGTTCAACTCACCTTAGCCTCCTACCATCGTCCACGCCGTCCCTTTGTCGTCCGCATTGGTGCCTTTGTCTCTGTCACGAAAAGTGGACAATCCTATTGTTTTACACGTGCTTCACGGCCAACTCGAGCTTCAGCGTCTACGTCAGCCCCTTCTAAACTATAACAGCGGCCACAACCTGCGAATCTTAGCCACCTCCCCCTTCCCCCATATATACGCGTCTCTCCCCTGAACAATCGGTGAGCAGCTCTCTTCTTCTCTTCCTTTAGCCATACTCACCTGAAATGTACGCGTCTCAACAGCACTCTACGCCTGTAGCCGTTCGTCGTTTCAAAACTCGTAATTGGGCGACGACACCTGGAGACTCTTCTCTCGCTTACGAACATCGCAAATCCGTTGTCCCGTACCGCGCGGCCGCCGTTGAAGACATGGCGCATAAAGCTATTTACTTGAACCCGAAGAATTCCTTGAACACGTTCTCAAAGGACCAGCGCACTCGCCGGAGCAGCCGTGGGCTTGGGAGGTGCAGACAAACCCGTTCGAGGAGCTCAGAGACGCGTCGAGCATGAAAGAGTCCCAAATATCTGAAAGTTTTGTGAGTATTGAACATCTGGGACTATATGGGGCTTCGCTGACATTGTCATCTAGGTCAAGGCGGTCAATCACAACACCCTTGCACCCGGCTTATCGATGGCGCTCTCAGAAGACCGTCCGGAAAAGGGAGACTCTAAGAAGCTGAAGATCGACTCTGCATTCTACCACGCTGACTTCGTTCCAACGGACGGAAGGCCGCATTGGGCAGACCAGATAGTCTCGGTCGAGTTCAAGTCCCACGGCACGGCGAACGATCCCTACGACGACCGCGAACCTGGGACTGCGGATGCGGATGCTGAGACGCGTAGAGAGGTCCGCGGACAAATCATCCACTATGCGGAGCAGGTATTCGAGTACCAGCATCGCACTGCTCTCATCTTCCTCATCATTGTCGGGCGCCGGTTCCGGTTCTCGCGCTGGGACAGATCTGGTACGCTTGTCACGCGCTCTGTCGACTATGTCGAACGCCCGGAAGTGCTCTGTGAGATGCTCTGGTATATGAGCCTTCTCTCTGAAGAAGAACTCGGCTTCGACCCTACCGCTCATCGCGTCATGCCGGGCAGCAAGGAGTACACGCAGATGCTCCAGGCCACGCACGCCCCTGTAGGGCTGCCGGATATCGACCACGCAGAGGGTGAACTAGCTGCTCAACCTCCGAAGAATGCTGCGTTACGGTACGTGCGCGAGATGTTTGAGCAGTCGCTCGACGAAACCTTTCCGTGGTATCGCCTGGAAGTACCGGATGGGAAGAGAACTCGGAGCTTCCTCGTCGGCAAACCTGTCTTCTGCGCACCTGGGATGGCTGGTCGTGGCACTAAAGGCTTCGTTGCCTTGGATATCGACGAACCTGTGCCACGCTTCGTTTGGATCAAGGATGCGTGGCGTACGCAATACGAGTTCGTCGCTCAGGAGGGTGCCGTGCTCAAAGAGCTTAACGACGCTGGCGTCTCCAACGTTCCGACGCTCATCTGCCACGGCGACATTGCTGGTCAAGAAACCCAGACGCCGGCGTGGTGGGAGCTCAAGAACCCCCGTTCAACTTCCCGATTCCCCGTGCCTCTTACGTCCTCTTCTCCGGGTCTCGTAGCATCCTCATCCCGCACTCTTGTGAACCCCCAGCCTAGCTCCTCGCCGAGCGCGAAGCGCAGTGCTTCTGAGATGGAGGGTCACAAGAACAGTCGTGAAGACTGTCCTCTCCGGCGTCACAAGCATTACCGGCTTGTTGTCAAAGAAGTCGGCATGAAACTGGTCAACTTCCAAGACGGACAGCAGCTTCTGCAAATCATATACGACTGCGTGTTTGGTACGCGTGATCACGCTCTGTTCTGTAATGCTGTATCTGATGCATTCCTTTGTCAGCACACAAAGAAGCAGTCGTCAAGGCCAATATCATGCACCGTGATATCAGCGGAGGAAACATCCTTATTCTTCCGCAAGCCGTCGTCGAAGAACCAGATGGCACGATTGCTATGAGGTGGACTGGGCTACTTGTCGACTGGGAGTTGTCGAAGCCTCTGAAAGGACAAGCTGGGTTATGCCGTCCTCGGCAACCAGAGCGAACGGTGAGTCAACTACTCAACATGTTGCGATACGGCTAGCTCAACCGTCAAATGTGTTCGGCAGGGTACTTGGCAATTCATGTCCGCCGCAGTGCTGAACAACCACAGCAAGAAGCTCGAAATCTCAGACGAGCTAGAGTCGTTCTTCCACGTCACTCTCTATTATGCCGTCCGCTATCTCAAATCCAACTGTTCGGATGTTGGATCCTTCATCGAAAACTACTTCGACACATATAACGTCGACAACGGCACGTACAAGTGTGGGGACAAGAAGTCTAATACGCTCACTACCGGCAAGCTCGCGACGAACATCGGTACCGTCACATTGCAGTTCGGATCAGGTCTCGATGTCTTCTTCAAGACGGTGTTACAGTGGTTCAAGGCGCACTACGCAATCCAGTCAGGCGAACCGAAGCAAGCTCCGCAACTCAGACCTGTAAAGAAGGGGCGCAAGCCCATTCGTCGTGAAGAGCACAGAGCGGCGACCACCGCAGCGAGAGTTTCAGCCACCCAGGCGAGTTCAGAGCCGATCACGTCGCTAGTCGAGGATGCAGCAAAGGTCGCGACACACCGGGCAATGCTTGACGCCCTGATGGAGATGCTGGAACTCGAAGAATGGTCCCTAGACAGAGCTGAAGGCGATAACGTTTCTGTGGAGTTCAAGCCCAAGATCCCTGTCGGTCCACCTCCATGCGCAACCAACGCTACTATGAAGAAAAGGAGAACAGAGATACGTACGTGCGGACCCGAAATCCCAATCGTGGGGCTCGGTAACTCTGGCAGCTCGAGCGGTCCACAAGCCCAACATCGTGGATTCACGTGGTGATTCGCTATCCATTCCCACTGCTCTTCAGCGCCCCGGTGACCCACGTCCCTCTGGTATCCTGGCGCCGCATTCCCTTTGAACAACTCGTATCTGCACTTCATTTTCGAACCATCTCCACCTCTCGTCCCCCCTTCATCATCGCATGGATCCATATAGACATCAATCTGTAGCATCTCGCCTTCTGGAGTGTATATTATTGCAACTATTGTCAACACATTGTCTGAGATCTGGCTAACTTCAGGTCTTCTGCTTCTGCGCTCTGCTCGATCGTATGTCATTAGCGAAGGCAGATCAGCGATCGTGCCTCAAGATCTAAGACTGTGAGCATATATTATTGGTAAATGGGTCATCCCCTGCAGCAGGACCACCTCGACCACTTACTGCTCCGGCGACCATCTTCGAGCTGTACACAGATGGTCTTAATCCTGTGGAGTACCAGTAGTACTACACCTCAATTAGCCGCCTCCGTGCCACGCTTGCGTCGCCAGAACGACCGCAGCTGTGAGAGACTCAGAGAAGGCAGGTCCCAGCACAAGACACCGTGACCCCACCGTCAACGCCCATAACCACCGTAGTCTCCCCTAGGCAGACGTACCGAAGTGTTCTACTGAGGGAGGGGATGGACGAGCGCTACGGGATGACCACCGCTTGGTTTTCCCTATTTGTGGCTCTCAAGGCGGCTGCCAGAGTAGCGTACATCGTTATACTTCTGTATCCCTAGTCTCATACCTCAAATTCGCTTTGTCCATGGTTCGATCTCTGTCTCAAGGTGGCAACTCATATACTCTTCAGCGTATCTTGTTTGAATCATGAAGGCCTCATCGTCTCCAATTAGAAATCCGTACAACGCTCCTTTGGGTCACACAGCTGAACATTGTAGCTACAGTTCATTCGCATGCTCTCTGGCAGTCCTAGTAGTGTCTGTCGGATCCTCAGCTGGACGGCGGACCTCAATGTATGAAGGGAATGTATGAGAGCCATGGCACGTCACGAGTGCTGTATAAGGCTGCAGGGAGACTCTCAAAGGAATGGCCGAGCAGGATGAACAAAACCAGGCGGGCGATGCAGTACACGACAATGAGCGACAACGCCATGACATTCATGACTGCTGTAACCCATCGGCGTTGGATGATGGCTGCTCCCAGGATGATCACGAAGACAATGATAGGAATGATGATCAACACCAGCGTGCATACTCTCCAGAGAGGCTGGCCGTTGGCGTTTGGAAACTCCACGTCCCGGCATGCGAGATGGGCGAGCCCAACGAGAAGGCTGGCTGCTGCTGCGACGAGTGAGCCCTGCGTCATGTCTGAAGCATACTGATGTCAATCTAGAAATGCGGCCATGAAGTATAGGGCACTCACATGGGCTGGTCTGCCACATCCTCACGCTTCCATGCATTCGATGGGCATCGGACAGCGGTGGGTTCAAGAACGATTTCCAGGCCTTCTGCAAAATCAAGCGAAGAGGTTGCCGTCCTCCTTGGATCGTGGCCGCCTGGACAGTGCCAGCGTCATCGATCGTCAGAGGCTGGTGAGAGGGACGAATTTGCTGAGCGCGCCGCAGTTCCGGGGCGATACGCAGGACAATGCATTCGTTCACGTTGTACGGTTTGTGGAACCAGAGGCCGTAGTATACGAGGGTGCACCCCACGTAGGCGCAGGTGATGTATTCGAGTGGGGCGATGGGCAGGCGGACGATCCAGCGCGCCAGGGTTCCCAAGAAGAACCGTACAATTTGCAAGGTTGTAAGGATCTTGAAGAGCGCATCCGCTTTGACATGGTCCGCCAGTTCGTATTCAAGCGCCTTGCAATCGAGGGCGCCAGGCTCACTTTTGTGCAGCAGCTGTTCGTGGAGCGCGAAGCCAGAGCGTAACGATCGCGCCCGGACCATGCCTGCATCGGCGGCCGCACCGCCTGTGCCGGAAGTACTTGTGACGTCCGAAGGTAAGACCAGAACGCCCATGTCGGCAGCGAATGAGTGCGAAAGGTTCCACTCGACATATCCATGAGCACGCATCCAGCTGACATCGCGCCGCGCGAGCATGTACTCGTAAAACGCGTGGAGGACGAGCATCTCGGGGGAAAGTAGGCCAAGCAACCAGAAAGAGACCTTCGTCCACAGCTCGAGCCAGTAGTCACGCGAGGTGAGCTTGTTGAGAAACGGCAGGCGGTGTGCATAGGAGCGCGGGACGTCGAAATGAACAGAGCTGTAGATGCAGGTGACGAGGGTGGAAGCACAGGACGAGATGATGTCCATCGTGTCGCGACCACTGGAGCCGCTCTGAAAGCCGACGCGAGGGTCGGAGGAAGAGAATCGCGTTGGACGACCGTAGTGGATGGCTAGGACGTATGTGACAGCAGAGACGCAAATCGCTAAGACGATCAACACCCCCAGGACGACGATGTGTCGGAGGAGATAGTTCGTGCTGACGAACCTCTCCACAGAGGGAACGATTCCGATGTCTCGTATAGTCAGCGTCATGGCGAATCTCGGTCTTGATGTCGCACAATGACCATAGTGAGTGCACAAGAGGGTTCGAAAAAGGGCGTGGTACTCACTGTGTAAGAAACCCCAGGCGCGATAGTATGCATTAACAGTAGGCACATCCATATATATATGGTCGTTATGGGGTAACTAGCTCCGCCAACGGACGTCTCGGAGATGATTTCAGCGCTTTGAGCTGTATTAGGTTCAAGAGCCTTGGAGCTTCTCGGACAGGGGCACGCAGGAGAAATAGCTGCGCAGTCTACTGGGATTTCCATGGCGGTGGCGGGACCCGAATGAACATCGTGCATGGGGTGTAACGACGCCCACTCGATGACAGCGCAGTCACAGTTCTGTTGCAAACGCTGGGCCAAGGGGGGTGGTACCGATCAGACGTCGAGAACGCCGCTGCGTCCTTCAGTTGCGCGAGGATCATGGGAACGCATGGCTTCGGCTTTGCGAACCATTGCTTGAAGAAGTGAAAGTCAGCTTCTCATCCAACGGCCGGTATGTGCACTCACAATTACAGCTAGCGAGCTTTCCATAACAGAGAGAGTCAACGCTCCGGGGCAGAAAGCGCATGTCTTGCATTCAGGCTTCCCGCTGCGGTGGACTGCCAGTGTGAAGAGTTGAAGAAGACCTACGCAGAGAAGAAATCCTGCACGCAACGTCCATGTCGCGTACACACGGTGCATAGTAACTCGCGATCCCCGTCCTGGAGGGCTGTACTGGCAGTGCTTACTCCGTAGCTGCGTCACAGACGTCCATTCGTGGCCAGCTACCTCGGATCCAAGAGCAGAGCACCCACAGCCACACTGCTGTGGATCACTACAGGCGCTGAAACTAAATTATCAGCCCTCAGCCTTTGGCAGCGGAATGGCGGAACATACCCAATCATGCGGGGCGGTACTGTCATGCTGAATCTCGCGCTCGAACATCCTCCCAGTCGGTGGCGAGGAGAAAAAACGAACACGATTCTTTTGAGGGAGTTGGAAGATGCAATGGTGAGACATACAGGCATGTGGAACGTAATGCATATGCGACAGCGACATTGAGCAGATCCAAACTAGTAGTGGTACAGTATGCGGCCTGGCCCAGGCCCCTGTGCGGGACAAGAGCCAGGCAAAACGAGAGCTTGAGAGAGAGAAAGGGGATTGATGGATATACCAGTAGTCCGTATCCGGGATGTTGCTGTTGCTATTGCTGTTGTAACAATGACAAGCCTGGGTGAGTCGTCTATAGTGACGAAGAGGAGATATGGAAGGGGACGCAAGGGATCGAGAGATGCGAATGAAGAAAGGCAGAAAAAGCGTTGCGAAAGCCCCGACGATAGCGCAAAGACATAGCATAGCGAGATAATCAAACATACGCGACCTAGAACAGGGAGATGAGGTGGGGGAGCAGGCGCACGGGCATTACGCGTGGCGGGGACCTTTGGGCTCCGCGGATCTTGCTACCTTCCCGGAGACAGGATAAAGCAGCGAGCGAGGCACTGAGGATGCTGTTGGCGAAATGGAGCGCTGGATGCCTCGACGAGCAGTGACAGACGAGGCAGCAGTGTCAGTCGAGAAGAGCCTTGCGTTATACACGAGTGCTGCCATTGCAGGTGCGGCGCAAATCACCAAATTATCGGGGACCTCCATTAACCGCTTGAAGTTCTCCAACGAGACGCTACACAACATCAGGAGTGAGTATATAATAGCTAGGCTCAGCAGAGACTTCGACAAACCTTGGCCTGCTCTTCCAGCTCTGCAAAGTCCATATGGGGATTGTTCCGTCCGAGTGTCATGCCATATTGAAGGAGCTGCAGCATATAGTGCGGATTGATGATAGTCTCATCCGGTCGCAAGCAAAGCTCCGGGGCCGGCTGACGGGGAGACTCAGGGACAGATGCGGGGCCAGACGGGATCTCGGCTGTAGATATTGCGTCGTCGTCAATACAAGAGGTCACTAGCCCTAGGAACAGTGACCACTTACGTTCCAACCAGTTCTGTTGTAGCAGCTCCGGAATCGTCGCGCGGGCCTTCGGGTTGCGTACCAGACAGCTCTTCATCGTGTTGATGATGCTCTGCGGCACACGAACCTTCAGGTGCTCCATGCGTTGCGGCGGAGACCCCGTCGGAGGCGTATCCTTACGACGCGGTGCCACGGGCACCGCATACTCGGGGAACTCAATTACGTGGTCCTCATCGGGAATAGCCTTCATCTTTTGGTACACCGACAGCGCTTGAAACGGAGGCTGCCCGTACACCATCTGATACAGGATGCACCCCAACGACCACACGTCGGACGGACGACCAACTTTCAGGCGGCGCATGCCATCGGGAAGCTCGATCGCTTCTGGCGACATGTAGTTGACGGTGCCGATCTGGTGATCACGCTGAATGTTGGTCGTGTCGTTGGCAATCGCGTTGGCGATACCGAAGTCAATGAGCTTCAGTTGCCCTCGTACTAGGACGAAGTTTGCTGGCTTGAGATCCGAGTGCACAATCTTCTCCTCGTGGATGACATGCACGGCTTGCAACATCTGTCACGAACGCCATCAATGCCTGAGCCTCGAGAAAATCAGTTCCATAATCGCTGACCTGCTTCCAGTAGTAGGCGATCCACACTGGGTCCATGGGTTCCTTCTGCTGCTCTTGCAACAGTTTGGCAAGATCTGACAGGCGCATTAGGGCCCACGATGTCGTAGCCATGCAAGACGCACTCACCAATCTCGCCGCACTCCATGACAAGCAACAGATACCCCTTAGATCCCTGTGTCTGCTGTTTCACTTCGCTATCAAATAGCCTGATGATGCGCGCATTCCCATCAAGACGCTTCAAGAGCCCAATCTCGTTCATGTACCCCGCCATCGTCTCCGCGTCGACCTTGTCGAGTGCAACGCGCTTTATGGCATAGATCTCGTTCGCCTGATTCATTACGCGGAATACGCGAGAGGAGCCGCCCTTGCCGATCATGTCAAGCCGGGCATACTGCTTCTTGTTGACCTGGACGCGTCGTTCTTCGTCAGTATGCTGTGATGTGAAGAGGACCGGCGCCGGTGCGCCTAACATACCCAGAGGGTACGCCCGTTGGCTGCTGCGAAGGTGGTCGCTGCTTGACTTGCTTTCGTTGGTGGCGGTGCTTGCTGCGGTTGAGGTTGAGTCTGTGCCTGAGGATGCGACTGCTCCCTCTGCAGCTGTTTATGCGGCTCTTCAGGAGCTGTTGCCCACTGCCCCTGGTTCGCGACTGGAGCTTCGACGAGCGTTGGACTACGCCTGAAACGCGACATATCCACAGCGGTAGGTGAACCCGATCCCCCACGAACAGTATCAGAATCTCGCCGCTGGTGACGCAAGTGCGCATGCGGTGGGAGGGGGGCTTGCGGTGGAGGCGAGGGTGCTGGTACATATCCTCGTCCTGTAGGCATCTGAGCTCCAGCTAGTCTGCTAAAGCAAGTCGTTTCTTCCGACACACCTGCCGCTGCTGCTGCCGCCGCAGCCGCGGCGGCTTCCTCTGCTTCACGACGAGCGTATCCTGGAGGACCCCTCAATATGGCGGCGAGTATCATACAGGTTGATGTGCGTACCTTCTTCCAATGCAATCTCCCGTTCTTGCCTGATCTTTTCTTCCAGAGTGACCCGCCGGGCACCTAATGATGTCCCAGCGCGTATATGCCCAAGCGGTCTTTCCATCACAGGGTCAATGGGAGGAGGGGCGTCGCTCAGGCTTGCTGAACGACGTGGTCGAATGGGATGATGCACAGGTAGCGTAGGCATGGGGAGTGCGGGTGGCTCAGTGTTCCTCGTGTGCTTCCGATATCCTGTCGATCCCTAGCGACTTACCAACGACCGAGCGAGCTGGACGGATGATCCGCGCTGCACGTAGGTTCTCTTTCTCATCCATCGTCATGCCTGTCTGCATGTTCGGCTTCGGCAGGGCATCCCCTTCCGGCAAGTCCTCCAGCTTCACTCGCCGCGGACCCCCCAGCTTACGGCCGGTGCCCGTTGTCGTCGTAGCAAGTGCTGAAAATCCACGAGCCATACCCACAGGGGTCGCTATAGGACCAGACGCTACACGCTGGAATTGGCGGGGAGCATATAGTGATTCTTGAGGGAGGGACTCTGAACGTGCGAGGGGCGCTGGGCGGGTGTGCGTCGGAGCAGGTGTCGGAGAAGGCACTTTGGGCGGCGATCCGGATGGTGTTGGGGGTGTCGAGGATTTGGAAGAGCCCTTAGAAACACGGACAATCTCGCCATCGCGAGTTGCGTTCATAGACGAACGAAAGTTCAGAGAGGTCCCACAGCGAAGAGTCATCGGAGTTGGCAGGAGACGTGTCTGTCTTGGACAGGACCTTCACGTGAGGGCGGTGGCGAATGAGATGGGGTGCCAGGAGACGAAGAGGTACGGCGGTCAAAGCGGTCATCTGCGCCGAGAGTGGGGAAAGCAGTCGCTCCAGGGTATGAAGTTCCCGACAAGAGAGAAGCCATGGTGGAGAGCGAAGGAAGTCAGCGATACAGTGTGCGGCTAGCAAATTCCCGAGTTAGCGTTGGCCCTTCTGACTGAGAGGTGGATAACGCACATTTGAGGTGATGTGGTACAAACCTGTAGTCTTCAGTTGATTCGATGTGGTCTCGTAGTCGCGCTGACTCTGTGGTATATGTCAGTGCCTGCGCAACCCAGTATGACATTGCCTCGTCATTGCAGCCATAGAACTACATAGCCCGCGCCCCAACGTCTGTTCCTGACGACGGTACAGACATTGCAACATGGCATGGCACAGTCCTGGTGCCTCTGCCACACGACCAAGCGTATGTGGCACATTGAGCATCCAGCGATTGAGGGGACGTGTCGGAGTCACGATCAGCCCCTCGCCGCTCCCGCAGCCACCAGGCAGGTATTCAAAAGGCCACGGCTGAGGAGACTGCACCACCGACATGGCTAGGAACACATATGAGTTGTACTCACCACGAGACCAAGGGTAGATGCTATGCGGATTGAGTAGGGTGATGAGAGGTTGTCCAGGTGCAACGTCAGAACGTCGAAAGCTTAAGAAATGACCCAAAGGCGAGAAAGGAGAAGGGCGAAGGAGGAGAGGGACGAAGGCGAGGGCGGACGCGGGGAGAACGGAGAGAAAGACGCGACGGTCGATTCTTTGTTGGACTTCGTAGACGCCCGTCCTTGAGTTCGAACTCGCGACACACACGAGGCAGCAACGCGGTCACGTGTGCGACACGCTCCACGTGGCGGCAGTGGCACAGTCGGGGTACAACTTGAGTAGCTTCAAGTTGTCTCTCTCACTTGCAGCAGCTACTGTGGTATCAAAGCCTACATGGTCTGTAACGTCCTTCTTCTGAAGCTCACTCCTCAGGAACTGCTCCTGGCTTTCCCGGGCTTCCTGCAGTACGCCATGCAGCTAAGATGAGTTCCGCCACATCGTCCACTCCCTTCCCTTGCTTCACGCTCGTGAACACCGTCGGGCCGTCTCCTCGCATCAGCTTGGAGTCTCTCTCCATCACCTCCAAGGATGCACCCACATACGGGGCGAGATCGACCTGCGCAGATAGTTCAGCACTCGCGCGCGCACGTATGGGTATCAAGTTAGTCTCCCAACCTTATTGATCACCAGCAGGTCCGATTGAGAGATGCCAGGGCCACCCTTCCTCGGGATCTTGTCACCGCCCTTTACACCGCATCCAAGTCAGCCTAACGATTTGATCTGCCATAAGTAAAGCACTCACCGAGACGTCGATCACGTAAATGATGTAGTCCGCTAGCTCCCGCGAGTAGTTCGCCGCAAGATTGTCTCCTCCACTTTCGACGAATAAGATCTGGCAGCCGAACTTAGCCTGTAGCGTCTCCAGGGCACCCATATTTGCGCTGATGTCTTCGCGTATGGCTGCGTGCGGGCAACCCCCTGTCTCGATCGCGAGGATGCGCGAGGCAGGTAAGGCCTTGTTCTTGATCAGGAACTCCTGGTCTTCCTTCGTGAAGATGTCGTTCGTCACAGTCGCTGGAGCATTGCACAAAGCGCCTTCGTCATGTGCGATGCGACAGACGAAACGGGAAAGGCGTACCGATGTTGTACTCCTTTCGGAGCTTCTGGCAAAGTGCAAGAGTGAGCGCAGTCTTGCCGGAACCGACAGGTCTGATCGAAGATCATGTCAACAAAACGCTTCTACTCACGCCAGAAGGGCAGGAACGGGGTAAATCTCACCCTCCAATGCCTACTGTGAACCCTCGCTCCTCAAAGTTGCGTGACGAGTAGTTGGGCATATCCCGCTCCGCGTATTTCCCTAGATCCGGTCAGAACCCCACACTTCTCTCACACATATTAGTTACAGGGGAAAATCTTACCTGGATTGTCGAGATGCTCGTGCGTATGCCCGTGCTCGTCCGGGCCATGCGAATGACTCGGCCCGCTCCCATGCGAGTGTGTGAATGGGGGGCCTTGCACACTCGATGCGCTCGAGAGGTTGTTGATGAATTGCACGGTGTCAGACATGCTTCGTTTCCTACTGCGTGTCGTATGCAATTCACGGCCTAGCACGGCGACTTCCTAGAAGTGTATGACACAGCGTAGATGGTGGAGGGTTGCGGAGAAGATGGAATCTGTGGCTAGAGTCGTTATCTGACCCCTCGCCGCGCGATACAGCCACCGGCGCGATAAGCACGAGCTTTGGGGCGGCACAGCCACACACACGCGTCGATCTCGGATCTGGTGCTTGAGCAACGGTGCTCTGTAGAATCACATATTGGCAATCTAGGTAAATGTACACAGGGCAACACCACATGATAATTTCCTTTTCTCGAATGACAGAGAGATACACCTGGAGCTTCAAACAATGTACAGAGCTTGTTGGGAATAATTTAGATGCCGTTCTTGGCCAGGAAAGCCAGGATGTCCGAACTGATCTCGTCAAGGGACGTCTCCCTGCAATACTCGGTCAGACACTAGCCTCATGGGCAGCAAAGATCGAGAAAATACTCACAGGGCAAAGTGCCCGGCGTCGAGCAGCTTGACGATAGCATCCGGGTTGTCGCGTTTGTACGCCTCGGCGCCCGGGGGCACGAAGATCTGGTCGTGCTTGCCCCAGACGGCCAAGGTCGGCGGGCGGTGCTCGCGGAAATACTTCTGGAAGTCGGGGTACAACGGGATGTTCGTCTTGTAGTTGACGAGATACCCGAGCTGGATCTGCGCGTTGCCCGGGCGCGTCATCAGGTAGTAGTCGAGGTGGTAAGTCTCCGGGGGGACCGACGAGGGGTCAGGGGCCCCGTTGGTGTACTGCACGGAGATGATCGGGTAAGTGAGAGCCGTTTAGGCACGCTGTGAGACGGACGAACCTGCCACTTCGTCGTGTCGAAGTTGACGAGGTACTCGAGAGCCTTCAGGTTCGCGGGAGACGGGTCCTCCCAAGCCTTCTGTGGGCCGGACCAGAAAGGCTGTCCCAAGCCCTCGACATACGCATTCCCGTTCTGGGTGATGATCGCGGTGATTGCGCCAGGACGCTCAAGCATGACCCTAAACGCCACAAATGATCAGCATCCGGAGGAAAGTCCCAATGGAGATATAGAGTCTTACCTGAAGCCGGTAGGCGCACCATAGTCAAAGACGTACACAGCGAACTTCTCGATCTTGAGCGCGTCGAGGAAGGCGAGCGTCGTCTGGGTGAGCGACGCGAACGTGTACTCGTACTTGCGGCTGTCGGGGACGACGGTGAAGCCGTAGCCGGGGAAGTCGGGCGCGACGACCCTGTATTTCTCCGCGAGGCGCGTGATGAGGTTGCGGTATTGGAACGAGGAAGAAGGGAAGCCGTGCAGGAGCAGAATGACCGGGAGCGCTTTAGGATCCTTCGCGGAAGCCGGATAGGCCTCGCGGTAGAAGACAGCTATGCCGCCGTCCACATTAACGGTCTTGACATGGGAGGTGACAGAGGCCATCGGGTGCGATGCTGAGAGGGTTGGTACGGAACGGGAAAGGTAGGTCGAGTGGATCGAACTGAGGATTGAGGAGCATTTCTTGCTCTTTTATACGCCTCAGGGGTAGCTCATGCGGCATACTTGCAGTCTCACAAACCATCCAATCTGGTGCTGACGGAGGCTAGACGGTGAGCGCGGTAGTATCTGCGAGAACGCTACGGCGCCTGACTAAACAACAGAGAGCGCTTACTGACCAAAACGGCGTAGTGCACGGGCGCTAAACGCCACATCAAGCGCACTTCGAGCACCGCGGCGAGTATTGCTGCTCTTACGCTCACTCGCTCTTGCTCCTGTCCTCCCATTCCCCTTTCTATGTCTGACCTTGAACGCTACATCAGCGACAATGCCTTGCGAGTGCGTGCTCTGTGATCATGATGATGCATTTCCCGCTAATGGTCTCGCCAGTTCTTCGGCTTGTCGGATCGCAGCATTGTGGACTACGTCGTAGCGTGTGGTATGTCCCTCCCTCCTTCCCTCCCGCCTTCGCCGCCGGTTGCCCGCCGCAGGCTCATTTTAAGTGTCTTAGCATCTTCTGCCAAGTCTCCAGAAGCACTCTTTGTGCAATTAAACGCATCCGGTCTTCCGGACACGCCTGATGCACACAACTTCGCGCAAGAGGTCTATGCCCGCGTGCCCCGCAAGTCGAAACAGAAGAAAGCGTCCGACGCCGCGCGAAAGCAGGCAGAACAGGAGGCCAAGGCACTACGTGCGCAGAAGTTTGACTTCCTATTGGACGAAGATAGCACGACTGGTGGAGCAGTCGAGGTTGGTCGCGGTGCGAGCAAGTCCGATCGGAAGGAGAAGAAGGAACGGCACCTGCGCAAGCGAGAGGGAGACACGCGGGAGTGGGAGAGTGATGAGGAAGAGCAGGTGCGGAAACGGCCTCGGCAGGACGAGGATGATCGCAGCAGGAGAGAGGAGGAGGAGGAGGACATGAACATCGAGCTGCCCGAGGACGAGGAGGCGCGGAGAGAGAGGGAACGGTTGGAGGATTTGAAGGAACGCGACGCGTTTGCGGAACGTGTGCGACAACGCGACAAGGAGAAAACGAAGAAGGTCGTTGAGGACCGATCGTCCAAGGCGGCTTCGGGCGCAGCAGCGGAGGCCGCTGAGCGACGAAGATTGGCAGACGACGCGGAGGCGCGGTCGCGCGCTATGCCCTCGCTGCGCGAGCGTTCTCGTCAGGAATACCTCACGAAGCGTGAGCTTCAGCAGATCGAGCTCCTCCGTAAGGAAATTGCAGACGACGAAGCGCTGTTTCATGGCATGAAGATGACGAAGCGCGAGAAGCGGGAGCTTGAACGCAAGAAGGAGCTCTTACGGCTTGTCGAGGAGCGGTTGAAGATCAACGACAAGTGGGAGGGCTACCAGTTGCCCGAGGACTATTTCACCGAGCAAGGCAAGATCGACAAGAAGAAGAAGGAGAACGTCCTGTACAAGCGTTACGAAGAAGCAAAACCCAAGGACGGCGAGTTCACCACCGACGTCGACCAATGGGAGGCCTGCCCAGACCAAGAACAGTACATTCAAGGTTGGTGCACTGGATCGGCAGGAGATAGTCGAAGACTACGAATATGTGTTCGACGAAAGCCAAACGATCAAGTTCGTCATGGAGAGCACGCTGGGTGGCGAGGGCACGATGAGTGCCGCGGACAGGTTGTTGCAACAGCAGATCGAGGAGGCGGAGAAGCGAGGTACGTCCCCCCTGCGTTACCACAATATATGCAAGTGCTCACACTCTCTTCAGCGAAATCCATTGACGAGACACGGAAATCGCTTCCTATATACCAATACCGCGACCAGCTCTTGGAGGCAATCAAAGAACACCAGGTCCTCATTGTTGTAGCAGAGACCGGCTCGGGCAAGACGACACAGCTTCCACAATACCTGCATGAAGCTGGGTACACTGCCAACGGCATGAAGGTCGGTTGTACGCAGCCTCGGCGTGTCGCAGCCATGTCCGTCGCAGCCCGTGTTGCGGAGGAGATGGGTACGAAGGTCGGCTACGAGGTCGGCTATTCCATCCGTTTCGAAGACTGCACGAGCGACAAGACTGTCCTGAAGTACATGACGGACGGTATGCTCCTCCGTGAATTCCTGACGGAGCCGGACTTGGCAGGGTATTCCGCCCTCATCATCGACGAAGCACACGAGAGGACGTTGAGTACGGATATTCTGTTCGCTCTTGTCAAGGTGCGTCTTGACGGCTCTCATGCGCGCTGTTGCAGGTGGTTGATCGCTGTTGCAGGATATTGCGCGCTTCCGACCTGAGCTTCGTCTACTCATTTCGAGTGCCACGATGGACGCGGAGAAATTTAGCGAATACTTCGACGATGCCCCTGTCTTCTATGGTAAGTCTCTCGTTGTCCTTTAATTGTTATCTGGTCTGACGTGTCTTTCAGTCCCTGGTCGCAGGTATCCTGTCGACATCCACTACACTCCCCAACCCGAAGCGAACTATCTGCACGCAGCTATCACGACGGTCTTCCAGATCCACACGACGCAGCCCAAAGGCGACATCCTGGTGTTTCTCACGGTCAGTACTAAGATGTAACGCGTTCTCCCAGTTATCATCTAACGCTACTCTTGCCAGGGCCAAGACGAGATCGAAGCCGCGCAAGAGAACCTGCAAGAGACTGCTCGCGCGCTCGGTAACAAGATCAAAGAGCTCATTGTATGTCCGATCTATGCCAACCTACCCAGTGAGATGCAGGCGAAGATCTTCGAGCCCACCCCGGAGGGTGCACGCAAGGTGGTCCTCGCGACGAACATTGCCGAGACGTCGATTACAATTGACGGTGTTGTCTTCGTGATCGACCCCGGCTTTGTCAAGCAAAACTCATATAACCCTCGGACTGGCATGTCGTCGTTGGTCGTCGTTCCGGTAAGTTCACAGTGCATTGTGCGTCAAGGACATCGGGCTCACTCACTGTGCGATAGTGTTCGCGTGCGTCCGCCAACCAGCGAGCAGGGACGAGCCGGCCGTGTTGGCCCCGGCAAAGCCTTCCGTCTGTACACAAAATGGGCATACGCCAACGAACTGGAAGAGAACACGGTCCCGGAAATCCAGCGGACAAACTTGGGAATGGTCGTCCTCCTGCTCAAGTCGCTCGGTATCAACGATCTGATCGGCTTCGAGTTCATGGACCCGCCGCCGGGCGAGACTCTCATGCGGGCTCTGGAGTTGCTATATGCACTGGGTGCGCTCAATGACAGAGGAGAGCTGACCAAGCTCGGGCGTCGGATGGCTGAGTTTCCTGTTGATCCCATGCTCTCGAAGGCGATCATTGCCAGCGAGCAGTATCATTGCACAGATGAGGTATGCAAATCGACCGCTCTTACTTGCACGCTGGAGGCTGACTTAGGCTTGCTCAGGTCCTCACTATCATCTCGATGCTGCAGGAGTCAGGATCGCTCTTCTACCGGCCGAAGGACAAAAAGCTACATGCCGACCAAGCGCGGCAGAACTTCGTGCGCGCGGGCGGCGACCACTTCACGTTGCTCAACGTCTGGGAGCAGTGGGCGGAGACGAACTACTCCCAGCAGTTCTGCTACGAGCAGTTCCTGCAGTTCAAGAGCCTCAGTCGTGCCCGCGACATCCGTGACCAGTTGGCGGGCTTATGCGAACGCGTCGAGATCGTCGTCGAGAGCAATCCGAATACCAACGACATCACGCCCATCCAGAAGGCAATCACCTGCGGGCTACTTCTACAATACGGTGAGTCTGCAATATGTGACTGGTTAGCGATCGATCCTGAATTACTATGTTTCCAGGCTGCGCTGCAACGAAGCGGCGATTCGTACCGAACAATGAAGACGAATCAGACGGTATACATCCACCCATCGTCAAGTTTGTTCAACCACACCCCTCCGGTCAAGGCCGTTCTGTACTATGAATTGGTCATGACATCGAAGTCTTATATGCGGCAAATCATGGAGATCAAGCCTCAGTGGCTTCTCGAGGGTGAGTCGCGTCTTTCCTGCCTCATACGTAGCGTGGGCTGATCAACTGGCTTGTCTCTTCAGTGGCCCCACATTATTTCAAGCCCGCAGACCTAGAGCAGCTCGCTTCTGGCGACAAGAAGATGCCAAAAACGGTAGGAAGCTCTGGTGCGGCCGGGAAGTCAGCATCATAGCCCACGCCTGTCAGCGACTGGATATCTTGGTTCAATACGCCACCCTGGACCGTTGTGCTCGTAGTTGTAGGATTCGCGCTCTCGCCGTGCTGATATGTACGATTGTAATATGTTATGACTCATGGGATACGCTGAGGGATGCGGACTCCACTCACTCCAAAGCATCGGCTGCGTGTGGGTGCTACGGCCTCTGCAACCCGAACTTTGACTCCTTTCCTGGGGAATTCTGAATATAAAGCGTTCCAGCTGCGTCAGGGGCGGGAAACAAACCTTCACTGGTGATCATGCGGTCCGCCCGTGAACTCATCAGCAGCAGTGCGTGTATTCGAACGCGCATCACCCTTATAAAGCGGCTGACTGAGCAGGATTGCGGTAGACGGTCTCTTCCCACTTCCTCGCTCACCTCCCTTGTACCATCGTTCCAACAGGTTATACCGACAGTGTAACGTGCACAGAATGGCGCACACCAATGGCATTAAGGCAAAACTTCCGCCCACGATTGCCCAGGGAATCTTGAATTTGCCCGGTCCGACCTTCGAGACGAAGCGCACCGTGGAGCGCCTTCTTGAGGAGGATCGCCAGAAGCATCATTGTTTCTGGGGACGAATTGGATTCCACAACCATCTAGGTCACCAGTGAGTGGCGTACCCATGTATTTGAAGGATTGCATATAGCGAGGTTGACACTCAAGACGAAATGTATATCAGCTTACTCGCCGCATACGACCTCGGAGCGCCTTCTGCGTTGTTGCAGAAGATATTTGAAGAGGAGGGGAAGGACCCTTGGGATATGTATATCCTGAACCGCAAGGGCGGGACTGTCGAGAATCTAGAAGAAAGAATCACTGTGCAAAACTGGGCCGCCTTCCTAGGAGATGGGAAGTGAGTCGATTGTCTGGCATAGTCCGTGGTTTTCATACCAGGTTCTAGGGATCCTGATCAATTCCCACAGATATTACCCTAGCTATCTCGACTTCTTCACCGGGGAGGTCGCGCAGCATGGCGCAGGGGAGACCTTGGAGAGATATGTATTCGCACCCGCGGCCAATGGAAACGGGGCATACATGCTCCTGCGGTTCGTCGGCGGAGCGTAAGTACCCATCAGACACGAACGCGATGAGAAATCTGTATTGACGAAGCAGACCTGTTTAGAGTACATCCTTTGATCCAAACGGGGGTACGTCGTTAATATCGCCGTCTAGTGTTTACCGGGCGAAGTCTCACAGGTCTGACAGTATGCGGTCGAATTTGGAAGCGATGCAATGGTCGCGCAAGGTATGGGGACATGTGTTTGGTCGAAGAAAGTCGCTCTCATCGTTCAAAACATTTAGCTCTGGCTCAGACAGCTGTCCACGAGGCCTTTAGACCAGAGTTGTTCGACCTCACGAGCGCACCTTCACTGGAAACTCTGAGTTACAATTCCTCAGACAGTAATCACCGGCAACCGTCCAAGGGCCATTCTCTCCTTTCTATCCTTCGCCAAGCATACGACTCGGATATTATGAAACCTGTCATGCCTTACGACCCTGACGCTCTGCTCTCCGCGCGCTTCAAGGCGGCGTGCGCAGACGGTCGTCCTGAAGAGATCCGCCGGCTCTCAGCGCTTTGGCAGATCGACACCTCGCGAGGCCAGCAGGAGTTGGATGAGAAAGTTGAAGAACTCCTCTGGATGGCAACTCTGCTGCTGGTCGGCTCAGGGCGACGTAGACACAAGCCCAGACTTGACTTCTTCCTGATGCACATGCTCAACGCCTCCCTCTTCGTCCCTTCCCTCCTGGGTGCTATCCCGACCATGGAGTCAAAGGCGACGCTTCTACGCTCCATTGTACCCGTGCTTCTCATCTACCTTACAGTCAGGGGACGTCCAAGGCTCGATGCCGAGCTTGTCATGTCATACACCGACACGCCTCGTCCGCCGAACGAGCACCTGCCTGAGCCTGACGCATCCGCAGTCGGAAAGCCCCAAGACCCCGCTGACTATAATCCATGGCCGAGCATCGTTGCGTCTGTCTTGCACGCTCCGGACGCACATACTCTGAAGGCGATCAGGGCTCTCTACTATGCAGCCCAGCAATACGGACGAACGCCGCCTGGAGGAGCCATCGGGGCCTTTGACACAGAAGGACGCGAGACGCACGCGGGGATCGCGAAGGTGGATGGATCTATCTTCGTCCGCGCGGCAGGTGTAGTAATGGACACTTTGGGCTGGGTAACTCATGGTCAGAAGGAGGGTGCTTGGGACCGGAGCGGGTTGGGCTGGGACGACGCCTGGAAGACCGGCAACTAGGATCAGTGGGCGAGGCCAGCGAAAGTATGTCGACCATGGAGGAGTCTTCATCTTGTACTTGTAATATCTGTTGTAACCTTTCTGTGTAATATATATTGTGAGTATCTTGATGTCAGCCTGGTTGTGATACTCCGTATCAGGTTGTTTGAATGAATTAGTGAACATCAAGCCGACTTCGACTCCCTATGAAGTCTGTGCGAGTATAAACAGATTCAACACTACGATTATTCTGCCAGAGGTTCACAGTATGGGATCTTTCTCAGTACAGGTTGTGACACCGCACAACGCGCAGGCGGAAGGGATAGGTCGAATCAGAAGTGCGAACCTCATAGTCGCAGTGTCCAGTGACCGTCTGACACGGTCACGGGACTGACACGACGCTCGTGAGTCGTGACGATTCACTGGCGAAGAGGGTTTCCTGCTCTTTGACTCTCTTCTTCCGCCTCTCACCCCCTCTCCGGCTGTTCCATAGCATGCGTGCCCTACTGCAAATCACTCGGCCATACGACGCTACACAAGTGAAAGAGTGCCAGTATACTACTTGATGCACCCGTGAAGACGAATATGAATGCAAGAGAATCTCTGCGGATGACTTGCGGAGGACGTCATTGACATCAGGAGCATTGCATACATTACAAGCTTTTGCGATGCGTACGCAGCGCTAGCCCTGTTATCATGCATTATGGGTGCGGGGTGCCAAGTTGGCGGGCTGACCTCTCTACCACCCCGATTCCCCATGCACTCAAGTCTCAGTCCCGGACACTTACCCCTACGGTCACACCTGCTAAACCCAACAGAGGTTCCATGACGCGTGTGCGTCGTTTAAGGCTTGGCGGTGCTTTCTGTTGTGACATTCTCACTATGGTGGCGGTAAGTCGGAATATGTTACGTGTTGCCGTATAATCTCCCACTGGCATGGGCTCGGCCACCGGTCATTTCGAGGCAGGTGCACTATATGTGGGTTTGGACCGATGCCGTTGACTTGTGCAACTGGAGAGACGATGGTGGGACAGCCGGATCCTCGCAGCAGGGTTACCAAGGCTACTTGGACGGATTTCTCGACACCCGTCTCAGCCGGCCGTTGGTCTTCTCAGCGGCAAGAGCTCGAGGAGGCCAACGCGAGAGAATCACTGTTCGCCGCGGATATCTAACGTGCGGGGGCAGGATATCTCTCGTCAGTGCGTGCATGGAGTCGGAGAAACGCTCCCGACTGGTTACCATCCGTCAAACCTGCGTGGCTCATGTCAAGATAGGCGTGAGCGCGTACACCGGTACTCTCGGCAGCTGCCATACTGTAGCATTATATCTTCGCAGCTGTATCAGGTGTGCATGGTCCGCGCCCATGACTGTCACTGTCCTATGCCAGCGCCCTTCGAACGAGCGGCGATATAAGTGAGTAAGTCTCTGCCGCTACGATATGCTCTCCTTTCTTCAACGTTGACCACTTCACATTCCTTACAGGCCCGTCTTTCATCTTCCCTTCTTCTGTGTTTCCGTTTGCTGGCGTAGACAGCCCGCTTTTGTGCCCACCTCTGGCTTCTAGTCTCGACTCGACTCGTGCGTATAGACTTCAGTAAGCCCTCAACGAGCTTATCTTCTAATCAGGTTCCCATATACGCGCCATACGTACGGTGACGTCAGAATCTGTGGTTGGAAGGACGAGACACGACTGCAATATCGGTTGGACGACTTCGATATGGGTTTAGATAGACGTGAGTGATCTCTCATTGCAGATCCAAGGTGTTGCTCACTCGTTCAAGGTGTCGACTCAAAGAAGCTTAGTCCCGACCCTCATGCCGACCTGGTCATATGGTTCATATTCCAGATTGGCGGAGACCAGGTCCTTTTAGCGCTGCTAGTGGCGACCTTTCTTTGCTCTCGTAAGATCGTGCGGCATCCGACTATGATCAATATCTGCTGCACTTGGATTATGACGGGCATCATTGCTTCTGTTCTGTAAGCCTTCCATACCCCGGTGTCAACCTAGCAAAAGGGCTCATCGTTGTGCGTAGGTTGTATGCACATCGACAGACTGGCCCCGAGCCAGACAAAGCGCTATGTATCGCTCAGGCCGTCATGATCTCGCCTGTACCTGCCCTGTGAGCCTGTAAACAACTACGTGCAAGTCGGCTCTTACTGACCGCTTTGTCTGCCATTAACGAAGGACATCAATGGCTGGTCTCGCGCTTGTTTACTACATTTGGTCCACTTTCAGGCCTTCAGATCCATCAAGGTGCTTTCCGTGCAGAAGAGAACCACTACTGTCGCAGTAAGTACTTGGCAAATCTCACTCCCGACTGACCGATGCCGAGCAATCCTCCACCTTTGCACAGCTCCTCTGCGCGCCATATCTGACATACATATGCTTTGTGGCTGGCGCGCTCTATGTGAGTGCCAACTCAATGATAAGTCTGATGTTCCTGACATTCTCTAGGTCGCACTCCAAGATCCCAGCAGAGTTACCCGGTCTCATCGGTTCTTTTACTGCTCCATTGACTTTGGCGTATTGTAAGTAAGCCGACAGCCGTGACTTCGCCATAGAATGTGTTCACTTCACACACGATTGAACTTCACCAGTAACATCGCTATGGCTGTTTTCGCAGCTGTGATTTGTTTGATCGCGACTGGTCTAGGAAGTGAGTAAATCAGACGTCGGATTTTGTCTTGCAAGGTCGAGCTGACATTCGAGGTCAGTTCACCTGGTTATCATGATATCCCGCAACTGGAAAGCTATGCGATATGCGGGACTTGAGCCCGGAGTCAATCTGCAGCTCGCGGTCCGCGTCGGAATCTTCATGACGTATGTATTCTGCGTGTCGATGTGAGTACCTGAAGCTACTGGGCAATATGTTGTTGCCATGATGATGATTGACTAGTTGCTGCACTTTATAGAATTGAAGTTGTGGGTGTGATCAAGGCTCGGTCGATTGTACCGGACATATTCGCGGCCTCCGGTACTCACATATTTACTCTTCGCTTATACATCAGACAATTGGCTGACGAGCTCTGCGTAGCGGGGAACTGTGTTATCCATTGTGTTCTCTACGCAGCCGGTCAGTTTTAAAGCTGAAGGTCCTTTGAAGTGCACTGATATCAATACTGATAGGACGTCCTGCGGGTGTGGTCGCGACTTCTACGCCGCTGTTTACCAAGACGATTCAGAATTGGCGACTACTCCAATTCAACCTCCAAGACGCTCTCCAACCCCTCAGCCTTCTTTGATCTAGACCTGCTACACAAGTCAGATCGCGAATATGACGAGAAAGCGCGGCTTGCGGCTCTACATGCCTACTTCAACGCGCGAGTCCACCTCATGGGAATCGAGGTGGAAGTTATCAAACGCCCAGAAGATGCCTTCGTAGTAGACAGGCATCCGAGACGCTTGTGGGGTGTAAAGCGCAGTGACAGTACTAGTAGGAAGTCAGCTTATACTACCGAAGCGTGGTGGACGCGTTCGTTCAATCATCCAATAGCATAGGCTCGTCTTGGTGACCATATCTCCAGACTCCGACCTACCCAAGAGACCACTTCGTGGACGATGTTGGCCTACGGTTTGGCGGGATGCTCGTCATGGAGGCGTCGATTGAACATGAATATCCGTCACTGATATGATACTTACAGCTTTTCGCGCAACATTCCGATGAGAACGAGCAGTCTTCAAGATGTACGACTTCGAGAGAAACCAGCATGGGAACACTAGTGTATAGGAAGCACTCGATGTCATCGCACGGTTGGGTCTAACCCTTGTTGTGCGACGACTGACACACAGAGCGGCGCTGTGTGTGGGAAGCATTGCTAGGTAGTACGGGAGGACTATAGTATGGCATCGGCGGCATTCAACTAGGTTGACCGTCGCAGTGCCACCAGGCTCAGGCTAGCTCTCGGCATTGGTACTACAGTATAGCAAGGGCACCGGACCGTGGTGTTATCACAGTTCGGCTGTACCATGTCGGACACGCGCACAATGACATGCATGACAGGACGTCGAAGTTGTTCCACCGTCGAACTTGAAGCTACGAACTTGAAGTAACATCTTCAAGTGCTCCGCGCCGATGCCCGAGTTCTCTTGGCTTTCCGAAGAAACCACGCAGGCAGAGACATGCGTGGCAGCTCGGCAGAACGGCAGAACGGCATAACGGCAGATTATCCGACTCTCATCAAGTGAATGGGTGAATCGTTGAAAGATGTTCATGAGGGAGCCTCGAATGTCACGACGAGAACTGGAAGCGTACGTTGGTTTGAGACATGCAGTAACTACTGTAGTACTGTACCGCACTCCGACTAATAGTTGCACAAGGATCCCGTCAGACTTCTTAGCAAAAAATTGCTTATTACATTCTAATAAGTAGTAGTACACTAAGTACACTGAGGAGCCGAGTACAAGTCACAGACCGTACAAATAATACAGTAATAGAGACCAGATACATATGCAGATGACGCTTTGCAGGTGCAGGGAACAAGTCCAGTCCTGCCAATGGTAGAACTCTGTCTACACCGAGATGATAAAAGAAAGTGGAAAGAAGACGAATCACGAGTCCCAGATGGCGCCGAAGGCGGGGATACCCCTGCTCATCATTCCATAGACGACCTTCTGCGTCAGCTTCTGGTTGGATATGATGGCGACGGCCTCGGCGTTGTGCTCTTTCACGAGCTTGTAGGTCAGCTTGACCATGTCCGGCTTGCCGTGCTTGCGAGTGTCTACCAGAAGCCTATCAGCCCGGCACTCAGGTACTGTCAGCAATACTACTTACCATAAATGACTGCGTCGGGCGAGGCAGCGAGAATCGAGTCGACGAGCTTGTCGCCGAAGGTTTTGCGGACGTCGGGAGAAGTCCAGAGGAGGCGAATAGGGATACGCTGAGCCAAGATGACAGGTGCACATGGCCCAATGCCGCTGCCCGTCGCGACGAGGACCATGCGGCGGAACAAGGGTGCGATGCGGAGCACGCCATAGGTGGGAATGCCGCGCACGTAAAGCTCCTTCGGTGGGTTGGTGATCATCTTGGTCGTCCAATCACCGGCCTTGGACACGACGAGCGAGTAGCCCGTCTTGCCCGGCTCAGAGATCGTGGCGAAACCATGCCATTCAAAGAGCGGGTCGTCGGAAATGCGCGTGAAGTGCCCGGGCTTGGGAGTGACTGCTATATTTGTCAGCTATAAGCGGAGTAGATGAGAGACAGAAGTACTGACCATAGTCAAAGTAGAGCCGGACAGCATGGTTGGAGAGGACTTCGGCGCGCACGGGCACCTTCCGGAGGCGCAGCCAGGGAAGGATGATCGAGCCCGTGAAGACTACAACGAGCCAGAAAGCGGGAGAGTGAACCAGCGCCTGGCCGAGTGACTGGTCCTGGGGACGGTAGTCAGTTTGTCAAGAGGATAACCTGTTACGCGTCGTGTCAGCATCCACAGTATTAGCCAATGGGATGGGAATCGTACCTGAGCCCAAACCAGCGCTGTGGCCGACCAACCGAGGAAGCGATGGGTACGCTCGAAAGCGTCGTGGTGCGTGGTGCGGACCTTGGGATACGCGAACAGGACGATGCCGACCAGTAGCGCCAAGATGAAGTAGGTCACTGCAACAGTAGCAATCGAAACCTGCTGTTTGTTGAGGAGCTCCCTGGTGGCTTGGATGGTGAACAGAATCAGCCAGACAAGCCCGCTGAACGCGCATCCGGAGTGCACTGATAGCAGATACTTCAGTATGGAGTGTGTTGAGATTGGTGAAGGACTCACAGCCTCCGATGTGATATACGCGGGCGACAATGCGGCGGATCCAAAGTGGCCAGCTACAACGGATGCTTGTCAGACACTGGGCGCTTGCTTGTCATCTTGGTGTTGAGACGCACCTGCTCGGTACCATGCAAGCGACAGTGAAGAACGCGTTGATCACGTAGTCTTGGCGCATAAGAATGGCGCAGAAGAGGTTCGCGACAACGATGAGACCCAGTTGATGCGCGTTCGCCCCACCCTTCACCAGGGTGGCGATGAAGATGGCCATGTTCGTGACGAAAACGACGCCGAACAAGCGACGGTAGAGGGAGAGGATCTGGTGGCGGATGTTCCGCAGGATGTGGCCCTGCGTCTTGTCGGGGAGCTCTTCGTCTCGGTAGCCGTCCCAGCAGTTGCCGCTCTCGAGTGACGAAGACGACCCGCCCTTCTCCAAAGAGCCGCCGATGCTTGTCGAAGAATCTCCAAGAGCGCCCTTGACGTCGAGGAGCGCACCGTTCTTCTCCGACATCGTGACCTGATAGACCGGAGGCGGCTTGGGCAGAACGTTGACGATGTCGGACAGGACCTTCCCATCGTACGGCGACGGAATGTAGGCTCCCTGTTGTTTGGTCGTGATGGTGGCGATCTGCTCCGTCTCCACCTTGACCTTGGCGTCCTTCTCGGACTTGACCTTCGCGAGCTTGTCAAGCGCGAGCTGCTTGAGGGCTCGCTTGTCGATTTTGCCATTGCTGGTGTAAGTGAAGTCGTCCATGGTGATGTATTGGGTGGGAACAGCGTAGTATGGCTGCACCAGCGCCGTCGCGGCTTTTACATCCTCGACGTTGGCGGTGGATGGAGTGACAAAGCCCCACAGCTCGCCTTCAATCTACGAAGAGTCAGTTAGCGACAGTTAACTAGATGCTGCGCGGTGGCGTGCGTACAAGCAAGGCGGTTGCATTCTTGACCGAAGTGCACGTCTAAACGCCTGTCAGTAAAGTCCCCGCTTGGAGTGCTCAGGAAAGAAGCGTTACCTGCATCGCGGCAGAGACACCGTCAAGCTCCACGCGGAAGCCCTGCGCAGCCCAATAGTTTCCAGCAATCCGCTCCAGGATCATATCTTGGCCTGACGTACCTTGACCTTCACCTGGTCATCGACGCGTCCCAGGTGCTCGAGCTCCCCGTTCTCGCGCCATCGGCCAAGGTCGCCAGTATTGAACATGTAAGTCCTACACCGTCATAAGTCCACTGCGCAGCTTCGAAGAAGTGGAGGCCACGACTTACCCGTCATTGGCGAACGGGTCGAGCATGTACCGCTCGGCGGTTTTGTCTGGGAGGTTTAGGTAACCCTTGCTCACACACGCGCCACCAGCCCACATCACACCGGGCTCGCCGATGGGCACCGGCTTCTTGTTCTCGTTCAAGACATACACGCTTGTGTTGGGCACCGGACCGCCAATCGTGAGGAACTCTCCCGGAGTGTGCAAGTGCACAGTGTTGACGATGGTAACCTGCAATCACTGATTGAGCAGGCGAAACACGGCGAGACATACGTGGGAATACGCACCTCCGTGGGACCGCAGCAGTTGTAGTAATGGGCCGATTGCGCCCACTTCTCCGCAAGTGCTGCAACGCGATGCTAATCAATGAGTGTCGCAACGACCGTGCGCAGCAAGACGTACGTAACGGGCAGGGCTCTCCCGCTGTTGCGACGACCTTGATATTGGGGTAGTCCGCAGGATCATGCGGAGCTGCAACGAAGCTGTTCGGTCTCGGGTTCGATTTGAGACACTAGAACACATACCCATCATGCTTGGCGTAGCTGAAAATATCGCACTACGTCAGTCCCGCTGCATCGCGAGGCAAATCATAAAGGTCTACTGACCGATAACGATGTCCACGGTTTTCATCACTGCACGCCACTCCTTGGAGGACTTGCCCCGCACGCAAAGAGTGCAACCGTTGCTGAGACTCCCAAGGATTTCCTGGCGTGCGAGAATGTGAGGGTTAGGCGAGAGATGCAGCGTCATTGATCATAGGCGTACCCAGGCCGCCATATCGAAAGCGATGTTGAGGAGCTGGGAAACCCTGCGTCCCGGACGCATCTCGATATTGCCTGGAGCAAGACAAACGACTTCGGAGCCCGTCAGAAGAGCTGGCTACGGAGCTTCATTAGATCTGCCTTACGATTGGTGACGTTTCCATGCATGACCTCAACACCCTTGGGCTTTCCAGTAGTCCCTACGGTATCCATGTGAGTGCGTACTCTATCACGCAGGGGCTGCCATAACGTACCGGACGTGTAAATGATGTAAACAGCGTCCGACGGGGCGCTGAGGTCCGCGGGCTTCGATGCGTTCTGAGTCAAGCTCCCGATGTCCTCCAGGCAGAAGGTCGGGAATCCTGAGACGCGGTGGACGTATTCGTGCATGGTGAGCACGACCTTCGCCCCGGAGTCCGTGAGCACATGCTCGAGAGTCGACTGGGTGACGATCGCGCCGTCCAGCGGAGCATAGGCACCGCCAGCCTTCAGCACAGCGACGATGCCGACGACCATGGCGATGGACCGCTGGACCAGAAGGCAGACTTTGACGCCAGGGCGGACACCCAAGACGCGAAGGTGGTTGGCGAGGACGTTAGCCTGCCTGTTCAATTCCCCGTAAGTGATGCTGTCGCCGAGGTGCTCGACGGCAACCGCATCAGGCTGCTCTGCAGCATGGTGCTCAAACGCATGGTGAACGCAGCCGAAGGGAGCCTGTTGGCGGGAACCGAAGCTGAAGCGGTTGAAGAGCTCCTCTTCCTCGAAGGGGGTGGGGTGAAGCAATGCGACGGCCATGTCTGCAGCGAGGTGAGTAACTCCTGAGCTGGAATACAGGCGTGCAAGGGAGGTTGAGGCAACACATGGCACCCTCTTCTCCATGCTTTATACTCCGGAAGCGAACTGCGCAAGCTGGTGGAGTTCGACCTGGCGGCACCGGTAGGGCAGGGCCTTGGTGCGTGATAGCGCCTCGGATTGTTTAGCAATTGAACATCGAGTTGAGCATGCCCGACGTAAGCCCGTCAGACTGTCGAAGGGTCTCCAGCATGTGTAACAATCGCGCGGCATGCGCAGAGAAGGCAGAGGGAATGTGACAGCTGATCGACCACACGGCCCAGGAACAAGACCGAAGTGTTGAAACTGCCAAGGGACGCTCGACTAAGATCGCATCGAAGAAGAATTCGCTTCTCGAATGACACAAAGGCGGAGATGGTCGATGGAGTGGTGACATGTGGCGAGCAGCGGAAGGTAGCACAGCGAAGTCCGGGCGGAGGCTTTGGTCAGCCAAGTAGGCGCGTATCGCCGCCGGGAAATGGTCGAGGGATCGAGCGGTTAAGCGCACCGAGGCGCAAGATATTCGCTAGGTTTAGCTTCGTCGACTACTATAAGCATGTACTTTGTTCTCAAGTTGCGGCGCCAGTAGCCGTCCGAGGCCCGTAGAGAGACCTACGTGATAGTCAAGCAGCGTTGGTCTCATTGACTGGAAGCCGAGGTTTTCCCCCAAAATACGCACACATACCTCGCATGGGCAGTCTCTCCCACCGTGAGGGCGTGCGACTTCGCACTCAGACCGCACTGTAAGCCGTCACGGCGTATGAACACCTCACACTTGTTGTAGAGTCGCCTGAACGCCGAACCGCATCTGTGCCAGAGTGAGGTGCTGCCGAGGCAGCCGAGAGGACAAAACGACAGTCAACGCTTCATTCTAACATGGTGGCGGCTGCGTAGCGATGCATCTGGACATAGGCGGGTGAGAGTGTGTTCTCAAAACGTGCATTACAGATTTCCTGCGCATATTGCTGAAGACGATACACGCACCCTCAGCTCCGATGCACAAGGATGTTCGGCGTCGCCACTGCCATGTGCTGCGGGTAATAGCCATCTGTCGGAAGGATGGCTATGCGGGCGTCGTGTGTACAGGGATAGCCTGGAGAGGGAAAACGGCGATATGGGACTGGATAGAACTCACGCAATATTCGACGACCATGGCTCATGCGGGGGAGCACATGGAGGGATGATATTGAACGTATCGCTTCTGTCGAGGAAGGCAACGGCTGCACGGACAGCGGCGGCAGACGATACACGCAACTGCCACAAATGGCACTCCTGCCAGACGCCACCACCCCGCCCATCGGCGCTTTTGACAAGTCCTCCACAAGCGACTCCCGACTCGCCCATTCGCTTTCGCATGGCCCCGCAATTCTTTCTTGATGTCTGCCACGTCCTACAGCATGTCGCCATCGTGCCTCGATACTCGAGAATTTACCAGAGGTAAGGGAAACGCGGGAGAGGCTGCCAAGGGACTAGGGCTGAGAGAGCGTCGGGGCAGGCCGAGTCGCACCGCGCGAGGTTCGACGACGACACTACCCTTTAAGCTGCTCGCAGCTAGCGTAACGTACTCACTAGCTCCAAGGCTTACTAAATTACGTTGGTTGTTCGCGCACTAACTTCGGTTGCTTCTGTAGGATCCTGGCGTATTGACCAGGGTGTGCGGGATATTACTGCAGCGCTGCACAGCTCCTACTAGCGAGGCTCCTCCCTAGCGTGGAACAACGCCGGAGTGCGACCATCGGACGGTCGATCCTACAGAGGAGACCGTTATCCTGGCTCCTCCTTGACTGGTTCCTCGCACCAGATTACTCCAAGGAGAACCCACGAAGCGCAACGCTACAATCACCTTCAGAAGCACGCGTCCCGATTCGCCAACGTAAGTGCTCCTCATGTCAATCAGAGGCGCCTCTCTGCAACGCCCGAAGGACATGTGCACCTCCACAAAGACAACGATTTCAAACGCTGTTCATCATCTGGTCTGGCCTCGCGATTCAGGTGAGTGCTTGGTACTGGTTGACGTGCTCAGACAGAAGTAAATTGTGATGCTTCTGTTAACCCCAGACATCGGACGGAGCTCTCCATTCGATTCATGCCTCGCACCATGGATCGTGGACCATGGTGAATGCGCCTGGACCAAAACCCACTTTCACATACCTGTCAGTCCCCGGGACAATTTACGGCAAGCTAACAATCGTTTGATGACCATTGCGGGGGAAGACGCAGTGATTTGGACGGCTACCAACCGCGTCCCTGGGCGTTGTGGTGGTTGTCGGCGCTCGCTCAATCTGTCTCCGGTCGCTCTCCGATGCTGCACCCTAATCCTTGCGGCGCAGGGCTGCTCCCGGGTCTTCAAGAATAGCTGCTGGAAATGCGATCCTCACAATCTGAACAAGGTTCTGCGGCGCCGTCGGTCAGTACCTGAACACATCCCGACCAAAACGCAGACGTCTGTTAGCCTTTGTGCCCCGGTGGAGCGCTGCGCTGCCAGCTTCAGACCCTCAGCTAGAGACATGAGTGGTCTTGCTGCGCAATGCACGGCAGCAGCAGCACAGGCATGCCGGATCAGAGTGAAACCAGGACGAACGGGTTGGGATATTCCCGCCGCCAACCGCGGTGTACCGATATTTGGAGACTATTATTACAATTCGCGCGTCGTGCACTGCGTTCCAAGGTTGTCGACATTTCGTCAAGTGCTGGCGGCTGGACGGGCGGGATCTAGGCGCGGATCTCCGACATATGTTGAATAAGGATCCTCGAGCCCAACTCGGGAAAGTACCGCTGCTATCCCGCGGCCGGAGATTTTGATGACAGACGCGTGGAACAGCGCTCGGGATCAGTGGGAAGAATACGTGCGACGAAGCTCTCGAAGCAACGTTCGACCATCCTCGGTGAGAGTTCGGCGCGGGAGGCGTCCTGGTGCTCAGGTCTTCGATGACGATGTCAATTCATTACAGCACGCAAGTGATTCCGAGCATATGGTATCAATATCCTGCTATGATAGAACCGCGATCGAAAGCAAACCTCGGTGTACAGAGGAAGCAACCATACATTTCGACATCTCAAGTAGACGCAACCCCGGCGCCGACGCCCGGCCGGAATCTACCCGAACCGATGTCGCTCAATGACCGACTTCTGCCTCGAGTCCCTCGATACGCGCCTGCGGCTTGTCAGATGGACAGAACGGCAAGATGTCGGCACGGGCTTACCAGTAGCTCTCTATGACGTTGCTCTGGCCAAGCTTTGCCAGGAAATTCTCGTCGTGCGTGATAACTATGAGCTGGAAGTTCTTGCGTTGTCTTCGCTCCTCGATAATACTGTGCCAGGCATAAGCTTGTGACCATCCTTGAGGTGGGCAGAGGTAGAGGACTCACTCCACAAGACTGGCAGCGAGCGCATCGATGTTCTCAGTGTCAAGTGCATTTGTGGGCTCATCCAAGGCGAGGATGCCGCAATTCTGGCCGAAGGAATCGGCAAGTGCGAGACGGATGATGATCGACGCCAGCATCTTCTGGCCCGCGGAGCAACGTCCACGCATGTCCATCTCAACTTGATCCTTTGTCATGACCACCTACGCAGGTTATTAAGTTTCAGCCGAAGGCATTCAGTCGAACCAACGGCGCATGACAAACCCGGTAGTTATACGTCCGTTTCGTCCCCCCGCCTTCAGTTGTCGGAACATATTTTTATGCCGTCGATGTCTGCGCACGCATGCGGCGTAGGGATCAGGTCGAACTTGACGACTGACAGCACTGCCAATACTGACCTGTGCCTTGATATGTCTTGTTCCATAGGTGGCGCATGGTGTCATTCACCTCCTCCATCTTCAGCGAGTGGTATTTCATAATGGCACTAGGCGAGAGGTGAGCCGGTGTTAAGACGCAAACGGCGCAACATACGCACTTGTCCAGTGCTTTGGCATATTTCTCAAGGTCGTTGTTGGCCATGTCGGACATCTGTCGAAATATGAGCCGACGCCAGAAAGCGCAGATGAGAGTACATCGGCTTCACCTTGACCTTGATCAGCTGATCGCGGTACTTCTTGTTCACGTCCTTGAAGTCTCGAGCATCATTCTCGAGGGTCTTCAGCTGAGACTTGTACGAGCTGAGTTCTCCCCCAATGTGGGAGTACTATCTCCTCTCTCAGCAAAGCCGGCAGAGAGACGAATGACAGTGGATGTCACCTTTGTCTGGAGATCATTCTCTTTCTGCTTCTCAACGTTCCACTTCTCTGTCCATATACGCTTCGCCTTCGCCGCTTCCTCCATATCGATAGCGTCCAACTCTTCCTGAGTGTGTGCAAGCTCCCGCATGAGCCGTCGCACACGGATGTTCTCGCGGAGGTTCGCCATCGTCATGCCTGCTTCGTTGATCTCCTTGTCGATCTCGCTGATGGTCGCGCGCATATTCTCGAGCTGCACAGCGAGCTCATGGACCTTCTCTTCCTGCTGTTCGATCTGTGCGGTGACTTCCTGGAGTTGTCGACCCCGCTTCTCCTTCACATATCTGCGGTAATCAAGTCAACACTCTATTTGCACCGCAGATACGCCGGGAACCTACCGCTCGATGGCTTTGTTCATGCTCTCCAGTTTGTCGGCACTCATATTGAGTTCTTGGGACAGCTTCTGGGCCTGTGCAATCTTGGTATTCAATTCTCGCTCAAGCTCCTTATGCTCCTGTTCCAGTTTCTCAATTGGAGCCTGCGCGTCCGCGATCTTCCCGTCCAATTCCTGCAGAATACCTGATGAGTAGGTGCAATAGAAGTCTCCACGCCAAGGCTCTCACTTTCAGCCTCACGGTCGCGGCCGCGATCTCAGACTTCATCTCCGCAATCCTACGCTCGAGCTCGTCCTTATCACGCAGCTGGTTCCGGCATTCGCTCTCCTCAAGCTCGAGCCTGTGCAATTCGGTTTCGAGTGAGCGTAGTGCGGCGTTCTGCCTGTCACGATCAGCAAGGAGATTCTGCTTCTCGCGCTCGTTGGACCGGCTGCCATAGGCACTGTCAATCCTTGTTCAGCGGAGAAGCATCATTGAACGCTCACATCTCGGCCGAAATCCTGTCCAACTCTTCTTGGACGCCGTCTGCTGTCTTCGTGGACCCGGTCGCGAGAAGATCGCTCTCGAGCGCCGCAATCTCCTGCTTGAGACGTGCGATCTCCTTCTGTGTCTTGGACACTGACGCGGCGTGTTGCTGCAATGCTGCAATCTCCTTCAGATCCTTCGTGACTTCACTGAGCTGCGCAGAAGCCTGCCAATCGTTATCGCCCTGGTGAATAAAGTGGCGTCGCAAGATAAGCATTGCGGACAGACCTCATCGGCTTCTGTTGTCAGATTGGGGATCTCGGCTTCCTTCTCACTTATCTCCCGCTTGAGAGCGGGCAGCTCGTCCTTTTCGAGCTTGTACTTGGAGGCAGCGAGTACAGCTAGCTCTTGTAGCCGTCTGAGCTCTGCTTCCCAGTCTTGAAGTTCCTGCTGGAGGCTCTTGATGGCTTCTGGAGTGCTCTTCTGCATGGCTTCGGTCACCTGCAGGCGTAGTCAGAACGCGATACACCTACACGTCGTTGATATTTGACTTACAGTCTTCTCAAACTTCTCAAGCTCTCCAGTGTTCATCTTCCTGACACATAGCTGGACAGCACTTTGAGGATTTGCCAGCCTGCAGAAGGCGTCTGTACACGTCGTGCGAACCCGCTGACTTGCCAAGCTCTCTGTAGACAACTTGTTAGCGCACCGCACAACTGTCGATTGACAAACACGTACTCATTTCGAACACCGATCTCCTTGCTCGCTGTATCGATCGCGTCATCCACAGTGCCATCACACTCGGCCTCCTTAAGACCATCCTGCAGTTGTCGATCAAGGGCTGTGAAGAGTTCTCAGGCTTTGAACATAGTATATTGTATCATAAAGAACTCACATTTGATCTCATCCTGCTTCGCCTTCGCTTGCGCCTTGAGGCTCGCGAGGCTAGGTCTGAGCGGCTTGGAGGCTCTTGCTCGCAGTTGATGTCCGAGCTTCCAACTCAGCTTGCTCCCGTTCCTTCTCACTGGGAACCATATTGAATATGATTACATGGTGCATAGAGAATACTCAAATGTACTCACAGAGCAGCACGATCGAGTTCTTGCTCCATGGTCTCCGCCCGCGCATCCACTCCTACAAGTTTGCGGAACTTGGGATTGCAGACCTCAAGCCTGCCAAGGCCAGATGTCAGGCCGGGACAACCGCGTCTATAAAGCCACTTACGTAGTCTTAATTTCGCTCTCCTTCGCCCGCACCTGTGCCCTATGAAGGTCGAGCTTTGCTCTGCTGTCCGCTTGCAGGCTCAACGTGCGCAGCTCTGCGTTGAGTTCGTCGCGCTGCAGATCAAGGTTTCGACTTTTCGCATTCTTCTCCGCGATCTTTTCTTCGAAGTTCGCAACGCGAAGATCCTCCCTTGCTTTGTCAAGGCGGCGGCGCTTCTCCTCGATGTCGGCGTTGAGCTCTGCTAACCTAGAAGTGAGCAGGCGAGCTGCGTCGACATCTCGCTCAGCATCAGAAATCTTCGTCTGAAGTGCTGACTGTGGGGTTCACGATTAGGGCGGGTACTCCAGACTGCGACAAAGCCGAAGGGCACCTACAACTCGGTCGCGCAGGTTCCGCCGTTCCTGTCTGTGGCCTTCAAGCTCGGTATGTAGTTGTCGAGACTTCAAGTTGTACTCCTCATTTTGAGCACGACTCTCTGCCTGTAACCTGTCGGTCTCCGTGTTCTGCCTTCGCTTCGCCTCGCTCAGCGTCGAGATGAATTGTACGACCTGCTCCCGGTCAAACGGAGGGTTCTCGTATCCCCTGATATGGAATCGTGAGGCGAGATCGCGAATGAGCTCCCCGCGTTCAGTGATGCGTTGCTCTTGTGCCTGTTGCACGTGTGAATACAGGAAAGAAAGTATACACAAGTAGTGGGACATACCTTCTCATCTGCGAGCAGTTGTCCTTGCAGGTTGACGAGTTTGACATGTTGTGCGCGGGCTTCCGCTATGTCTTCTTCAATATCCAAGAGGCGACCCTCCTCAACAGTGCGTCTCTGCCTCTGCTTGATGACATTGGCATCGTGCGTTCGCAGACGTTCATTGAGCTCATCGTCCGTTCCTGCATTGCGATAGTACGATTACCTCACAGCGTGTGAGAGCAAGGTCCTCTACGACTTACCAGGAATCTCTTGCAGGTTTTCCCGTGCCAAGCTAAGTTCCTCTTTGTACTGCTCCTTGCGCTGGTTGAGCTGGTCGACCTTGACGTAGATCTCCCGGAACTTGCTGCCCGTGTCGTTCAAGCGCTGGTTCGCGCGCACTTGCTGCTCATAAGCAGCACGCACTTCATCGTACTCGGCAGTGAGTGACGCGATGAGCGTGTTCATCTCATTTATGCGTGCCTTCAGCTTGTCTGCATGGGCCTTCTCACGCGCAAGCGACTCAAGACGTTCAGACTCAGCCTTTAGGTCTGCCATGCGCTCCTTGCGCAAAGCCTTGATGTTGTCAAGTGCCTTCGTATATCTGTATCGAGGATCAGTGTGCCACACTTAAGGAATCCATCTGCGAAGCTCACTTGGTTGCTTCGAAAATGTCGTCGAACTTCTTCTTCAACGTGGAGGGCTCGGACAAGGGCCAATAAGAATCCTCTTGATGGCAGAAAATAACATTCTCCAGTACTGCCTTGGATACTCCGAGCAGGCGGGGCATCTCAGCGTCCATCTCTGCGCACTTGGTCGATATCACTCCTCGCTGTGCTGGATGAGCCACATCATCTCCGAGGTGCTCTCAGACGGCGTACCTTTCCTATGTGCTCATTGTTTCCTTCAGACACAGCCAGGATACTTTCCAGCGTCTTCATCGTCAACGCCCCGTTCTTCTTCATGGTGACCGAGAGGTTCCGGATGGCAAGCATCCGGGTCCGATTCGCGGCAAAGAAGCGCAGCTTGACCTGCGCCTTCACCTCTTTTTCGTTCGCCATCTTCGGGTCATGTATGAACGCGCCTCCGCGAGTGTTCGGGGGCTGGTCGCCCGTCGTGACATACTTAAGACACTCGATGATCGTAGTCTTGCCGCTACCATTGTGGCCGACGATGACCGTCACGGGGGAGAAGAACTCGATGACAGCAGTCCCTTTGTCATCGAATGAGCGTATCCCACGAATAGCAAGTTTGTTCAAGTAAGCCGTGGGAGGGTCAGTGCGTGTACTGCTCTCTCCCTCCATCGTGTTCTGCGGTTCGGCAAACGGCCGAACGCGTTGGGCGGATGAGTACTGACAGTGAGTGGCCGCGGAAGCCAAGGATGGCTAGGCGCCCATATACTGACGCAGTGACGCGACGCGAAACGCGCATCACGTGATCCGAAACTGCTAATGACATCGGCGCTTCTCCTTGACCCCAGACGACCACCTCGACCGTGACTACCTCCTCCCTCTCCATGTCGTTCTCTGGTTTTGACGACATCCCTGAGTGGGGTGTCCCCACGCCCAGCACAGGAGACATTGTCACGAATGCGATCAAGAAGGAGAAACTGATCAAGTACGTCCGCAAAGCCTCAGATAACAACCCTCAGGTTGACCCTTGGCGGCTTTGCAGAGAAATCGTCGCGGCCCAAGATGACCTGCGTGGTTGGTACAATGGTCCCCAAGCAAGGCATGCAGGCAACTAATCTTACCGCGAAGCCATGCTTGCCAAGACAAAGACTGTCCAGGCGGACGTGGACAAGCTGGCCTCTGGCAACGAGACGCTACAGATGTATATCGACAATCTCACCATGCAAATGGCCAAGCGCCGTGGGCAGTAACGGACTTGTCCACTATCTATCGATACCCCTGGTCACATCATGTATAATACACCTCTGAGTCGGGTTGTTAGCTGTATGAGCTTCTCAATTCATTAGCACAAAATTCGACATCGACTTCTTCCTCCGCGGAAATCGAACAACGGGAACAGGATCCTCTCGCTGAAGGAAGCATTGTTCAGCTGTGCCCTCAATGCACACAATGCGCGTACCCACCACCCAAAACGGCATCTCGTCCAAGATGATTCGTACCCCCCTCGAATTGCACAGCCGTTGCAGCTCTCCAAACCGCTCGTCTGCAGTCGCCTGACTAGCGCAGGTCAGCGCACGGAGCCGCGGCAGCGTGTCGAGCACATCTATGACGCATTCGAGCAACTGAGTATCGGCATAGAGCCTCTTGTAGGAGAGGTGTTCCAGGGTGGATGGTAGGTTTTCGAGCTTGAGATGCCCGGAAAGCTGCACCGTCGCGAACTCCTCCAGGTTTGGACAGCATGGGAGGATGGCCGAGCGACGGGTACAGTCCATCAACCGTAACGAGCGCAACCTCGGCCCTATCTCTCTCAGTAGGGGATCAACATCTCGTCCGGGAGAGTCGCGGAACGAGAGGATCTGTACGCTGTCCGAACTAGACGATAGAAGCCACTGTAGGACCGAGAGTCGCGGTGTGCGCACCAGACTCAGCTCGTATAGGTGGAAGGCGGGGGTCCATTTGGGTGGAGGCGCAGCGAGTTCAAACCCGAGGTAAAGGAATTGGATAGATGGCCAGACTTCGAGGAGTTGGTACAGGACAGGGCTTTGTATTCCGCACGAGAGGAGTGTCAGAGCACGGATACGCAGTGGTACAACTTCCTCAGAAGTCGCCATGGATGAAGTAGAGTGGCCGGCAGCGAGTTGAGCAAGCCTTTCCATCGTCCCGTACAAGAACTGGTGGACGCCCGTGACGCGCAGGATCAGCTCGTACAGGCGAGGTGTCCTACCAAGGAGGTCGGCCAAGTCGCTATCATCCAGGTCATGTCCGGATTTCTCTCCAATGTAGACCTCCATAATGCGCACATGCTCCCCAAGAGCGCGCCCATGTTCAGTAGAAGGGTTGGTCGCCTCGCAGAACGACGTATGTTCGCGCCCATGGTGTACCCCTCGAAGAGCGACCGAGCGGAAGAGGAGCCTTTGGGCGGACGTAGTCCATGCCCGGGAAATAACAGCGCATGACTTCAGAGTGACCTTGTCTGGCTCGCCATTGGAGTAGTACACGAGCTCAAGGATCGCGTCCACGATCTCGATTGGCAAAGCATTGGCCATGTCGCAAACTGTTCTCCCTAGGGTTCATCAGTGACTGGACTTGCCCGACGGCGAATGAAGTTACGGCTCGAGAAATCCAGTATATCAGCAAAGAGCTTACCTGCTCTCGGAGCAAACACACTCTCTTCCTTGTCAGTCACAGCAAATACTGCGAAGGCGCATAGATGCCTAGATGGTCGTGAACAGTACTCAATCAAGTTCGGAACATGATGGGCGCCTATCCTGTTCGCGTCGGTCGCGTATACAAGCGCCGGTACGCGGTGACGCGTCCAGTGATCCCGAGTGTTCTTGCATCGTACCTCCGCTCATCATACACCACTCGCATCTCTCCCCGCCTTACCATCTAGTCGACCATGGCAGAAACTCGCTTAGCATTTAAGGCTGGCCGCCTGTTTCGGCGAGGCAACTCGAACTTCGTCGACGCCGATCCCACGAAGGGCGCGATCCTCCTCCAGAATGGCGAGGACGGCCTGCTGCACTTTATCTGGAAGAACAGGTCCACCAACGAAATTGAGGAGGTGTGTACCCTCAGTGGAGCAATTGGCTTGTGTGCTTATAGAGGAAACGGTAGGACCTGATCCTGTTCCCTGGAGACGCGACGTTCGCGAAGGTCGAGCAGTCTTCCTGGGGACGGACATACGTTCTCAAATTCTCGTCTTCCAACCAGAGACACTTCGTACGTCCACTCTCTACCCATCCATGTACTGAACCCATCGCTAACCCATGTGCAGTTCTGGATGCAGGTACAGTTATCCTAGCCCGTTCTCTGACGAATGTGGCTCACCCGCTTTGACTATTAAGGACGCTGACTCCAGCCGAGATGAGGAGTTCGTCGGGAACGTGAACCGCCTACTCGCCGACCCCAGTATTGTCCCCATCTGGTATTCCGAAGGGTACAACCCGAACAGCGCGGGCCCCTCCTCCGCTCCCGCCGCGAGCTCGTGAGTCCCCAAGCCATCCCACCCCACCATGCCTCAATCTGACCCGACCGATCCTGGACAGATCCCAAGCCTCCGCAGGCAGCTACCAAGCTACCCCCGAGGAGCTCGCGCGCATCCGCTCCATCGTCTCCACGCTCGGCGCAGGCGGCTCCGGCGGCCAAGCCGCCGCCGCCTCCCAGCCGCCGCCCGAGATCTCGCTAACGGACGTGCTCACGCCCGCGAACCTCCGCCCGCTTTTCGCTGCACGCCCTGAGCTCGCGCAGGCGCTCTTCCCGCACCTCCCCTGCGGACCTGCCGAGCCCGCCGACGGTGGAGACGCTCGAACGCGTCGTCTCGTCGCCCCAGTTCCGCGCGGCGGTGCGGAACCTGGACATGGCGCTCCGGACGGGCCTTTTGGGCGGTTTGGTGCGCACGTTGGGCTTGCCGGAGGAGGCGGGTGTGGGTGTGGAGCCGTTCTTGAGGGCGCTGCAGGACCAGGCGAGGAGAGAGGAAGGGGACGGTGGCGACCGGATGGATACGGATTGATTGATCCCCTTGTAAGTATATTATAGCGTGAGGAACGATGCCCGACGTGTTCATACTCTGTGATGGGAAGATGGTATGCGTGAAAATCCGAAGTACATAGCGAAGTCCTCTGGTACAGCAGTGCGATGTGATATGCGAGAGAAGTGTAAATGTGAGTTCCTTCCGTTGGTATCAATGACTGCGGGCCGCTAGCCATTGTAGAACGATATCCCTGTCGATGAAGGATTAGCACGAGACGCAGCGCATTCCGCAGCTGACTTACAGGTTGTGTTGACTCTTCATAGAACACTGCTCACCCAATTAGCATGATACTCATGACCTCCGTGCGGTTGCGCTTACCGAATAACACTAGGAGGCACGGCACCTCAACTGGTCAAATTCGGACGCATGAACTGATGGGTACTCACCGATACCGGTCGGTTGGTAATCTTGTCCAGTTGCCTGAGCAAGGGTGCGAGTTGATTGAGCATCATCCTTACAGGGGTCATAAAGAACTCACAATGCTTTGATCAACTCGTTTACGGATGCATGTCCGTCGATATCGTTCTTGTTTCCGAGCTGCACAGAGAGGGTAATGAGTATCCCGTGATTGGCCTGCACAAGTCGGTGACGCTTACCACTAGCAGAGGGACGCCAAGGAGGCTGGATTGGGAGAGAAGTTGATGGAGCTCGAAACGAGCGGTTTCGAACTTCTCTTTCTGCAAAGACACGACATTCAATTCATGCCATGGGATGTGCAAGCAAGGACAGAGGACACTCACATCCGCAGAGTCTACCACAAACCTGGATTCCAAAGGCATCAGTCTATACCATAAATCTCACACTGCGTCTCGTACGCGCGCTGTACTTACACTAGGGCATCCACCCCATTGCAATAACGCTCCCATAGTGATCGGTATTTGGGCTGGCCTATTGACAGTACACGCTGCCGCCTGTGAAGGGGAGCATAGGGACATACCAGCAACATCCCAGATCTTAAGCGTGACATTCCCCTTCTTGACCTTTCTCAAGTTGAAGGAGATTGTGGGCACGACATCCTCGCTCCACTAGACCGCGTATGTATGTCGGTGTGCGAGCGCAACCCGTCGATGACTGTGCGCGCACCTGTCCTGTTCCAAGTACGTTCACGAACGAGGTCTTGCCTGAAGCCTTGACCACCTTGAGCAGTGCACGCTTCGGCTGAAGCAGCTCGTAACATACCTGCAACCCTACAATGGCAATCTCGGCGGTCTTGGAGAAGAATAAGCTACGCGCAGTCAGTTGCCAGGACGTTGGGCAGACCTAGGAGAGTTGCCGCACCCGCTCAGCCACTGGAGCAAAGCAGAGAAGAACGAAGACATTCGGCAGAAAGAAGAGATAGCTAAAACAAGACGATACGAATGATGAGAACGAGAGAGAAGTGCCTCTTGCACTGACGGTCGTGAGTGTGGTGCGCGGTGACCCGGCCTGGACCCGGCAGACGCGCTCCGACTCCGAGTCCGAATCCGTCGCGACCGCAGCGCGAAGCGCGTCTCTCCCGCAAGCGCCCATAAGTGACACGTGCACGTGCTCGCGCATGACTGCATTTTCGCGCCACAAAACGGGCGCTTAAAGTCTACCGCTGCTTGCCAAGCTTAAGTTGCGACTCGGAGAGGCTTGCCCTCCCTCTTGTTCACTCTCTGTCTCTGGCCGGTTGCAACTGGTTTGGCAGCGTTCAAGACTACTCGGTGTTTGGCTGAACGTTTAACTGAGCTGGCTGTTGCGCTTGATCTCTGGCATGCGCTCGACAGTTCACATGCGTCGTGCTCTGACACGCTTGTCTCCGTTGGCTCCAAGTGCCAGGATACACGCGCCTGCCCGAGTCTCATGGACCAGATACAGCTCGACGCAATCGACGACCGATGTAGAGACCTCTGGAGACCCGTTTGGCACCTCTGCGGTTGACAGTACAGAGGAATCTGTCGCTGGGCCATCCACAGCACATGGCCTTCTTACGAGGCCAGACGATCACTACAGTGCCACCCTGCAGGTAGGTCGCCTTCTTCGTTTTGGCAAGACATAAACTCATATTTGGCCCCAGGACGTTGTTGTTGCGATTGCAGAGGAGTCTCAGACGCTCATAGCCGAAGCCGCGCAGACTCAGGGCAAGGTCAAAGACAAGGGCAAGAGCAAGGCAAAGAAAACTCGCTTCAACCCGCTAGATGGTACGCTCATGTGCTACAGTCCGCGTCTACAATCTTGCTAAGGTTTTGGCCAAATGTCGTAGTGCATGTTGTCCCACGCGAAGTCCGAAAGAATCATGACGATGATGAAGTCATGGTGCTTTCTCGTGGGCTTCTTCCTGACAGCATCTTCAAACCCCTACATGGTGAGACGAACGTCGCACTATCGTCTTTCTCATTTTCTGACATATCACAGACGTCTCCTCCGGAAAGAGGAAGCATATACCTAAACTAGCACATGGACTAGATGCCGTCCTGCGGAAGTACGTTCACACCTCCTTAATCGCCTACATATTCACTGACCACGAACGGAGCATAGGGAGGGCGTGCATTGGCTTAAAGATCCCGAGACCGGGACGATATAACTTCCCTGAGCACTTGGAGCAAATACCTAAAGTCGAGGACTTCGCCTTCGACCGGCTACCGGGATTCTTGCCAAGCTCGCAAGACAAGGTAGAATGATTGGTTGTAACGACTTTTGCGGTATTCAGCGGCTGATCTTGTTACATAGAAATTGCTCTCGTTCGCGAAAAAATCACGCGCACGTTTTGCTGGCTCGACGTCGTCAGTTGACGGGCATCCTGACCCAAATCTACCTTCTGCTATCTGAAGAGAAAATGGTCAATATATCGAATTTGAGCGTTGACTTCGATAAGGCGGTAAGTACAGTCTAACCAGCCCCCACCTGATCTTAAGAACTTACTCGATCAATTGCGCCAGCCCCGGTACTTCACTCCTGGACAACGCATACCAACATCGGTCATTCTGCACTATCATGATGGTGCTTACTTCACAGATTACGACTCCGAGAGGGACGAGAGTACAGAAGATATTATACTTCTACCCATGGTAAGCGTCTGCCTTTGCAAGGTCGAGCAACGAGTCTCACCTTCGACAGGGCATCCTCTTGGAGAAATTCTTCACGCTACCGAAGGAGACTTTCGACAAATTCAGAAAAGCATACACCGGCACGGACTATCCCATCCTAAAGGACACTCATAGATTTGCGAAGGTGCGTTCACGCGAAGCAGTTCAAGTCAAGGGTACAGTGAATGACGCGTCCTGGCAGCACAAGGATCTCCTTATGCGTTCGCAACTTGACTGCCGGGATGACCATCTACCTGGCACGGGCGTATTTGACATCAAGACGCGTGCCATCTCGGAGATTCGTCACGACGTCTACAACTACGCCGTGAGTACTCATCTGATGAACGTTACAGACGACCTGTTTCCAACTCCTTGACACATTGCAGAATTACGAGAACACCAAGATCGACTCGCTCACCGGTGCCTCGGGCTCGTTCGAGAAGGAGTACTACGACATGATCCGCGCCGCGTTCCTCGAGTACTCCTTCCAGGCGCGCATCGGAAACATGGACGGCGTCTTCGTCGCGTACCACAACGTCGCGCAGATCTTCGGCTTCCAGTACATCTCTCTGCGCGAGATGGACCGCCGCCTGTTCGGGCGCGAGGGCGCCGGCGCGCGCGTCTTCGAGCGCTGCGTCGCGCTCATGGAGCTTCTCTACCAGGAGATCGTGAAGTGCTTCCCCCGGCGGAGCGTGAAGGTCACCTTCGAGAAGCGGCACCCCGTCGTCCGCGCGTGGGTCGAGCCCGTTGTGAACCCGACGCCGGACGCGGAGCCACCCGTGGTGGAGCTCCAGCTGTCGCTCAAGAACATCGTGCGCGGCAAAGCCGCCCCTGGCCATCTCTCCGTCGGCTCCCGATACCCTTGTGAGTCTCTTGTCCATTTTTGCTTCGCTTCGTTGGTGGGATGAGTGGCGTTTGTGCTGACCGGACGGTGGCGGTAGGGTCGGTACAATGGTGCATCGAGCGCAGCATGGAGAGCCAGGAGAAGATCCGTGCGAGCCGTAATATCGCAGTACCAACGGCAGCTGAGCATCGCCAGCTCCCTTCCCACCGAGCGGGATGTGTCGCAAGAGCCATCTGAAGCGGCTTTGGAGGAGATCGCAGCCGCAGCAGAGGAGGCGGACGTTGGGGTTCCGCCTTCTGACGTCGCTTCTGTGTCAGCGCCAGTCTCCACGCCCGACCAAACCGCTCAGCCTGTGGCTTCAAGCTCAGAGTTGTGATAGGAGGTCGTCGGTCGCAGCTGTCCGTGGCACTTAGGTTTGGTTTGTCAAGATCGAACTTGATGGTGCTATCTACCAATTTTTCACCCATGTAACATCCACAGTATCCCTCCCCCGCGTCTGCACATCCTAGCATAGTCTCTCAGAGAAGAACTGGCATTGAGTGGTTCACAGACGGATAGACAGACGACCGCAATAACTTACACCGTAGAGTAGTAGTACCAAGAGTCCACGCGCAAGCATAATCTACAACCCATCCTTCAGTTTCATTCTGGCCGCGCAACTGACGCGCTGTAGGGGACGGCCCCATGCCCGCGCTCAACGATCAATCGCCCGCAACCTTCTCGCCCAGACTCTCCTGCGTCGGGCTCGCCGTCACCACCCGCGCCGTCCTCCCGCCCTCGCGCACCTTCTCGCGCTCCGCCTCCGCCTCCGCCTCGTCCTCGCCCTCCTGGTCGTGGTCGCCGACGTCATCGTCGTCCACGTCCGTCTCCGCATGCGGGTGCCCGTCCGAGCGGCGCTCGTCGTCGCGCTCGATCTCGGAGCGCATGTTCGCGACGTCCTGGTCGACCTTGGACGCGACGGTGTCGATCGCGGCCTGCGCGAGTGACACGCGCGCGCGGTGCGCCTTGAGATGCGCCGCGCGCCGCGGGGGCCGCTTGAGCCGCCGGCGCGCGACCATCACCGGCACGGAGCATTTCTGGATGAGGTAGTGCGAGGTGGAGCCGAGGAGGATTCTGTGGGCAATTGATTGGGGTCAGCGATGCATGCGGGAGTGAGTGAGTGAGTGAGTGCGAGGGGAATACATGCCCTTTGAGGTTACCCAGTCCACGAGATCCGACGATGAGCATGACGGGTTCGACGTAATCGACGATATCTATCGTCGTATCGTTCGTCAGCTGAGATATGCGGAAAGCACCTGCGGAGAAGGCTGACCGAGAATCATATGTCTGCTGTTCTTCGCGTGCCACGCCTGGCACTGAATCGAGACGTTCAGTCGCGTGCGCTGCAGGAGACTCGTTGCTTGGCGGACGAGGATGTACGCGAGAGCTTGGCGCTGTGTGTGCGGCTCGTGAGTGATCTCCACAATAGAGAGATGTATCTGGGTCCCTCACCTCTTGCTGGGCGCGCAATTTCGTAGCGCGGTCGGCGGGGTTCGGGATCACAGGATCGACTAAGGGTGAGATTCATGTCAGCGGGACTGCCCAGTCCAAGACTCATAAAGGTGAGCGCACTCTTGCTTTCGTTCTCGACGACCGTGATGATGATCCTAGCACACGGCATCCTGTCAGCATCCAGACAAACACCACAATACCAAAATGCATGCACTCACAGCTCATCAGCATCCCTGAGCACAGTTCCGATCCCCCACTCGAGCGCATACCGACTCTCCTCACTCAGATCGCTCGCCAGAACATACCGCTTTCCCGGCCTCCCCGTCTCCTGCCGCACCCTCTCCGGATCCCCATGCGTGACCGTGATCGTGCACCGGTCGCGCTGGAAAATCGGGCGCGACGTCACCAACGCCATCGTATCGTGCGGCTTCGTAGATTTGCGGCGGCGCGGGTTGCGTCCGTGTCCACCGTTGAGGGTGGTCGGGAAGTACGGCTCGGGGGGCATGATCACGTTCACACCCTCTCCGAGGTAGTCTGGCATGTCCTGCTCGGCGTTCCCGGGTGGGATGAGCGCGTTGCGCTCCGTGTTCAGTTCGGTGATGTCGTCGCGCTCTTGCTCGGTCTCACTCCAGCTTTCTTCAGATCCGCTGTCCATACCGTCGTCCCCGCCCTCGGTCTCGTCGCCCGAGTCGTCATCGGACTGCCCCGAGAGCGAGAACGCGTTGCGAGGCCGGATGCGCGATACCTCGCTCTCCGACTCGACGTCGGACTGTGCGAGCGCGTCTACGGTGGGCGACGGGTCGCGATCCCGCGTGCGAAACCGTCGCAGGGTGAAGGGGCTCTGGCTGCGCGCGCGAGAGGAGACGGAGCTGTCGCGGTCGCTGCCCGCGGGGCCGCCTGAGAAAGACGCGGAGCGGTGTTTTCCCTTGTCCTCCTTGCGCTCGGAGCGCCCGCGCCGTTCGTCGTCATTGGTGCCGCCGCTGCTTCGCGAGAGCGTTAGGGAGGAGAGCATCGATGAGAGGGAGATCTTCGGAAAAGTGCTGGAGCCGCCACGCGAGGATTCATCGGGCTGGCGAGAAGAAGTGGTTGCGGGTTGGGATTGGGAAGAGATGGTGCGTTCAAGTGCGTTCTGCTGCATGGTAGAGTCGTCGTGTGTCAGCGATGTGGAGGAATTGGAACGTTTCTTGGAAGAGAGAGGCGTAGTCGGCCGCGGAGAGACGAGAGATGCGAGAGACTGGCCCGAGTTGGAACGTTTGAAGGGAAGAATCCCGCCGGTGCTCGAGGCAGAAGCTGAACCAGTACCAGAGCCTGGTGGCTGGGGAGAGTTGGGGACGCGTTCGTATGTCTGCTCCTTGCCCTCGATGGGTGCGGGGAGGGTGGGCTCCTTGTCTTTGGAGGACGCGCCGAACTTGCCGATCCAGCTGCGAGTACGCGTACTCTCGGGGCGGTCTTTCAAACGGTCGGCCATAGGCGTCTCGAAGGCAGAGGATGGAGTCGCGGAGCGGAGGTGGTCGCGTGGGAGCGAGATGGAGGTAGAAGGGAGGAAGGAAGGAGAGAGAGGCTCACCTCGGCCTTTGCAGCCTGACCGGAGAGAGCCTGTGCGTGGATGGAGGAGAAAGGGAAGGGGAGATCAGAGAGGGTTTATCGCGGAGAGGAGAGCGGGAGACGCGTGGAGGATTCAGAGGAGAGGACGGACACGGAAAGGCTAAAGCAGTGTTGCCAAGCACAACACGCGCGGGACCCAGAACGCGTAGCCGCCGCGGAGGCGGAGCACGCGCTCTCGGACTGGGAATTGGAAAGGGAAGAGGTACCCTGAAGGCGTCGTAGGTGGCCTACTGGTGCAGCACTCGAAGTCTCGTAGAGGAACACGCAACACAAGATATGCAGTAGTAGCATGGGATGATGGGATGCACGTACATAATCAGCGGCCTCGTCCAGTTTCCCGTTCTTGCTCTGTGATCCAGGTCGATACGCACATCAATCTCACGCCTTCACACGAACCCACGACAGCTGAGAAAGGTCACCTCGAGCGCAAAGCGTGCCGTCTTTTCTGGGATGCCGAGTTCACGAAGCTGCGAGACGTCTTCCCGCGAGAAATTGGCCATGATGGATTATTGAGTCCCGGGCCGTCGGCAACGAGTGGTACTAGAGCAAACAGCAAGCGAGATCTAGCGCCAAGACAATGTCGAGTAAACCACCAGGCTCCACCAGGTAGGTAAGACGGGGCCGGTAGAGAGAAGCAGAGTGAAGCGGTTGAGGACAAAGCAAGGAGTAAGACGCCTTCTCGCTGCAGCGGCAGGGCCACGAGGAGGGTGATGGGACGGAAAGAGAGAGGGAGTCGGGACGGACGGGCAAGGGGAGGATCGCTTTTATCGTCAGCTGACTCCGCCCTCAGCCAAGTCCACCCAAGTACCGTCGATCGAATCGCTCGCTCGTTCCAGGCCGCATCCCACTACAGCTCGCCGTTCAAATTACAGTAGGGGGTGAGTGCTCTGCTGCATGTGCGTATCGTGCCCACGTCGTTCGTCGCTTCCAACCACTCGGAAGGAGGATGCTACGCTCGGTGGGCGAATCAGCCTTCTTCCGTCTCTCTTCCTCCTCCACCCAGCCCGATCAACACCGCCAATATTCGCACCGCATGCCGAGCATGGGCGAGCAACATGCGTACGCTTGATATCGCTTCAATCGGCCGTCGGTGTGTAAAGGTGGTGGCATTGCAGTACACTACTGACTACCGTATCACGATACTACTATGTTCTCAACGTGTATACGTACCGTACGGTGAGATGATTGAGATCCCATTATGACAATCGCATCCGACGTCATATAACCATTTTGACTGGTGCGGGGAACTATCCGTGCGTAAGATTATTTCTAGAGTACGAGTACAAACACCTACTACTCCGAGTCGAGTAGTAACCGACAGCAGTGGCTGCTGCAGTGCAACTACATTCTATAATCCGTCCCGAGACCTGCGATCCATCTCAGAGCTCAAGCAGCCACTGCCACGCCGCCGCCTGTGAACGGCACCCGCGCACAAGCGTCATCCAAGAACGCTTCCACCTCCCTCCTTCCGATCCCCGACCCATCCTTCAACCGACCCTGCCCGGACCCAGATCCCTGCCACGCACTCAACAGCCTCTCCTTCAGCGCCTCCACCCTTCCCCGCTTCGCCTCTCCGTCCGCACCGAACGCGCGCGCGAGCACGTCCCGCAGCTCCTCTCGCACCGCGTCGAGGGTCCCGACGGGCGTATAGCCGATGCGGTATATCCGGCCCAGGCCGTGCCCGTTCCTCACTTCGATGAGCTCGTATGCGACGTTGAGGCCGTCGGAGAGGTGGACGGCGTTGGTGGGCTGATCCATGACGATCGGCCAGACGATCCTGACGGTGGGAGGTCAGCGGGTGGAGGGGTAAGAAGACAGGGATATGACGGCCATACATGGGGACACCTGCGGTGATGCATTCGAGCGTTGTGTTGTGTCCGCCGTGCGTCAGACACCATCCCATCGCCTGCCAGCGGGTTCAAGTGAGCTACTTCGTCGTCTCACTGGCAGACAGCAGACAGAGGGTGCGACGTACCGGGTGGTGGAGAAGGGCTTGTTGCGGGACCCAGTCGGCGATATACACCTGACCGTACTCCTCGAGCTTCTTCATGAAGTCGTCGGGGATTTGAGCGAACGGGCTTGGGCGGGTGATCACCTAGTACCATGCGAAATGTCAGTCTTAAACTCCACACGTCAGATACCCATACGATGAGAACTCACGAATGGGACATTTTGCTCCATGAGGACCTCCAGCGCGACCAAAAGCTTCGCAGGATCCAACGGCCAGAACATAGACCCAAACGACACATACATCACCGACCGCTCCCCACGCGTCTTCAGCTGCGCGTCCATGAAGTCCAATACGCCCTGCTGCCCATGCTCCGCCGGTAGGTCATCGGCCGTATCCTGCGCCGACCGCTTCCTTTGGGACGAGGTGCCGGACTCGGCGTTGGCAATAAGGGGGCCCGCATAGTACATCTTCCGCCCGGTCTCTGCCAGCTGCGCGCGCATCGCGGCCGTCACCTCCGGTTGGTAGTCGGCGGCGTCTATGGTAAGGATTCCGTCCGTCTGGGCGAGCATCCTGGATTTGCACGATCATCAGATCACATCGGTCTCCTACTCAGAGATAGAGGTGATGGTGCGGACCGGGGAACCTTGATGAATATGCGGCCGCATCGTTCAGCACCTGAAGGGAACTGAAAAGACCGGCATGCACGTGTTAGCGTCGCCATGCCCAACGGATGTGCGAGCACGTCGAGAGAAGGGACATACTGCCTGTGGCGAATATTCATGGTCATACATCGGAGGCATACCAGCACATTCGACCAGTCGTCCGACGGGCTCTGCGCATATCTGTGGGCCGAGTGCAATGTCGCACAATCAGCACTGCGTGCCATCCTCAGCATCAAGCAGCGGCTGGGAAACAACTGACACGATGAGCGGCGTCGTTGAACGAGATGCCCTCGCGTTCTGCGATAGCCTCGGCGAGTGGCCACATGTCCACGCCAAAGAGCGGCGGAATGCAGTTCGTCGCCACCGGGAGCCAGGTGTATATGTTCAGATGCAGCGGCGTGGACGAGCTCTCCCTCTGCTTCTGCAACGCCATGAAGATCTCCAGAGCGTACGACTGCACGAAGGGCAAATGCGGGAGCTCGGTGAGCAGGCGCTCTGCATTGCCTTGTGTGCGAGACTGGGGCTTACGTCGATGAGCGTCGCGTTAAGCGGGGCCTCACGCAGGTTGACGCTGCGTTCAACGCCGTCAAGGGACTTGGCAGAAACGGTTTCGCCGCTAGAGAGCTTGTTCCACACCGCGAGGAAGTTGTCCACCAGCGCTTCCGGGTCCAGCGTGTTCTTGCCCTCGTATACTGAGATCATCCTAGTACCCCCATGGGCAAAGTAGTCCGTTACCTCCTCATCAATCGCACTATGTGATGGCTATGATCCTCTTACCGTATGCGGGACAGCGGCTCTTTGTCGTCGTGCGCGAAGTCGCGCATGATCTCCGTCCTTGCACGGTCGTACATCCTGGACGCGATGCAGATCGTCAGCGTCAGCGTGGGCCGCAGCTTGACCATCCGTGCCGACGCAATGCACAGTGGGCGGACATGTCCTACGATATTTATCAACCGTTAACATTAACGCGGGGCCTCGGAACATGTGAGAGAGAAGCGGAGGCTCACCCCACATGTGCACCGGAACGATGAGGATGTGCTTCGACGGCTGGACGGTCAATGTCATCTCGAGAAGTTCAAGAGCTCAGAATCCGGGAGAGGGGAGGTGCGATAGATAGGGTATTGAGGAAGTCTGCCCGGCATCGGGTTGACATGGTATATTTGAACGGACCCGAGGCAAGGTGATGAAACGCATACGCTCCCTAGCGGGTGTCACTGGGGATGCAACGGCTCGGTGATGATCATAGGGGTCGGCCAGGCCGACATTGAGTGACTAAGACTTGCCCCTCATTTGGGGTGTGTCGCATACAGTGTCCGGGATGCGCGGTGAAACCGCGCAATGCGATATCTGCGCGACCCTGGCATGAGTTGTGGAGGCGCGAAAAGGAGTACATCTGATATGATTTGGCTCCAGTGCCCGATGAGCATCACCGGGTGTGCATTGTCGAGGATGCTGTGCAGCATACTGGAGACGAAGGACACCTACTTTTCAGACCAGACGTGAGACATTAGTATCCATATGCACAAGTCTTCAGGTGTGCACGATGCGTGAACAATGCTATCGGCGGCCTTCGACGTTTCCGCCAGAGCACCTCGGGCAACACGCAAACAATGAGAGGGACGCATGCCTGCATTGACTTCACCGAGCGTCGGGGCGCTCGTCGTCCGAGCTGAGACTGAAGCTAGACGAACCTTGCACATCAGAATATTATTCGGAGCAGTTCTCATGCCGCCCGAGGTTTCATCGCCTCGCCGTGTTCGAAGCAGTATAACGTCAGTGACTGCGGCGGTTACATTGGTCAATGCATACGCTCATCCCCAGATCTTGTGTTCATGAACGCTCGAGTGAGCCGCGGCTGATCCCCAAAGTACAGTGCGGGCTTCGTGCCAATTGACGTCGGCGGCAGAGATGCCTAAGTACCGTTTGAGGGGGGCGCGACACTTCGAAGTCGATAGTCTGGGAGCGTCGTATCCGGCGGTAAAGGATTAGATGGGGTCGGCTATGAAGACATGCGCGTACTCTGTGCCCGCAGACGTCTGAGGAGAGGTATATGGGGCCGTCGTCATGCTCTGACTTCAGCGAAGAGCATTGCATGAACCGCTGACCCGTGTCTTACCTATAATACCTGGTGCTGATCACATCAAAGTGCACAGGATGGTCCTCTCAGTCCGATGCAGTTCCTGGGCCTGATGGGGATAAGATAGGTATCGCGTCGAGGAACATACAGTGTGGTATACTGACGATTAGGCACCCCGTGCGTCGTATCGCAGTTTCTCCAGCTCTGCGATTTCTTGCTCCTCCTCTCTCATCCACTTCAGCACAGCAGCTACCAGAAACGTCAAGCAGCCGGCAGTTGACCACCATAGCACGTCGACCCAGTCTTGACCCATCATAAACGCGTACAGTGGCGCTAGCGCGGGGGCGAATACAGATAGAGGCATGGGATATAGGAACGGGAAGCTGAGTCGGGGAGGGATAGCGTTGCACCGCACGACGCAAGCGATTATGCAGAGGAAGAGCGTTCAGGCCGAGGTTACAATGGATCAGGATCTGGAGCAAGGTGAACACCGATGCCAGGGGCATAGGATGATCTGGGGGACGCATTTTGAAACAGGACGGCCAGAGGTGACTCTCCTGAAGAGCGCGACATATATAGTACGTGGCTAAAGAGTCAACAATGCTGAGCGGTGCGCGATCCTGCGTGTGAGATGTTTCAGACTCACAGAAGTAATGAGAGGCCTATTACAGCCTGGAGACCCAGGCTGTACATCTCGTTCGAACTCGCACTCTCTTGGCGCAGGCGATCTATAACTTGCTCTTGTTCTGAACAGCACAAGATCCGGTCAATCATGTCAATTCTCTGACAAAGAAAGCCACGGACTTCACCTTGTTCATCAAGAACATGTTCATCCTGCTCGTCATCTTCAGAGAACCGGAATGGGATTCTCTGCCTAACTGCGGTAATCATGCGGCAATAGAGGTAGTACAGGCCCAAGGATATTTCCCGGTGTATAGTATGGTGGATACACCGATCGAATTCAGGTGGTAGTGGTGGTAGCTCAGCTTGAAGGTGCGCGGAAGCAAGCAGGCTGAAAGCGGTACGTCACTGGATTTGGACGAAGATAAGATAAGATCCTCCGGATAGATTCACAGGAAGACGATTAGATCTTAGATTCTAGTGGCTTACAGACTTTCTTCACCTCTCCCCCATTCACCGGTTTCTACATTGACTACGCGCCGCACGAAGATAGGCCTGGTCGAAAGCGCGCCATGCCGCCAAGAACCGACATAGCCGTAGACGTCTCAGTGGAAGATGGGCAATTTGACGATGCCCCGGAGGACGCCTCCGTCCCGCAGACCACTGATCCGCGGCAAGGACACAATTTCATCGACGACGATAAGCTCCTCGAGTGGTCATCAGAAAGCGAAGAGGAGGAGAGCGAACCCGACGAGTTTGAGCAGGAAGAGGATACAATAGAGGCGGAAGCGTTTCAAACGCTCCGAGCCGAGGACGAGGACTGGGAGATCGCGGAGCGAGGTATGTCCTGACCCGTACGCCGCCTGCCTCACAGAACGAACCGCCCATGCAGATTTTACCAAACAGTACAATCGCGTACGACAGCATGTAGCCGTTCGCACTGGTGCTGCACAAGGCATGACCTCTGCCATCAACCAGCGCGCTGCCGTTGCCCCTCTTCCCGCTGTTAACCGCCCACGACCCGCAAAGCCTACCGCTGCGCAAGCGGCAGAACGGGCTCAGCATGCGAAGGACAAAACTGAAAATCAGCTGCAGGCTCTGGCCAAATACTCTTCGCGGCTGCGAAACCTCGATATGCCGTACGACTTGGCCGTCGGCGTGAACAGGAAGGGTCCGTCGGCTACTGCGAATATGAAGGACAAGAGCGATCGGGCGACCAGCGAACAAGTCCTAGATCCCCGAACACGAATCATCTTGTTCAAGATGATCGGCCGAGGACTTATACATGAGGTGAACGGCTGTGTCAGCACAGGGAAGGAGGTCGGTGTATTAGCCAACAACCGGGGTCTCCGTCGCTGATGCGTGAATTTGTAGGCAAATGTGTACCACGCGCTCACGCCAGAGCATAAACACCTTGCTCTGAAAATCTACAAGACGTCCATATTAGTATTCAAGGACCGTGACCGCTATGTCTCGGGAGAGTTCCGCTTTCGTAGAGGTTACAGGCAAGTGGTAGATGGCATACTGATGTCTCGTCAGGATTGTTAACCTACAATCTAGCCGGCATAATCCTCGCAAAATGGTTCGCGTCTGGGCAGAGAAGGAGATGCGTAACCTCAAGCGACTCCGCGCTGCAGGCATCCGCTGCCCCGAGCCAATCGAAGTTCGAGAGAACGTGTTGGTCATGACGTTTGTCGGTGACAAGGATGGCTGGTTGGTCGAGCCTTTTTGACATGCATCCCCGCTTCCGTTTTCTCATCCGCGCTCTTAGGGCCTCGCCTCGTCTGAAGGATGCCGACATCCCAGAATCCGCCTTCCCAGACCTGTACGTCGAGCTCCTGCTCATGACGCGCAAGATGTTCGTCGAATGCAGACTCGTGCACGCTGATCTGTCAGAATACAACATCCTCTATCACGTCGACGACACCGCAGCGCCAGAGCCAGAATCGCCACCCGCCCCACATCCTAGTCACGCGCAAGATCAGCCTGCCTCAGACGCTCCTGCAGAGCCTTCGTCTTCCACAGACGGCGCGACGCCAGCGGCCGAAGCAGAATCGGCCTCTCAAACCCCGCGCGGACATCTTTGGATCATCGATGTCTCGCAATCGGTGGAGCACGACCATCCGCACGCCTTCGACTTCCTGCGTTCCGACCTGCGGAACATCGAGGACTTCTTCTCCAAGCGTGGGGTGCACACCCTGGGCCTCCGGCGCACTTTCGAGTTCATCACCCGTGACCGTCTGGCCGACGGATCGAAGGATGAAGACGTTCTCAGGCAGTGGATGGATTCTGGCGAACCGGACGAACAGAACGATAGTGCTGACGGTCCGATGTCGACAGAGCGCACGTCGGACAAGGCGCACGAAGACGAAGTGTTCATGCGCTCCTACATTCCGCGGACGCTGAACGAGGTGTACGATCCCGAGCGCGACGTCGACGTCCTCACACGCGGGGAAGGCGAGAAGCTCATCTACAAGGACACTATCGGGATCGTCGCACCCGGACAGAGTAAACGGGCCCAGGATGGCACGGAATCCGGGGAGGCTGCGGCAGGGGCGGAGATTGGAGAGGACCAGGGTGAGCAGCCGAAGAAGGTGCCCGTCAAGAAGAAGGGGGTTAGCTTCGCAGATGAGAAGGAAGAGACGTCCGAGGAGGAAGGCGAAGACGCTGAGGAGGACGATAGCGAGGAAGAAGACGGGTCGGAAGACGAGGAGGGGCATGATGGCCGAAAGGAACGGAAGCCTAGAGGCCACCGGCATGAGGATAAGCAGGCGAAGAAGGTGAGATGACCCGTTCGCGGTGATATCAAAGGTCGAAGCTGATAGTGCATCGAACCCCAGGAGCGCAAAAAGGCGGCCAAGGAGGAGGCGCGCGAGAAACGCAAACACAAGATTCCGAAGGCCGAGAAGAAACGCAGGATCAAAGCGACTGCGCGAGGAGGGTAGACACGTCGAGGATGTCATCCGTTCTCTCCTAGAAGACGCTCCAATAAGTTACGCATTTGTACACACAGCAAGAGGAACAATCTGTATGTATGCATAGCCAACTCGCGCACCGCACGTAGCCCCTCCAAGCTCCCACCATTGTATGTGTCCTTGGAAATTGTTTCTACACTACACCAGGCGTGCTTGCACGGCAGAAAAGCGATCGAAGAGGGTAACAACGTTCCCACCACTGCTGACGGCACCGGAGGGCGCACGACTAGCGGTACCCTCGTACAAGTGCCAAGCAAGTGGAGGACGGGTATATGTACATTTAGGACGGCTGCGAGCACGGCGAGTACACCATTGTACACCGGAGTCGGTTTAGCACCAATACAGGATGATTGCGGGTAACGGCATGGCGAAAGGGAAATCAGAAGGTGGATGCCCAAGCCTCGAGATCAAACGTTGACGTCCGGGCATGCTCGATCCAAGGGTGTTTCTAGGAGGACATTAGTCAAACCCCAAGAATGGCTATGGACGATACGTACCAGGAGATCCTTTGGCGTCTTCCTTTGGTCAGGATCCTTCAGCAAACAGCTGTCCACGAAGTCCTCCGCTTCCTTCGGGAAACGGCCGTCAGGAGTGAGTCTTGGGGCGGGCTCGTTGACGATGTGCTTGCAACAGCTCAAGGATGCTCATCGTCATCCCTCCGCCCTGCAGACTGACACCCTTGCTCTTCCTCTTCTTCTTCTTGTCCCGCTGCTCCTTTGTCTGCTTCGGGAGCGATAATGGATTGGGCCGGCTCGGCGACAGGGTACCCTCGAAATCGGACAGGTCAGAGTCGTCCGACTCGGAATCAGCGAACGGGAATCGCCCAAGAGCCAATTCAATGAGAGAAATGCCGAGGGACCAGACATCGGACTTGACTGTGTACTGCGCGCCTTGTATACGTTCCGGCTGCGCGATGCATGTATCTCAGCAACGGTCGCTGTATGCAACTATATGCACCAAGCACTCACGCTCATGTACGTCGATGTTCCGACGAAAGTGTCGGCGATGGAGTTGATGAGTTCTCCGGAAACACCAAAGTCACAAATCTTGATTTGCCCCTTCGAGTTAAACAAGATATTTGATGGCTTAATATCTGCAGCGGATGAGACACAATACGGGAGGAAGTGATTTCAGGCACATACCGCGATGAATGATCCGATGGACGTCGTACAGATACGTGAGGCCTTCCAGGACAGCAAGCGCGACCTTTCCGACCACATCGATATCAATGGGGCCGATCTTCTTGTAGATTCCATCGAGCGAGCCCTTGTCCATGAACTCCATGCAGATGCAAATGTTGGGGTCTGAGATGAACGCGCCATAGAATGAGATGATATACTCGGAATGGCAGTCGTGCATGATCTGCAACTCTCGAAGAATCTGCTTCCTGACTGAGGGTTTCGCGTCAATCAGGACAATCTGGTGTATGCAAAGCGGGCAGTGAGCGAATGATCAGTGCACAGTGCACGGTGAAGCGCACCTTCTTTGCCATGATGGTTCCCGTAGGCAGATGTTCAACTTTCTTGACACTGCCCCCGTTGCCCTGGCCGAGCTCCTGCAGGTCCTTGAGGTCCTCATTCCGCAAGTCGTGGTATTTGTTCTCGGAATTCAAGGTCCAAGTTCGCGAGGGTGGTAGATAGGGTCGTGTGGTAGGTCATCCTATGGGCAGACGCGGAGCCCGTAGGTGGCGCTGAATTTGAGCCATTGACGGTCAAGAGGTTGCTAGCGTCGGGATCAGCGGTGGTCCCGTTCGAGGTGATCTTTGGCGCCTTGAGCTGCATAGGTGGCGGTCTCTTCTTGCCGCCAGCAGGGACGGGTGCAAGACGCGTTGGCTCTGGCTGGGGTTCCGGAGTGGGCTTGGTGACATCGAGTTGGAGGGCCTTGAAGTTGCGTTTCTTGCGCACAGGACCAGAGGGCGCGGGGGTGGCCATGGCGGGCTGGTCGTACAGAGACGAATGTGAGAGAAGAGGTCAAGCAAGCGAGTGCTTGGCAACCAACACGGGCAAGGCAGAGAGCGGTGATGTGGTCGACGACCGAGGACGGCGGAGACGACGAGGAGAGGGGAAGGGACGACGGCGACGGCGACGGCGACGGTGGAAGGAGTTCCCCAGAATGAGCAGCGGGCGTCAAAGTACCGATGCTCGTTTCGATCCCCATTGCTATAATCGCGTATTAGGTAAGCATTACCGCCAATGGCAAATAAACGCCCGCACGCGTCGCGCGCCTCGAGCACTGTCAGTACAGTATAGGCGCCCATAAGCGACCTTTACTGGCCGGCCTTTGCTCGCTGTCCCTTTCGTTCTCGACGACCATGAAGCCTCGCGCGGTATGCACGGTGGCTGTCTCGGCGCTGCGGCGTCAGCCAATGCTGGGGATAGCCGTCGGCGTGGGTGCACTTGCAGCAGCTCGCCAATGTGTGCCCGGAGCAGCCATGCGTGCGCTCCAGGTCACGCCTTCTCTGTTTCCGGCGAGTCGAGCTCAGAGTCTTAACGGCCTCTTCCACTATCGATCGCAATCCACTCTCTCAGGGTTATTCTCCCTCTCTGCAACTGACTCGATAATGGCATCACTAAACCCGCCCCAGGCAGCACCAAAGTGGACCCACACCCCCGAGAACGTCCTCAAGCTCACCAAGGACGCCATCGCGGACTACCGCGCGCTCGAGGACAGGGTCGCAGCGCTCAAGCCGGAGGAGTGTAACTTTGAGTCGGTACGTAATCCACAACGGCCAGTCGGTTCTCCTCTTTTGCTGATGCTGTTGCTAGGTATTCGTAAGTTGCCAGTTCGACAGGGGCACCTTCTCGCGGCGCGCTGATCACATCGCCGCACTAGTTGACCCTCGCCCACGGCGAGAACAAGTTCAACGCCGTCGTCGAGCCCCTCTCGTTCTACCAAAATGTCTCCCCCTCCAAGGAGCTCCGAGATGCGTCCAACGAAGCGGAGGTTATGGTTCGCGATTTTGGCGTCGAGTCGTCGATGCGGATCGACGTCTTCCGCGCCAAGCAGGCGGCGGAGAAGAACATCAAGGACTCCGGCAAGAAGCTCTCGCCGGAAGAGCAACGGCTCGTCGACAAGATGATCCTGGATGGCACACGTGCTGGTCTTGCGCTGCCTGACGCAGAACGGGAGAAGCTCACCCGATTGAAGAAGGAGCTCTCGCAGACTTGCCTGGAATTCAGCGTGAGCTCTGCGCGCCCTGTAGGCTTTGATATCGTGCTGATCCGAACCTTATACAGAAAAACTTTAATGAGGAGAACGTATGCTCGATCGTATACTGTCATGTTGTATGAGTGCGGCTGATCACCACATGCAGGGCGTGGTTTCGTTCACCTTGGAGGAGCTGAAGGGCGTTCCTGCGGACGTCATCTCCGGTTATCCTAAGCGCATTGAGGGCGACAAGGAGGTCTACGATGTCACCTTCAAGACGCCAGACATCTTCCCCGTGGTACGCCTATGACCTACCCACTACCTCACAGCGAGAGATGCTCAACTGTGCATGTAGTTCAAATTTGCCGAGAACCCTGAGACCCGCCGGATCGCGTACGAACGCTTCGAAAACCGGTTGGCGATCAATGCTCCCATCATGGACAAGTTCCTCGACCTGCGCCGCCAAATCGCGAAACTTCTTGGTTACCCCACCTGGGCCGATTATGTCACTGAAGTCAAGATGGTCAAGAACGCCAAAGGTGTCAAGGAGGTCAGGCTCCCAGCCCGCGTATTTGTGGAAGCTCGCTGATGTTCGAATGTTTGTCACAGTTCCTCACGGACCTTGAGCAGAAGCTCCGGCCCGTTGGTCTCAAGGACCGCGAGACGCTGCTTGCGCTCAAGAAGAAAGAGCACGAGGAGAAGGGTCTTCCTTTCGATGGCGAGTTCTATCTCTGGGATTACCGGTACTATGACCGCAAGTTCATCGAGGAGAGCCTCAATCTGGACGACCAGCTCGTCAAGGAGTACTTCCCCGTCTCGGTTGTCGTGCCTGCTATTTTGGATATCTACCAGAACCTGCTTGGCGTCAAGTTCGTGGAAATCAAGGGCGAGACGTGGCATCCAGGTCATCACCATTCACATAGCCGTTGTGACTCAGTTCTGACGGTACGTCACAGAGGTCCAGCAGTTCGCAGTATGGGAGAAGGACGCAAAAGACGAGTCCGGCTTCGTTGGCTACTGTTACCTTGATCTCTTCCCTCGAGGTGGGTGCAACTGTGTTGCCGTGTTGCGAAACCCATACTCATCTCGACTCATAGCATCGAAATACTCGCATGCCGCCGTCTGGCCGCTCCTCCCGGGCTACGACAAGGAGGATGGCTCACGCAGCTACCCTCTGACGGCCATGGTCGCCAACCTCGCGAAGCCCACGCCGCAGAAGCCCGCGCTGATGCGGCACGACGACGTCGTGACCTTCTTCCACGAGATGGGCCACGTCTTCCACGGGCTACTGAGCAAGACGAAGTTCGCGCGGTTCCATGGGACGAGCGTCGCGGGCGACTTCGTCGAGGCGCCCTCGCAGATGCTGGAGAACTGGTCAGTAGGACCTCTGGCATGCTTGCGAGGACCTGTGAGCTGAATGCCGTGGTCGTAGGTGCTTTGAGCCCAAGGTGCTTGAGAAGATGTCCAGCCATTATGAGACCAAGAAGCCCCTCGACGCGGAGCTGATCGAGAAGATCATCAAGAGGTGAGTATTCTCGAGGCTACCTCGCGCGTAATGGGGTTGACCGTGCACCGCAGTCGTTACGTGAACGTCGGCCTCTTCTACCTCCGTCAGCTCTTCTTCGCCAACTTTGATCTGAAGGTGCACACCGACCAAGGTCCGTGGTCGTCGAGACGCTCCTCCCACAAAGAACTGGCCTGACATTCCTTTCACAGAGCGTGACGACTACACCAAACTTTGGAATGAGATGCGGGAAAACATCTCGCTCGTGAAGGGCTCGAACCTCGGTGCCGGTCAGGGCTCCTTCAACCACATCGCTGGCGGCTACGATGCTGGATACTACGGGTATGCCCATCACCCCATCCTGACCGCTCGCGGCCCTCACTCACTGTTATGCGAAACACAGCTATACCTACTCCCTGGTCTTCGCTGCAGACATGTACGCGACGGTCTTCAAGCCTGACCCCCTCGACCCCGCTCGCGGCCAGCGCTACCGCGAGAAGATCCTCCTCCCTGGAGGTAGCAGGGACGAGATTGACTCGCTCAAGGTGCGTTCACCCGTGACGTTGTGGAAGTGGAAACATGATTGCTGACTTGCATTGCTTGACTTGCAGGACTTCCTCGGTCGGGAGCCGAACTCCGAGGCGTTCATACAGGAGCTTTTTGGCCAGTCAGCAGCATCGAACTTGTGAATTTGCACTGATTTACCACGCTGTGAGGGGAGTACCACGGTCTCGTTTATCGACGGGATGGCTGCCACAGGACAGTCGCGATGCTCATGTACGAAGTGATATGTCCTTCAACTTCTCGGACTTCGTGTTTGCTCTGCTATCACAAGCTATTTCCAAACACATGCAATCTGAAAATTTGACCTCCATAGCCCACGATGGCATTACATTCTCTCATTGCAGCTCATTGCAGCACTATGTACACAACGGCTCGAAGTCTACATTAGCGGTATGCCGAGCGTACGTATCCGGATACGCACTCAGTGCCTGGTCGCGCACTGGAGTGATTGCTGCGTAACCTGAGGTCGACTTCTACTCTTGGGCATAGAAGTACCGGCGCATCCTTTCACCGGACATGCACAATGTACAGCTGAGTACGTTGTCAGGCTCGTTTGATACCATGGAGGGAGGTACGAGCGCTTGATGAGCGCTTCATTGACTTTCCGCTGACCTTCGTTTGTGGCGTCCGCATCGTCCGCATTGACCGCATTGACCGCTACCGCCATGTCTCTCCGCCTAGCTGCCCGACTATCGCTGCCTTGTCCATCTCTAGTGCGCACGCTAGTCAACAGGGCTGCGCAACGACCGGTGCCGCCGCCTCGTGGTATGCAAGCTGCTATGTCACAGAACTTTCCTGCAGACTCAACCTGGCCTACCGCCGCACTCTCAGGCAACATCAAGACCCCGGAGGACTTCCTCAAGGCCATTGGCCGTTCGGCAGGAGACGAAGCTGACGGCAGAGTCGTGGGAGCAGCTATGGCAGACTGACGGTCACCAGCTCAGGAAGGCGGGGCTTGCTGTGAGGGATCGCAGGTCAGTACCTGGTCTTACCCGTTTGGTCGCACGAGCATAAGTGGCAGGAGGTGGAAGACGCTAACGCCTGGCTTCTGTCTCATCGCGGCGATGTGCACAGGTATATCCTCTGGAGCATGGAGAAGTATCGTCAAGGCCAGGACCCGGCAGAATTCGCGCATCCACCCAGGCCTGAGAAGAAGATTCGAGGGTGAGTAGTAGCGCAACTCGTGCACTGTCGCTTTGACCGTCAGCTCACCAATCGCCTCCCAGACGTGGTCCGGCTGTGCAAAACGGCAAGAGGGTTCGGTCGAGCAGGTACCGGTCACAGAATTGATGGCCTTCGCATCGTCCCCGGACCACATGTATACAGTATCTCGTACTCTGGTACCCTAATTCTCATGATGCAGTGCTGGCCTCGAGGCGTATACCTCCTGCTGTAAGAGGCAAAAACTTCTGATGCATGGGCTCTGCCTCCACTGTACCGCCCATCAGGAACTTCCTCTCCGTGCGACTGTAGAGCCTGGCCCGGCCATATTTACTGCTCTCCGCAACTCTCTTACTGAAGAGATTCAAAAAGTACGCTCCGATACGGGGAATCGAACCCCGAGCTACCGCGTGAAAGGCGGTAATGTTAGCCGTTACACCATATCGGATTGACATTTAGCGATCTTTGGATTGTTATATAGTTGCATATGGCGCTCTTCAATCACTGTGCCACTGCTTACAATATTGGTTAATGACATCGCCGTGCACTGCACCTTCAAGAGTATAACTTCTTGGCGTTGGACGCTGCTTCACAAATCGAGTGCGCGGAGCCATCAATCTGTAAGCATATCAGACACGCGCGGACACAATCGCAACAAAGCAACGAGGATCCGACCACGTTTACCGTTACAATAAAGGAAGGTCACTAGGATGTGAGGTACCCCGCGCGCGGAGATCTGCCGATCATGCCTTGTTTTGGGTCGTCTTTACGGCCGTGACAATAGCTTTGACCCTCGCTCGTGGCTTGGACCGCCCCGACCGTTGGCATAGCCCGTTATGTTCTTTCAACTCTTTGTCCTGGGACACCTGCTTCGCCTTATAAGTTCCTTCAACATGCCAGCCCTCCTCCAAACAACCGTCTCTCCCATCCCCCTTGTTCTCTCAACAACGCCTTCCCAGGATGCAGTCCCAACGCTTCGTTGAGCAGGAAGATCACGACATGGAGTGGCTGGCACGCGAAGCGCCTCAGTTCCATACCCACGCTGAGCCGCAGCGGGTACCGCCCTCCTATGCCACTTCGCCTGCACAATGTGACGACGCTTCATCCACCTCGAGCGACGACGACTCCGCGTGTTCGGATTCCGATGATGATGCTCACCACCCGTACAAGTTCAACAACCCCTCACAGAAGTGGGTACGGGACGGCGACTTTGTCTACGCCGCAGACGACCTGGAGGACAGCTAGTGAGTAACCTCACTCGCTACCGATTGCTCAACTCACTAACCTGTGATATATCATTTCCTAGCCTCTCTACAAATCGGCACGCGTCTGGAGATGCGCCGTACGTCCCCGACAGACAAGATGACAAGAACAAAGAAGATGCAGCGTTCCTGTCCTCCGAGCTTCCGCGCTACGAAGAGCCCTACATCTATCGCGATGCCGGTCCTCATAACGGGCCACAGACACTCTCACCGCTTGACCTTACCCCTTCGCTGTCACCATCACCTGCACCTGCTCATGACGCCCTTGAATCTCCTCGTACGCGCCGCGCCAGGGCATCTTCAAGTCGCGGTACCTACTCCTTCGACTCTGACGACGAAGCCGACATGTCTAGCGGCGACGACGCGTCCGAGGATGAGTATGTCCCTTCCCCGCGCATCAGCTCCCGTAAGCTGCCCGGTTCGGGTCGTCGCCAGTCACAGAGCAGGGTGAAGAGTCGCGCACACGCCCGCTACTCCTACTCCCCCTACCCATCTTCTTCCACGTCCGCATCCGTCGGCGAGTCCAGCGCTGCCGCTATCAGCTCCCGCCGGCCGGGCTCGCGCAATGTCCAGATCATCGACCAGGCCCCTCCGCCGAGGGGGAGCTGGGCCAAGACCGGCCCGGACGCGTACAAGTGTCCGTACTGCGACCATGTGCAGAAGAACAGGCGTTCGCCCGACATGGAACGTCACATACGGTCGCACTTCCGGCGCACGGGCCAGGCCCAGTGGGTGTGCTGTGGCCTCCCGCTCGAGGAGGCGATGAGGCTCGGCCGCGGTCGGAACGACAACCCGTGGACGTTCAATGGGGTGCTCATGGTCGGCGGGTGCCACGAGGACTTCAGTCGGATGGATGCGCTGAAGAGGCACTGGAGGAACGCGAACAACAACTGCATCGGCGATATCAGCTACGCGCGGGTGAAGGATGAGTCTTCTCAGTGAAGATGCACCCGGCGACAGCCCCTTCTGCGCAGCCGGTCGTGGAAGGGAACCACTCCTAGCTGCCGCACTTTAGAGCGTTCTACGCACCTCTTCTCTATACCCACGATAGGTTTTGTCTATGCTGTATTGTATCGAGCGTTAGCGCAGGACATTTCTTCACGTCTCACCTGTATTCCGCCTCTGTTTCGCCACGTTGTATCCCTTACCATGCAATAATCACAACTCGCATTGGAACTATCCTTCTTCCTTCTGCCCAGGGAGACTTCAATCTCAGATGATCCTGATCGGAGATGCCAGTTCGTCGTATACTACAGTAAAAATAGACGTACAACGGCCTGAGTCGCACCAACACACGCTTGTAAGGGGCGTGAGGAGATGACGCGCCACTATGCAACGTCTTCGCTCAATAGGACATATTCTCGAGCAGACTCGCCGAATTTGATCACTGTATTCTGCTCAGTATCACGCTGCAGTAGACCACATCGAACGCACGCACCATCTCCGGCCATCAGCTCGTAGTACCGAGAAGTTGGGATAGTCTCGTCATTGACAATAGTACCGTTCGTGGATTCCAAGTCAATTATGAATGGCCTGCAAACGCGATCAGCTCGCCTTATCAGAACAATAGCGCAGGTGATACGCACTTGACAGCAGCTTTCACGTCGCCAAATTCGTTCTTTTCCTGAACTTGACGATCTGCGCGTAGACGCGGGGGAAGGTCAGGCTGCACGTAATAGACGCGTTCCGGGAAGCACGTACATTGAATCACGGCATGTTGTTTGGAGCAAGAGGGATGTTCGAGCGGGACATCTACTACCGTTTTGTCTCTCCCGAACAAGTACGCGCTTTGCCTGTGAATGTGCAATAGATCTACGAGTCGGGGGCGCCGTGAGAGTGGGCATCAGCATTAATCTCGAGAAGCGGCGAGTGGATCGAATGGAACTTACCCACTTGCTCCTTTCCCTTGAATACGTACAGCCGCCACCCCACGCTCGGTTTCCGCGCCTCCGGAGGTTCGTGGTACTTGAGTACCGTCTTCGTGCCGTCGGCGCGCTTGACCGTCTTAGTCTCCGCAGCTAGAAGGCCAGAGGGCGCGAAGTTGGGTTTCGCCTTGTCTTCCGCTGCAGCTGAACGAGAGCGCGATCGAGCTTCGGGTTGTGATGAGCGAGCGCGCGGAGATGCTGAACGACGTGACGGTCCTGCACGCCGAGAGTCGTCGTTTTCGCGGTCGCGGTCGCGTCGTCTGTCATCGTCGCGGCCACGGGCAGTCTTCCTTGTCCCGCTCTCTATAGCGGTCCTCATCTCTTAAGCGGTCGCGGTCTCGGTACGAGTCTCTGTCCCTCCGGCTCCTGTCGTCGTCCCTGTATGAGCCTTCACGTCGGCGATGCTCACCGCGGTCATCCCTACGAGCGTCGCGGTCGCGCCGAGAAGGCGGTGATCGTTCCCTATCGTCTCTATCGCGGTATGAGTAGTCTCTTGGCATCTCAGTGTCTTCGCTGCTTTATATAAGAGTGGTGCTGAGGAGTCGGGACCAAAGGACTGGAAGGACGATGGAGGACAGTGGCTGCAAGTGACGGTCGAGCTGGGAGTAGACTGTAGCGGGCGAGCGCTTTTCGGTCGATCGTCGCTGGACCAGCGCTTCGCACGCAGTCTATTGGCAGAGAGGCAAGCGCCTAATGTCGGATATGGTGTAATGGCTAACATTACCGCCTCTCACTGAACGCAGCGTTCGCGGTAGCTCGGGGTTCGATTCCCCGTATCCGAAGCCTTTTTGCGCTTTGGCTCCATAAAGCATTATCCATTGAGGGGCCGAGTCTGCCCGTTCACATAGGCAAATGTAGCCATTGAGCATCACGATCGTTCAGTATCATGGTAATGTACAAGATCCATAGTAATAGGATGTGCTAATCGTGTCACGCCTCCGTTAGAATGCGTAATTTTTGCACCCATGCATCTTCTAGTTGCAGAAGATGGTGCCAATCGAGATACCCTCGTAAGGGCCCAAATGGTTCAGAATGTTGCCCTCAAGGATGTTCGGGACGGTCTTGATGGTGCACTGAGAGTCGTCCGCGTCGTCGTCGCCGGAGCACGACACCGCATTCCCAGGAGAAACGATGTGGATCTCGCCGTGCGGGTGCTGGAAGCCCAGGAAACGTCCCGGTACTATCGGGATGAGGTCCTTCTCATTGTTGATGCGGACAAAGTCGGGAACCTAGTCATATAGAGCCAAATCAATATCGCCGTCAGGAAAGAGAGGGAGATGGTTGCTTGCCTTCGAGTCGATCATCTGGGCCCAGGCAGGGTTGCCCGACTCTAGGCGTACCGTATGTGACCTGCCTTGATATGGATGCTCGAAGGCAAGTTGCAAGGTGAAGAATAGCGAGTCCAGCTCGGCCAGTGCCCCTCCGAGGGAGTGTCCAATCTGTAAGATGCCGGCCCAGTTTGTTAGAATATCTTCTTTTCCTCCTATAATGAGAGTATGACTCACAGTGATGACTTGCTTCGCGCCCTTCTGCGAAATAAGCTTCTTCACCTCCGTCAGAATGGTCGATGCGGTCTTCGCATGCTCAGCCGCGAAGCCGTTGTGAACCTGGATGGCGCTAGTCATGCCAGGGAATAGGCTCGTGTCCAGGTCATCCAGGAAGAAGTTGATGTCCGTCAAGTCCGACTCGCTATGGAATGGGTCAGAATCAAACTGAGAAGAGATGTTAGAAGTGGCCCACAATTTAAGAGGGTCGGTTCCCTCATGGGCGACAACAACAGAATTTTGCTGCGGCCAGTAGCCGACGAAGACTGCACTTGCCGATGAGACTGCGTCGAAATATCTCTCAAGTGCGATCGAACGGACGTACACTGCTGGATTGCGTTCCCGTCGCCGCCGGTCAACGTAGGCTGGAATCCGGGAAGAGCGTCGCAAGCCTGGCCGCACTGCCAATTCTGCACCTTGCTCGTCGGGCAGTAAGCAGCCCGGGCGAACTGCGTAAACGGCGCGAAAGAAGCAAGCTGCGTGGCCGAGAGCGCCGTAACCGAGCGCTTGAATGTCGCAGCCGGGGCTGCCCAGGCGGCAGTGGCAGCCGAAAGGACGCACAAGAAAGCAGAGCTGAATCGCATTATAGGCGTTGAATAAGGGGTCTTCGAGGGGTCGTCAGAGGGGTCGTATGCCGGATGGCCTGGGGCGTCGTGCCCTGGAGTCGCAGAAGCCTGTGTGCGAGTCGGAGAGGGGACGAGAACGAAGAAAAACCAGCAGTCGCCTGCGACCGTTAAATAGCCAAAAGATCAGGTACTCGGAGAGAAAGCCAAGCGAGATCGTGAGCAAAACCCAAGAGCAAACCGTCCGTCCACGAGAAACAAGGTGAGAGGTGGTAGGACACGGCGGAGGTCCAGGAACGGGTCCCGAGGACATGTCGCCGTGCGCTAATCCAACGACGGACAGCAATGCAGCAACACCGCACCTTCGGCGTCCATGTGGACATCGTACGCACACCGTTGCATCACCCGCTGTGCGCCATCATTCCGTAGCGAAAACGTCCTTGGGTTGTATCCATGTGATGCGCGCAACACCGCCGCAAATTCCCTTGTCGAATGTGCAGGAACGCCGTGGCGTCCGAGCCATCCGTCCGCTGTGGGTAGCGCCGGAGAATGCACCTGCGCAGAAGGAGGCGTTAGCACCGGCATGAGAGATCAGAGCATGTTATCGAAGTAAGAGACTTGACTTGGCTCGAGCGGCTGAACGGGTGTCCACAAGGCGCAGGTGGTCACGCTACCACGAAACCCGTCCCTGGTGCCTCCGCGTGCTCTGTTACATTGCTTCGCCAGTCTCATGATGAGCTGCTCTGAAGCGTTTGATTCTCGGTTAGCGGGCTGATGCTGGTATTGCGATGCCGATCCCTGGATGTTGTTGCTGGAGTCCTCTCGAGCCCAAACGCGGAAAGCAATGCACATCCGAAACTCGATCACATGATCGCGGGAATCTCTCTCAGCACACCCGCCCGCACGCCATCTGCAACGGCGGCAGGACAGTAATCTCCGCCGTTCTCGAGCTCCGGTCTTCCAGCAGGTGCGTATACGCCGGCGAATTCAAGCAGGCCAGTGTCCGTTGAGAGCATCGAAAGCTCATGAATCGAGAGCCAAGCTTGCTCGCTCTGCCTCCAATGATGGAAATTGGCAACTTGTGCTTTGATCATCAACCAGTCAGTGACCAAACGACGTGATGGCGCACCGTTGTTCCTGCTACGGAGCACAGTTATGCATTGGCCACCCTAGATACAGGCCAAAGACGAGAACTGATCTCACCTGTAAGACCCGTTGTCACCTGCAGCGAACAACATGCGGGTAACAATGACAACTGAGCGAAGAGACACCAATGTAAGTCGGGATTGTCACCATCAAGCAGCTTCAGCGACATTCGTACACACACGCACCACATATCAGAGCTACCCCAAGGTCCTCGCCGAACAGCGCCCACCCATTCCCCGCAACTGAAAGCTAAACATCTCCATCCGCCTCCGGTAACCTATGCCACAGAGGGCCGCGTCCGGATACAGTGGGCGTTGAGTAGAACGGATCGGGTGCAGTCGTGATCGACCCGAGGGTGTTCGTCGACGTCAACGGTCGTCTGCCCGACGTGGCGGATCCTGTTCATTAAGACAGGGGTAAAAACTGCACCCGCTCCGAGGAGACACTGGGAGTTGTGGGCGTCGGTGGTCGATCCCGCTCGATGCCCACCCCGCCGCGCTGCCAGTGCGATGAACGGACATGTGAAGCACAAGCGTCCCAAGCAGCCGAGCACAGCTCACATAGGTTCTGAGGGGCCCAGCCCTCATAGGCGCACTCTCCCACGTTACCAACGAGCTGCTGGTATTTACTACTGTGCTGCACCACTCCTGCATCTTGACGTCAACACGCCGCCCTTCGCATTTCCACGCAAGCCCTCGCACCCAGAAAGCTGATAGGATAGCTCTTGACGGGGCGGCTGAGATGTGACCGGCCCCATGCGGAGCGCAACGTTCTCCCGGCTCTCCCGCGATACATCCCCGGGGGCGTGTATTGCGCCGCTCGCCGACGACGTGCAATAAAGACATACATGTCGCGAAGGGCACCAGCGAGCGGGCGAGCCACCACGACGCTTCGCACGGGCGTGCTCTGGACGAACACGTTCCAACGCGTGGTGCCGTGCACAGTCCGCCGACAGCCGAGCCCGCTGCACATCTGTCCTGGTGAGCCTGGACCCGGCAGCGTATCGCGCAAAGTACACTACTGGACATACAGCTCATGATAGCTCGGCACTCTGCCACTTGTCAGCATTGCTTCGCTCCCACACTTGTCCGGAACTGCGGTACTCACCAATTTACAGGCTTGGAATCTTGATCGCCGAAGATGGCATTGGGCCGCTCTCGTTCCGCGGACGTTCTAACCGGCCAGAATGGCAGGCCGGCAAACAGCCTTAGTGCGTCCGCCAATATGACAGTTCCAAGGGAAGTCTTCTCAACACAAAAAGATTGGGTAGGCCTCATTCCAGCCTCGTTCCAGAACGATGCGGGCGACGCGCCCCATAATCATCCTACCGCTTCTCGAGTTCTTGACGTAGCTGCTAGAGCCACCTAGACGGGCGGGGTTTGACGTAGGAAGGAGCCGTCGACGGGGGGAGCGAGTGGTGGGAAAAACATGCGCGGTATGTTCATATGGGCACAGACTGTCCAACAGAGATTACCCAAGGCGGAGCGCCAAAGTGACAAGTGTGCTGCCTGGAAGATGGAACGCGAAGATCGAGCAGGTGCGCTCGTATGTAGGAATGCGGTAGCGTTTTTGCGTTTGATGACGGGGCGGTTGTCCGGCTGAAGGTTATCAGGGAGAGACCTGAGAGAAAGTCCCTAGCCATGGCGAGACACAAGAAGGGGAGGGAAGATGACAGGCCTGGAGCGCAGAACGCACTTGACCATGTTGAGCAGAACAGCAGGGACAGGGAGAAGCCGCAGGCTCCCACCGCTGTGTCATGTACAGCGACGAGCTACAGCGATGTTTATCCGAGAGCGAATGAGGAGCGAGGAGGAGACCAGGCGATCGAGAGACGCATCCAGGGAGTCCTCGTTGGACGGCATGCTATGACAGCATACCATGGTAAGCAGTCCGATTGCACCGTACAAGATCTGTATACAGAGGACGAGAGCATCGTCTCAGGCGAGCCTGGGAGAGTGCTTGATAGCAAGGTGGCGCCTTATGGCTGAAACAGTGGCAGAGAACATTCGAAAGAGAGTCGGGGCGGGCAATGGCGAAGATGGAGCGGTGGCTTTAGAGGGGTAAGACAAGCGGGTGACAGCGAGAAAGCAGAAGATATTTCAAGCCTTGCTGGGGTCAGCCGAGGCTGCAAGGGCGAAGGAGGACATGCTGTGCGAGAAGACGAGGAGATGGAGGTCCACATGCGCGGGAAATAGGGAAGTGAGTACGAGGAGGGTCGAGACGAAGATAGGGAGCAGGAAGCAAGGATGTGAGAGCAGAGGGTGATGTCGATGGGGAAGATGAAAGCGGCATGAGCAAAGGGATGCAAGGATCGCGCAAAGATGGGAAAGCGACTGAGCCTGGAAGTGATACCTTCCCAGTAGAGAGAGAGTTCGCGCACTCCAGAGAGCTTCGAAGCGCATTCGCACAGGCGGATCTCGGCTCGGACCGGCACGTTGGGCACATTGAGACGGATACGCGCGCTGAACTTACTCCACGCAGGCGGGCGTGACTGGCTGGCAGGCGATTGGTAGATGCGGACAGAGCCTGAGCTGAGGGCGTTTGAGCTGTGGCGAGCAGGCAGGAGGCTATAAGAACACGGCGGGTGGCGGGATCGGGAGAAAGGGCGAGACGGGGACTGGCTGGCAGGAGCACTAGTTGGAGCCAGAGTGAGAGGCGGAGTTGGGAGAGAAGTGAAAGAGAGGAAAGAACAAGAACACAAGGAGGAGCTTCCCTGCCGGTTCGGAGCGTTAATTAGTTGCAGATGGCGGTTACATAATTGAATGTGGAAAATGAACAAACTAATCCGAAAGGAGGTGATTCGAGCAGTGTGTATACAAATATGGCCTCCGCTTCTTTCTGCCTCGCCAGATGTTATTTATCCATCCGCCCGCCCCGCATCCGCATCTCGCCCTCGGTCTCCCCCAGTCGCTCTCTCAACCCCTCTCTCTTTACGGCTGCTAACGCGCGACCCGTCCAGACCGCTCCTCCTACCATCGCGGCCGCACTAGTACTCTCCACTGATCCCTTCCTACAGCAGCCGGCCACCGACCAGCCTTCCTCCCCGCACTCCGCGACATCCATCTCGTTCTCCCGGGTGCAATCCGCAAGCCTAATTTCCTTATAGCACCCATTCACTCGACATACGATATGTCCAACACCCATCCCTTCCCCCTCTCCAACAACCGCACCTCATACCCCAGCCAGGACGCTTCCCCCGCATACCCCTCGGCACCGGCGAACTCCGCATACCCGTACCCGTCGTATCCTTCGCGAAGCGCAGGTTTTGAGACTGGCCATGGAAGGGTGGATCCTGCGACAACGGCCTCCATTTCCGGTATGTTCCACCACCAAGAGGATGACCCGCAGCACCATTATCTTCGTCCTGGACATATAGGCGACGCATACGCCCAGCCTCACGCGCATGGCGATTCTCGCGAACAAATGTGGCAATATTCTTCTCCCGTGACCGAGAACTTCAGACCGCGTTTCGACCAGGCGCATCACGACGTAGGCGTATCTTCAGACTACCAGCTTCCGTGGACCATGCGACGTCTCCTGCGAGTCCCTCCCACGGCGCGGATATGGCCACGGGCGTTACATCCTCTTCCATACGCTCTGGGGCATCGGGATCATCGGGCGGCCGCTCGCGGAGAGAAAAACCACGGCTCGAATTGGCCCCAGACCAGCCTTTGACCACACAGGGAAAGCCACGCACGCGTGTGTACTTGGCTTGTGTGCAATGGTGAGTCGCCATGCCTTCACCGTGTGAAACGCGTTCACTCAATCTCCTCGCGTTCCCGCTCGTCCAGCCGTGGCAGAAAAATACGCTGCGACGGTGCAAAGCCCATTTGCCACAATTGCAGTCGGAGGGCGGAGAATCCGCAGCTGTGCACGTACGATACGGCGCCGAAACGACGTGGCCCCGACAGGGTTCCTGGAGCGCGACAGCGGTCCACTGGAGGTCCGGCCGAGAAGCCTCGCCGGCGCAGGAGACCCCCGCCAATTGACGCGTCCGGACATACCTTCGAGTCTTCCCAGAGCGCGAGCACGAGCCCTGTCGACTACAAGACCGTGTCTTACAGTCCTACCACGCATCCGTACATGCCCGAGACCGCGGGGATGCACCAGGAGGGCTTGACTATCATTCAGCAAGTCGGCCCCGAGCAGTTCAGCCGACATCGTCAAGGACTACCGCAGGGACATGGCGAGCTGGGTACCCATTATTCTCAGAGCCACGACCGCACTATCCTCCCTGAAGGGACGCTCCATTCGCACGTAGGTTCATCAGCTTCGTTAGCCGACATCAATGCTGCCGCTCACCCTCCCCACCTAGGCCCCAGCGGCCGGCTATGACGCGATACCACTCGGGTCGCCTCTGGCCGCCATGCCGGCTGCCGTCGGATATGCTGCGGGTGTCCCGAGCTCATTTTCCCTCACGGCCGCTCGCGCAGCTGGCCGGAGAGGATGATGAGTACGGTGAAAGCGGAGAGGGGAGCGGGGAGCAGCGGGACGCGATCGCGGCGGACCCAGGGCTGCAGTTTACGCGTGAAACCTGGTGGGACGCGTTGCTCGTCCTATACGCGACCGAAGGGGAGGCCGGCGCCATCGCGAGCGAGGTCGCGTTCGCGATGCCCCCGGGGATGCGGGAGGATACCACGCAAAGCATCACCGCCGATCTCCGCGCGATCTTCCGCGCCTCTCCCTACTGGTTGAACTTCATTAACCTCCCCCGATTCTTTGGTTCGCTGCTGGATCCGCGCGCCCGCCACGGCATCCAGCCGAGTCTGATCCTAGGCGCGCTCGCGCTTGCTACGTTCTTTAGGAGTCACGAAGGGGAGTTGGGGGCGCGTGGGAGGGATAGAGCGTTGAAGTTGAGAGACCAGGCGCAGGCTGCGCTTGAAGCGAGCCTGAACTCGCGCTGGCTCGACCACAGTCTAGTCCAAGCCGCTTGGGTGAGTACTCAGCGCTCCTACCCGATCTGAGAAAAATTGAATGCTGACGGCGTTGGGTCGGCGATCCGTAGCTTATCGCATTCTTTGAGATTTGTGCCCACCCGCTACATTCGACCGCGCGCGTCCGCTCGTCGATGGGCATGCTTGACTCCCTGCTGCGGAGCCTTGGGCTGCTATCGATAGACGCGGAGGACCCGCGTGTGTCAATCTTCACGTCCGGAGTACCTGCCGTTGTAGACGTGTCACCGCGTCGTCTTCGTCAGCCTTCCCTCGAGGACTTGTCGGCGCAGCCCCACGCCGGACAGCTACCCGCTCCTACTGAAAGCCCTCCGCAGGCTCTGCAGCAATGGCAGCCCGACCCGCCCATTTCCCCCCTCTCCACACGACCGCTCATACCCACGCAGGTATTCCCAAGCCAGTATGAAGGCCATGTCCCACTGCAGCTACCTGAGCCTCAGATGGCGGCACAATCCTTCACGGCCGTGGAGATTCTGTCCCAAGAGCAGTCGCGACCCTCCAGCTCGGCGTGTAGTTGTATGTCGTTCACCCTCGGCCACACGTGGCCGATGGTTCACGAGTTTGCGCCGCTATGGGATATGACGCCGACGTGGCAGAGCCAGTGGACGGAGAGCGAGATCCGAAAGGAGGAGTGTCGGCGACTGGTCTGGAGCAGCGTCATGCTCACCGCAGGACATAGCTCATACACGGCAGCTAGTCCGGACTTGGAGGTGCAGCAGCTGTTTTTGATGGATCCGAGAAATGTGCGTCTTCACGTTGTCCTCCCTAATCTGCCCGCATATCCTGACGAGCTGCCCGTACCAATTCAGTACGCGTTACTCTTCCCAGGCGAGTCGCTCACGTACGCGGATGGCGCGGGAGATTTATCCGCTATAACGCCGCCCGACAAGGATTCTGTGTGGGCATTGTACATCCGCGCTATGCTTATGTGGAATAGCTGCATTCGAATGCGCGGCGACCCGTCGTTGCCTGATAGTGAGAAAGCGAACTTCGCTATGTCAGCTTGGAAGGAGATCGACGCCATAGAGGAGGCGCTGAAGCGGCATTCGTGCGGTATTGAGCGGTCGTTCTTGTTCCAAGGCCGAGAACTTCTATTCAAGTGGGTCATCCATAGCTCATCTGAAAAGTTATGGAAACTGATGGACGCGTTTGTTTGATTGAATGCCCGCTCTTGGCAAACTGCGCCTCAAATTCAATTGCTGTCTGGAATTGACGTGCCATGCTGCATAACACCGCCATCAGCTGCCGCATGTGCATCGCGTACGAATTCCAGAGGTGCCTACCGCAACCAACGGCGTACGTAAATGTTCTACCGACGCGCTCTGGGTCGGTCGGTGACTTGTGGGTGGTGGTGTACTGATGCTGCGGTGTTGATCGTTGTAGGCACGCGAACATCCTCTTCTACCGGAGGAAGGCGAATGAATGGCGTACGTGCACTACATTTTGACTATCATGGGGTGGTTGTACTGATCGTTGCCTTGACCTTTGTTTTCTCTACTTCCCTCACCTCGCAATCTCCGTCTCACAGTAACACACCTGGCGTCTCTGGCCAAACGCGTCCTAAATGCGGGTTTGCCTTCCGTCACCGGCCTTCCTGCGGCAAGCCTTGCGAAGCGGCCGTTTTTGCTGTTCTGGTTCATGTCACAGATTGAGAGGTGCGTGCTCGTCGTGCATACGTGGTAGTCGTTCATGTGCCTGACGTGCGCCTCGTCCCACGCAAATAATGTTCCGTCTCTGTGCCTATCCCTGGCATCTGGCTCACCTTGCGGTTCCCACGCGTGTCCGATGCAAATATCCAGGTCCTTGACCCTCTGGTCGTATGATCGCTCCCTGACCCTTGCCCTGGACGTCGCCAAGGCACTCTCGCGTCCGGTGGAGTACCTGATGAGCCTCTGGCCCTGTCCCGGTAAGCCCTGTCACCTGCCGCTATTCTCTTCGCCGTCCCTAATGAGAACTTCAACTCACAGAGCAGAGACGTCGGTGGGAGGATCTCCGCAAGAAGCTCGTCAGTTCCTGCTACGCTGCGGGAGTCCCGCTGTCCCCGTCATCTGCTGCGGCTCCGCAAATACAGGAAATTCCCGTCATCCTCACACAATGAGAACCCGTCGCACGCTGCGATCCCGAATCATACCGCTTGTTCTTCCCATCTTCCGTGTTCCAACGTCCGGCTGTCCTGGGATATCTTCCCACAATCGTCTGCATGTCTTCACTTCGTTGCTTTCTGTCTCGCTCTCGCGATACAATATATCCTTGCTTTATTCGGTTCGATACTGTACTATCCCCTGTTGTAGCTTCGGGACCCGTTTCTGGAGCGCGTTTTGCACCGTACATAGCACACGGACATGATGTGCATCTACGACTTTTTTCATACAGCTTTGTGAGCAGGACTAGTAGGGTTGCTTAGCATCTCCGACACTGCGTATATATATATATATATATATCTGTAACTTTATGGTCAAACTTCCTCCTTAGGCCCGGCCTCCGTGGATGTAATATGTAGTTGCGTTTGGGCCCACGTCTCCCCGGTCACACTGAGAATCAATTGGCATCATTCTCATTGTCTCTCATCGACTCTTCACTGCGGCTGCGCATTATGACCATAACGGTCCGGAATCAGTGGTAGAGGCCACACAGTCGGGTTCGACCGGCCTGCGGGATAGGTGAGGATGTGAATGTGCAGGATGTATGACAAACACGAGCAACAATCGTTCCAGGACCTACCACACAGAGCTGGAGAGGCTGCTATACGCAACAACACTTCACAGAAATTCGTCCGGAGATCGGCGGCTCACCAATAGGGCCCTCCTGCAAAACATAACCATCAGCTTGTGGCCAATACTCAGTCAGAAGCATTCATGACATACCAGGCAGAGTAGACAAGCGCGGCATTCGGAAAAGTCGCCTCTAAGAAAGGCCGCAGCTGAATTTGGGACTGCCCGAAGACTTCTCCCTGGCGGGGAACGACGCTGACTTCCAGCCTGCGCAACTGAGGGGCGGAAACCGAATCTGACGGACGCCAGCTCTCAAGGGCGCAGTTGGCTGCAGTGAGATACAGTGGGTACAGGACGAGCTGTTCTAAGCTTGGACAGTGCATCGCAAAAGCAAGGAGCGACGTGACTTCGACGGTAGTTACTTGGTCTTCCTGTTCGATAAGGGCTTCCTCGTCTCGGATTTCAAGCCGGGTGATTCGCGGCCAGGAGCGCGCCATCGACCAAAGGTCCTGCGTAGACACATACACACTGACTCCTCTGAGGCGGATTTCAAGCACAACGAGCGCATGGAGGGAGAAAAGCGGATCCAGTAACGGCGCCAGAGGTTGTATAATGGTTGGAATCTCAGTGTTTCTGCCGTGCCAGTTGATCGTGAGGACGAGAGTGTGTAAAGTCGAGGAGAATCGCTCGAGGGATGTCGCAAAGGGGCTCGCCAACGAAGGTAGATCGGCATCCCGAGGCACGGTGATATTGAGACGAAGGTACTCCAATGTCTCCGAGGTGGTCGCTGTTAGGACCCTAGTGGCGGTGGATATACTCATCGACAATGTGAGCCTCTCCGCATGACGAAGGAAGTCTCCTGAGGATGCGGGGATGCTCGATATGAGACATTGACAGCTGGGATCCGAAGGCTGGGAGGTGAGGGAGACGGCTTTCAATGACGGAAAACAGTCTAGATTCCATATGAGGAGCAGAGCATGGTCGCCATATAGATCCAAAGACAATTCCTGTAAGCTGGAAGGGAAGGGGCCGGTAAACGCAAGCGGTACGCATTGCCGGTAGTTCCATGTGGTGACCTCGATACGTGTCAGGTCAGGGCAACGCGAAGCTAAAGACATAGCAGTCCTCCAAGAGTTCGTCAGATTGACATGGGCGGAGGGTATTGGTATAATTTCTGCATCGCATGCTGAAAGATCTCAAGGCATGCCGGAACAAGGTCGACGAGAGCAAAACATGGAGCAACGTCGGCCAACTCCCATATGAGGACTTCAGCCGAGGTAAAGCGGCTTGAGGGGCCGCATGTTGTGCGATGGCAGCCACGACGTCCGGATGCAGTGGAGCGAAAGAATCACTATATGCAAGCGTGCGGATGCGTCTGGCATAGAATGCAAAACGGGACCATTCACTGTCTCGTATAGGTCCGCCCGTCCTAACAACCTTGACGATATAAGGACCTGTAAGTAAGTGACGAGCTCAATGTGAAGAGCCAATGAACAGACCATGAATGCTGGAGAATTACTCGGTTCCCTTTGGTTGCAGCAAAACGACGGGAGCATCTTGGTGAGGTTGGACAAGTTGTAAAGCTCCTCCCAGAGGAGGTCAATCGCGACTCCACTGAAGGCGCGCGAGACTTCGGCACAGCGGCGCAGCGTGGTCCGGTCGATCCCGACTGCTTCGCCTCCTTCAACGGTCAGGTAGGAGAATACATGTCTTAGGAGCTCGTCGTTCGACCACACAAGAGCTTGCGCTGACAACGCTTTGGGTGTGCTCGGGCTGTCATGAAGCGCGGAATGACGCTGTATTGCGGACATGATCTCCTCAATGGTGAACTTATGCATGCGGTATTGAATATATTGTACTTACTCGCGATGATCTGGCCTGCAGACTCGACACGGTGGGATATGGGCACGGGCGTATTAGTGAAAGTTGGGAGCTCCTACTACTCACTCAGGCATCCGGAGGGCGCTTCCAATCTCATCGCAGATGAATTCACGCCCTGCGTCGGGCGCTTGCGCTAATTAGTCCTCCTAATTAGGCGGCAAGTAGTATCGAGCTTCCTTGACCATCGACCACCACCTCGTCCGAGAAACTCATTGTCACCGACCGACGCCATCTTGACCTGGACATGGATCCTTCTGTATTGGTTGAGACCCCTGAAGCTAACCAGAGGAACCAGCCGATCGACCCTCACCGGGAGCCTGAGGCTTCCTCATCGAGCGCCACCGCGCCGCTGAAGCGCAGCGCATCGCAAGCGTTCCAAGACGTGCCCGAGAGCAATAGTACGAGTCGGAAGCGGGTAAGAGAAGGGAACGAGAAAGTAGAGGCGGACGATGAGGCGGACGGCGGTGCGAAGGTGGACGGCGTTGCGCTCGCGGATAACCTGGAGGAGGAGCTGCAATGCGGCTGCTGCTCAGCCATTGTATACAGGCCCGTCGTCGTCGCCCCGTGCCAACATTTCTTTTGTGGGAGGTGAGCGAGGAGTTCCGTCAGCAGAAGAGGACGGGAGGCTTATGGTCGATGTGCAGCTGCGTAACGTTATGGATACGGGTGAGTATCGTGCATGTCCCGATAAGTTGTGCCTCTCCTCGCTTGCTATCCATCCGGCAGCGGGTGTGCCGTAAGACTCCGCCATGGACTTGGCTCATTGTCCTCGCTTCATGAGGTTCTGTATGATGCCTCCGAATGACAGGCTAACGTAACCATGTCTGTAGAATGGCGGCACAAGCTGCCCTGCATGCAGAACCGTCTCTACAAGTGTCTCGTTCTCCCGACCTCTGCAGACAGTAGTGGATACCCTCCTACGCCATGCTCCTGGCAAAGCTCGGTCGGCCTCTGAGCGGATGCAAGCGGACGCCATCTATCACCCTGGCGTGCACCTGCGGGTACGTTCTGAAGCTTCTTAGCATACTCCGTTCTGCTGACTTGTTCTACAGATCCCGAGCCCAAGGCAAGTTTCTCCGGAGCCCAATGTGCCGGCTGCAAGCAGCATCTATGTCAGGCCGTGTCCGCACTGTCTGCCTGGAAACCAGTGGGGCTGGAGATGTCCCCAACCGATAGTGGACCCTGATGCGGATCCAGCCCATGCGTGGCTCATTGAGGAAGGGAACCCGCCCGGTCATGGAGTCTGCGGCAACTGGTATGGGGTGTTCACCAACAATCATGTTGTCTTCCCTGATCAACATCCTCCAGCGAGAACGTTCTGGCGCTACAGGCGCCGACGACCACAAGATGTGATTTCTGCCAAGTCTCATTCTGTGGGATCGGCATCCCCCAAAGATGCATCGCTGCACCTCTCGCCATCCAACATCCGCATGGTTTTGCCGACTTGAGTGATCTCATACAGTGCGGCGAAGTATACGACTGCTTCGACGGCAACACGGTCGAGGTGGACATCATGCTGGATTACCTGAGTGCCCAAGGTCTTTCGCCACGGCACATCTACCGAGAGGTGCGTCTATCGTCATCGGCCAACGCGTCGATATTTACGAGACGTTCCCTCCAAGATCGTTGCATATATTCCAAAACCAGCCACGGGGATTCGCACCTCTCATCGAGCTGGAGATCTTCATGGACCTCCACCCGGTTATGGGCGGCGTCGATCCAGATCCCAGCGCGCCCGCGTACGCGCATCTGCAGAATGTGTGCTGCGGAGGTCTTGCTGTACGGTCTCCGGGACTGGTGGATCAGGGAGCGCAAGAAGGGCTTCCTCGAGGAGCACGTCATGGCCCGTCCCGACTGTCCAGAAGGCAGCCAATGTCCGAGACAGAAAGATCACAGTGAGTGCTCTGCGTCCTCTAGTCCTGCGCATAAATCCTCAGCTCGCGTATCATCCGTAGCCCATGCAAAGGAATGTAAGTAGTCTTTCGATCCCTCGCGCGTGCGCCTCGCTCAAGCTTCTCATCCAGTCAACCACCTCATCGCCCCACCGGACGCTCCAGACGCCGCACCCGTGGCGCCCGTCGCCGGTCCCTCGCGCGAGCCCGACGTCGACATCGGCTCGGTCGCCGACTTCCCGCAGCTGCCCCCTCTCCCGGCGCAGGAACCACCCGCCCGGCGAGGGTTCGTCGCGATACCGCTCCCGCTCGACATCGGCTCCCCGAATGACTTCGCGCCCGCGCCGTCCTCGCAGGACTTTCGGGACGAGGTCGATGCGTTGCTCTAGATATGCCCCCGAGTCTCCTCGTTGATACTGTCGTTCATCTCATGTCTCCTTTGCGCTCAATACGTTAATTTTTGCTAGGATCGTGTTCTGGAACTATGTAAACTAACCTCATGCGCTTCTCATCATTCAATAATGCAATCACATTCTCAAGTTCTGCCTTAGGCTCAATGGTAGTTGAATTCGCACCTTAAACAGTCAATGTTCGTAAAACAACATAGCATTGCCATCAGGTACGCCGCAGAGAGCTCGACATTAGGGGAACGCATCGCTTTTCCCCCGACCCCAATTACCAAGCACAACTGGTATGTATACTACAGCGAGATCGTGGTGGAACAACGAGGGGAAGGTAGCACACTAGCCTACAAATAGTATATCACCGCGCGGCAACAGAGCAATATGTACGCACAAAACCAAGACTATAGACAAGCAACAACAATAGAGCGATATCCAACACCGCCCACGAGACGCGCCGCGCGACGACGCACATCGCGAGCGAATACATCCAAGGGGACCCGAGCGGCCGAAACGAGCTGAAGAGGGGTCGCGCGGGGCACATCAGAAGTACGAGATGCCCTTCGTACATGCCGCCCTCCTCCTCCCACGGCTTGCTCGACTTCTGCTTCACGCGCGCGGACTTGGCCGCCTTGGCCGCCTCCGCGCGCTTCTTCGCCTTGTCCGCGAGGTCCTGCGCGAGGCGCTCCGTACGCGCCTCGCGCCGCCTCCTTCTTCAGCCGCTTCTCCTCCTGCCTTGGAGAGGCCCGCGGCGAGGTCGAGCGAGAGCACGCTCTGGTTCGAGTTGTGCACGGACGAGCCGGACGCGGACGCCGAGGACGCGCTCTTCTTCGATTCCTTGTCCTTGTCCCCGCGCCCGAACAGCTTCCCGAACCCGACCTTCCCAGTGCCCGAGCCCCGATGCGAAGACGCACCCGAGGAGCTGCTCCGCGCCGAGAGAACCGGGGATGCCGGTACCGGTGCAGGGTGTGCAGAGTGTTGCCCGTAACGGCTGGTGGGAGAAGGAGGGGCATCGGGCGTCTGAGTGTTGATCCTGAGCTTCTCGAGCTCGGGCAGCCTCCGCTGTTGGGACGGTGGGTGCCTCGGCTCGGGCTTGCGCATAAGGAACGGCTCGACAGGAGTGAACTGCGTCTCTGAGGGCGTGGTACCGATGGTGATCGTCTGCGCGTCGTCGGACGGCACACGGCGGAGCTCTTGGTCCTCGCCATAGCGTGCCTCCTCGATCACATCCAGACCCTTGGAATTAGGAGGCTGCGGCGACGAACCACCGGGAGGTCCATCGACGGGGGTCGGAAGGTACGAGGAGGTAGGGCTGACCGGGGGCGAATTGAGGAATTGCACCGACGAGTGGCGGCTGAGGCTGGGAGTGCGCAGGGAGCTGTAAGACGTCGCGGAAGACAGCGAACGATTGTCGTCCAGCGGAGGCACTGACAGCGAATTGCGCGAGGGGAGGTGGAAGCCACCATGGAGGGTGTGGCCATGGATAGAGTAAAGAAGGGCAGGATCAGGGAGCTCGTCGCCCATAACAGATGCGCCGTCCGAATCGGTATAGATCGAGCTTCGCACCGATGCCGACGACGGGCGATGGTAGGACGAGTATATAGACGACATCGACGAGGACATGGAGTCCCTGACAGACGTCGTCGCCGACACCTCGTCGAAGAACATGTCCGGAACAGGCTCCAATTCAGAAACGGGGGCAGTCTCTGTGACTTGAGCTTCGCTTTCCTCCCCACTCGCGTCGATAGTGGGGGAGAGCAGCTCGGCGATCGCGAGCAGGTCCTGTTCCGTCGACTGCGACATGACACTGAACGGCCTTGACGGCGGAGTCGGCGTTTTGCGGATGACCGGGGGCGGCGAAGCAGGTTTCTGCACCACCACGGCAGGGGAAGAAGACCGCTTAAGCGGCGAGGGTGACATGCGACCCCGTTCTGAGAAGTTGTCCACAGAAGCCGCACGGTTCGGGTTCGGGGCCGGTGGGCGCGGGAGAGGCATCGCAGGAGGGGGAGGAGGGGGAGGGACTGTCGAGATTCCATGAGCCATAGCGTACTTAGAGCGCGGTTCGCTAAACCTACCATGCAGGATGGCCGTGATCATTGTAGGACTCTTCGTTCATACGGGGCAAGACCATCGATCCGTCAGAGACCCTCTTGACACTACGACCATGAGGGACTCCAAACTCCTGCAAGTCAGATAGGCCGATGAGCGGCTCGGGAGCTGAGCGCAGCAACATGTTCAGCACGTTCCGTATGGAACAGCAGAGGAATAGATGACAGACCTGATCCTCGGACATATCCACGGGGAGCGGGACCACTCATGTCGCTGGGACCACGCATGAAGGAGGCATCCGACATTCCTCTAGGCCGTGCAGCGGTACCGGGCAGCTCCAAGCGCCCGTTGCCGCCGCCGCCGCCGCCTCCGCCACCGTTCTGGTCGGAGCCTCTGCCACCTGCGGAGCCGTCCTTGTCCGCCTTGGAACGAAGACCTGTCGGGCGTTTCTGGGAGTACGCCTAGAGAAAGCGACAACGGGACAACAGAGCAATATGTCAATGAACGATCCTGACAGGCAGATCACAGGTTGGCGGCGTACCATGACGACACGGAGCGCACTAGAAGACAGAGCCAAGAAAAGCACGTGTTAGCAATCGTGCCGATTCTGCATCCTGCCTGAGGAGGAACACATGTGGGTTGTCTTAGACTTACCGGATCTGAAGGCTCCGGCAGCTGCACAGCGTGGACACGCCATAGATACCAACCGACGTGGCGTAGCTCAGCGCGCGATGCATCGCGTGCTTCACAAGCGACTGCAGATGCGTGAGCTGATACGTGCTCGACAGGAGAAGCAATTGGCTGAGCACGGCAGGCGCGTGCTGCAAGGGGGTAATGAGGGCCATCGAGTAAAAGTACTGCAGGAGGGCGAGTGTGATAGGGTATGGTTCTGAGAGGTTGAAGGCACGGGGAGTGAGGCGAGGATCGGGACGCTGCTCCTGGCGATTCGCACTTGCGACCTCAGGTAGCGGCGTATGAGAGGAAACAGCCGGCATGGCCTCTAAAGCACGCGTAGCGGCTTGGATAAAAATCCTACGCTGCTCCTTGAACCACGGCCATCGATCCTCGAGGAGCTTGCGAGAGCATTTAATCCTACGCCCATCGTCGCATATAATCTCGAAGTCGGCCATGAGGCCCTCTTCAAGCGCAGCCAGGCCAAGCTCCTGCATGGGAATGTCGAGTACAAGCGGAGGAGGCTGATAGATACCGAACGCCTCTAGGTCGATGCAGGTGACGTGGTCCCAGCTCAAAAGGCGACGGTTGTAATCCTCCACCAGGTTGCCGTTGCGATTGCCGAAGACCACAAACTTATTCGCGCTAGCCCAGAGACAGCTGCGGAACCAGGAACCAGACGCAAGAGCGCTACCAGGGTCAATGCGAGACCAGGTCATGTTGATGAGGTCCAGCGCCCAAATAGAGAATGATTGGTAGGTCTGAGAGAGATAGGTACCAGCAACGATGAAGTAGGTGCCGAGGATAGCTCCAGTGGGGAACCGCAGACCGGGAGGGAATGAGGTACCGGTCATAGACGCAGAGCGGTCGGAGACAGTGAAGTCGCCGTCGGAAAGAGGGGTGAAGACTTCCAGTTCGCGTTGGACATCGGTGAACTTAGTAGTCAATCTGTCAATGACACGGTATCAACATCAGATGCTAACGAACTCACGTTGTAGTTGCTGAACAGGAAGATATCGCAAGGATAGTCTTCAGTCGGTTGCGCAGAGTAAGGAAGATGGATGAGTTTGTCCGACTCGGTCGCGTTCGCCGCAGGAGGTGCCGCCTTGTCAACCTTGAACCGCGAGCCAACTGGTCCAAGTCGAGCAGAGGCTTGTCCCCCGCGCATCTCCTCTTGCGGGAGACGCACCCGCTGATCAGCGGTGACGGCGACGCTGCGGTACGTACCGCAATGTCTAGGGTAGTCGCGTCGCTGAATCCACATTTGGGAGTTCAAGTCGAAGATGTACACGTCGTCCAGCCATACATTTGCCAAGTCCTGACCTCCAATGATAAAGAGCCGGTCAGCGGTGACGGAAGACAGGTGAGCATAGCGGGCGTTGGGGATGAGCGATGAGTCGGCAGGGAGGGGAGCAGCGGGCAGCCAGCGCCGGTTAGTGAGGTCAAAAAGACGGACGTCATTCAAGACGCAGAGGTCTTCGGGGTTCTCTGACTGAGGTTTAATGGCCATACCACCAAAGATGATGAGGTGGTTCCGCCCTACATTCTCCGTCAGCGACCGTCGGCCATATACGAGGAGCAATGCAGACGTACAGGTATCCGCGCTGTGGAAGTAGCGGGCCTGAGGGATGTCGTCTTCAGGATTCTGCGCGACCCTTTCCCACTTGAAGGACTCCAGGTCGAACATGTAGATGTCCGACACCATCTTGCGCTCAGAGACCAATCGTCCGCCCTGCACGCGTCGTCAGCGTGAATGAGGCTGCACGGGTGTGTGTGTGACGTACATAGAGATACATTTTGGATCCCACCACGGTGGTGGACGCGCCCTGAGGAGCTACGTCACCCGTCATGCTCGCGCGCGGCTTCGGGAGTGCTACGTACCACCAGTTTGGGGGGGACATCACCCGTTGTCTTGCGGCAGAAGGCCGTGAGGTCGGAGATGGGATACATGGCTTGTCCTTGGCTGGAGGCGGGCTTGAACCCACGCGGGGCCGGAAGCGACGACGACGAGGCGACGGAAGGAGTGTGCGAGAGACGAGGAGGAGGAGGAGGAGGAGGCGAAGGACGGAAGGAGGGAGGAGCGGAGGGATAAGTCGCGAGGAGGAGGACAGCTTTGGGCGATATGAGCACTTTCGTCGGACTTACAATTCTTGCCTATTCCGGAGATAGACGCCTGATCTCAGCCCTCTCCCCGATCTCTGCATCATGCCCTATTCCGGGTCTTCTTCACATCCCTTCACACCGCCCCCGCCCCCATCGCCATCTGCGCATCTGCCATCTGCCCCGAGCGCCAGCAGCCATAGTACGCATGGCCCATCCAGAGGTCCATCCGCTCACCGCGGCGGCCGTCTCCCTTTGCTCGAGTCGCAATGCCAAGGGCGCAACGTCAGAACTTTACCCTGTCATTTCCCCCGCCCATTGCACCTTCATTGCATCCCTCCCCGAATGAAACAGAAAAAATACAGAGCAGCTTGCTCAGGCTGGCCGTGGCCTCGCGCTGCTCGCGTGGCCAATCTTTCTGCGCAGAGCCTGTTTAGACTAATCACGGCAGGTCGCTGATCGCTCGCTTTCTCGAAGTCCTCGGTGGCGCGGGCGCCCGCCCTCGCCGCGTCTGAACAGATTTCAGGCGAGCGTTCGTTTCGAACCGACTCGCTCTAAGTAGTCCAGCTTCTAACCAGGCTAACCTCCCCCCATCTTCCCAGACACAGTCCGTCTATACCACACGCCGCCCATACCGTGTGCAGCGAAGCTCTTCTCGTGCGAGTCGTCATAGGATACCATCAGCTTCCGCCAACCCATGTACCCATGTGCATGTGCATTCTTGCATTGCTCCTCGCGGGGGTAGCGTGTCGTACCTGCGCCCCCATCTCTCGTTCGCTGTCTACGTAAACTTGACCAACGCCGCGACTTGGCTGCGAACATTGCGGAAGCGACATCCACAATCTTTACCGGGACTTCCATGCACCTCGTGCTGATATCGTATTGCCGTACGGACGCTAACTCCTACTTGAGAACGAACATAGTCCGACGCCGGAGCGTTCAAATTCAATCTTCTTCCACATGATATCAGAGAGCATGGCGCCTTTCTTTCTAACCACCGGACCCGTTGCTATTCAACGCGTAAAGCTGCGCTTCCCAAGGATACACAGAGGCCCAGAAGGCCAACTATCAACTCGGCCTTTTCGGTTGAAAAGCTCCTGGCGTTCAACTTGGCCTCCGGAACCCTCCCCCACCAGGCACTATCATCGCATAAGGAGGCCTCAGGCCGTCGGCGTGGCGGTCGATCACACACCATGGCCGGACCCTCCTCTCGTCCCCAGGAGCCGCATCCGCACGAGCGTATTGGATGCGATGTGTCGGCTTCGGGCTTCACGCGAGCTGCCGCTGTGTCAGTGCGGTCAATGTGGCGTCCCGCGTATTCCTGTCTTACTCTCGCCGACATCGCGACAGGACCACCGGTCGCCTTTCGACCGGAACTGACCGCAAGTTAGCTCCCAAGTAGTCCATGGTTCGCATGCGTATACACATGGGACTCGTCGTCTTCGTAGGGCTTCCCCCGTCCATCGTGTCAGTTCTGTAACGTACCCAGGGCACAGAGAGGTCCATCAGTACGTTCTCCGCAGGCCCTGTCTCCCCGGAGTCCCCGCCGCAAGTCCCTCTTCTTATCTCGAGGCACACGACCGCTGAAAGTTCGAGGCCCATATGGCGGGATAGGCCCAAACGTCCCCCGTCCCTCGACGTCCCGCCGGCACCCAAACTTGTTACCAGAGCGCCGCGCATGACCTTCCGAATCCTCCTTCTCGCCCGCCTGGAGACCAGGGCTACCCAGCCAGGCACACAGCGACACCTCCTCTTGCACACGATAAGATCGAGAGCAGTGCCCCCGCGTCCGCTATCCAACGCCGTGCCTCTCTGCCTAACCAGCCAGCTTGGCGACTGGCAACGCAAGCTTCATCAGTCACCGATGCAGTGACTAATTGCGGCGACAGTGGCGGTCGCGCTCTCTTACTCTTTCCGCTGCATCCCGCCGCGGTCTGGATGCCTTTGCTGCCTGGGTGACTCGGCGGTCTGCATGGTTGAATTCGTCCTCCTGTTGCTTTGCTTACTGGAGGCCGCTGATGATGGGGCCTGCTGTGCCTGCTTCCAGCTGCTTCCTTGCTATGCCCGCCGATCGGCCAACGAATGTCCCTGGGGCGCGGGCCATCGGTTCAGGCCTAACACAGTGGTGAATACGCTGCCATGGCGTGGCCGCCCGAACGTCGTCCTCGTCGTCCTGAGCCCATCTCCGCCGTTCGCTGTAATACATAGTGGGAGACGGAGGCAGAACCTCCCTACCCGCGAATGATGTCTTTTCCAGTCCTGGAAGACTCTTGGTTTCTGGTCCATCGGGATCGCGGTGGAGCTCGGAGAAGTTTGTGCAAAGGCTAACCTTGAGGGTTATACCCCAGATATGCGCACTCCGGATCGTGATTGGGCCATATGCACGCCTTGGAAGATCGCAGCCAGCTTATATATCAGGCTTAGACTGGTTTAGGCCGGGATGGTTTTGCGGGAGAAAGATTGAAGGCAGCACCGCTCTTGGACGAGCGTTCGGACGGGCGGTATCTGATAAGATGAGAGAGTACATGAAAGGATGAGGATCTTATCTCTTCCGACGATTATCTATCCTCCCTCTGCAGGCTGCAGGGCCGTCTCAATCCCATAGCCTTCTCCCGCCAGTCCTCCTGCATACCATCCGCCATCATCGTGTGCGACGTTGCCAGCACTTTCGATGTGTAGCAATGCAAGCTGAGCGCAGGATCATCATGCGAGCTCGGGCGCGCTGCGGGCGAGGCGCGCAGGGCGTTGTGCGCGATTGCGTCCGACGAGACGACTCGATTTCGGATGTGGTGCCAGATGTTCCGTGAGCAGGCTGCTGCAGCCCCGCCTGGCCCAGTGCGGCCATGCAGACTTTGACTCGCATCCATCCCCCGCTCTGCTCTCGAGCCTCCATCCCATCGACCGCTCGCTTTCTCTCCCACTTTCACCAGCACTCAGCTGCTAGAAGACACTACACGATGACCACCCCGATCGCCCAGCCGTCCCCGGACAAGATCCAGGTGCTCGCACACGCGCAGTACGACGCCCCCGAGTCGCTCTCGCCCTCCACCGTCGCCCCGGACCCGCTCGCCCAGTTCCGCGCCTGGTTCAGCCGCCGTCACGACCCAGGGCAGCGTGCACGAGCCCGAGGCGATGACGCTCTGCACCGCGTCCGCGGCGGGCGTGCCCTCCGCGCGCGTCGTGCTCCTCAAGCAGGCCGACGCGCGCGGCTTCGTCTTCTACACGAACTACACCTCGCGCAAGAGCCGCGAGCTCGCGGCGAACCCGCGCGCCGCGCTCGCGTTCTACTGGCGCGAGGTGCACAAGCAGGTGCGCGTCGTCGGCCGCGCGGAGCGCGTGTCGCGCGAGGAGAGCGAGGCGTACTTCCACTCCCGCCCGCGCGGCTCGCAGGTCGGCGCGTGGGCGAGCAGGCAGAGCGAGGTCGTGCAGGACGGGGAGGTGCAGGCGCGCGCGCAGAAGCTGGCGGAGCGGTTTGGAGAGGGGGAGGTCCCGCTGCCGGAGTTCTGGGGTGGTTGGAGAATCGTGCCTGAGTAAGTCCACACCCAGAGTCTATCTTGCGGATGTTGGTGCGGTACTCACTGACCATGCAGCGAGGTCGAATTCTGGCTTGGGAAGCCTTCCCGGCTACACGATAGAGTTCGTTATACCCGCATAGAAGGATCCCCGGACGACGCCCCGCAGTGGAAGATCGAGAGACTCGCTCCGTAGTTCTCTTACCACCCGCGATGCGATTGAAAAGTCTTTACGCCGATTAGCCAAGGATTGTATGGGAAGTGTATAATGGATATGTATGTCGTACACGGAATGAAGGCATAAACTAAAAGGGACCTGGAACCAGGTCAAAAGACCGTACATGCACATCCTACTCTACATAAATCCATCCCCCATCCACGAGTCCTCGGGCGCGCCCAAAACAACAACGCCCATACATACGCAACACAACCAGCCAACGGGAAATCAAGAAATGACAAACGCCACGCAGGATGATCTAGTAAGTACCCGCGAACGCACACAGCTCCACCCCCGGAGCTAAAACCATGTCATCCATCCGCTCTCCGAGTACTCCTGGCTGAGCCACTTCAGGTTCTGCCCCAGCGTGAACGCCGACTGTGCGTTGCCCGGACCAGCGTTTGGCCCGAACGAGTCGGTTTGACACCCCGAACGCTCTGCGGAGACGCCGAACCCAGTCGACGACGCACCGTTGCGCTCCACGCCTGCACCGACACCAACACCGGCACCAACGCTCATACCAGGACCACCGTTCGCGCCAAGGCCATTGGCTGAGGCGGACGCGGGCACCACGAGGTGCAGCGGGCCAGGCATCAAGATCGGGTCGTTGGGCGGAGGAGTGGTCGCAATTGCCTCCTCGAACGCACGGACGAGACTCGGATGGGCGCCCTGGGACGGGAACGGCGCGATGTCCGGGTCAGTGTTCGACGCGGACGGCTGGGCAAAGATGCCCGTCCGGGTGGCGATCTTGCACACCTCGTCATCCGGGTCGCACTCCTGGTGCATGCCGTACCGACCCTGGAGGATAGTGCGCGCGCGAGCGTTCGAAGAGGCGTTCGAGGATGGGCTGCACGCAGATCACGTTTGGGTCAATCAGCACGGCGTGCGGACGTGATTCACTGGCGATCTGTCACTTACGAGGCCTTTCGACGCGGTCGGGCAGCGATCGCTCACGTCCGTGAACAGCCGCAGCAGTTTCGCGAGCTCGAGCAGCGCGTTCGATGTCATGACCGATGGTGGCGCTCGGCAGAGCAGAAGAGACAGTGCCATCTGCCAGGAAGGCTTCAGTTCGGAATTCCATGCGAAGGCGTGCCCGAGAAGAGCGACTTACGGCAGCAGAGAGTCCGTTGAACCACAGAACCTGTAACCGGACAGAGTACTCAGGTTGTTGCCTGTAGTACGTCTCCAGACTCCAGAGGACGTTCAAAGACGCCTGGTAGACGGCGACCACGGAACATGCGTATCGGTGATTAGCCCAGAGGCCCTCGCCCAGCGCCTGCGTGAAGTATTGCCGGTGCAAATTGAGGATGGCTAGACTTGTGTGAGCTCACGGACGTGTGCACATGGGCGGACCTCCCACGCACCGATGTCACGCGTCATGTTGGTCCATGCCTGCATAAGACAGAGCCCATTGCCGGATGCCGGTCCAGGCGCTGCGAGCGGGGGCGGCTCGTAGTCTCGAACGCGAGCGTCTAGGTGCAGCACGTCCGTGTACGGCGGGGAGTTAGGCGATACCACGAGCTCCAGGATCGGAGACAGGCACTGCGTTGTGAACGTATAATGCCACCGCTGATCTGCGACGGGAAGGAGCGGAAGCGCGGGGGGTCACACACGCGTACGTAACGAACGGGTATGGAAGTGGACTTACAGGAGTACTTCAGGCCTGCAGCCGCGTATTCGCCACCGGAGGGTGGTTCGACGTCGACGTACCTCATTGCGATAGAAGGCGGTCGTCGGAGCATCAAGCCCTTCGCGCGACAATGCCGGAGGTTAGACAAGGCGCGCAGTTGTGAGAATTTGGCAAACGCACCAGACGATGATCAACCACAAGCATGTACCACAGCAATGTTTTCCGCTTGTCCAGTTCTTCCGGTATGACCTTGGACCGGCTGGAATTGCGGTCTGACAGAGAGTATAAGAAGCCCGTAAAATGACCGGGAGCACGGCGTGAAACTCACGGAGGCCAATCTGTCAGAGAATGTCCGATCAGTAGGAATAAAATATCAGAACAATGATCCACGCACCCCAACGGCCAGTTTGCTTGCAATGCCCTAGAGTCACATTGTCAAAAATGGGAAAGGCTGTTCTCCATCGGGTTCTTACCAGTATTGCCCAGCCATACTCCACTGCGTCCTTTTTCTCCACAGAGAACAGCACCAGGTACCGCGTCATGTAGAACTGTCAGAGCTATGAGTATGCTGCAATCAGAATAGACCAGGGACAGAAACCTACGAGCGAATTGATCGCATCCACACTCGGCTCGTCAATGACCGAGTTCTCACACAACGCCGCTCTGGCCAAACTGTGGTAGCGCTCCGCGTCGCGGACCCATGACTGGTGACTCCGGCGCTGGTCCACGCAAACACCCAGCGCGAGGATGATGAGGAAATACGACAGCCTATGCGGGTGGAGTGTCGAGACAGAACAATTGTACACGCTGTGTACCATGTTCGGCACTCCATCGCTGCCGTCTGAATTCTCACTGTGGATAACTTAGTCAGCGCCATGCAGTGAAGACCGCGAAGCACAAGGTTCGCGAAGCGCATGAAAGGAAATACAGAGAAGGGGAGAATGGGGATGCGAAAAGAGACGCACTGCCAAGCTGCATGTTCGGCCGCTTGTTCGAGGAGATAGCGGGCCTCGGCCTGCGGCGGGAGCATCTCGACGATTCGTTGCCGGAGATCCGGGTTGAGCTCAAACGTGATCGCGCTTGGAGCAGGGAACTTGTCGCTGACTTGGAGGATGTCCCGGGGGATCCCTAGGTCATCGTGATTTCCGTTGTAGTAAGCGGGTGACAGACTCTGTCGCTGAATAAATCAGGTCAGCATAATATGCCAATGAGCCGCCACTGGTACGTACGTCGTCTCGGAGAGGCGAACTGGAGGAGGGCAGGGAGTGGTGGAAATCGCTACGGCGGCTACCTTCAGCCGCGGGAGAGTGATTGGACGCTGAATCTACGCCGAACAGTTCGGTCGACTTCTTAATGGACAACAAGTCGTCGCGGAGCAAAGGATGACCAGGCCGAGCTTCGTGCAGCGCGTCCTCCAGCTCGCGGATCCTGCCGCTCATGGATTTGATTTTCTCGTGCAGCTGCTCGGTATTTGCCAGAATGAACCTAAAGGATACGCCCGTGGTGAGTTGGATACGCATGCTTCTCGTAATGGGTCCGGACGAACCTGCTTCCTTTGCCGCCGGTAAGGGCACCGTCTGGACAAATCTCCGCGCAACCCCTCTTGCAGCAGGATTGGCACGGGAAGACACGGTCGCACTGGGTTGAGAATGAATGTGTCAGAAGCGCGGCGGTGCGACGTGACGCGTAGGAGCATACCTTGAGCTTCAACCTAGAGCGGCAGGACAGCGCGAGTGAGTGGGCAGCGGCGTGACTATGCAAGGGGACGCACCTCCTGCATTCACCACAGGAGAGAGGGCGTTTCCTGTTCTTCTTGGAGGCGGCGTCCGCCGCTCCGTCCTGGTCGGGAATGGGAGCGGTGCTGGGGCCTGGTGGGCTAGGGATGAAGGCAGAGGGCGGGGGAGGGTTTGAGATGCGAGGACGCTTTGGGAGCGGGGGATAGTCCCCGCGGGAGGGGTCGTGAACGTTGTTCATGGATGGTGGAGGAGCGAAGGCAGGATGAGAGGAGCGCAGGCGGAGGACGGAGGAGGGAGGCCAAGTCGCTGAGCTGAGTTGAGGGACACACTGACACTGCGCAGACGCCAACCCTTGCCCGAAAAGAGCGGACATTGAGTCTCTCCGCTGTCCGACGCCCTGGCTGGCTGACATCCGTTTCTTTCCCATTTTAATTATCGTCCGATAAGTCTATACACTCCGATCGCGGCCCCGAGTCCCTCGCGGAGTCCATTCGAGCCTCCTCCGGCATCAGCGGCCCTCCCATCCGACCCTCCCCTCCGCCATGTTCTCCCCTCGTCCTCCTCCTCCTCCTCCTCCTCGTTCCAACCCACCTCTGCGTTCTTCTCTCCTCGCGCGTTCGCGTCTGCAGTCGTCCCAGGTCAGGAGAGCGAGCAACTCGAATCCATGGCCGTCGGTCCAGGATGCCCCGGCTGACAAGCCAATCCGGACCTGGGTAGCCCGCGCATCCCGGATATCCAACTTTATGGTCATCCCCGGTACGTGCCTCTCTGCCACGACCGGTCTTATCCACCCTCTGATGATGCACCTCCCACATAGCCGTCATCCTCTACGCCGTCTTTGTAGCCGACTTTGGTGATCACGAGCACGTATTCCAACCGGTGAGTACCTCGTCATTCCGGCTGTGCTCTTCCACCGACCTTGTACCTGTAGCCGAGGCGATGGCTCGCTGCACAGAAAGCGGCCTTTTTCTCTCTTTCTCCTGAGGAGCAAAGGCTAGCAGGCATCGAGGACGCTGCCAGCTCAAAACCACCCTCCGAGGGTTCGGATTCTGCTACGGCATGGTAAAGGTCTTCTGTCGCCGCCTGCTCTCACTTGGCCTTCTGAAAACGTGGTCTTGTTGATAGAATGTCCCCTCGGAGATTGCGTAGCCCGCTGTGGATCTCACGTTGATAGCAATTTGGAATTGGCCGACTACCAGCTGTTCATCTGCCGCACTACAGGCGACATGGCAAAGACCGGACGTCGCTCCAGCCTGACCTAATTGCACATTACCCTTGACACTTTCTGCTTGATGTCTTTCGGAATTCCAGGTGGTTTCTACAATGCACCGGCCATATTTACCGATCGGTAACTTACGAGCATCAAATCCACTGAAGCCCGGCCCAGTGCGATATGCAATGCATACAATGTCCGCCTTCTGATGTGGGGTTACGGTGGGTTCCTCTTCCTCACTTTGTGATGTTCACAGGGAACATGATGCGAAGCCTGGGGTGTCCCCCGAAGTGGCCGGCGGTCTTAACATCACAGCCGCTGGCCCATGGCTGGCCCCTCCTCGCCGACAGCGAGCATTGTGGGCCGAGGGAGATCATGATCGGTGTGACAGCCGGCATTCTACTCTCATTCACCGTGCCGCGCCAGTGTCAAGCTGTGCCATGGACTCCTTCTCAGCCTGCCGAGATGCGCGTGGCGAAGGGTAAACGCCTGCGTACAGGAGCATGGACTGCGTTATGAGTGTATTTCTTTCGTTTTCGTTGTTAGAGCGGGTTATAGCCTCCGACTGGGAACGTACCACCGCAGCAGAGTATTCGTGGTAAGTCGCGTTCAATTGCAGGCAGACCATGAATCTAGACACAGATTCCCACATCACGAATTCCTCACACACCACCCATAAAAGCCGCTGACATGCATAATTGACCGTCCCCGTCGGAACAGCACTCGAGGGCATGGGAGCTGACTGACGCAACATCAATCCGCGACTTTCGCTGCTGATCTGCTTATCCCACATGGACTTGCGCGAGTTCGAAACGTTGAACACCGGAACGTATTGCGTCATATGGGACGTTGCAAGGTGGGTGAGTTGTAGCGGCGTCGTATTCGAGCATCCGTGAGCCTCTGTAGTGGTTCGGGATAACGACGTCACGGAGCGCGGTGTAGTGGATGTATGTAAGCACAGCACTCCCCGGGTGTCCACGCATGCATGGGTCAACATACGGAATCCCGGGCAGCCTGCTGTTTAGCCGCCACTCGCGATACGGAGGCGTCAAACGTCCAGCAACACATCTATTCATAGCTCGTCCCGACAGATATCGTAACTCGTGCTCCCGAGAGCACATCGGAAGCGTTCGGTAACGTACTAGGTATCTTCATGCTCTCTCTCTGTGACCAATTTGCCAGTCTTATGCAATCGTTACAGGCTGCGGAGATACAGCAGGGAAGACCGCCCTCCATCTCCGACTTCTTCCAACAGTCCTCATCCGATGCAGAGCGTGCGCGCACGATAATTCCACGGAGAGCATACCCCAGAAGGTGCGACTCACGCGCGCATCTCGCCTTCGCTCTCTCTACCCGCGTGCATTGAGGACTGCCCGCTGAGCGTCATACCCGGCCCCAACGACGCTCAATTCGTCAGCACTGCCACGGCGCCATTCCAAGCCCGTAATCAGCGCATGGCATGGGCCCTAGTGGCTAGCCAACCCATGCGTAGTGCAACCGGACCTCCGTTTGGCTCGGGATGGCAGGCACATACCCATGTCGAGAGCGCAGGCAATGTAAGATGCGGATGCGGATTGTTCATCCTGCGCCGCCTTCGTGTGGATGTGATGAGGGTCCTGGAAACCAGTTATTGCCGAGGACAGGACAGAATGTTCAGCTCCTCCGGTGGACCTTTCCGTGGCGAGGCTGAGCCATGCTGTTACACGTCGCATCGTCGACCCACTGATCCTAGTAGAGCCGAACTTGGTAAGTGCAGGACCTATATCGTCACCTTCGCGGTTGACACTGACAGCGAATACTCACGTCACGATTTATCCCAATATCCGCGACCCTTGACGAACAATAGCCCATTTGGCAGATAAGCGCGGCGAGACTTATCCGACTGCAGAACTCGGGTGGTCGTTCGCCATCCGCTACACTGACCTGGACCCTACCGTGTCCCTCGCTCACACTCGGTTATATCAAGCAAGCCGCGAGGGATGGCACGCTGGGCGTCCCGCTACAGCCTACGTCTTCATAGATTTCATAGTGAAGCGCGCGCGCAGTCCCACCGTGACCCGCCTTCCCAGCAAACGATGCCCGCACGCTCACTAAGCGTAGCGCGCGCTTCTCCCAGCCCGCCCTTCCTCCCACCGAGCAGCGCATGGATCCACATCCGCGGCTGCAGCGCTCGCGATCCCCGCGCACCGCCCGCCCAAAGCCGCGCGCCAGGCGACCGAAGTCCGAGCTGTACATACACACAACTCGGCACCGCTTGTGCCTGCAGAGTTCACTGGCAGCAGCGCTCCGAGTCTCGTGGCGTCGGACTAGCGTGTTCGTAACCTTATGGAGAGGAGGGGGAGGTTCCTTGACGCTCTGGGCGCGCTTTGCGGGGACAACTCTGCGGCGGTTGGCGCTGGGAGGGTTGGTCCGTTTGAAGAAGCGTTTGCGGGTCGATTCGGAACGGGGGAAGGTTTCATGCTCAGATAAGTGGGTGGTTAACGCGCGCTTCTCCAGGTTTCATGACTGTGGTTTGCAGATGTGGGCTGTGGGCACCGCAAGGCTGAGTCGACCGGCGCAGGGTTCCATAACCAGTCCGACACCCTGATTTTCATAGTGGACCTTCTCGCTCCACTGACTTGAGTCGAGGCCGCAGCGCTTGTTGTCGTTATCAATACACCACGCGAATTGTATGACATGACAGTCGATTTTCAGTCATATGTCGACTTACTATAGACCGAGTCCCGTGAGCGAACCGCCTGGTGGTTGATTACTCGCTGCGCGATCGCCGATGGAACCGTCGTCGATTGACCAGCTGGAACAGGAGGCTGAAGGTGTGCGTATATGCAGGCTTTACGCTTCCCTTGCGCCCGTATTACAATTTTGTACACGGTATACAATGGCCATTGATTCTCGAGAACACACTGTCGACTCACGCCGGCTCCCAAGTACTCCTCCAAGGGATCCGACCACGGCCAGCACTCGCCGTATGGCACAATATTCTGATTGGCCCATGCGCTTGTAGTCGTGCGAAACAGGCGAGCGATAGGGTACGGAGACACTTGCAATAGCTGCGTGAGGAGAGAACTTCCCGAATACCGTGTACGCTCCTACGCGACTTGGTTGCGGGCAGGATGCACTTGCGGCTTCCAAAGCGGCGGGATCGCGGCCATAGTGAGAGAACATGTCGCAATCGAACCGCGAGAAGCCGCACGAGGGAAATTCACTGTGCTTTGCACCCGCGAAACTTGCGAAGATTGCATTGGAGGCTACAGATACAAGGGCCAGTAGTCGTCGTATGCAAGAACATGAAGGGAGGAGCGAAGAGGTATGCGAGCTCTGTGATTGGCCAGCGGAGCTACCCGAATGGGGAAGGTGTAGTGGAACGTCCTGCGCTGCATTTCGCCGCCACCTGCAGAACCCCGACAATCGTCCAAAGCCTACCCTGAGGCTGCACCCGTCCCCATGACTCACAATCGACACTTCGAGGCCACGGAGAGTTGGAGAGACCAATGATCTTGGGTGGCACCGCATTCCGAATTCGAGAGGGGCAACTTTCATTCGCGACGGTGCCCCTCGGGACTGGCCTCGGAGGGTTACGGGTATCGTGGCTGCGAACAGTTATATAGCGATGCGAGTCTCAGGCGTTTCACCATTGGTCGAAAAACATTCTCTACACTCTCGCCGTCTCACTATTGTCTTTCAGACATGCACGCACCTCTGTCTCCTCTCTCGGTCGGCAGGATGCTGCCATCGACGATGAAGAGCCTCCCTGTCCATCGTGCTCTCCTCAGACCATGCCTTGCCTCGGCCTCCAGGCGCACAAGCCGCTTCCGCCCGATGCTAACAATAAGACTTTGGATGACCTTCGTCGGGACGGGTACTTGATGGACGAGGCGCAGTGGTTAAAGGTCGGTCCCGTAGCCGCCATATACCGGGGAGATAAGCTGATATAGTCGCCGCAGCGCATCCTCTTCCTAGAGAGTATTGCCGCTGTCCCGGGAATGGTGGCTGCCGCCCTCCGCCACCTGCGTAGCCTGCGGCTCATGGTATGTTCGGAAGACTGATTTTTCCCTGGCTGTGCGCTCACGGAGAATACACAGAGACGTGACTGTGGCTGGATTCACACGCTTCTCGAAGAGGCTGAGAACGAGCGAATGCATCTCATGTGAGCATTGTCGGTCAGCTCATTGTCTTGTCCATTGCTGACGGTCTCGCTCAGGACTTTCATGACATTGAAGAACCCCTCGCCGCTCTTCCGTGCGATGGTCATTGCCGCACAGGGTGTCTTCTATAATGCCTTCTGTACGTTAGTCCTCCGCTCTTAGCTGGTCTTTGGAAGTACTAACGTCCAGCAGTCCTCTGCTACATCGTTTCCCCGAGTACATGCCACAGATTCGTCGGTCATCTTGAGGAGGAGGCTGTTATAACCTAGTAAGTCTTCAAAGTAGTGCTCATATCTCAGACTACTGACTTGCGACCTAGTACACGCTGCATCAAGGAGATCGAGGCGGGCCACCTCCCTCTCTGGACCAACCTGCCCGCGCCTGAGATTGCCAAGGATTACTGGCGCTTGCCCGAGGACGCTAAGTTCCTTGATGTTGTCTACGCCGTCCGGAGCGACGAGAGCACGCATCGGTTCGTGAATCACACCCTTGCGAGCTTGGACTATAAAAACGACGTCAACCCCTTCGCGCTCCGCGAGCCGGACATGACGACGAAGGGTAAGGTCGTAGGGTGAGTGGTGTTCCATCCCCATGGTCTTGTTGAGCATGCATCTCACATGTGACGGGGTCAGGTTCGAACGTGAAGACTCGGCGAAGTATATCGAGGAGACGCATAAGGTCCTGGAAGAAGTGGCTCGCAAAGAAGAGAACTGAGTGCTCGCTGGCCTACCTCCTTTCTCAAGTGTATCATGAAGCCCGCATCGCATCGCATCACCGCTTGGTCTATGGACTTGTAGTATTAGTAGCATCAATCCCCACTCAGTATCCTATAGGCGTACCGCCGTAATGTATGATTCATGCATCTGCTTTCAACCCTTTTTTGACTTGTCTGACCGAGCGCGAGGCTTTATCTGCTTGAATTGCTCGCTGCAGGCGTTGCTCAGCAACGCGGATTTACATACCAAAAGGGTTTGTCTCAGCGAGGCCTTATAACTATCAAGCCTGGGGTTTAGTCATTAGGAACCCTGTGTTCAGCAATTGAAGGGTTTGTCATACAATCGTGTGGTCGGTCAAATGTGAGCGAACATGCGGTGCTTACCAAGGAGTTATATACCGGGGCCGCCGAGGTCACGCTGGCGGCTAGCTATACTACTACACTGTCATCCTTAGCAGGCACTTCCAATCAATAACTTGGAGCACAGAGCTCTTCATGAACGACTGAGTAAGGCTTATGTGCAAGGCCTGCTACCAATGCCCCAAATCCATCAGCCTCGGTCATGTCCTCGGGCTGCGTGAACTCTAGCCGTTCAGTATAAAGCAGTTCCACCCGGACATTCTTGGGACGAACTGTACAGCAGCACCACACACAAGTTTGGCATCCTCTCTTCACCTACTTCACCTAAGTAGACTTCTGACCATGTCTGCGAACACCGACTTCACACTGTTGATGAACTCTGAACCTGTAAGCCGCACAAGCAAAGTCTTCAGTCTGTGAGCGAACGACTATATTGCATAGACAAGTACCTGTAAGCCGCACAAGCAAAGCTACAAGTACTTGGTAAGTAACCATAGTAAGTAGGCATAGGTAAAGAGGAACTTACTCTTCAGTCTGTGAGCGAACGACTGAAGAGCAGGGGCAGAGAATGTCCTCCTTATATACAAGTCCAGAGGACGCATGAGTAAGCGAAGAAAGGAGGGCATGTGATCTACCATACGATGAGTAAGATGATGGTGCGAGTATGAGCAAGGATGATGTGAGTATCGCGCCATCGTAGAGAACTATCTAGAAGAGATCCGGAACAGCGAAGAACGCACTGGAGGGATCCAGAGATGTCCGGATGCTATAGTACAGATGTATCGTAGAAAAGTCCATAGAATGTTAGGACTATGCGCCCGGAGCTAACTCCGGAGGACGGAGTTGTCGGAGTACGGAGCCGGAGTTGGGTGAGGCGCACGGGGGAGGACTTACGCGAAGCTATTAGCAACGCACGGGTCTTCACGAACTTGTCCTCTATTTCGGACTAGACGGAGTTCGGACTAGAAGTACGGAGTTCGGGCTAGATCTTCGGCGTAGAGGATGGGACTGGAACAGAGACGAGACTCAGGTCTTCGAAGAAGAGGGCGGGACTAGAACAGAGACGGAACCAAGGCAAGGATAAGGGAGGAAGTCGGACGGAGTTCGGAGCCCGGAGTACGGACTTCGGACAAGACGGAGGTCAGAGGAAATGAGCTGGTATAACGAGATATCCGAACTGAGTAGCTACTACATTCCGGACAGCTTTTATAGATAGTAGACCTATTGTTAACGTAGACAATAGAGGAAGTCCGGAATAGGCAGGAGTACATCGGAGTTGGAAGTGAGGAATGCCAAGACATATTCTAATTGTTGGAACGAAGGTGATGTGCTATGGCGTGATAGTGAGGAATATGGGAATTGGAAATAGAACGGAGTTGAACGGAGATGGAGTACGGAGATAAACGGAGTACGGAGTCGGACCTCGGAGTCGGAACCTCGGAGTTCAGGCACGGCGCGTAACAGTGCCCTCCCTCTAGGCCCGAACCCTTGAGGGCCTTCAGGAACAAACATAAGTCGTGGGAAAAAACATATCCGAAACGGAGTTGCTTCTAGGTCAGGGTCGTCGGGGAAGAAAAAAGTATAAGGTATCGGAGCAGGTGGGGAGTTCGACTTTGCGTCTTGATCCCAATCCCACCACCACCTCTCTGCTTCCCACCACTCTCATCACCACCACCAGCATGTCCGACTCCGCCATGTCCGCCGCCGCCAAGCTCGCCGCCGTCAAGGCGCAACTCGCGGAGTTGGAGAGGTTAGCGGAGGAGGAGCGACGCCAGGAGGAGGAGCGGAGGAAGGCGGAGGAGGAGGCCAAGAAGAGGGCCGAGGAGGAAGCGCGGAGGAAGGCAGAGGAGGAGAAGCGGAGGGCCGAGGAGGAGAAGAAGAAGGCAGAGGAGGAGAGGCGGAGGACAGAGGAGGCGCGGAGGACGGAGGAGGCGGAGAGGCGACGGGCTGACGAGTCCGGCCCCCGCAAGAGGAAGTCCGGACACCCGGACTCGGAGTACGAGGACGAGGAGGAGGAAGAGGACGAGGTGGAGAAGGGCAAGGGCAAGGGCAAGGAGACGGCGGGGCTCCTCAAGCCCAGGTAAGTCCGCCCTATCGGAGTTCGGAGTACGGACTAACCACTTGTAGCTCACCCTGCGACAATTGTCGCAGCTTTGGCGCGGAGGGCAGGTTCCGGGATGGTCCCCGGACCTCCTTCTGCACCAACTGCCAACGCAGGGCGGCGCCCTGCCTGAACGCCAAGGGGCTCCCGGCGCCCATGCAAGCCCGGGTGGACAAGAAGTCCGGTGAGAGCCCGCCTCGCAAGCGGGTGAAGAAGTCCGTGCCCATCGTCGTGGACGACGACGATGAGGAGTCTGCGACTCCGACGAAGAAGAAGTCGAAGGGGAAGGGCAAGGAGATGGGGACGGAGAAGCGGAGCACGGAGAAGGGGCCCGGAGTTGCCGCCGGAGGTGCGGAGTCCGGAGCAGGGGGCTCAGGTGGAGTTCACCTGGGCCGGGAGGAGAAGGAGTGGTCCTTGGATCCGGAGCCGGAGCAGCTCACGGACCGGGAGCTCCTGCAGCATGTCCTGGTGGAGGGACAAAAAACCCGGCTCGGAATGAGCCGTCTCCTCCACCACCTGGAGGAGGAGGGGGAGCTCCGCGCGCAGTGGGCGTTAGCGGACTCCAAGGTGGTGCGCCAGGCGGTGAGGAAGGAGGTAGGAAAGTGGGCGGAGGAGGAGCTCCGGCCCCTCATCAGGGCGGAGATCCGCTCCGTCCTGGCGGAGTTCTTTGCAACTCCGGCGGAGCAGGAGGATGGGGAAGGGCAGGAGGAAGGAGAAGGACAGGAGGGTGAGGGCGAGGGTGGAGAAGGTGGGGAAGAGGGAGCTCCGGCGGAGTAAGCCGGAGTTCCGACTACGGACACGGACATGGACTTGGGGCGAATGTATTTAGTATAGAAAATGAACTCCATAGAAGAAAAGCCCCCAGAAGTGTGAAGTGTGAACTTAAGTCAACTTTTCCAGAGGTCCGGGCTTGTCCGGATAAGCCGCGTGGAAGTCCGATACAAGCTCTTGTGCATGTCCGAGCTCCGTCGCGAGAATCCACGAAGTCTCTTCATCGGTACCTTCATACCCAGCCCAGCGGACTAGATACAGGAGTTGGCAACTCCGTCTCCGGCGGTCAATCTTGGAGTCGAGTATCTCGGAGATCTCGTACTCCGGTTCTCCGTCAACTAAGACCGGAGGTGGCGGAGTTTGGACTCGTCCGGGGATGGAGTTCGGAGTTGCTGGTTCTAGCTGGGAAACATGGAATACGGGGTGGACAGCGCGCATGGAGTCGGGGAGTCGTAGGGTGAAGGAATGAGTACCAGCCTGAGCAATGATAGGGAATGGTCCGAGGAACTTCTCCGAGAGCTTCTTCGAGGGCCGCGTAGTCCGGATGTGCTCCGCTCGGACATAAACTTGATCTCCGACCTTGAAGTCCGGCGCAGGTAGGCGATGCTTGTCCGCCTGGACCTGGTATCGGGCCTGGGCTTCAGCGATCTGTTGTCGGAGTACGGAGTGGAGTTCGTCGAGGTCAACAGCGAACTCCCGAGCGCGAGCGGAGGTGAGGTCTCTCTCAGGATGGACGGAGATGGCGGGATTGTAGCCCTTGTTGGCGAAGAAGGGAGAAATTCCAGTGGTGGAGTTCGGAGCATTGTTATAAGCGAACTCCGCGAGAGGTAGGAGTTTGGACCAGTTGTCCTGCTGGTAGTTGGTGTAGATCCGGAGGTACTGCTCCAGAGTCTGGTTGACTCGCTCGGTTTGTCCGTCGCCCTCGGGGTGGTAGCCGGAGGTGAAATGGAGTCGCATATCGAGGGCTTTGCCGAGGGAGCGGAAGAAATGGGACACGAACTCCGAACCCCGATCGGAGGTAACATGGGAGGGAACTCCGTGCTTGGAGAAGACGTGCATGATGAACAAGTCCGCCAACTCCGAAGCTGTGAGGGTGTCGTGGGTCAGAATGAAGATGCCTTGCTTGGTGAGGCGATCAACTACGACGAGGATAGCGGAGTAGCCCCCGGAGTTAGGGAGTTGCTCGATGAGGTCCATGGAGATGGAGTTCCAGGGACGTTCGGGGATAGGGAGTTGTTTGAGCGTGCCGTAGGGGAGTGTCGGGGGGATTTGGAACGAGCGCAGGTAGTACAGGACTTGCAGTAGTCCCGGACAAAGAGTCGGAGTCCGGGCCAGGAGTACTCTTGGAGGATGAGGGCCTGCGTCTTGTTCTGACCCCAGTGGCCTGCCGTAGGATGGTCGTGATAGGCTCGGAGTACCCGGAGTCGAAGGTCCTCGGAGTTCGGGGACATAGATCCGGCCATTAAGGCGGAGTATTCCCTCCTCATCCTGGGTCCACTTGGGGTTGTCCTCAGCTGCCAGACGGAGTGCTGCAGCGAGTTCGGGGTTGGGGTTGGGGGAAGATTGCGCGGACTTGATGTCCGACCGGAGTTGCTCGGAGTCAAGGAGGAAGGTAGCCCGGAGTACCGGACCTCGGAGTACAGTCGCTCGGAGTGACGAAGCGAGCTGCTCCTGAGTGAAGATAGGTCGGTAGTTGTGCGGGTTGACGACGGAGTAGTCACTGCCCCCCTCTTTTGGGTAGACGTCCCAACGGCGCGTGAGTGCGTCGGGCTTAGCTCCGAGTTTTCCGGGACGGAATCGGATAACAAAGTTGAACTGCGAGAGGAACTCCGACCAGCGGGCTTGGCGTCGGGTGAGGATCTTCGTAGTAGCGAAGTACTCCAGGTTCTTGTGGTCCGTGACAACATCGATCGGAGTTGCAGAACCTTCGAGGTAGTGCCGCCAGGTCTTGAAGCATTCGAAGATAGCGAGGAGTTCCTTGTCGTGGGTATCGTAGTTCAACTCCGCGCCAGACAAGGTGCGGGAGTGGAATGCTACGGGATGGAGTTCACCGGAGTCGGAGGTAATGGACAGAATTCCGGCAATAGCGTAGTCCGAGGCGTCGGTCTCGACGGTGAGAGGGCGGTCCGGTTCCCAGTGGTGGAGTACCGGAGCTGTGGTAAACGCCTTCTTCAAGGTGTTGAACGCGTTCCGACAGTCCTCGTTGAAGTCCCATAGCACGGACTTGCGGGTAAGGCGGGTAAGGGGGAGTACGATCTCGGAGTAGTTGGGGATGAATCTCCGGTAGAAATTGGCAAATCCGAGGAAAGCCTGGATGTCGCGGACCTTCCGGGGTTCAGGCCAGTCGAGGATGGCCTTTACCTTAGACTCGGACATAGTAAGTCCGTCCGGAGATAGGATATATCCGAGGTACTCCACGGAGTTGGTGTGGAATTCGCACTTGTCTGCCCGGGCGAACAACTTGTTCCTCCGGAGTCGTCGGAGTACCTCCTTGACATGCTCGCGGTGTTGTTCGGGGTTGTCGGAGTAGATGAGGATGTCGTCCAGATAGACTACGACGCACACGTCGAGCAAGTCCGAGAAGATATCATTGACAAATCGCTGAAAAGCTGGCAGGTGCGTTGGAAAGTCCGAAGGCATGACGAGCCATTCGAAGGACCCATAACGAGTCCGAAAAGCGGTCTTCCATTCGTCGCCCGGAGCTATGCGGACTAGATTGTAGGCGTGCCGGAGGTCGATCTTGGTGTAGATCCGGGCCTTCCGGGGCGTGTCCAGCAAGTCCGAGACGAGCGGAAGTGGGTAGCGGTCCTTCTGGGTGATCTTATTCAAACCCCGGTAGTCCACGCAGAGGCGCAGAGATCCGTCCTTCTTTTTGACAAAAAGAACCGGAGCTCCGCAGGGGGAGTTCGACGGACGTATGAACCCCAAGCGGAGGTTCTCGTCGATGTACTCACGGAGAGTGTCGAGCTCCACCTTGGACAAGGAGTAGATTGGTCCGAGTGGCGGAGTTGCCCCAGGTTCGAGCTCTATCTTGAGGTCGTAAGGGCGATGCTCTGGTAGTTCATCCGCTTTGGACTTGCTGAAGACGTCCGCAAACTCGTGGTACTCCTCTGGGATACTGGACAAGTCCGGAGGAGAGTCAGAGATGGACGAGCTTCGAGCTTTGACGAAGTCCGGGGCGGCCAGATTGAGAGTGAAACTCTCGGACCCAGGTAGCTTGCAAGCGCGAGCGAAAGCGGAGGCATTGACAAGCGAGACCCGGGGGACGGAGTTCGGAGAAGTTGGAGTCGGAGGTTCTGGACTCGGAGCAGCCGGAGCTGTCGGAGTTACCGGAGTAGGGTCGGATACGGGACGAGCAGGTGGCGCGGTTCGGAATTGGATGCTACGCTTCTTCCAATCAATCAGCGGATTGTAGGTGGTGAGCCAGCTGTATCCCAAGACGGCGGACACGGACTTGTCGAGCGGAGTAACATAGAAATCTATATTGATGACTTCTCCGGAAGGAAAGTGTATCGGAAGTGTAGTTGATTCTGTAATGGTATGGTTTGAAGAGCCGTCGAACAAAGATAATCGGAGTGGAGGAACGGAGTTGGTCGGAACTCGATGTAACTCCGCGAACTGCGAGTCCACGAAGCAATGCGAAGATCCGGAGTCTATAAGGGCATGGAACGGAACAGGGACAAGATCGGAGTAGAGCTGAATTTGGAGGGAAGAGGGGTCGGAAAGAGCGGACGCGTTGAGCCTGACGATCTTCGTACTGAGGAGGTCAACGCGGTCCTCGAGGGGTACGGAGTTCGGAGGACCGCGGACTAGTTTTTTGTCTCCTTGGTCTCGGCCGGAGCAGCGGCCGGAGTCGGAGCAGCCGGAGTAGCTTGCGCAGCTCGGGCCTTGGACGCGGAGGAAGATTTCTTCGGGCATGCGCTAGCGGAGTGGCCGGCGCCGCCACAGAAGAGACAGAGATTGTTGGCAAAGCGCCGCTGACGTTCCTCCGGGGTTAGCTTGCCATCCTTGCCCAACTTGTCCGAGTAGGGCTTAGCAGGGGTCTTAGCCGGAGTCTTCGGAGTAGACCCGCTGTTGGTGGACTTGGACGGAGTAGACCCGGAGTTGGTCTGAGTAGCGGAGGTGTTACTGGACTTGTTGGAGGAACCGGACTTGGAGTCGGACGAGGACTTGTGGCCGGACTTGGAGCCACCGGACTCCCGGGACTGCTCGGCCTTGCGCTCCCAGTAGCGGTTGTCGATGGACTGAGCTAAGTCCCTAAGAGCTGTCAACGTAGTAGGCTTGCCGACCTCGGAGATCCTGTCCTTGAGCCGGTTGGGAAGTCCGTCGTAGAAGCGGTACCGGAGGGGAGCGTTACCCCAGCGGACCTGAGTAGCGAGGCGAGTGAACTGCGTAATGTACTTCGCAATCCGTTGGTTCTCGCCCATTCGGAGGTTCATGAGCTCGTGCTCCGCAGCTCCGGATGCGTTGTATGGACCAAAATTCACCCGGAGTTCATCCTGGAAGGCCTCGTAGGAGTACATGAACAGTGGAGGGTTGTCCGAAGCTCCTTCGAGGAGGTACGGCTCAAACCACTGCAACGCCGTTCCTTTGAGGAAGGAGATGGCGTAGGTGACCTTCTTCTCCTCGGAGTCGAAGGTCCGGGGACGGGCCTTGAAAACTAGCTCCAGCTGAGCAAAGAATAGCCGGAGTTTGTTCGGATCTGACCCGTCGAACTGGTCGGGCTCCCGGACATTGTGACGTTCTCCTCCGGCGGACTGCTGAGGAGTAATAGTCTGCTGGAGGGTACGAGCGAAGGCCTCTATGGCCGTAGCTAGTTGAGGCTGGAGGTCCGGAGCCGGACCTGAGGTCTGAGCTGGACCTAGAGGCGGAGAAGATTGCGGAGCAGGAACTGGAGGTCTGGGAGGAACGGGCGGAGGTGGAGCCGATGAGGCGAATGGATTGGTTGGTGAAGAGAAGGGGTTCTGCGGGGTAGGAGGTCTCGGGACCGGAGTTGTAGTCCGACCTGGTCCGGCAGTACCGGACTCGGAGACCGGAGAGAAACGAGGCGGAGAGACGGTTTGGCTGAACCGCGGATCAACTTCTCTAGGCGGATTGGTCGGAGTTACCAGTCTTTCTGTTCGGACCTGATACCGGCGAGCGGAGAACCCTTGGAAGGTGTCGTCGGGACCTTGGGGAGTATTCATCATGAAATACCCGTTGAGTTCGGATATACTGTTAGGACTATGCGCCCGGAGCTAACTCCGGAGGACGGAGTTGTCGGAGTACGGAGCCGGAGTTGGGTGAGGCGCACGAGGGAGGACTTACGCGAAGCTATTAGCAACGCACGGGTCTTCACGAATGTTGTCCTCAATTTCGGACTGGACGGAGTTCAGAGTAGAGGTACGGAGTACGGACAAGATCTTCGGAGTAGAGGATGGGACTGGAGCAGAGACGAGACTCAGGTCTTCGGAGAAGAGGGCGGGACTAGAACAGAGACGGAACCAAGGCAAGGATAAGGGAGGAAGTCAGACGGAGTTCGGAGCCCGGAGTACGGACTTCGGACAAGACGGAGGTCAGAGGAAATGAGCTGGTATAACGAGATATCCGAACTGAGTAGCTACTACATTCCGGACAGCTTTTATAGATAGTAGACCTATTGTTAACGTAGACAATAGGGAAGTCCGGAATAGGCAGGAGTACATCGGAGTTGGAAGTGAGGAATGCCAAGACATATTCTAATTGTTGGAACGAAGGTGATGTGCTATGGCGTGATAGTGAGGAATATGGGAATTGGAAATAGAACGGAGTTGAACGGAGATGGAGTACGGAGATAAACGGAGTACGGAGTCGGACCTCGGAGTCGGACCTCAGAGTTCAGGCACGGCGCGTAACATAGAACTACCATATGGGGAATGTACCTAAGAAAGTCCATGCTGTGCAAACACAGCCATCGTGTCCATCCGGATATGGTATGGCCAGTACGCAAACCCGGAAGTTCAACACTCCCACTCGTTCAAGCTGTCGGATCGACCAAACCAACCCCTTTCCTGAACCACTCGACAAGAGAGAACGAGACGTTCTTGGTCAGGGGATCGGCCAGTTGATCCTTGGTAGCAACAAAGAACACCTCCACCTTTCCAAGCTCGATTTGCTCGCGAACGTAATGGTGTCGGATATCAATGTGCTTCGTACGACGCTCGACCACGGGGTTGACTCCAAGGAAGATAGATCCCTGGTTGTCCAGACACAACGGTGTAGGACGCGACATGTCGTCCCCAAGTTCGGTGCCGAACGTTCTGAGCCACGCAATCTGACGGCAGGTGTCTGAGGCAGCTAGGTACTCCGCTTCGGTCGAGGAAAGGGAGACTGTCGGCTGACGCCTCGAGGCCCAAGAAATGGCACCACCAGCCATCAAGAAAACATAGCCAGAGGTCGACCTGCGGTTGTCACGGTCTTCACCCCAGTCTGAGTCAGAGTAGACCAACAGACCATCATTGGACGCTCCATCATAGCGCAAGCGGAAATGCTTAGTCCCTTGAAGGTAGCGAAGGACATACTTGGCGTAATGCCAGTGCGCATCAGACGGATTCGCATTGTACTTGGACAACCGATTGACCGCAAAGTCGATGTCAGGACGCGTACCGAGAGCTGCGTAGAGAAGACTGCCGATCAGACTCTGGTAGCGTTGATGGAAAGAATCAGAAGCCGGTTCAGGCTGCTCAGACGATTCCAAGACAGCACCAGCAGGGAGAGGAGTGCGAGACGGCTTGCAGTCAGCCATTTCGAAGCGCTCAATAACGGACTGGATGTACTCTTCCTGGTCTATGTCGATGCGACGAATGGTGCGATCGCGCAAAATTCGGAGACCAAGAAAACGCTTGACAGCGCCCAAGTCCGTCATCTTGTACTGCTTCTTCAAGGCATCTTTGACCTGCTTTATGTGTTGCCGGTCATTGCCAAGGAGTAGTAGATCGTCGACATAGAGAACGACAATCGTAACTTTCTCCCCCCTTCTCGCCGATATACGTATACGCCGGCATCGGAATAAGTCCGCGTAAAGCCCAGATCAAGGAGAGACTTGTGGATTTTGAGATTCCACTGATGCAAAGCCTGCTTCAGACCGTAGATGGCCTTCTTAAGAAGACAGACATAGTTCTCCTTGCCGCGCACGACCCATCCCTCAGGTTGTTCCATGTAGATTTCCTCCTCCAAGTCGCCATTAAGGAAAGCAGTCTTGACATCCATGGACTCAATGTCCCAATCCTCAAGCGCAGCATGCGCGAGGAGGTAACGAATGGACTCAAAACGCGCGACAGGCGAGAAGGTTTCATGGTAGTCTTCCCCCCAGACCTGAGTAAATCCTTTAGCCACAAGGCGTGCCTTGTACCGACCATCGTGTTTGATGTCGTACACCCAACAATTGGCGACGACCTGTCGGTCTTTAGGACGCGGCACCAGGACCCAAGTCTTGTTCTCCATAAGGGAGTCGTACTCCGCTTTTTCAGCCACACGCCACTTGTCCTTGTCTGGGGAATTCATAGCTTCCCGGTGAGAGTTGGGAATTCCAGACTTATACTGCGAGGCAAGTACAAAGCGAATAGCTTGAGCTTCCAGCTCATCACCATCCTCAGTGGATTGTCTTTCCACTTCTACTGGATCCCTGTCGCCAAAGATGTTGTCCTCGCGGTAACGAGCAGGAGGCCGTCGGTTTTCACGACGAGGACGTTCATTACCAAGGCCAGGAACCTCAGCACCTCCCACTGGCTCATGACGGTTACGCCGGTGAACAGGCCGAGGGACAGGGACAGCAGGACGACGCGGTTGACGAGGTGGTTGAGGAGGCTGAGGCGGCGGTTGAGGCTCCTCATCCTCTTTTGGAGCAGGCGGAGCAGGAGGCGGAGAGGGAGGACGATCCTCATCAAGAGGAAGAGGGATTGGAATCTGGGGTAGATCGCCCGAATCCGAATTCGAGACGTCATCAGAACGACCTTCGTGCTCTGAGAACGGATTATCGCTAGGGGTAACACGACGATAGCCGGGTATGGAGCGTGCAGGGAAAGACTCTTCGTCAAATATCACATCGCGAGATACGACAATAGAGCGGGTGGCCGGGTTCCAAAATTTGTACCCCTTAGTACCTGGCTCATACCCCACGAAGATCATCTCGACTGCCTTCTTGTCGAGTTTCCCTTCGCGCTTGGACTTCTGCACGTGAACAAAGGCTTTACAGCCAAAGACACGGAAATAGGACACGTCCGGTACGGTCCCATCCCATGCCGTGATGGGGCAACGCCATTTCAGACGTCGCATAGGCTGACAATTGTAGATATGAACGGCAGCTTCAACAGCAAGTTGCCAGAAACCGTGGCTAAGTCCAGCGTGGTGAAGCATAGACATTGCCTTCTCGACAATAGTATGGTTCCAGCGTTCTGCACGTCCATTCTGCTGGGGTGAGTCTGGCGTAGACTTCTGGTGCTCGATCCCAAGATCAAGAAGATGCTGAGTGAACTCGTTGGACAGGTATTCCCCCCCTCGATCGGAGCGTACTCGCTTGATCTTCTTCCCGGTCTGAGTCTCAGCCCAAGCCTTGAAGCTATCAAAGGCTTTCATGGCGTCTGACTTGCGCTTAAGGTAGTACGCAATGCCAAGACCAGAGAAGTCGTCGATGAAGCTAGCGAAGTAGAGGTAACCACTCCCGACCGACGCAGTGCGCATAGGTCCATCAAGATCCGTATGAACGAGCTCGAGAGGCTCAGTCGCACGTTTCTCAGAGGGAGGAAAGGGGAGACGATGGGATTTGCCATAAGCGCATCCCTCGCACGGTTCATCATCAGTGGGATCGACATGATCAACTCCCTTGACGTTCTTAGGAAGGTGGCGAAGTGCCTCCTTACCGGCATGACCAAAACGACGATGCCAGGTCTTGTAGTCCGTCCTAGAAAGATGACCATGACCGCCAGACTTAATCTCCAGAACGAAGTCATAGAGATTACTGATGGGATTAAACACCCCTTCAAGGATCTTTCGACCCTCGATCTTAATCGTCGAGCCATGAGAGACAGCGCCAGAAGGCAGCTTGTCGAAGATGCTCATCTTCTTGTCTCCTTGGAAGATCGAATAACCATTCTTCTCAATGGTTCCAGTGGACAACAGGCGAGACGACGCCATAGGAATGTAGCAGACCTTGGGCAGGTCGATACTCCACTTTACACCATCAATGAAGGTTTCACCTCGAACGCGACCTTCGCCTAGAGCCTTGACTGAACTCCCCTCGCCCGATGCGGCGGTCTTAAAGACTATAGGGGTGTCATAGGCGGAATACTCAGCAAAGTCATTAATGTCGAAGGCGATATGCTGCGAAGCACCCGAATCCATGAGCCAATGAGTATGTCGCACACCAGCGGCGTGAGCCGCAGAGTAGAAAGAAGCGTGCATGTTGGAGGACGACTCAGCTACAAGTACATTTACAGCGGGCGCAGCGGCATTGGCGTGGTTATTCGGATTGTCCTTTTCCTTCCCCTTCTTCTCCTTCTCCTTGCCTTTGCCCTTTCCCTTGCCACCCTTCTTAGGACGTTGGTCAGGGTGTTTCTTCCAGCAAGTGGACTCGTGATGAGTACCACTGCCACAGAAGTCGCAGGGTCCGGACGGCTTCGGCTTCGTCTTGGAGATCCTCGACACACTTTGGCTGGTGCCGGAGCGCAAAGACTCCTCGGCTAACACCTTGCCTTGCACCCATTCGACGGTCCATTCTCCCAGCTTGTGCGAGGCCGTGAGACTGGTGGAGAGGGTGTTGTAGGACGGCGGGAGCTTCATGAGGAGGAACACCGCTTGCTGGTGCTCGGAGAAGTTCATGCCCCCATTGCTAGCGTCCCGAATGTGTGTGATGTAGGACCCAAGCTGGTTGCGAAGAGGACGGGAGTCCGACATGGGAGGAAGGTTGAAGTACGCCATAAGGAGACCAATCACTTCAGCAGTGTCCGGAGTGCCGAACTCCTTCTTCAGAACGTCCCACATCTCTTTGGCAGAGTAGGACGCTGGGACACGCTTCTTAACGTCGCCTTCGGTCGTCTCCTTGGTCTCGAGGAGGTAGTGGTAGTTGGTGGCGACTCGCATCCAAATGAGACCCTTGGCTTGGTCGTCCTTCTTCTTCCAATCCTCTGTCTTCTCCCCTGCGGGAGCGGACTGGCTGAGAATTGGACCCCAGCATCCCGTAAAGAGCATGACACCCTTGATTTTAGCGACCCAGTCGGAGTATTGACTGGCTGAAGTGAGGAGAGGAATGGTATCAGGCTTGATGTCGCCCATAGTGAGGAGAAAGAATTGGGGAGAGTCCCGAAAGTCGTCTGAGAAGTCTAAGGAGATAGGAGGAGTTGTGGACGCGAATTGGAGAGGCGCCGCAGGAGATGGAGAGCGAGAGACGACGATGGGAGTAGGAGCAGAGAAGAGGTCGAAGACTGATTCAGAGAAAGGATAAAGCGGAGATTCCTGTGCTTGATTTGGGTACTCAGCCCAGGTACGAGTAGTGCGAGAGGAAGGATTGCCTGGTTGATCGTATCGATGGGGACAGGGAAATTCGTCACACTCCTCGTATTTAGAGGTGGTAGGGCGAAGGTGACGATCAGTGTGTTCTTCCCAGTCGAAGAGATGAGGAAGACCAGAGCAATCGAAGAGAGAGGCTGAGGATGATTCCGAGGGATGATCGAGAGTGGCGTCGACTTCCTCCTCAGAATCTAGCACAAAGGGCTCCGCTGTTGTGGGCTCCAAAACGGTTTAGGGAAGCGCGATGATTGACTTGTGGTTGTGCACCGGAATAGGCGAGAGATGGACACCTGTTCAGGTGAACCAGAGACCCAGGCAGCCGTGTAACCCGAGAATCTGGGTAGAAGTCGCCAACTGTGCCCAAGAAAACTATAGTACTGCTATCCGACCAAAAGACTACACTAAGGAGTGTCCGCACGGTTGTCCTCCGGTCCTAAGGTCTTAAGGACCCCGGTGTACAAGGACTGGCAGTCGCAAGTGCGAGGCCTGGCCCAGGGATACGCAAAAACCCCCTACAAAGGGTTGTACAACCTACTGAGTGCTACAGCTAAGTAAAAGTGCTCAGGGCTGCGTCACGAGCGCAGAAATGTCCCCCTGGCAGCAGTGTCGGCGGGCACAGTCAAGAGATAGGGAATAGGAAGGTGGGAGGTGCACAAACCGCGATGTCGACGAGAGGATGTTGCGCAATGAAGTCGACGACGAGAAGCAACAAGTCAGAGCGCAGGGCTCATAACCTGATGAACTCTGAACCTGTAAGCCGCACAAGCAAAGTCTTCAGTCTGTGAGCGAACGACTATATTGCATAGACAAGTACCTGTAAGCCGCACAAGCAAAGCTACAAGTACTTGGTAAGTAACCATAGTAAGTAGGCATAGGTAAAGAGGAACTTACTCTTCAGTCTGTGAGCGAACGACTGAAGAGCAGGGGCAGAGAATGTCCTCCTTATATACAAGTCCAGAGGACGCATGAGTAAGCGAAGAAAGGAGGGCATGTGATCTACCATACGATGAGTAAGATGATGGTGCGAGTATGAGCAAGGATGATGTGAGTATCGCGCCATCGTAGAGAACTATCTAGAAGAGATCCGGAACAGCGAAGAATGCACTGGAGGGATCCAGAGATGTCCGGATGCTATAGTACAGATGTATCGTAGAAAAGTCCATAGAACTACCATATGGGGAATGTACCTAAGAAAGTCCATGCTGTGCAAACACAGCCATCGTGTCCATCCGGATATGGTATGGCCAGTACGCAAACCCGGAAGTTCAACAACTGTTCCTCAGCTCGCACGGGCCAAACGGATGGTGCGTAAACCCTGCCGCCCGTCCGCTCTTGGGAAATGATTAGAACTTAACATCGTTTCCTCCATTTCCAGGAAAGTCGTGATTGTGATGGACGAGCTCGAGCTCACCCGGGTCTCACCTGATCCCAGCCTAATTAGGCACAAAACCGCAGCACGCAGCCCGGCCTAATTAGGCTCTGCTCCCTTGTATCCGAGCCCCCGCTTTTCTCCCCGGTTTCCCTAGGCACAATCCCTCTCTTTTGGGCAGTCCTCCGGCACCCCCGGCACAGTGTCCCGCCCCATGTCCCGCCCCCGCCCCCCGCCCTTTGTCCAGACCGTGGGTCCCTCAGATCTGATGGCAAGATCGCCGCCACGCGAGCCCTAGCGCGTGCCACCCTGCGCCGAGGTCCCCGGACATCACACCCCCTGTACGCGCCGGCGCTTACCCGCCCCCCGCCCCCGCCCCCCGCCTCCCACCTCGCCGGCGCTTATATAACCACTCCCCGTAGATTTTAGATATACCGCGTAGTTGCACTCCTTTTGCTTCTCTGACAGTGTTACAATAGCCTAGAACAAACCCTTTGGCTCAGGCTTGTATATTCATGGCCAAAACGAAGAAAGCCGCCCGTAAAATCGCGTCCAGCATCTCCGTGGGTGCGCGCGACGGGCGTGGTGTGGGTCGCCCTGCGATTGGCCTGCATATCGCGAAGAAGTCTGCCACAACGGTCCAAAAAGAAGGAGAAGAAATGATGGCAAAGCGCATGGCGCTGTTGGCGTGTACGTGGATGTATAAGGCGCTTCTATAACCGCTCTATTGACACATCACTTTCCCAGCCTTGCCAGCAACCACTCGCGCAGCAGCAAACCATATCGTCGTTGAGCACGGCGCCCCCCCGGACGACCCTTCTCTCCCTCACACAGGGGACTTATACGACGCCGACGAATCAGCCTGGATCGATGTCGACGACGATGAAGAGCCGCTCTCCAACGTTGGCGGCGAGTATCTGGACGCGGAGAGTCAAGCCGCCTTGACGCACATCTTAGGCTCGTAAGTTTCATGCCAGCTCAGAGGCCAATATCGCACTGATTCCTTGTCTTAGGCAGCTCACGACTGCTCATCGACGCAACGTCAGGTCGCACAGAGATCAGCTCCACGCAGAAGACCAGCATTGGCAAGCGCAATTCGACGCGTTGGCCAGTGCGTATCTACTGTGGAAACACGACATTCGCCATCGACCACGTGGAGACGACTCAATGGACCCAGCTGCGCAGGCTCGGACTGGGTCTGGCGCGAGTGACAAGGCCTCCTCACCCACTGCTGGACCTTCAACAGCGGCTCCTTCATTGTCTATACCTCCTGATTTTAGCAGTCACTCGACAACCGCCTCCTCTACGACCACTGCCACTCCCGCTCCTACACTGTCCGGGTCGCAGGCAAGGCACGACCCCCATACGTTCACACTCACGGCCGTGCATACGTACAGTACGCATGTCCTTTCTCTGTCCGCTTCGAGCAGTCGCTGACCTTTTACACCGGCAGCGCGCAATGTCTGCTACAGCGTCACACAGCACGAGAACGAGTTGGCCAATGTGGCCCTCCTTCACCGGGGCCTGATTGGCTGTTCACCATTGTACCCTGAGATGGCCTTCAGCATCGACTTGATCGAGTTTTACCATCGGCTGCGACGGCGTCATCCGCGTCTCGGCGTGCAGCCATTCATGCGCGCGGTATGCGACATTCAGAACGTACGTGTGGCGTTTTCAGGCCCGAGCTCTTCTGATTTTGCGACAGGTGTATTACACAGGAACACAACGACGGCAATTCTCCGCGGCGTTCGACGCGTACCTCGCGATCCTCCGGCGCGTACAGAGCCGCTGTCAGAAGGCCCTCCGACATGACACGGAACACTGGCGCATGCGAAACTCGTGCCCACCGTGTACTCTCGAGGTTCGTTCTTGCCCTCATGAGCATTCGCTTTGTCAGTCAAATAACACCATCGCCAGCTCAAGAGCGAGCCACCTCTTAAGCCTGAGAGATTGTTCGCCATGGACGGCAACAACTCTGCGAAGCGCGTCGCCACCGCCGGCCGCGAGGACCCACGTACCTTCACCAGCGACTATTTCCTGCCTCGGCACGTGGTCGACAAGTTCAAGGACGAGGTCAAGCGCAAGTCCCATGCTCGCAAGAAGACCTCGGTGGAAGACGATGTAAGATACTAATATCGTTTGCACGTCGTACATTCCGTATGCTAACTCCTGCTGCAGGATGAGTCCGGCTCCGATGAAGACGCGCCCTGGATCACGGAAGAAGCGCCCGGCGAAGCGCCCGATGGTCAAGAACAACCTTCGCCTTGCACTGAGCGCTGGAAGGCCAGTGCTGCTGAGCACGAGAAGCGGGCGCTGAATATTTACGAGACAACCGGGATATTTGTATGTGCATGTCGCCACGGCTTCGTGCAGAAGGCCACTGAGATGGTGCGCAGCGGCGAGTTGTGAGTCCTCTCCCTGCTAGTGAGGCACACATTACGTCATACTCACCTCAAATCATAGAGCGAAGTACCCGCTTGCAGAGGTGGACCATATCATCGACGTACATGGCCGCGACACTGGCTGTGGTTATGATATCGGCTGTAGCTTCTGCGAAACGGTCAAGAACAGCCTGCTGCTCTCTAAGAAGGCTGCCGCCGCCGCCATCCGATTTGTCGTCTGCGCCTTCCATGGGTATGCACATAACAGGTTGTGCCAGTTGGCCAACCACCCGCTCTATATTGACGGCTATGGGATCGAGGATCTTGAGGGTATGGAGAGGCTGTTCTCGTCGTCCAACAATGTCGCGCGATTGATCCGCTACGCGAGTCCTTTCCATTGGATGCAGAGCCTGGACTTGCACTTCATGCAGTGGGATGACGACAAGTATGCGGAACTCAGTATGTATCGTATTGGCGAGACTCTATTGACCTGCTGAACCTATTTCTTCCACAGGCAATTTTCTACTCAACAACTACAAGCAGTGCCTTCGCATTATTGCGGAGAACACCGTCGAAGTCGAACAGCTCAAAACGGAGCTTGGGATCGGCGACGACGCCTTCAAGACATGGCTCGCTGAAGAGAAGGCGTTCCTGTCTGGGCTACGCGAACCCCCCGAAGAGCAGGTGCTCGAGACGGCTTATGTACAAGCACTGATCATGCGCAAGCAAGCGGAGTGAGTGCCCAGAAGTCTCTACATGCCTATCTAACCTGACTGATTGTCCGTGACAGAGAGAAGCTGGAGCGCGTCCGCCACGAGTGGGTCGTAGTGACCAACCACCAGGAGCCAGACTACAATGCCGACTCTCGCCGCACTCGCCGTATCGAGGCTGCGCGACGGTCCGCCTTCGACGAGCTCGCGCTAGCCATACAGGCGGTTGGCGACCTCGAAGTGAAGCTCGAGATCGACCAACCGTGGACGCCAGCAGATCCGAGGTACCAAGAAACTCTATCGCGTATACGACACCGCGATTTCCACCGCGCGCTCGATAAGGTCCAACAACTGGTCATGCAGCGCCTCCTAGAGCTCTCGAAGGCGAATATGTCGGGCATGGGTGAGTTCGCAGCTCGTCCTGTACATGCCCTGCCGATACTGACATATGTTCCTTCTTTCTAGGCTACAAGATGCGGACGTCTATATGGAAAGGCCTCAAAGCACGCGCCAAAGCCATCCGTGCGGCCTTGAAGAAGTACAACAAGCTGGCCGCTGAAATGCAGCCGCCTGCGCCGGCTCTCCACTGGAAGGACGTTGTGAACTACACGTTCGTGTCAGAATTCGACCTCCTACGCAGCACCTACGCGCACCGTGACGTCTTGCGGGCCCCATGGACCGTCCCAAGGAACCGCGAGGTCGCCGCAAAGTACTTCAAGCTCATGTCGGCGCGCGCCGAGCTCCCACGCCTTAACAGAGAGATTCGTCGTTTGGACACAAGCATCGAGCTTGAACGCCGAGAGTACGCTCGTGCTGTCCAAGAGCTTGCCGCGGGAGATCCCATGCTCGCTGCTGAGCTTCGTAGTCAGTACCGGATACGTCGCCTTAGCCATCGCGTCCATCTGGCCCGTATAGCAGCCATCCGAGCTCTACCCGGCTACACGGGCTCGTTAGAAAGGGGCGAGCCTCTGCATCGCGGCCGCGAGCTTTTCGAGACGGGAGACGAATACGCGGCGGCAGTAACGTCGCTATTAGAGACTGAGGGAGTGGGAAGGGGGACGGACAGCCGGACAACACAGGACGACAACAACGACACCGTGCCGTTGCTCGACATGGACAGCGTGGACGACGTGTTCGAGGACGAGGTTCAGAACATGGAACTAGTCCGCCTCGCTAAATTTCTTGAAAGGACATCTTAGTACGATAGAGACGTAGCTAGACGATGTATGCTATGTATCTGTATGGTCTGTGGTTCTGTTGCAGCGTTTGTGTAGCACAATGTGTCCTTGCAGAGCCCGTGTGGCTGCCGCGCGCGAGATGCAGAAGCTGTTGCGTTCGTCAATATGTCACCTCACTCACCTGTTCAATTCTTTACAGCGGACTCCGGACATATCGTGCAGTAGCCAAGCAGGACGGTGATCTCCATTTATTTACGTTACTGCTAGATGGACATACGGGCAGGCCCTGGTTGTGTTGAGCGGGCGTAGTGCTGTAGACAGTGCAGTGGTGCAGTAGTAGCATAGCGCGGCGCGGCGCGTTCCACAGCTCTTGCGCGCAAGCACAAACCTAGGTGCGCCTCCGTTCATCTGACCATCACTCTGCATCCGTCCACCATACCAACACCATCTCTCCCTAGAACAGCTCCCTTGCACTCGCCATGTCCTCTCATAGCCGCTACACGCCCGGTCGAGCTCCGTATGGCCCCCCTGCTCTCCGGATCTTCACACAAACGTTCCCTGAGCGCGAGCCGACGAACGCCGAGATCGCTACCAAACGCTTCACCGAGCGACTCAACGTACGCTGTGATCAAAACGAACAACTCGACTTGCCATTCAAGCTCCACGAGCACTTCTGTGTCTCGAGTGAAGATAGGAAGTTCGCTCATCACGAGGCAATGGCAGATGCTGAGGACGCTGTGAGTACAAACACTACCCGCACCTCTACATCTCAATCATCCCAGTTTTCAGATCATCGGCGCTGGACGCCTCGCCGATACATTATTTATTGGTTTCGGGGTCAGGCCCGAGTGGAATCCGCGCGTTCCACTCGATCCTGCGAACATCAACGTGCGACTACTAACAACTCGACAATTCCATCAAGTCCCCGGCTTCCAAGCTGTCGTCGCGAAGCTGGAGAAGATTGTCAGGGAAGAGCTCGCGGTGCCTCATATTCTGGCCTTTCGGGAGAAGTTGGAACAGATTCAGCCTGGGCCAGGCTACGCTTTCGATGAGCAATCGCAGCGCATCATCACACAGCCGATTCACCTCGCCACCACGCCCGACATCGGTGGGACCGTTGACGCACAGCCCCGACTGTCTACCACAATGCCCGCCAGCCGCACGCCTGCTAGAGCCGCTCCTGGTGTAGCCCCAAACCTGCCTGGATCTCCAAGCCCGCTTCCCCTTTCGCCTCCGTCGTCTCTCCCTGTCCACATCCGCGTGCACGGCGGGGTCTCTTACGACACCATAGCCCAGGAGATCATTGCGAACGTAGCCGAGCGCCGCCGAGCTCGTCTGCAAGCTGCAACTCGACAAGCCCCGCAGGCGGTTGCAGAATACGAGGCTCGCGTCGGACGAGAGCTTCGTCCTACTAGTGCTGGAGATTTTGGAGTGGCCGCGGGCACGGACACCGCGCGTCCTTCGCCGCCTTGTACGTGCCAACAATCTTCAGATAGATTAAATGTCTACTAATCGTCTACGTTCATAGATATGCGAGTCGAACAGCGGAACAGCCCCTATCTCCACAGCGTCACGGACAACGAGCACGCGCCCGCAGGTGAGCTATATGGACACTTGGTCGGGTGATGCGCGTACTGACCTTCGTATGAGACGACGGCGCATGGCTGCACACACCGGCAGGCACGCCACCGCAAACGCCGCCACGAGCGTCGCAAACAGACGGTCTCCTCGGCGACTCGGGATCTGGGATTGTGCAGCGGGATGTCGAGGGCTCGGAGGCTGCCAATTACTATACACTCACCTCGGCTACCTCATTCTCCTTCAGCCGGCGAGTGATGTCCTTCATTGCGACTCGCGAGCTAACCGTCCGGCAATGCGCGCGTGTCGCGCTCGCACTCGACTACCACGTTGAGGATTGGGTCCCATTGTTTTGCGAGGCCGGGCTGGACGCGACCGCGGCGGGAGGTTTGCGAGACATCATTTTCGAAGACGTGCCTGCAGATATGCGCGACTTGATGGACGTTGTTCGGCCGCTCGCCGTCGCTGACGATGTGGATCGTAGTTTGTCCGCGAGTGTGTCGAGTTTGACGTTCTCTGACTCAGATTTGGAGGGGGAAACATAGCTGTGACTTAGTATTCAATGTATGGTATATCTGTGGGAGGATAGGAGTGGAACATAGCATTATGGGATGACAGAGCGCAGAGTAGGAGACATGCAAATTGGAAGGGAGCAAGACCAACAGGCTGAGTGAAGATTGCCACTTGAGCACGTGAGGTTCAACAAACCCCCGCCTGCAACATTCCGTCCCCCCGAGTCGTCCCCTTCCTGCCTCTAAACTCCTGTCGCACGCCTCGCGTTGGCCCACGTCCACTCATCTCACCGCCCGTAGTAAATCTGAACGGTTAAGAAATTTATTTCGCAGAAGCCGCCCTCTTGATGGCTAGAACGCGACAACGCCCGAGGCTCACCGCGGAGCAGCGCGCCATAGCGCGTCAGCGGACCGACCTCATGTGGAAAGCTATTCAGCAGCAGCGCGAAGCCTACAACGAGGCAATCACGCAGGTCGCGGCTGACCACTCGCGGTAAGTCAGCTTCACGTCCGGGGAAGCCTGTCACTCACAAAGCGGCGGGACCGAACAAGCTCCGAACAATGGGTCGCCACCCAACTGTTCCGCGGTGGAAGGGACGTAGCACAGCGCCGCAAGAAAAACCTTTACAATGCGGTCGTGCACGATCTCGCGAAGAAGCACAAAGAAGCTGGTATGTTCATGTCATTGGCAGTGTTCCTTTGCAGTAGTTGAATGACTTACCGCGCTGCAGGCCTCCCTTCCAATGGACGTAGCACCTTGAAGGATCTCGCCCGCGAAGCAGCCTCGATGGACTACGAGAACCTCCCCGAGGACGAGAAGGAGAGGCTGCTCGCCCAGTTGGAAGAGGACAAGCGTGACGCGCCGGTCCATAAGGTCCCGAAGAAGCATGTGGGGGTCGAGCTTGATGGGACGCTTCGACGCGTGCTGCCGGAGGTAAGCCTTGAACGCTCCTGAAAGCACATCAGAACAGCGCGCTGACAGCATGGAAGATCGATGGGATTGTGCAACGTACCGGGGCCCACTACCTGTTCATGGTGACGAGGGGCGAAGTGACCGATAACTTCGCGCTTCGTAGTGTCAGCACGCCTAAGGTTGTAGAAGCCTGTATGCAGCTCTTTAAATGCACGCCGGACGAGATGGCGATGAAGATCGAGGCTTACGTGACGACCGGACTGGCAGGTGAGTCTCTCTGTTGTTTGACATCGGGGACATGCATTAACGGCTTCCTAGGCGTCGTCAGAGCTGCTGGAACGAAGCGGCACAACCAACTCAAGTCAGAGATTCGCAACAAGGTTTATCAGGGCTTGCGTGAGTACTTACTATACATCAAACCATGATCATGTTGCTGATCTGCACACTGACAGGTGCCATTCTCACGGAGAAGGGTGTCCCGGAGGACGAGCAGCCGAGCACAATGAAGTGGGCTCACTATGATGAGCTCGTGTGTCGCTGGGGCGTTGCGTTGGACGGCTGGACCGAGGGCGGCAACGATGCAGTTTGCAACCCTGGAGAATTCAAGTCAATCTCGCAGCTCGAACGTCTACACGCGGCCTTGCACGGCGACGCACCTTCGTGCTACTGGATCGTCCTCGACGAAGACGCGTGGGAGGCGCGGAAGGAGGCCCGACGTAACGCTGTTCTCACTGGTCAGCCGAAGAAACGAGGAACTGGCAACTCACGCCGAGAGAACAACGTAAACCAGCCGCCGGAGTGCAGTCGCGCCCTGCCCGAGTCGGGCGTAATCATCGACAACACGACTAGCACACCGGCGCGCACTTCTACGGCACCAGACGAGACTCCTGCAGTTGTCCAGCACGATGTTCCCCTTACCTGTGCTGCTCCCGCCGCTCCTGCCGCTCCCACCACTCCCGCCGCTCCCACCACTCCCGCCGCTCCCGCCACTTCCGTCGCCTTGACCGCCACCGCCGCTCCCATTACCTTCACCGCTCCCTCCATTGCTCCCGTCGCTCCCGTCGCCTTCGGTAGCGATGCCACAGGAGCTGGAGAAGTTGGTACTGATGGTGCGCTCAGCGGCGGTATGGGTGTGAACGGCTTCGGCGGCTTTCAGGGCGTCTTCGGCGGCTTCGGTGGGGTCGCGAGCTACGCGTCGTTCAACGCAGGCGTCGAAACCTTTGATACTATGTTCTAGCTCCGTCTAGAGTACAAGCACTGTTTGTTAGATCATAAACAACCTACGTATGCAATGCACAGCCTGAGCGTGATTCAACAAAGTGTTGTTTGGCATCGTGTGTCCGTGTGAATGCTCATCACTGCCGAGAAGTCCTTATACATCATTATCACATAATACAAGGTATAGCACTGGCTTGCGCAGCTTTCTTATTGACGGTGCAATAGTTCTCTACTAGTACGCATTCCAATGGTTACTTGCATTGTAAATACAGAGATAGACAGCCTAATAGCGACACGAACGGCGCAGAGGCGGGATAAGCGCCGGCGAGGCGGGAGGCGGGGGGCGGGGGCGGGGGGCGGGTAAGCGCCGGCGCGTACAGGGGGTGTGATGTCCGGGGACCTCGGCGCAGGGTGGCACGCGCTAGGGCTCGCGTGGCGGCGATCTTGCCATCAGATCTGAGGGACCCACGGTCTGGACAAAGGGCGGGGGGCGGGGGCGGGACATGGGGCGGGACACTGTGCCGGGGGTGCCGGAGGACTGCCCAAAAGAGAGGGATTGTGCCTAGGGAAACCGGGGAGAAAAGCGGGGGCTCGGATACAAGGGAGCGGAGCCTAATTAGGCCGGGCCGCGTGCTGCGGTTTTGTGCCTAATTAGGCTGGGATCAGGTGAGACCCGGGTGTCGAGCTCGACTATCGGTCATTCGACCTTGACTATAGGAAGGGAGAGCACCTCATTCCGGAGCACCTGAAGTACAACCCGAATGGACGGATGCCAACGCTCGTCGATCACAGGAATGGTGACTTCGCTGTTTGGTGAGTGTTCAACACTACTTTGTGATACGAGCGACGCTGAACATTCTGGTTCACAGGGAGTCGAACGTGATCATCGCATACCTCGTGGAAAAATACGACATCAAGGGCAAGGTCTCGGCGAAGACCTTCGAGGGTAAGATGCGCCAACTCCAGTGGCTGTTTTTCCAAGCGTCCGGACAGGGGTGAGTACAGTCTTGCGTAGAGCGAGATCCACATATTGATATATCGGACTCAGACCTTACTACGGCCAAGCGGAGCATTTCCTCCTGTATCACCCGGAGCACATCCCGAGCGCCGTTGAACGTTACCAGAAGGAGGTCTTGCGTGTCCTTGGCGTCCTCGATGGTGTCCTCGCGCAGAGAGAATGGCTTGTCGCAGACAGGTGCACAATTGCGGATCTGAGCTTCGTACCGTGCGTCGCATTTCAGAGATCTACCGATTGGATATGCACCTGACTAACTTGCTCGCAGGTGGAACATTTCCGCACTCAGGTTCCTGCTGAAGGACTATCCAGGCTTCAACTTCGAGAAGGATTTCCCTTCTACCTACAGGTCAGTACGAAGTAATCCAATGAAAGAACGAAGCACTCACAGAATGTCCAGGTGGCATACTGCGATGCTAAAGCGTGAAGTCGTTCGAAGGATCAACGCGGGCTGGCTTCAAGCTATCAAGGATCGTGATGAGAAGTAAATTTTCGTCTGAAATGGATGTACATTGCTGAATGTGCTGGAGAGCATGCCGACACATTGAACAGTAATGAGTTATCTGAGTACCGAAACTCCGCGCTACTTGTGTAGTGCCGATGTCCATCAGCAACAGAGGTCGATAGGTTCACCCTCTTTCAGAGTTTGGCCTGCGCGGCCGGAACACCCGCAAGCTTGTCATATATTAGGGAAGTGACCATGTCTGGCTTCTCTTGAACGAGCTGAAGTGGGGAAGTCAACAGGTCGTGATCGTACGGTGGAGAGTGTCTGACTCACGAGGTGTCCGACATTTGGAAGGAGAGTGATGGAGGCGAACTTGCGGAGTTGCAGCACCGAGTTGCGCTGGGTTTCGGGCCTGAAATCACGCTGTGTCATCGGTTTGCACACTTCAACGACCAAAGTCACCTACATCGTCTCGGCAGGTGTTACGAAGACCACGTGCACAGGAATCTCGGTATCCAGAGTGCCCAACCTCTCAGCTGCGGCGTAGTGGATCTCCCCATGGCCATAGTATGCTGCACCCTCTTGGAAAGGCGCGCAACACAAGGTGATCTGGGTCGCCGTCGTTCCATCGAATTTCTGAACAGTTTGCTCCATGAGGGCGTTATTCTAATCGCTTGTTAGAGAATCCTGACGATGCATCCATGCATTCAATGCGACACCAATACTCACGAGAAACAAATCGAAGGTACGAGGGTCCCATTTCTTCCACGGAAGACGCGCCTGAAAGTAACGTCTCGCTTCTTCGCGGCTCTTCCAAGTGTTCCTGCGCTTCTCAATCATACCCCTTAGGGCGCGCATCTTCTCATGTATATCCCCCTCAGTGGCAGACTCTCGCGTTAGCGTGGACGGCTCCATGATTATGATTGCTTTGTATTTCAGTCCAGGCTGAGCATCGTCAACCGTCGTGAGCATGCTGTGGCCCATGTCAGCACCAACCACGTGTCCAGTCAAGTGTGCACCTACAGCGACGTTGCGCCCGAAGAGTGGCCTACACCAGCGAGTGTATGGCCCTCGAATACCCCTTCTGTCGCTGCGAACCTCTTGACACCGTACACCAATTCCGACGCAACTATGGTCGAACACCATAAAATTACCAATTCAACTTCAAACACTGACTACTGACCTATATGTTCCTTCGTACATGCAATAACGGCCGCATTCAGTCGTCCGGCTTCACCGTGTGTTTGCCAATCCCAGGTCCACACCTCGCGTATCGCGAAGCCTTTGGAAGGGCCTTGCCGGGCCAACTCAAAGAGGCCTTGTATAACAGGTTCCCATACTTCTTTGTCTGTGACGGTCGTCAGCAACTGATTATACTTAAAGCCCTCGGAGTAGGCGAACAACGTACGAGATCCGGTGCAGTGGAAGAACAAGAGAGTCAAGCCCGTCGGAGAGGGGTTCGTTGGAATGTAACGCTTCGCTACGAAATGCAAAGGCTCGTCTACATGCTGAGAAGGATACTTGCGGATGATAGTCTTGGTTTCGTAAGACATTGTGTCACACTCCAGGGCAGATGGTGCAGTGCAAGTGGGCTCCGACATTGCTGGCCGGCATCTCCATGGCTAATAAGGCCGGAGAAGTGAGCTTGACGCACGGAGTTCTCTTTGATATCCCCTGACTGTCCTCCGTGGGCGCGGTTGGGCTGTCAGACCTGAGGGCGATGATGGGCGCCGTTCGGTGGTCATGCGAACTCGGATTTGTCAATGTCACCGCTGGCATGAGGCTTGCGCTCAGCGCTGGGCGTTGCTCGGCGCCCGCTCGCGCTCGTTTCGGTCGTCGGCCCGGAGTGGCGGGATGGCGGGGAAAGGCCCAAATCAGCGATGTTGATGTACCGGTGCGTCGCGTCCAGCCACGACGACGACCTGCAAGTTGCTCCGAGACCTCTCGAAAGTCTGCCTCTCGCGCGTGCCACTGCCGAGTCTGTGTTGGCCGGAATAGGTATGGCTACCAGAGCGTTTCACTGTTGAAACCAAACCACTCAAAACCCGTGAGTGCTTCTTCGGGGAACGCCAGAGGGGTTGCGCCTGTGAACTTGACCAATGCACAATTTCACAGGCGCGTGGTCCAATCGACTCTTCTCGGTGATCTGCACCTGTGTCCACCGCGAACCATAACTCACAGCTCGTTGCGCGCGATGTCATCGGTATTGCTTGGGGACGCTGAAGGAATCTCCGTACTTGACTTCGGAGCCTTCTTGAATGGCTCGGAGTCCACCAAAGCGGAGCTTGCCTGGGCCATGTTGGACTCCTTCAGGCGTGTCGGTTTCGTGTATCTGGTCAATCATGGCATACCAGATGACAAGGTTCGCAACATGTTCCAGTGGGTGAGTCATCTGCGCACGCCGCATGTGCATGTTAGCCGGTGACATAGTATCCGGGCATCCAGTCGAAGCGTTTCTTTGATCTGCCGAGCGAGGTCAAATTACTCGCACCCCACCCTCCCTCTGGCACTCATCATAGAGGTGCAGATTGGAGCCGTTTCTCGCAGAAAGACAGTGATTGACAAGCGCGTTAGGCTATTCCGCTCCAGGCGTAGAGAAAGTGGTTCAGCATGTCTACGACGAGGAGAACTTGAAAAACATACGCGCCAAAGCTCCCGATGTCAAAGAGAGCTTTGAGAGCGGATGGGAAGAGAGCAAGTCAATGCCTAACATATGGCTCCCGGACGGGGTGCTGCCCGGCTTCAAAGAGGCATGCATGGACTTCTTCTGGGTCAGCTTTCTTGTCATGTTCTCATGGCCATGACCCATGATTTACGGGGCTCCACTGAACAGACTTGCCACGAAACAGAGCTCAACATCCTGAGAGCTTTGTGTCTGGCCCTCGGCATACCTGAAGATCTTCTGGTGAAGTACCACAAGGCGCATGACAACCAGTTGAGACTGTTGCACTACCCCAGGTTGGTATATCATAAAGCTCTTCTCTTGTAAGTCGCTCAACATCAGGGTCAGCGTGCCAGTACGCGATTTGGAAGAAGATAAGATATCAAGGATCGACGCTCATTCGGACTTCGGATCTATCACTCTGCTGCTCCATGACAATTTCGGCGGCCTTGAAGTTGAAGATCCCAACAAGCCTGGACATTTCATAGTCAGTTGACTCTTTCCGAGGCTTCTGGCGCTGCGTTGACCGAGCTCAACCTTCACGTTGGCAGAGTGCCCCGCCAATCGAGGGCGCACTCATAGTGAACGCTGGCGATTTTTTGATGCGTTGTGAGTGTATCGGTCATGCGAAGATGGCGCTTTATTGATGTATTCAACGTATAGGGTCGAACGACTTGATCCGCAGTACGATCCACCGCGTCAGGGCCCCGCCTCAGATGAAGCCAATCAACGGTATGACCCCCGAGCGTTATTCCATTCCCTATGTAAGCCGTCCCCGTCCGAGCTGGAGCTGTCATGATGCTCACGAAGTGCTCTCGGCAGTTCTGCGCCCCTGTAAGTTGTATGGTCTCCTCTCTCTAACATCATGCCGGTTCCTGAAGAGCGTCTAGGAGTTCTCGGCCGTTGTCGAGTGCCTCCCTGGCACATATTCTGACGACAATCCGCCAAAATATGAGCCGATATCTGTGAGTGCAAGTGTAGCATCACTCGGACGCGAGCGGCCATCCTCTGACGATGTCCACAGGCAAGTCAATATGTTCTGCATCGCCTCGCAGCATCGTACTAGAGTGCTGGCTGTCGCGCAAGAGGTCAGTAGGCCCGAAGAAGTGCTAGCATTCCGCATGTACAATAGGTAAAGTGAAGTGAACTAGCGACGACGGCTCTCAGTCCGGATCTTTCAGTTGATTTCGATATATTAAGGACAACTATACCAGACTTGCGCGCCTCGTGTGCTACTAAGGTCATCCTTAGTATGAACAGCTAGTGGCTGATGTGAACTAATACCTCTATTCTCCATACGCCAACCACCTGAGAAAGTAGCACTCAGATACCAACTCCGCGGCATCGCCCTACCATGTCTGTTCAGCTCTAGGCATCCGCAATTCCGTGATGTCCACCGCATGGCTCATCAAGATCAACCGGCTCGCAAGGAATCCATCCTGATCTCCCGGGCGCCATCTACGTTCCAACAGAACCCGACGATGTCATTGAATTATGACAGGCACGTATGCAGAGGGCCGGTAACTGGACATGTCTGTTGCGCCCGCCCTTTGGACTACCCGTATCGCGGGATCTGATGTCTATGAACTTCTCCTGTTGCTGCGGATCCGTGGTATGTATGCATTCGCGGTTTAGTCTCAGCGGCGGATTGTCGACATCAGCGCTAACACGCCTCGGCGGACTGAGAAGCCGTCATGAGCGCAGGTCCCAGAGGAAGAAGGCACCAGAATGCATCCTTAGCGCGTGCAGCGCCCACCCAGAGATCATCCCACCCACCCCTACACCTCCTCTTCCCCAGGCACCTGAGCGTATCGGATTCAGAGACAACGGCGTGTTCGCACGAGAACGGCTTCTTACGTGGGCTCCTGTTTGCAGGTATTGACCTTTCCGCCCGTGCATACTTATAGGATGCGCTCAGCGTTCGGGGTCAGCGTTAGTGTTTATCAACCCCACCGCCCGTCGAACTCGTACACGGATCCCCCGCAAGTCTTCTCAGCGCGAAACGATGCTGTCGATCCTGCGCAGCCCTCCCGGTTCCCTTCCGCCGGTCCTCTCAGCGGAAAAAGGCCTTGAACAGGACGAGTACACCTCAGCCTGAGCCAGTGGCGAACCCGATTGCATCTGCAGCTGCACCCGAATCTGTACCTACAGCGCCTTCTGAGACAGCGCCTGAGACGGAGCGAAAGGTCATTGTCGGAGATGCAGCTGGCATTCCGATCATTGACTTCTCTGGGTTCTTGGATGGGTCTGCCAAGGAAGAGGTGGCTAAGGCCATATTGGACACGTTCAAACGCTGGGGCTTTGTCTACCTGAAGAATTTCGGCTTTCCAACAGTAGAGGTGGACGAGATGTTCGACTGGGTAGGTGAAATGCTACCCGAGCTCAGCTGAGGGGTTCAAGGCTGACCCTCTTGCAGTCAAGGACGTTTTTCTCGCAACCTAAGGAGGTGAAGATGCTCGCCCCTCATCCTGGCGTGCCACACATCAACCGCGGTCAGTACTACAGTCTCGAGCGCAGCGCCTCGAATTCATGCTTTGTGGTTGTGATCGCTTATCTCTCGCATAGGCTATATCCCTCCTGGGGTGGAGAAGTTCACGCAAGAGCAATGACTCGGAGGAAGTCGCGCAAATGCGGCACAAAGAGCCCGACGTGATTGAGAACTTCTCGTGTGGGCATGATGACAGTATCCTCGGGAAGAACATCTGGCTGCCCGAGGGCGTGCTGCCGGGGTTTAACGAGGCCTGCCAACAATTTTTCTGGGTTGGTACCGTGGTATACCAGCATGCTACGTTACCATTCACTCACTTGCGTTCATATACTTGCCAGAAATGCTACAACGTCGAGATCGCCGTCCTCAAAGCCATCGCTGTCGGGCTCGGGCTACCGGAAGACTATCTGTCCAAGTCGCACTCCGGCCGTGACCAGTCGCTGAGGCTCATGCACTATCCCAGGTACGCCGTCCGAGGATGTTCTGGCCAGAATACATGGGTACCGCTCATGAGCGCACCCAGTGTCCCGGCAAAGAAGCTCGTAGATGGCGAGATGTCCCGCATTGGCGCGCATTCCGACTTCAGCAGCATCACGCTCCTGTTCCAAGACGATGTCGGCGGACTCGAGGTCGAGAGCCCCGACCACCCTGGCGAGTTCATCGTGAGTTCAGGCCGGGCGCCGCCTACCTATCTTCCACGGCCTTGGGCACTCAAGTACTCACGGAGGGACGGTACCTATGCTATCACAGAGCGTGCCTCCTGTGCCTGGCGCAGTCATGATCAACGCCGGTGATTTCTTGCAGAGATGTAAGCATCGTTATGTGATGCATGCCGGCTGATAATTCTTCAAGGATGCTGACTTGGTCGCAGGGTCGAATGACCAGATTCGCAGCGCGCTGCATCGCGTACGCGCGCCTCCCGGTATGAAGGACGGCATGACTCCCGACCGATACTCTATCCCATACGTACGCGCATCCCCAAACGTTATGTGCGCGACAGTGAGCTGACATCTACCTGGCAATCACCACAGTTCTGCTCTACGGTATGCCCAGCCTGAAACGGACAGGATTGAGAGGTATGCATCGCTGATCAACCATAGGTATGCAGGACTTCGACCTGACGGTCGACTGCCTGCCTGGAACGTACTCGGAGATGAATCCGAAGAAGTACGAGCCCATCACGGTAGGCCTTCTGCGTACTTCCAAGCCGTATAACCCGTATGCTAAATGCTTGTTCATGCAGGCTGGCGAGTACATACAACAACGACTCGCCTCGCTCTACGCCAAGTGAACGATCTTGACCATTTGCAGTTGGCTGGAATGCCTTCCTCAATGTCGCTGTATCTGTTTGACGTCGCCTGTCGCGCTTCGGTGCTGTTGTTGTACTGGTATAGTGAATGCCATCACATTGCTGCTTGTACCGGACCTTGAATTGTGGGCTGTACTGAATGTGCTGGCCGTCAAGGGCCACCCGTTCGATTAACCAGGAAGTCCAGTAACGGCCCAAGGTACGACGTTAATCGGTCAAACCATTGCAGAGAGTACCAAATTCCATCCCCAGCGCGGCGTGCAGTGCTCATCTGACTCGAAGGACCATTTCATCCATACCAACTTCTCTCCACATGGGCACGGCGACTTTAGCGAACCGAGTCCGGAGACAGCGGTGTGTTTGCACGGTATGGAGTTCTTACGTGTCCTGCTGTTTGCAAATGTTGACCTGGTACCCGTTCATGCGTACTTATAGGATCCCGATTTTGGCAGCGTTGTAGGACTGACTGCACTGGCATCGGCGCCCAACACCCTCACCGTCCATCGAACTCACACATTCGGAATCCGCCGCAAACCTTCTCAACGCAAAACGGTGCTGACCATCCTGCGCAGCCCACAAGGTTCCCTGCCGATGGCCTTTCCAGCGGACGAGCGCCGTGGACACTCCGCTCAGCTAGCACAAGCGGCGACACCGACTCGGGTTGCCTCCAGTGCACCCACATCGTCGTCCGATCCAGCGCCTGTGCAGGAGGTCGTGGTCGGGGGTGCAGGTGGCATCCCAGTCATTGACTTCTCTGGGTTCTTGGATGGGTCCGCGAAGGAGGAGGTTGCGCACGCCATATTGGATACCTTCAAGCAATGGGGGTTTGTCTACGTGAAGAACTTCGGCTTCCCCACCGAAGAGGTAGACGGGATGTTCGACTGGGTAGGCGAAACTCTTGAAAGATTGGCCAGAGAAGTCCCGCTGACTCCTCCGCCAGTCAAAGCGGTTCTTCTCTCAGCCCGAGGAAGTGAAGATGCTCGCCCCTCATCCTGGTATGCCGCACATCGTCCGCGGTCAGTATCAGGTTTTCCAGCGCAGCGTCTCGGAGACAGAGACACACCATGTGACTGACGGCTCATCTCTCGCATAGGCTATACCTCAACCGGAGTGGAGAAACAGACGCAGAGCAATGACTCGGAAGAGGTCGCGCAACTGCGGCACAAACAGCCCGACGTGATGGAGAGCTTCTCTTGCGGGCACGACGACAGCAGCATGGGCAAGAACATCTGGCTGCCCGAGGGCGTGCTCTCGGGTTTCAACGAGGCCTGCCAACAGTTCATCGCGGTTGGTACTCCGGCATCCTTGCACCCCCACCGCCGTCCGCGCCCGCTTACCCGCGTCCTTGTACTATGTGCCAGAAATGCAACATTGTCGAAGTCGCCGTCCTCGGGGCCATCGCCATCGGGCTTGGGCTACCGGAAGACTACCTCACCCAGTCGCACTCTGGCCGAGACCAGTCAATGAGACTCTTGCACTACCCCAGGTACGTCCGAGTCGCCGGCAACCGTACCTGTGCCACGGCCCACACTCACGATGTGCACCCAGTGTCCCGGCGAAGAAGCTCGTGGACGGCGAGATGTCCCGGATCGGGGCGCACTCCGACTGGGGTAGCGTCACGTTGCTCTTCCAGGACGACGTTGGCGGGCTCGAAGTCGAGATCCCCGACCGCCCAGGGGAGTTCATCGTAAGTACTTCCGCTCTGCCGACCTGACGACTACTGGCATTGCCTCGGGACTCACAGAGCCTGGCTGGTGCCTACAACCACAATTGCAGAGCGTGCCTCCCGTGCCCGGCACGGTCGTGATCAACGCCGGTGATTTCTTGCAGAGGTGTAAGCACCGCATTCTTGCTGCATGTCGATGTATAGCGCGTTGGGATTGCTAAGTCGGTCGCAGGGTCCAACGACCAGATCCGCAGCGCGCTGCATCGCGTGCGCGCCCCTCCGGGCATGCAGGACGGCATGACGCCCGACCGGTACTCGATCCCATACGTACGTGCCTCCCCAATCTACAGTATCGTCGTGCGCGCGACCCAGGTCAGCTGACGTTTTGCCGGACTCGTACTGTACCACGGCAGTTCTGCTCCACGGTAAGTAGGCAACAAGACTCGCACAATTTGAAAGACGAGGCGCGCCGCATCGTGGCTGACTTGACTCGTGCATGTGATGCATACTGCAGGACTTTGACCTGACGGTCGACTGCCTGCCTGGGACGTACTCGGAGACGAACCCGAAGAAGTACGAGCCGATCACGGTAGGGCTTTGCGCATTTTTAAGCTATGTACTGTACCCTATGCTCATTTCTCGCCCTGCAGGCCGTTGAGTACATCCAGCAACGCCTCGCCTCGCTCTACGCCAAGTGAACGGCCTCAGCGGTTCACATGGACCCTCCACACCGCGACCTCATCTGCGGTGTTTCTTGCGGCGGGCTGATACCCTGTTCGACTGCTACTTCTCAATGCTGTTCGTTGCTACAGAGTAGTACTTGTCCTGTCCTCGCACTGCTCTTTGTATGCCTCCAAATTGCACATACTGCAGACACCGTATGTATGCACTGGCCGTCGTCGAGGGCCACCCATCCGATTAACCAAGAAGCGCGTCGACGGCCCAAGATATGATACAAATAAGTCAACTCATCCCGGGCGTTCCGGAATCTAATATGCGTCCTCTCCCACCGAGCTATGTAGCATCCCCGCATGCTGAGCGGGGTATGGATATACGAACCACCACCCGCCCTCTCAGTCTCACTCGCCTTAATCAGCTCTCCATGTCGTCCCCCGCCCCCGGGCTCCTCGGCTCGGGCGTGCGCGTCGGCGTGCGCACGGGGAGGACCCACGTCTGCGCGACGCGCCGCGCGACGACGACGCCGTGGCGGATCGTCGTGCGCGAGAAGCTCGGGTTGAGCGCCGCGCCGTGCACGCTGTCGTTCTCGTGGAGGAGCACAAAGTCCGCGGGCGTGCCGGGGGTGGGCGTCATCGAGAGGTACGGGTACGGGTGCGGGTGCGCGGAGGAGGAGGACGAGGAAGTGGAGGGGTGTGGGGAGGGCGAGTGCGAGGAGGAGTGGTGTGAGTGGGGAGGGGAATGTGAGGAGTGCGAGGAGTGCGAGGGCGGGTGCGAATGAGTGGAGTGGGTATGGGAGGAATGCGGGGAGTGTGGGGAGGTGCGGCCGCTGCTGCTCAGACTGGCGAGTTTGTGCGCGTGCGGGATGGCGCCGATGGCGAGGCGCGCGTTCAGCGTGACCGATTCCTATACGTGTCCGGGGTCAGCTCAAAGTCGACGCCATCAAGCGCGGACGCGCGAAAAAAAAACGGCCGTCCGGCCACCCACCAGCAACGCCCGACAGTCCTTCTTCGTCCCCGCCTGGAACACGGCCACGCCGAGCGGACACAAGCTGAGCGGGTCCACGGGCCCCTGCGGCGTGAACGCGTTCTCGACGTTGTTCACCGCCATCGCGACGCGCAGGCCCCACTCGTCCGCCAGCCGGGGCACGTTCAGCGTCCCCCTCGGCGCGAACCGCCACTCCGCGCCGCGGCCCATCATGTACAGGTCGCTCGGCGGCAGGGCCACGAACGACACCGGCAGGCGCTCGTCCACGACCGCCGCGCGCACGCGCGCCCACTCCTCTGCGCCGAAGAGCGTGAGCCGCGTCGCGTGCCCGACGCACACGCGCTGCTGCGCGCCCCAGCGGCCCGTGCGCGATGCGCGCGCGCAGCTGGTCGAGGACGTGCCAGATGAGCGGCTCCGCGCCCGGCTCGAGGTTGTAGTCGAGGTGGAAGTCCGCGTGCAGGCCCGCGTCGGAGGCGAGGTCGAGGATGTGCTCGATGTTCCGCTTCGCGTGCGCGAGCGTGTGCTCGACGTACGGCGCGGAGCCGACCGCCTCGACGCCCGGGCGGCGCGCGGCGCTCTGGAGGAGGACGAGGTTGAGGCCCGGCCGGTCGTCAAGTGACGTCGAGGCGAAGAGCGGATCTTGCGCGAACGCTGGGTCATGTGCATAGCACTCCATTAACCACGATGCATATCACGGAGGGCTATCCGGGTGCTTCACCTGCTATCTGCACGTCGCAGACGTCCTTGAAGTGCTTGCGCAGGCGGAGGCCCGCGTCGAGGCACGCGAGGTGGACGACCTCGTCGACCTCGACGTGCGCGCGCATCATGGTTACCCCGCACTCGACGCTTTGGGTGATCAGCTTCCGGCCGCGATCGTAGAGATCGTCCGGGTTGTGCGGGAATGCGCTTTTTGCCTTTGTGGTGACGCGAAGAGCCTCGGAGAAGTTGCTGTGATCGTCGGACGATGAGTACGGACTGTGGCCTGCAGCGGTGCCATGCACACGCACACGACACATTCGGGCAGGATTTTACGTACCCGGTTACGAGCTCGTCGCACTGATCGAGCAGGAAGCACTTGTCGAGATGGATGTGTGCGTGGCACAGCCTGCATGTTCATAACCACGATGATGTGGAGAAGATGTCGATCGCGGCAAAGAGAGGGAGAGAGGGGAAGTCAGTGCCAGAAAAGGCGGGGAAGGCGAGGAGGAGCGGACGGACGCTGGCAAAAGGATCCCCGGCCCTGCGCATCAAGCTCTGCGTGCGGCTGTCGATCCCGCTGGTGCTGGTGCTGGTGGTACTCCGGGTGATGCGGAGGGGTGGAGTGTCTGCTGAGGCTTCCGTGGCCGTTGCCGTTCGCGGACGCGAGCTCGACGCGGTCGACGCGGCCGCCGACGCAGTAGACGTTGTAGAGCGGGTCGGCGAGGGTGGGGTCGTCGGAGTCGAAGGGCAGGTGGACGTTGCGGATGACAAGGCTCGAATGGTCTGTGGGGGATGTTCCAGCGGAGGTGGGGGAGTGGGAATGGGAATGGTGGTGGTGGTGGTGGTGAGCGGGGGAGGCGGAGGCCGCAGATGGGCGGGAAGGGGGGCGGGGGTGGAGGGAGTTGTGGGAGTTGTGGGAGTAGCCCATGTCGGAGTCGACGTCCATCGTGAAGGGGCCCGGGTCGCGGTGCGGGCGATGTTTTATATGCAGCGGAGGAGGAGGAGGACGAGAAGGGGTTACGGTCTAGCAGGCAGGCGGGGGAGTACTGCTGGGCAGGGTGGAAAGTAATAATTTATTTGGGCTGGCTGGCGTGATGAGTTCGGAAAGTCCGGGCAGGCTGGCGGAACAGGAGCTGCACAGGGTCCCTCCTGCCACTGCCAGTCCTCTCCTCTCCTCGTTACTAGTACTCTATACGCACAGCTCTCCACCGCCGACGCCTTCTCCAATTGGCCATCTCTCCCTCCTCGGCCTCTCGTCCCGACTACCCGGCCCGCTCACCGACCTCTGCCATACTTACCAGCGATTTGGAAAATGCCTCCTCCATCGCGTACCTCGGCCTTCCGGCTCCCCTCTCCGCATCCCACCTAGTATGTATTCACGCGCACGCGCACGCGCACAACCGGACCCGCACGCACCGCAGACGCACGCGTGTCTACCAAGCATCCAGATATCCAGACCCTCGCGCGCACGGCGCGTTCCATTCATTATCTACTTTTGCGCGTGGTGTATGTATGTATGTAGTGACTACAGTCATTAGGCTATACCGTCATAGTAAAGCGTGGGTTCACATGCGTTACGGTAATACGATGCGATGCGATGCGATGCGATGAGATCAAGTGCGGCGTTGCGGGGAGACATTGAAAGTGTACGGGTGGGATGTGATGTGATGAATGACAGGATGCAAAAAAGGTGATGATGTATGTTCGACGGGTTAGCACCCGTGGGCGAGAGGTAGGGGGTGGAGGTGGAGGTGGAGGTGGTGGATGAGAGAGCCAAGCCAAATGAGGATGAGAGAACAAGATGATAGAGTGCGTGCCATGTCCATGTGCCGCTCGTGCACACCGATTCCGAATCGACGTCCCGACCGCCCGGAGACTACCGCCCGGGGTTCATAAGCACACTCGCGCAGGAGGAGGACCCGGACGCGTCTTCGGCTTCTGCCCCCGCGTCCGCATCGCTACGCCCTGCGCTCCGCGTCCAATGGCCCTGAGTAGCCGTCCTTCGCGCCTTCGCGTCCGTTCCGGCCCAAGCGTCGAAGCCCAACAGCGTTCACAGCATCGCTGACAGCATCAGCGGCGGAACGGGAGAGACGCTGCGGCGCCGGGTTCTAGGCCTGCTCAGTCCTGCGCTTCGGCCTTGCGCCGCTTCCCCCGAGTCGTCCGGTACTGGTACTCGTCCGCGTCGCTCTCGCTCCAGTCCTCGTCTGGTACGTCCGTGCCGTACAGCTTCTCGCGCCGGGCCCGGTCCACCCGGCGCAGTCGCGGCAGCATCGTCGAGAGCGACTTGTGGAACTCGGTCTAACGCGATGCGGGTCAGCGTGTGAGCTTCAGGCAGATAGAGTTCGCGAAAAAAATCTTCGCTGCCGCGACATGCGCCTGAAGTGGCATGACATGCGTGTGCGATGGCGCGGGCAGGGACAGAACAGGCAAGTAAGCGTGCGGGACATCCTGCCGTTCTGCCGTTCTGCCGTACGCGCCCCCGGTCGATTCCGGTATTACAAACGAAACAAACGAAACGCACCTTTGGCACTTTCAGCTTCGACCCTGGAGGCGCAGCAGCGTGGATTCTGCGTTTCCTCTCGTTGTACTAAGCCAAAGGGGATTTTTGACATCAGCCATCGGTTATGCTCCGCAGCCATCGATCCACGTTTGCGCCCGGCATATGTCAGACGCAGACGCGGACAAAAGAGAACCACGCACCTTCTTCTGCTCCTCCTTGAGTATGATCGCAAGATGCTTGATCCACCGCTGCAGATTCGTCTCCTCCCTCCGCGTCTTCGCAAACCGCGCCAGCAAATCGTCACGCCCGTCCGCGATCATCTCGTCGTCGCTGTCCGGGACCGCGTACGACTTCACGGCGCTCGCCACGCTCCGCCGCGGCCGCTTCTTGCCCTGAGACGGAAGCTGCTGTGGTGATACGCTTGCTGACGCTGTGCGTTGATGTCTTGGAGTCGACGGACCGGGAACTGGGCGCCGAAGCGGAGAACGTAGAGGGTCCAGGAGTCGGGCTGGTCTCCCATTTGACCTCGAGCGCGAGCTTGGCCGCGGCGAACGAGGCAGACATCGCTGTTGCCGCCTTCAGCCTTCCGTGCTGCCCTCTTGCTGGACGCACCGGGCGCAACACCTTTCGTCAGTTCTTCCTGGCTCAGGTAATCCTCCTCGCTGAAGTAGAACTCCGTCCCATCCTCGATCTCCGTGAAGAGAATCGGGCTGGGGCTCCGGCCGAGACGCGCGAGGATCTTGAAGTGCTTCAAGGTCGCTGGCACGCGCGCGACCGCGTTGCCCTCCGTCGCATAGTGTTGGTGTTGCAGGACCTGTGGAAGGCGAGCGATTGAGCGAAACCCGCGGGAGAAGGCGTGTCAGGTGCGTGATGACGACGAGACTTACAGTGTAGTTCTGGTTGATAAGAGCGTGGATCCGCACCACCGCCGCGGGCGCGCTCATGTGTCCGTAATGGCTCAGGATCCACGTCCCGACCTGTGTATAGTCTGTATACCAAGGAAGGCAGGTCAGCGATCACTCCCACCCGGAATGGCTCCCGCGAAAGACGAGACGGATACGGCCCACGGGTCCGCGAGGAAAGAAACGCACCTGCGGGATAGGGCAGCTTGCCGATGCTATCCTGATAATTTGTGTACAGCTCGTGGTACCGCCTTCTCCGTATCGGCATCATCTCGTCCTTGCGGATCATCGTCGAGAGCGTATCTTGCCCAATGGCACCCTAGGAGAAACAAACAAAAGGCAGACGCACGCGCGCACGAGAGCGGGGCGAAGAGAAATAGGATTGAGCAAGCCTGGACGGGAGGGTAGATACGAGGAAGCCGGAACACACCAAGTCCTCGTCGTCCGCCTCTCGGGGTAGATCTGCATCGACCATCATGCCCTCGTCGTCGCTCTGCTCCATCTCTGCATCCATGTTCTCGCCACCAGCATGCTCTGCATCCTCAGCGTTCTGAGCGTTCTGAGCCGATGCAGGCACGACGGGACCAGCCGTCATCTCCTCCAAGGTGATGAGCCCACGTCCCCGTAGCATGAAGTCCGCACAGAGGGGCGCGCTGTAGTCCCTGCACGCCTTCTCATCCTCACTGGGTGGCAAGTCATCAATGCTGATCCGGTAACGCTTGACTATGTGAGCGGCGACGACATCCCCAAGGAAGTCGTACGCTTCCACAAGCTTCTTCAGCATCCGACCTTTGCAACCGATCCCGAGGCAGCCGAGCGCGACGTCCGTCACCATTTCGTCCATCTCAGCTTTGTCTAGCTTCACGACCGAGCGCGCATATTCGAGGATGCCCACGAAGCGGTCGGGCACGAATTTGCTCAACAACACGTCAGTGATGTCCTTGCGGGTCAACGGACCGAGTCCCAAGTCCTCGATGTCTTCCTGGCATGCATCGACGTACCGCCCTAACGCCGGGGACGTCTCCGATGTCGCAGAGAGACTGGAAGGGACCGGGAGGGGCTCCGTAAGGAAGATGGTCAGCAACATCACGAGGCGAACCGTGTGCTCTTCCGAAGGGAAGTCCTTGTACAGCACGCGCAACACATTCGCAGTGTAGATGGAGGTGACCGAGCGCGTATTCAGGAACAACTGTGGGGAATGTTAGTCCCTGACCGGTAAGACCCTTGGATGCATGCATGTATATACCTTGATCAGTTCATGGACGACCGTGCTGGATACGGCCCCGGATGGATCTGGATTAACATTTCAGTGTCCACATGAGTAAGGGTCCAATGACGTACGACAACTCAAATCTTAGAACGCCGTCCTTGTTGAGACGCTTTAGCGCCGTATATGCCGGCTCGTTGGTCTTCGCTTCCATACAAATTTCCGCGGCGACCGTCCTGCTGAGAAACATGCTATAATCGGGGAACATGAGCCACCTATGACGCGACCCGAGCGTGAGGATCGCTCGTAGGAGATATGCTCGTACTCTGGATCAAGACGCGACAGCTCGCGCACGTTCTCAACAATCTCTTCAGCGCGAGAATCGAACATGATGGCCGGCTTCTCAAACATCCTGCGGAAAACGAAATTGCGGTACTGTGGGCCAGGGTCATGTTGCATTAGGACTCTGCCTGTGAACAAGGGTCCCAATGACCTCACCTTGCGGTCCATATTGAAACCGTTGAGCCGCGCGAACGGCAACAGCCGTGGCTCGATGGCGAGCACCAGAGGGAATTGGGCCATCATGGGATCCTATATGCGGTCATCAGCTTACCTTGCTGGGAACGCGCGTCTCTGGTAGCTACGCACCCTGTCCGAGAAAGGGATGAACTGCCAACGCTGTTTTCAACGCCAGATCCGCGAGACCGGGTAATAGGAAAACGCACCTTATACTTCTCGACGACATCCTTGACCTGCTCCCACTTGGCCGCACGATACTCGGATGGGAAACGGCTCTGCTTGAGCAAGAGGGTTAAGATGGCGCCATCGTCTTCGCCCTTTGCGGCTGGGATTTCTCCGTACATGCGCGCGGCGATCGGAGAGAAAGTACGCAAAGACGGGGAAGGGGACGGTGCGGACCCAGCGCGTCTTGATGAATGGCACCTGCGTGCGGAAGTAATGGTGCATGGCGCATTGGACGAGATACCGAGAAAGATGCGCGCCGCTGTTCAGGAGGATCTGCAAGCATGACGACGATGAGCATGTGTCGGAGAGAGCGGGGGAAAGCGAGAGCCTAAAGCTGCGGAGGGGGCGGCAGCATGACCATGACAGGGACCGAGCGCCAAGCCACAGGAGGAAGGAAAGGAGCAGGCACGCACATCAATGACCCTCTCGTTCAGCAGCTTGCCCCTGCCCAGCGCCCAGTAGAGGGCTTGGATGCGGCCATAGCGGGCGAGGAAATAGGTGGCGCGGACATATGGGTCTTGTGAGAATTCGTGGTTGCGCCTTGATACCTGTACGAAGGAAGACGGGTTGTTGAGCTCGTTTAGGATGAGCTGGAGGATCTCATCTGTGCGCGCGAGCATGCATCGGTTGAGCTGGGTGTATGCTATAAGCATTGGAGGAGACATACCGCACAGACGATCCATGAGAGCAGGCGGTGGCGGCGGTCGTCAGGGCGTCGAAGAGGCGGGCAGAGAGAGGCGTGGGGCGACGAAGAGAATAGTGTGCCTGCGGGACAAAGCGCTACTAATAGCGAATGCAGAGATGTGCTGGCTCGGAGAGGTAGGGACGAGGGAGAGGGGGGTGGTTAGGTGCGGTTGAGTCGAGAGCGCTGGGGATGCGGAGGCGGGGGGCGGGAAGGGCGGGAAATGGAGGGAGAGGGAGTCGAGCGGGAGAGGAGAAGATGGAGGGAGAGAAGGAGGAAGAGGAAGAGGAGGCCTGAGGGAGGCGCAGAGGAAGCGAAGAAAGCTTGGACGTGACCGGCGTCGCAGCACCACTACGTGTAACTCTGGCCGGGTAACTGAAAGTGTTACAGCTGCTGCTTGCTTACTCTGACTGGCAGGGGGTGCGGGTGGCGGGTGCTTGGTTGCGGGCGTGAAGAGAAGGCCTGTTGTGGTGCTTACGCCCAGTCCACGAACGCAGGCGGACATCCAATTCTCGCAAACCCTCGGATCCGGTCGCAGATCGGCCACCAAGACGCTCGCTCCTTTGCAATTGCCACACTCCTCCAAAAAACAAACACACATCCCTCCCATCTTGCCTCACGCTCACCCCGGTACACTGCCGTAAAGTTATACTCTACTAGTCCACGCAGCTCCAGTGCTGCAGCGGTCCCGACACACCGCGCAGGCACCGAAGGCCGAGGTTCCGAGCCCGCCTTTAGGTTTCCACCCCGCCCGCCCGCCCGCCACAAGGCGTCAAACTAAAACTCTCGCTTATAGTATCCACGCCAGATCCTCCACGGCAACTTCCAGTCTCGCACCTGCAGCGACGGTGCGAACGCGTCAAAGTTGACCGCCTCAAGGCGTCCGAGGTAGTCGCGTGTCGGTATCTGTAGCATCAGGCGACGACATCCTCGTCAGTCAGCTTCCTCTTCGGCCCGCCCGCGCATAGCGTGAAGAAAGAGGTACGCGCCCGCCCACCCGCGCGGGTCTCCGCGCGTACCACACGCAACGCAGCACAAAGAGCGGGTACCAGACGCTGTGAACGACGCACCCCATACAGGAAGACAGGCATGGCCACTTGGGGCACTTTACCGCCATCGCCACCACTTGATCCCGACTTGAACATCTCGCGCGCCGTGAGCAGATTGTCGTTCGCGACCGGTCGCGAACTCAAACACCGCGTCGGAGATACCGTCCGCGTTGCCCCCTCTACGGAATACGTCCTCTTGACGGACCCCATGGCGGGCGGTGATCTCCGCTGGGATGACCATCCGGCCTTTGGACGCGTGATAGGGCAATGCGCGCAGCAGGACGTGGATGGACTGTGCGATTCCCAGGTGTGACGCGGCGTGCGAGAATGTCGAAGATGATGAGAGGTTCAGCAACGAAAGCAGCAGATAGAAGAACGTCGACGATGTCGACTCTGCGTGTGCCGTCAATGATTCTAGCGTCAGATGCGTCGGTGTATGCAGCTCGGCATCCTGCGCGCAGAACACGTCAGATCGACGCGCCCACCGTCTCATAGTCAGGGAACGAAGACCCACTCGAGCATCAATGATCCTGCGGAGGTGATACGAAGGCAAGTTCGCCCTGTGGGAGGCGTCATAGAGTGCAAGCGCAATCGGGTGTCGCGGCGGTCTACCCTACGTTGCACTGCGGTCAAAACTCGAACACAGGCACGCACGGAGGCAGATACGCACGTCAGCTATGTTCTTGACTGCGTCCCGCCAGAACTGCATGCGCATTTTCCCAATCATGGAATTTGATACATTATCCTGGACGGATGCCAGTTCACCTAATCCGCAGACGCTTGTCAGTACTCGCTTCACTGATCACTTCTGCACTTTGGGTGACATCTTATAGCGCTTGGTTGGCATGGCTGTGTGCTCCGGCGTATGCACGCTGGAACGACATTCGACCCGCAGGGAGACAGGCATCTGCATGTTCAGCCTGACAGGCAGCGCGAAATGCTGCACATCATTTCCGGCGTGCATATCGCACGCGTGATGTTGTAGCCGCCATGTCGCAACGAGAATGCATGCGGAAAGTCATCGTACGCGTAGCATGCACCTCAAGGCGTCGTAGCAAGCCTCCAAGCACGGAGGGCGATATACAGGACAGCACCACTCACATAGAACGCACGGAGAGCGAAGAAAGCCCCTTGTAACCGTCGAGGATAGCAAGACCCAATCAGGTAGCTCTCATAGTCCCTTTTCCGCACCAGATCCCTGCAGTACGCCTCGGGATCCGCAATCCCAGCTTCAGTGTGGCCCGTAGCGTCCGCCGTCGCCACCGTTCTACAGCGCACGCGCGGCCCCACCGCGGGTCTGGAGGCGTAGCATTGCAAGCGTGGCAGTGTCCTGCGAGACTGCCGCAACATTGGGGCGGGGAGCGGTCAAGGCGCGAGTTTCGTGACGGAGGCAAAACGCGATAGCGGAGCAGCTCAGCAGCAGGGCGGAAACGAAGAGCGGAAAGTGGCGAGTCGTGGCGGCGGAAAGCTAAAAGTCAGCGGACGCCAGTGAATGACGCGTAGAATGTGACGACGCGGCTGGTCACGCTAGATGGCCTGTGACGCGACGTGACTTCCCCGGACTCCGAGAGTTTCGGAGGATGGCGCCGAGGAGGTCGAGTCGTGAACTTCCGCGAGTCTCACCCGTTCAGCCGCTTGTTCTCGTCCTCTCATTCCGTTGCACCTTCTATGGCTAGCTACATAGTTGTTGTATAGCGGTAAACCCCAGCGCACATTTTGTGGATCCGCAATGGCCCCCAAGCACTCTGGACTACAGCGGGAGGTGCTCGCTCTCTACCGCAGGTGCGTGTCCAGCCACAGCCCTCACGCGCCCTCCACGTACCCAACAAAGCCTACAGAGCTCTGAGAATGGTGAACACGAAACCTCCCACGGCGCAGCCAAAGTTCCGGCTGTTCGTCCGCTACTCATTCAAAACGCAGGCCACCAGTATCTCTCCTCGAAACATCTCCACCATCGAGCACCTGCTGCGGCGGGGGCGGCGACAGATTGAAATGTACGAGGACCCGAATGTCCGCGACTGCTGGGTGAGTAGCGAGATGGTGGAATGGGGTGAGAAGGACAAGGGAAGGCGAGAGGAGGCTGCGAATACGCGCAGCGAAGTTGGCCTCATGACCGTTTGCAGGTACGTTCGTTACATCGATCCCGATGCTGTATTCAGATCAAGGAATTTATCTGAGCATGACTAGTCTCAATTCTTTAGTTATTGCCCCAGCATATGTATAGAGGATACCACGCATCAGAAGAGCAGTCGTCTGGTGGAAAGGGTTTAGCGAACACATTGAACGACAGATTACGATGGTACGGCCATCCCAATGAACTGGTTACTAATAGGTGACCGTGCAGCCTGCGACGCCGTGCGACCCAATCGGGCTTCGCGGGATAACAGATGGGATATCCTATCTTCACAGTAGGTGGCAAGTCTTGCGCGCGATTTCCTTCATGCAAGCCACCCATACCCCAATCTAAATGGGGCACTTCGGTCATCCTACTGTATCCGAGGAAGCTTCACACCCCGCGCCCACATTGCCCTTCCATGGGAAGCAAGCCTGCCTTCCCTCGCCCTCAAGCTCGCATGATGAAGCGATCCATGAAGCAGTACTGTACGTGCTTTCGTTCCTTGCACAGCTGTAGGTCATATCCAGCAATGCCCTTGAGACTTGCGTTGACCGATAGAATGTCCTCAGACGCGCGGCTCTGAACTTTAGCCAATACAAGCGGGGGCGCTCCGATTCACTGAGTTCTGCCAGAATGTGCTGGCGGGCTTCCGCGAGTCTCACAGCGCGCAAGAACATCACCCATGCGGTGAGAGAATCAGAGACATCTCCGCAGATAGAGTTACGTCTCGGAGGGTATATCAGTCATGTACGCCTTCTCCTGTGACACTCCAGGTTCGTATCGAACCCTACTTGTGCTGCGACATCCGCATCGAAAGTACGCGCGATGTCGTATGAAAGCGAGACTTTCAAACGCCTATATCCCTGTGAACAGATTGACGAGCCTTTGTACTTCGTAGCAAAGCGTTACGTTCCTCCCAACTCGTCTCCGACAGGCTTGACGCTGCTATTCTTCCACAACACCGGATCTCGTGCGTCTCTCACCCACTAGCCAGTACTAGTGTTATTACCCGCTGACCGAGACGTAGACAAAGAAGTTTGGGAACCTATCATACAAAACATCTTCGAACAGGCGTCCAACGGGACACATTCCAAGAGTGTCGGTATACGCGAAGCGTGGACCTGGGATTGGCAGACACATGGCGAAGCCGGGCGATTGAATGCAGCTGTCGTCGCGCGCGCGAAGAAACACATAGGTCAGTTACTGACGGAGCAATGCCAGCACCAAGCGTCCAGTTGACCTCGATCAGTCCTGGCCGAGCTTGCGCATAGCATCAAGAGGTTCGCAGCAACGGAGGGGTTCTTGCACGGCCACAACCTCGCTGGTATAGGCCATTGCTCGGGAGGAACATCACTGTGCGCACTCTCTCAGTCGGACGTATCAGTCTGATCTACATACTGACGTGACGTCTAGTGTACTCACAACGATCGACGACGCTCAACCGGGCTTGAAATACAAAGTCATGATCATCATGGAACCCTCCATAGTCGCGCGCGAGTCTGCCATGCAGGACCTACACGATCACCTCAAGGGACTGAGAGCTATGGTCGAGAGACGGAGGACATACGTGGAAGAAGCCGTGAGGCAGCGAGGCGCCACTTTCAGGGCCGTCCTCCATGGAGAAAGTGGGATCCTCGCACCCTACAACTGTTCGTTGTCAGTTACAGGGTCTATCTCGTACCTTCAGAATCGCTACTGACCAGCCTGCAGGAGCATGGTCTCACGGAGAGACTGGTCCAAAATGCAGACGGATCGAGTGCAATCCAGGTAACGACATGCTGTTCTCCTTTCCAGGAAGGGTCAGCGTACTACGGCGCCGAGTCCAACGAGGACCATTACGCCTGCGGCCGAAAGGCTCAAAACTCTCGACCCCGATCTTCCTGTGCACATGGTTTTCGTGACGCCGCCCGAGGTGTGGTAAGTGCTCCCGGCTTGACGGTGTGTCCTTTGTCTTCCGGGCGTTGATCACGCCGTTTCGATCAAGGCCCGAGTACCAGCGAGAAGCGGCATTGCGTCTGCGGAAGTTCGCATCTGTGAAGCTGATTCCAAATGTTGGCCACTTTGTGAGTCAAACTCTCACTCGTGTGTATAGAAGCTGCGTGCTCATCTCGCGCCTTGTAGCTCGTCCAAGAGAAAGCCGGACATGGTTGCATCCCTCGTGTACGACACACTGATAGACCAAGCTGCCACCCAAGCAAAGCTTTGATTGCAGCTTGCAACAGTTCTTCTTGCCTTAGAATATCTCCAGCAACTACCTTTTCATTGGAGAAGGCAGAGGTACAGCATCTTGCTATGTCGTGTCATTGCGACGTTCAGCCTGTACTCTACTCCTTGTCCATACTGTAAGTGCAGGCATTCTTCCGCTGCTCGAGGACTCGCAAGTTGCAGAGAGGACCTCATTCCCTTTTGCAACGAACCGCTTCAAGGAACCAGCAATAACGGGTGAATTAGCATCACATAATCTAAGCCTTGACTGTCTCAGCCTCGGTGAATCCTCTCGAACAGACCCTCGGCCGCAACGTCCGCCGTTCCACGCTCCCTCCGCCGCACCTTCTCCTCCTTCGCGGCTGCGAGCTCGGCCTGCTTTTCAGGCCGCCGCGCGCACGCTGTCCTCCGCTTTAAGGGCCTGCTCGCGCTGCTCGTTGTGGATCTTGAGCGCGCCCTCGTATGCGAGGCGGCGCTCGTTGATCACGTACTTGATGCGGGCCATGGTTTTGCGGCACTGCAGGTAGAGAAGTTAGCAACGGGTGCCATTACATGTGTATAGCAGAATGACGAGCGTATGAAGAGCGTCAAACTTCGTATGGCACAGGACCAGGTGAGGTGAGGGATGCACACGAGCAAAATAAGCAACGGCACAGACGGGGAGCTATTGCCACGGAGACGGAGAGACAGAGCCGAGTCAGATGTAGATACGCACCCGGTGTGCCTTGGCCCATAGCGACAACGCCTGTTCGTTCGCACCCAACCTCCTCGCTTCGGCCTGCTGCGTAGCCAGGAGGATTGCGTTCCCGGAGGACGACATACCACAGCGTGTGGAGGTCCTTGAAGCTCTTCCGCCTCAACTCCGCCGCCGTCCATGACCGACCTGTGCAAAGCAACCAGAAAGCGCGTTAGAAACAACCACAGTAACCTAACAAAGCGGCAAGACGCATGGGTGAAATGAAGAAAGTGTGAACGCACCACTCTTGTCGGCCACAACGTCCACGGCCTCGACCGTGTCATACCACACCTTCCCGTCCTTCTCCTTCTTGCGAAAGAACGCGTACAGGCCGTGGTTGGGGTTCACCTCGATGCCCAGGTGCGGGCGCAGGGGACCATCCTCGGTACCATAACCGTTCGCAGAGGTCGAGCCAGCTGAGGAAGTCGAAGGCACGCCTGAGGCGGTCGGTGCAGGAACATGCGTCGCGAGCGTACGGCGACAGACTGAAGGAAGAGAGCAGAGAGACCGCGCGGCGCGGTTTTGTAGTGTTGACAGCATCTCGGTGCGCGGAACACGGGGGAGGGGAAGTACCACCGCGGACGAGGACGGCTGAGTGAACGAGTGCAAGACGCTGTCTGAGTCTCCTGTCGGGCGCTTACTGCGAAACTCAGCTTGCGGGCGCTAGATGGATGAATTAGCGTGTCACAGGAGGTCACCAAATACAGCGTCACACTGGGGGCGACAGTGAGCCTGAGGATCCTCAGCGTCACTGCGCACAGGACACGGCAGTGAGGACAGTAGTCAGCGGGGCACATCTTCCAACGAGCCCGGTGATCAGTCAAACCAAAGAAGGTACTAGCTCGCATTCATACCATATACATTACAAAGTACAGTAAGTTGTATCAACGCCATCGCACTAGTACTGAGATGACGTAGACTGCAAGCGAAGGACTTCGGGCAGTACTAGTGCTCCTTCGAACGTCCGCACAAGCCCAAGTAGAGATCAGGGAGATTTCATTCGATGACCTCTTCGTCTCCACTGTCTTCGTCCCTTGCACGCTCACGTCGAGCCGCCTCCTTCGCGCGCCTTGCCAATTCCCTGTTGGGCTCGAGAAGCGGCAGTGAGATTTGCTTCTTGCAGCCAGTGGCAGGACATTCCTTCGAACGTGTCCTAGAGTTGCCCAAGTACTCCTTGATGGCCTCTGCGGAGTACGAGTGCCCGCAGACTCTCCTGTGATAGAAGCCAAAAAATTCAACACCACACGCATTACTAATGAGGGAGCAACCGTACGAGGTCAGCGGGTCGACAAGGATTGTCAGCGTCAGTGGACACTTGTAGTCCTGGGTAACACCACCAATCTGGAGGTCGTCATCGTCGTCGCTGTCATCTCCATCCTCTGTCCCATGGACGGTTCGTTAGACATACAAACCCCAGAGAGCGCTGGACGGCGTACCTCGTCCGATGAGATCTGTCAATGGCGGCATGGCAACGTCTGGATGTTGCACCTCCTACGTTGATTCATGCTTCATGAATAACTGCCGCGCGACGGACGCAGAACATGTACGCACATAGATAGCCTGCTTGAATTTATGGTAGTGATCACTCTTCGCGTACTTCTGCCGCGCCGTCTTCTGCTTGTACGCCTCAAGTTGCTCCTGGACTCCTCTCTCGTATGCATCGGTGATTCCTTCCTAGTCCTCTGTCAGCCGGTGCCTATGCCCCTCAGTCATATCAGCAGCTTACTATCTTCTCATCTCTAACAAGCTTTTGATATATTCCATCCAGTGACTTCTCGTGTGCAGTGAGCTCGTACTCGGTATCCAAAAGTTCTCGCATGAGGGTATCAATTTGAGTCAACGCCTACAAACGCACGTCAAGATACACGATAGGCCGCACGCCAACAGACTCGACTAACTTTCTCGCCCTTATCGCCCTCTGTGAATTCGGCCACGGAGGAAGCCACCTCCCGAATGAAGTTGTACCCCGGAAGATGCACCTTGTCACGTAGCATCGCCCAGTCTGAAGACATGCCGCGCAGCTTGCCCGCCTGGTCCTTATCTAGAGGCTGGTCCCCGAGCTCTGGAATGGGAATATCTTCCTCGGGTTCCTCAGGCTCTTCTGCATCAGAGTCTTGTTGGGTCGCGCGTTTCTTTCCTTTCTTCGCGCTCTTCTGCGACCGACGCGGCTGCTCGTCTTCATCCATCTCTACGTCTTCCTGTTCTTCCCGCTGCAGGGCTTGACTAGGGCCGTCCTCTTCGATGTCAGAGGAGACAGCCCTCTTCTGTCTCTTTGATGTGCGCGAGGAGCTGGCGGCAGGCATATTCTCAGGACAAAGAGAGGCAAAGGTGGCCAAAGGCAGACAATACGCGCAAGACGTCCAGGAACGAGACGCGTCCGATTCGCGACGAGACGCGCCAGGCGTGACAGGTTTAGGGCCGGCTTCCTCGCGCCTAGGACGGAAGCGCCCGCTGTGTGACAAGGAAATCGACTCTAGGCTGGTGCTTGCTTGCCTGCTTGTGCCAGTCGCCGTCATGTTCTCTGCCCTCCGGCTCACCGCCCAGCTCTCGCGGCCATGGTCGGCGTCGTCGCTGTCTCTCCTCCAGCGGGCTGCGATGCCTAGCTCGTCACTCTCTGCCGTTCCCTTCTTCCGCGCTTTCCATCCCTCCCTGCCCTCTGCTGCCACCCTGAACCAGGCAACCCGCCGCAAGCCTCCAAAGAAAGTCAAGCTGTCCAAGTCCCCGCTGCTCGAGGGCAACACCCAGAAGAAGGGCGTCGTCAGCCAGATCTTCATCGCGAAGCCGAAGAAGCCCAACTCAGCCAAGCGGAAGGTCGCAAAGGTCAAACTGTCCACGGGCAAGACTGTGCAGGCGTACATCCCCGGAGAGGGACACAATCTGCAGGAGCACAGTGTCGTTCTCATTCGAGGAGGACGTACGCAGGATCTTCCCGGTGTTCGGTACGACTTCTCCGCGCGTATGACGTGCAAAGGCTGGGTCTGACGAGGTGCACTTATAGCTACAAGGTCGTCCGCGGGACGCTCGACTTCAGTGGTGTGGTCGGACGACTCACAGCTCGCAGTAAATATGGAGGTGCGCTCTTTCACCCTGTTAGCCTGTGCGCAAACGTTAACAGTCGAGTGATGCAGCGAAACGCCCGAAGCAGCAGTCATGATCAAGACTATAGGATTTTGCAGCCCGGAACTTCGCTCATGCTCATGCTCTGCAACCATCCTGTCTCCCATTGCTGTGGATTTACACGTACATTACACCAAGATACTAGTGGCATGCTAAAGAGGGTATACCATGAGCACCGGAGGACGCCTGAGTAGGGTATAGTAAGTGAAGCACTGAAATACTGTAGAAGCAAGAGTATGCAGGCCAAGTCCACCTCCTTGACTCAAGGACAGAATCCCGACCATACTAAATAGAAGCATCGACCTCAACTCCGAGTCTTGATCAGCTCTCCCGCACTCCGCACCGCCTCCTCCCGCACTTCGGACGCCCTCACGACCTTCTCAATCTCCGCGTTGATAGCCCATACCCATGCATCCCTTTCCAACTTACTCCTCGTACGAAAGACGGCGGCCTTCCGCTTCGCAGTCAGCGGAGGGACGTCCGCCGCAGCATTGTTTCGTCGCACACCAGGAGCGAGGCCCTTCGGGGTGCGGAACCACAGGATGAAAAGCGTGTCCTCTTCGCTGTCGTCCGTCTCGAGTCCATCCTGGTATCGACGAGCAACGGCGGGCGCGTTTGCGTCGTACTGCCCGTCGGGAAGGTATTGTGCAGCGAAGTAACCTGAACACACGTATGCGTCGAGCAGGGGATAGACCTTGTCCTTTCGGTGGTGTAAGGAGGTCCGCCCAGTGATGTGGAACTGCACGAGATGCCCCGAGATGAGGATGAGCTGGATGTGCCTAGTCACCACAACATCCTTCAGTGTCTTCGCCTCCAGACGATCCGGCATTCAAACTCACTTGTATTGGCCCCACCAGCCTTTCCGCCCGTACAACCTCCCGCACTTCAAGATCGGCCGACACCCGTCGAGCACGCACCAGTTGTAGAAAAAGTCCAGCTCCGGTATCGAGGCATGGCGGTCCGGCGGGAGCTCCTCAGTTGTGTCGTGGCGGTGGCCTTGTTTGCGGTGCTCTTTGGCTCGGTGCGGGGTGATGCGCGGACGGCCGGTGCTCAGATGCGCGATGTCCATTTCGAGGCGCGCGTCGTACTGGTGGCGTTTCTTCCAGTACGAGATGAGTGGGCGGAGCCGGACGATCCACTCCAGCGCGGTGGCGCATGAGTAGGCCTATTTGGTCGTCAACCTCCAGAGCCCGCCACGACAAGTGCAGGCAACGTACCTCAAACCGGACGACCCGCCCAGACGTGAGCACGAGCTCGAAAGACCTTCTCATCTTCAGCCTCGCCCGATCCCGTACCCGGGCGAGCCCGCTCTCCCCGCCCGCATCCTCGTCGTCGCTCTCGCTCCTCTCCGCCTGCGCCCAGAACCGCTCCGAGTCCTCCCAGTCCGCAACCTCACGCACGTCGACCTCTTCCATCTGCTTCGGCACGAGCTGGAACGCGCGCCGCACGGCGACGACGTTGCGCAGGTCGGACACCCCGGTCGCTTCGAGAATCTGCAGTCGCCCGCGGCGCACCTCTGCCTTACGATGGGTGTCTGCGTCGTCCGACGGCGTGTCGGCTGCGGGGACCGTGCCGGGTGCAGGCGGTGGATTTGCGCGAGCAGGGGAGAGTGCGAAGAGGTACCCGTCGTGCGTAACGAGATACAGGGACTGCTTCAGCTGCGAGTTGGGTCTGATGCGGTCCAGGAAGCCTTCCACGGCGGGTGGCTCGTCCAAGCGCGTCCCGTCTCGCATGTGTAGCCGGGTCGGTAAGTGACGTTTCCGCCTGAACTCCAGGTGCGCTGGGCGTCCTCCTTGAGCCAGAGCCAGGCCGCAGAGGACCGCCCATTGCCGCTGCTTGTGCTGCACGTCAGTCGTCCGCCATACCCAGTCGAGATTCGTACCGAGGCGCCAGGCCAGTTCGAAGGTCGCGCCCTCGGCGTGCTCTCGTTGCATGAGCGCGCGGAAGTCTGGCGTGGTGCTGAGGTACTTCTCGCAGAGTCCTATGATATTCTCCCGCGTGAAGATGTCGTAGGCGGCGTTCAAGTCGCCTGTGTCAAAGCCTGGCACGTCAATTTTGATCCGCGTGTCCAACGCTGGACTTTGGATGTCGATGTAGGGCGGAAGTTGGCCACCGAGGTGGCGCCTGTGTCGGGTCAACTTCAATCACTGGTTGTACAGAGGGCTACAAGACGTACCATAGCTGCCAAATCCAATCCGCCGCCCTTGTGCGGGACTTCACCTTGAAGACGAAGATGTTGGTACCTCTAGTAGTACCAAAGAGATGCCGGGGTCGTTTGCCATCGACCCGGATAGGTGCCGGTGGACAGGTCAAACAGAAAGTCAGGTCCACGAAGGAGTATAGAGACAGCCGCGTGGAGGAAGATCCGAGGGGTATGATATAAACCAGCTTCTTATGACCCGTCAACCACTCTTTGCCGGGAGTATGCTAGACACTCCGTCTAGTTGAGTCAATGTTTAAGGCCTACAGATAGAAATAGACCTACGTGCTCTGCGTATAGTTCAAGCCGGTCTTTACGCCATGCCACCATATACTCAACCCAGCCCTCATTATCCAAGTGTCTGGTGGTACGGTTCTGAGCTTCATCGAAGTACGATGAGATGGCATCCTCCGTGTAGGAGACCCTGACGAGCATGCGGTCTGCGTATAATGAGCAACGACCGATTCGTAATGTAAATTAGACTCACCTCTCACGATGACATCTCCCCATTTGACCTGGTTCTCAGCAGAGGCCTGTTCTGCAGCGCCGGCGCTAGTTGCTTGGACCGCACTTCCTCGACGCGCGAGGACTTCTGAAGGAGGGGCAGGAGGTTCCTCATAGTGTACATGGACGTCTTTCCCCTTTCCTTTCTGCTTTCCTCTGGATTCCACCTCAAGCTGTAGTGGCGGGAGAAGATGGGCGCTGGAATGCGCATCAGAAGACGGCGGCGGGATGGTCTTTGTGGAGGGCTGCACTTTAGCATCACGCTCGTTATCAGCGCCCTTGCCGTGATGAGACACATGCGATGCAAGCAGAGCTGTGGACGAGTTGGGCGTGGGCGGTCTTACAGACTCGACGTCTCGAGAGACGTTTGGAGACAGTGAGGAGGGACCAGCCTCTTCGGTCGCAGGGGTGCTGAGGTGCGAGTGGGCAGTCACAAACGTACCCGTAGCAGCAGACGGCGTTGGGGCAGTGACATTGATGTTCGGCGGGTGTGGCGAAGTACCAGCGGCCGCCGACGCGGCCTGGGTTGCTGGGTTCACGGCGTCATCGAGAATGTCGACGCCGAGAAATACACCGACATCGAACGAGTTTCCGACCCACTTCGAAGCATTCCCGGAGTTGCGCTGAGCTTTCCGCGCACGGCCCCAGTCGCTTTCCCGCCACCTCCTGCGCATCTCCGCGCGAACGCTCTTGGCTTGACTCTCGCCCCAGTTCTCCCGCTTCCCGCCGTGCCTCAGGAAGAATTGCAAGGCATGCCTGTGGATGACATCCGACAGGCTGCTGGAGTCGGACTCGTCGCTGCTGCTGCTGCTGCTGCTTGCGTCCCCTCTGCGTTGGAAGAAGGCGTGCCTTCGCTTCCGCTTCTTGCTGTCTACCGGAGGGAGCGCGACGGAGGCTGGCATGGGCCCGATGAACCTGCGCCGATGCATGTGCGAGTCGTCCTTTGCGATAGCATCGCTTGACGAGGCTGGAGGGATCGTCGGGGCGGCATCCCGGGACGCCATGAGCGGAAGGAGGAGAAAGCGAGAGATGGCAAATACGCGACCCTGACCGTCGAGCAGCACTGCAGCGCGTCGAGAGCGAATGACGTTGTGGGGTTCGCTTAGACGCCCATTGTACATCAAGGATTGCTGTGGCGCCCAGGCCTCGGGAGTTTCCCCTGTTCCAGCCCGGTCCAATGATTTAGACTTTCTACCTTCTGAAGGCTACCTGATACATTCATGGCAGAGTACAACATGTAGTGCTTGTACTTTCTCATCCAATCACCATTGAGAGGAATTTCTCATTCCCAGCATCTCAGCAAAGTTGGCTGAGTCGACACTGACTCACTGAGAGAGGGAGACACACATGCCTATTTTCCACGTCCTGCATAGCCCGAGCACTTTTTAAAGCATTTATTCTCTCTGTGCTGCTGGATCTATAGCGCGTGCGTTAATTTTAAAGCAGGGTTTCCATATGGCAGATCGAGGGGGGTCGGCGTCTCTTGGAGTCGCCGAACTACAGCGACTGCCATATCAGGAGTGCGATTGCACTGCTGATCATCGAACGAGCACTGACACGGGCACGTTCTGCTGGTGCCATGTATAAGACGACCATCCGACTTGCTAAGTAATCGGGGTCTTTCGAGGGCTTTCAAAGGCGCCATTACTCAAAGCACCTGTGCAAGATGGATGGCAGCAATGCTGATAACGACAACGCTGACGATCGCAAGCTGTATGCCACATTCGAGGACTACGAGGATTTCGTAGCCCTCAGAGACCAATTCCTGGCCATAGACCTGTATTCAGAACCGAATGGACCTGAACATCGAAACGAGACTCACTTGCTGAGGAAGATAACCCTGATCGTATGTGCCGCTTGCCCCTCCATAGCGACATCATGTGCTAATCCATTGTGGTGGCTCGCCTTAGTTCGACAAATACCAAGAGCAGCCCTACCTGCTGGATCCATACCTAGAACAATTATTTACTCCCGTCATCGAAACGTTGAAAGCTCATGCCAAGAAGTTCGTGAGCAGCAGCTCTGCCACCGTGTCCCAAGAGAGGCTGTACGGATTGGCCATGTTACACTACAACTTCATCAAATTCAGAGGGTACAAGACAATCAGTGAGTTGCCCCGCGTCATGTATGAGCAAAGTACTGAACTGCCCCGAGCCAGATTCTTCCCACATGAGATCGCCGATCTGGATGTAGTGCTCAACTACATCAGCGCTCCCAACAGTCCGGCTCAAGTCTCCACGCAGTGGCCTCTCCGCTATGCTATGCTTCTATGGCTCTCTCTTGTTTGCATGATCCCATTCGACTTGGAACAATTTGACGAAGCCGGGCACGCTGGCGAGACGGCATCAAGGATTGAGGCAGTCGGCAAGTCCATGCTAGGCAAAGCCGGCGTGGATCGTGAAGGGGCAGCTATTCTCCTTTCACGACTATACATGAGGTAAGCTAGCATCTCTCAGGAGCTACAGGAGTGCTCATTGATTGCAGGAAGGATATGGCATCACGTATGCCCGACTTTCTCTCGTATGCGTCGTCGACAATCACAGAATCACCCGATCCCTTTTTGGTACTGTGTGATCTGTCCATTGAGGGTAGCCATAGGCTCACAGGAAAATTCAGGCCATGGGTATCCTACGTGTTATCTGCGAAGTCGTCAAGCTTGGCTCTGCGGAGCAAGTGCAACTGCACAGAGAGTCTCTCCTAGACGTTACGGCCGCACTGGATGGCAACGAAAGCCTTACAGGCAACACACTCATCCGGAAACTGCGCACAAAGCTTACCGCCAGGGTCGTCATCCGCCTGCTGCCTGCCAAAACCCGCCGCTTACGAGCTAAAGGTAACTGCTCTATGACATCAAATAGAATGCTCTGACATTGGACAAAAGGACGCGCTCTTACATCTGACTCCAGCGCTGGAGCAGACGATGCAAGTGAAGAGGACGACATTGAGGTCCCCGAAGAAGTCGAGACCGTACTTGAAGATTTATTCAAGTCACTCCGTGACAAGGTGCGCATCTCTGAGGTCTCGTTGTGCGATGCTGACAACCATATACTCATGACTCCAAGGACACGATCGTGCGATACTCCGCAGCCAAGGGGATCGCGAGGATATGCGAGCGGCTACCTGCCGACTTTGCAGGACAGGTCCTGGACCAAGTCCTACACCTATTCTCTATCCACTCTGCTGGGATCGCCAGCATCTACGATATGCCCAGTATTGCAGAAAGCACATGGCACGGCGCGTGCCTCGCATGTGCGGAGATAGCGAGGCGCGGTTTGATCCCCGACGAACGCCTCGCGGAGCTCATTGAGTGGCTGACAAAGGTTTGCAATCGTAGTGAGAAATATTCGTCTTGAGGATGCTGAGTTGAGATACAGGCTCTGTACTTTGATGTCCGGAAAGGAGCGCACTCAATCGGCTCTAACGTGCGCGACGCAGCATCTTACGTCCTCTGGTCGCTCGCCCGTGCGCAGAGCGTAGAGGCGTTGCAGCCTCATGCGGTCAACCTGGCTCGGCACTTGGTTACTGTCTCACTCTTCGACCGCGAAATCCACATACGCAGGGCCGCAAGCGCTGCGTTCCAGGAGTACGTTGGCAGGACGGTAAGCGCGTTTTCGGAATGCAGATGCAGGTATGGCTAATGTTCCCTATCAGAGCCTGTTCCCGCACGGCATCGATGTGCTCCGAAAGACGGACTTCTATGCGATTGGTGTGCGGAGGAACGCCTTCCTTGTAGCCGCGCCTGAGGTCGCCGAGTACGTATATTCGCAATCCTACGTGCATGGTTGACTGACATTCCCGCAGGCATGAGGAGTACCGGCCTTTCCTGATCGGCCATTTATTGTCAGTTACTATCCGGCATTGGGACCCAGCGATGCGTCAAATCGGTGCTCAATCCCTTCGTGTGATCTGCGACCTCGACCTCCCTCGTCTGGGCCCTGACGCAGCGGCACGCGCGGTATGGTCCGTTCGGTTTCACAACATATCCTCTGGCTTACGCTGTCCTGCCGTAGGCACGACTCCTCAGGGTGCCCGATCCGGGCGACATACATGGAGCGTTGCTGGCTCTCACGGAGTTGGCAACGGCCATTCAGGACTCAGCTCATTCTCAGCAACTGGGTCTGGAACGTCGCAAGGTCCGCATTTCGACTACAAAGGTCGTCTGCCATCCTGTGCTGACTGCTTGCGCTTATGGCGAGACAGATCTTTGCGTACCTATCTACCGTGCCCCTAGCGACCATCCAGTCACCTCGTCAGGAGCTGGTCGCAGAAGCCGCATGCCAATTTATAGCTGCGGCGATCTCGCTCCCTGAGACACAGCACGCACAAAGCACTGTTCCGCACTGGCGACAGGTTGTGGACTCCGGCTTGAAGAGCAGGTGCGTCGCGGTACAGGAAGCGGCTGCGTCTGCCCTTGCGGCTGTCAGTCGCCTTGTTGACTGTTCAGCTGTGGTGGATCGCATGATCAGGGAGTTCGAGACGGGAAGTCCGCAGATGCAGCAGAGCTTAGCGAGGGCGTTAGGTGTGCTTGACTACTCAGCGCATCCGCACGGTGTCCAGAAGGCGGTCGACTGTTTGCTTCGTATGGTGGATCGTAAGGTACGCCAGTATGCCTACCTCAGGGTTCTGTGAACACGCCTGATCAGCTCTATAGAGAGGCGGCAGCCCAAACGTCGAGGCCAGAAGGAACGCTTTCAACTCCATGCCGCAGATCCTCAGCAACGTGTCTGAGCAGCTGGCCGAACGTATGTCAACCAAGTTCCAATCTCTCCAAGTTCCAATCTCTCCCATCAGGAATACTGACCAAGTGCATTCAGACTTACCGGCTGAGATAGTACGCCAGATGTTTGACGCTCTGCTCGATGGTATGAATGACTACACGAGCGATGAGCGAGGAGACGTCGGCTCGTGGGTACGCATAGCCTGCGTCAAGGGTCTGGCATCTTGCATCGCCACGCTGTTCGAACAGGCCGCTTCATTGCCCGACCTCGCGATCTATCTGCAACCGGAGAAACATCACGATGCGGTTGGCGGAATACTCAAACAAGGCGTCGAGAGACTTGATAACGTCAGACAACAAGCAGGAGAAAACTTCGTGAACCTCCTGCTACTGCCGCTTCCTGCGGTCCCTGGGGCAGAGCGATGGCAGATCCGGGGAGAGGCGAAGATGAAGGAGCTGTTCTTGAGGTGAGAACGAGCGACGATTCGAGATGTTTAGGACTGACCACAGGTGAAGCGGCCAAGAATCTGTTGGCTGGAACGATGGCAGTTGGCTCTTCCCGCGAGCAGTACAGCTTCTGGACATCGAGCGCTATCGCGAGCCGCTGCTGGCCGGTATCGTCCTCAGTACCAGCACGAAGACTGATAGCACAGTAAGTCCATCCGAGCTCTCTTGCTTTCCGTATATAAATGTCTATCGCAGCAACGGCCGGTTGCCTCCGCCCTGGTCAACTTTGCGCTACAATTGCCCATCGCTACGAGCGAACGTGACCGCTACGACCGACGCAGTCTAGCACGCGATCTCGTGACTCAAGCACAGCGGAACGCCACTTCGAACAATGTCGTTGTGCCAATCTTGCAGACACTCAACGTTCTCCTGGAGGCTGATGTCTTCGAGAGCCTACCGCAGGACGCTGAAGGCTTGAAGATGTATGTCGCGTGAATAATGGGCGCAGGAGGTCACTCATCGTGCGTTGATAGACTGCGTTCGCTTCTATCCTTGGTGTCAAGAAACTGCATCGCGACTTGAAGAATCCGCAACGCATCAATGTCTCGATGAGATGGTACGTGCGCAATATCAGCCACCAATCGCCGACACGCCGACTAACTAGCGAGCAGTTTAATTAACCTCTTACCTATGTCTGAGCTGCAAGTTGAATTGCATCTCACAAATATCTCAATACCTCGCACATCAATACCCTAGGGTCAGTTGCTCACCAACCGTTCATTGCATATCACGCTGAGGGGATATGGTAGGTTCGCGCAGATACCGCGGAGTACTTGTATCTCGTCCTCTCGAGCAAGGACACTGAGATGGACACGGATGAAGTGGAGGATATCCTGCTAGAGACAGAGTGGTATGTTCCCGGCCAATCATTTGAACGTTTCACAGCGATACTGAATGTACATTGCAGGTCTTCGGAGGACAAGCACTGTCGTGGAGGATGCGGCAAAACGGTGCATAGATCTCTTGAAGAGCCTTGCTGCTTAGTTCTCGTAGCTATCGTTAAATTGTACAATCATGTCGTCCGTGTTAGATCAGGCACCCTCAACACTTTTGCTCCTCCTTAACGTGGAGGTTATGAATATGAATCTCGCTGAGGCACAGTGCCTGAGGACGACATACGAGAGGCGTGCGAAAGTCGGTATCATCGCTGCAGACGGGCGCCTATTGAGAGTCGTAACCGCTGGGCGGACGTCACTGCATCCCTCCAGAGTCCTCGCAGAACAGCGGCCTTCCTCTTTCCACCACCACCACTGACGACCTTCACGATGGTTGCGAGTCCACGCATCAGCGATCGCGAGCTTGCGGCCATCAACGCTGCAGCGGTGACGCGCGAATACACCGTCAAGCCCCACCTCGGTGAGTATACTAGGTCCATTCGGACAAACGCAGTACGATACTGAACCGCACGCATAGATTACCGAACCGTCTCAGCAGTCAACGGGTATTGAAGATCCGTTTCTCTGTGTTTGTATTGCCACTGATAAGGACACGCTCAGCCCTCTGGTGGTACTGGACAATGTCAAGGTGGGTGAATCTCGGGTGTCTAGTCCGCTTCCGTACTGATGTAGCGCCGTAGTTCCCCACGTACAACGAGATCGTTCAGTTGACCCTTCCGGACGGTACCAAGCGCGGCGGCCAGGTTCTGGAGGTTCAAGGGAAGAAGGCCATCGTGCAAGTCTTCGAGGGCACGTCAGGCGTCGATGTAAAGGCGACGCATGTTGAGTTCACCGGCAGCAGCATGAAGCTCCCTGTGGCAGAAGACATGCTTGGGCGTATCTTCAATGGTTCCGGTCAGCCTATAGACAATGGTCCGAAGGTCTTCGCGGAGGATTATCTTGACATCAATGGTGCGTGATATTCCTCTGCTTGCTTTGCAACACCCTTAATTTCAGTGCAGGCTCTCCCATCAACCCCTACTCTCGTATATACCCCGAGGAGATGATCCAAACCGGTATCTCTACCATCGATGTTATGAACTCCATTGCACGAGGACAGAAGATCCCCATCTTCTCTGCCGCGGGTCTACCGCACAATGAGGTACGCAGCCACTGCGCGGGCGTGAAGACAAACCCTGATAGACTTCGGTGCATTCTTAGATTGCTGCGCAAATCGTGCGGCAAGCAGGCTTGGTCAAGGGCCCCACGAAGGACGTGCACGACGGTCATGAGGACAACTTCTCCGTCGTCTTCGCTGCCATGGGTGTTAACATGGAGACGGCCCGCTTCTTCAAGCAGGACTTCGAAGAGAACGGCAGTCTGGACCGTGTAACGCTCTTCTTCAACCTCGCGAATGACCCCACAATTGAGCGTATTATCACGCCTCGTCTTGCCCTCACCACCGCCGAGTACTATGCCTACCAGCTCGAGAAGCATGTACTCGTTATCTTGACGGACATGACATCATACGCGGACGCGCTTCGTGAGGCAAGTCCTCATATCCGCAGTGAATCTCTCAGCGAAGTTACTAATCTCACTGAACTCGGGGAGTGTAGGTCTCTGCCGCGCGTGAAGAAGTCCCTGGTCGTCGCGGGTATCCTGGTTACATGTACACGGATTTGTCCACGATCTACGAGCGTGCAGGTCGCGTGGAGGGCCGCAATGGCTCGATCACGCAGATTCCTATCCTCACCATGCCCAACGACGGTACGCCCCTTGTTTCATTGTGGATGGGTTCGACTGAATTGGCTGACGCGGATTCCCGTGCTCGTGTATTTGCCTCTGCAGACATCACGCATCCCATTCCCGATCTCACCGGGTACATCACTGAGGGCCAGATCTTCGTCGATCGTCAGCTGCACAACAGGCAAATATACCCACCGATCAACGTCCTACCCTCGCTGTCCCGTCTCATGAAGAGCGCCATCGGAGATAAGTTGACACGGAAAGACCATGGTGATGTCTCGAACCAGCTGGTGGGTATGCGTGTATGCGACATCGTGTTGAGTCCGCTGACCACCATGATTCGCCTTGCAGTACGCGAAATACGCTATCGGTCGTGACGCGGCGGCTATGAAGGCCGTCGTCGGTGAGGAGGCGCTTTCGCCCGAGGACAAGCTCGCGCTCGAGTTCCTCGACAAGTTCGAGACGCAGTTCGTCGGACAGGGTGCGTTATCTCTACCCCTCCTCGCCACCACCTCGTTCTGACCAGACGCTCTCTTATCTTCGTGCCCGTTCGTGCATGCGTGTCACCGTCACTCTACAGGTGCCTACGAGAGCCGGTCCATCTTCGACTCGCTCGACCTGGCCTGGTCGCTCCTTCGTATATTCCCCAAGGAGCAGCTCAACCGCATCAGTCCCAAGATCATCGCTGAGTTCTACGGGCGGAAGGCGCGCAAGATGACCGAAGACGCCAAGGCAAGCGCGCCCGCGGAAGACAAGCTCGTCGACGATGCATGATCGCTCGACTACATGTGCGCGCCATGCGCAGCTTTTCTTCCACGTGCGTATGCGTGGATAACGGACATTGACAAAGGCGGAAGCGTGGAAGGAAGACGATACGATCCAGACGCGTGAAGAACGGCGCGCGTATACGTACTTGTACATACTCTCATCACGATGCAGACATACTTTTTGTTTTCCATTCGCAGCCGTCTTGACTATCGAAGCGCCCCGCAGCGTGCAGTTTCCCATGCACCTTGTGCGGAATGACTGCCACACATGTAGATCCTCGAGCAGGACGCATGGTGGTTCTGACGGGCTGCAGGGGCGCCTGAGATTACAAGGGACTTCGTCAATCCGGAAGGTCACGACTTTTACACGTTCTGCACATGTGGCTTCATAAAGTCTCTGAAGCGCGATCATGCATATACACACCTGTCGCCGCAACCTGTATCGCTGACCCTCGCTGACGTCAAGAAAGGCGAACGCTGGCTGGTAAGATGCGCCGTTATGACGAAATGGCCGTCCGTGGTGGCAGTCCAACAAGAATAACGCGGAGGGGAAGGTGAGTTGTCGCACAAGCTCGTCGAGCGGCAGGCTTGTTCGACGTGCCAGCATGCTCTACGAGAGAGATAAGATATACGGGCAGCAGCAATGCCTGTGGCACGCAGGACTCGTAATAGCAGTCCAGGTCCACGGTCGACCTCCCCGAACGCCTTCAGGGCGCACGGGGAAGCCGATCTTCATGTCCGCTCAGAAGGAGCGGGCGAAACCATCACGCGCCTCCGCGCACGCCTGCGGGCCAGCACGTTGAGCAGATTACAGCGCAGAGCAGTAAGCGGTACGTACGCACGCACCTGCTATCTGGCCCGCCGGGACGACCGCTGCCGTTCCCTCACAAGCGACCGCGGGATCCTCGGTCGAAGGGGAGGCAGAGCAGAATCCGGATGCGCACTAGATGTATGTAGCACAACGACCTGGCTCAGCTTCCACCTCGTCCAATGCTAAACCAGCGCGTGAAGGTGTGCCGCCAGTGGCCTGGAGTGGCTTATCTCTGCACTGCGAGACATCTAGGCCCGCGAAGCACGCCCGTGAGAGCCAGGTCCCCGTTCATTGGGCTGAACGTGCCGCGGGTCCCAGTTCGACAAGGTTAAGGCCGCTGCCCGTTGCCCAGTTAGCCTCACCAACGTATCGCAGCACGGTCTAGACCGCGCCTGTACAGACGTGAGACGTTCACTGGGTTCCTCTTGCACGGTGTATGTACTATGCACGTTGCCCAATTGCCTCGTGAAGGTATGGCAGAACGGCCCAGACGTCGTACGATTGCGGACGACGCGCCTTGTCAGACATTTTGCCGCTTCTAGCATCGCATACCGGACACTTCGTGGGATGGCAGCGTCAGCATGCGCGTAGTCGGCGGTTGGTTGACGTGATGCAGAACAGCGTTCCTGCCGACCAAGTGTCGGACGAGGCACCGTGCCAGGCCAGCGCCATGCTCGAGCTCCCGGCTTCCAGTACAGCGTGCAGAAGCACCGTCGATTTTCAAGTCGCCTCTAACACTGATAAGTGAAAGTCAGATCGTGCGTGCATGCTCATATCCGGGACGCACACCGGTCCCGAGAAATTCATATCCTCCGACGTACAGCCCGCCGCGTGAACCGGCTCCCGATGCGGGCCTAGACGTGCGCACACATGTTCGCAATGTCGGAGGTCGGTCTGCGAAGCAGCGAGCGGGCGAGGGGGCTCGAGAATACCGGTCAGTAGTACGTCTCTGCCGGGAGATAGAGTTGCGGCACGGCGCACCACTGCCGCTCGGCTGCTCAGGAGACTGGAGTCGAAGACGTGCCCAGGAAAATGAGAAGCTCAGAGCGGGCGTCCGGAGGCTTTCGTCCTGGAGGTACCTTTTTTTCGAGTCTTCGAGTGCGCTACTGTATATGAGTTCGTGACCGGCGGCTTGCTTGAAGGGCAGCCGCTACGTGATGAACTGGCTGGCAGCTTTGTCGGGTCGAAGCGACCATTATTCGTCAAGTGAGCAGTGCTTCGAAGGATGCTCTGTAATCAGGCTTGAAGGCGGTGAGCACAGCGAGCGAGCCCGCTTTAGGTGGCCGGCCCAAACGTCGAAGGATTCTCGCCGGTAACTCGGATCGTACAGCCGTTACAAGCGGGTGCATGGACCAGCGCCGCACACCATTCATAGACATCGACGCAGCGGCGCATCGACCGGGCACTGGCAGTATGCGGGCTCCTCAGGAGGTGCTGATCAATATCCGAGTCAACTTCAACAGGTGGTCAGAAACATGGGTCCGGTCGAGGACGAAGCGGGGTCGAGAGGTGACACGCACCGTGGAGCACCGCTCGTCGCCGGTAAGTTGCGGCGGATTCCGTGCCAGTAGGTACATACTTTGGACTCGAAGCTCGGACCCTGTCTGTGCCCGCCGGCGGCTGTCAGTGTGCGGCACCGCCGCACAACAACAAATGTTGGACGCGTCCGAGTCAGCAGGAAGAACTCTCGCGGAGGCAGTCGTGTCAGCGAAGCGAAGGAGCTCGCATAGACAAGACCAGCCACGATCACGATGCACGGGACGGAGTCCGCCCGCGATGGACACGATCATCTCTCGAGGAATACACAGCAGAGCGGCGGCCCGCGCAGCGCCAGGCTGGAGGGGAATCCTCGGCCGCTCTAACCCATTTCACGCTCATACTATACAGCTGCCGGGAAAGCCGCCCTGCGCATATGTTGCCTGCAGTCCCGGTGGGAACGAGCTACTAGTATGATGTATCAGTGACGCATCCGCCAGCAGCCCCGGCCGGCGACGCACCTGCCAGATCAGATTCGACGCGCTGGATCTTGGGCTTTGTGCGGGGAGCCGAAGGCCCCGCTTGATCTTGACTGACAGACGCGATGGATGCCGGTGGGAGCGTGCCAAGCGTGAGAGGACGAGGGACCGGAGGTGTACGTACGGGTGGTGTGACTACGCACTGCCAGTGATATGGATGCTTTGGCCCGACGTCGATGTGTTCAAGGCTCCCTCCCGGTGAATGTCGGAGGGCTTGACTCGGAGCTGTGGCCCATTTGCAATCAATAGCATCTGCCAGTGAGGCAAGGAACTGCGAGATCCGGAGTGGGCGTGTTACGATACACGGCGTGCGTGAGTTCCAAGCTCCTCAACTTTGCAACAAAGCTTGATCTGCATCGCCTGCCATATCAGGACGTCGCACTGAGCGAGGCATGGCAGGCTCCTCCGCCGGGATCATCGGATCCCATCAATGCATTAATCCTCCGCGATGCCACAAGTTTCGTCTCTCAAGTTAGATGATGCCCCCCACGCACGCGGAGGAGGCACGCTCGCATCGGTGTGGCACACACAAATGATGGGAGGCCGATTACTTCACGTCGACCCTTTCTGAGCGAGGCTCTCCCTCAGCTCTCTCTCTCGCGCGCGCGCGATGGGCGATCAGAGTTCAACCTCCGAGGCCGGGCCCCGCTGCATCGAGTCTGCTAGGATCTACTGACACTGACACTGACACTGGCACTGGCACTGGCGTAGTACTATTACCGCCGCGGCTACGACTGCGGCGAGAAGAAGCCCGCGAGCTCCAACGCCAGACATCCCGCGTCGCCCGGATCTTGTCCATAGGGAGCTTCGCAGGATGCGCGCGCGCGAGGCGTCGATGCGGGCGCCGCGTGGCCACGGCCCATGGAGGATCGTGCGCGGGGTACTGCATACATAGGACATAGGACGTTACTACGCATGACGAGCGCGGGTCGATCTACTCGTAGTGCGGCGGCCTGCGCGGGGTCGTCGGATGCGGTCCGTCTCGTCGGCGATAGGGTGGTGGTGACGCACCTGGTCGTGCCCATCTCGACGAACTTGTACGTACCGTGGTCCTGCCGAAGAGCGTGTCCTGGCACAGGAGCGACTTGATGTGGATGACCGGTAAGTACCACTATCGCGCATCTCCCGCGCATTCGCACTTGATTCACTGATGTTCCAAAGCATACCGCAGACGACATGTCTTGCCGCCTCCAAGTCCGCATCATGCAGTCAAGCCCCGCCGACTCCCCGAAACAAGACACAAAAGAGTCGATCCCACGCACCCACAGCAGCACAGCAGAACCGCAGCTGAAGGATCCGCCAACCGAGGATACCCCCAGCCCGGTCAAGAGTGCTCTCATGCGTCCGCACCACAAGAAGCTCATAGAAGCCCTCTTCGCGCCTGTCGACTGTTCCCCGAGACCAGATACTGGCAATCGGGCTCCGCCGCGCGCGACGGTTTCGTACTATGGTCTGTCCACGCGCGGCGAACGTATGCATACGGCGGTCTTGTTCCTGGCCGGGCTCGCGTACGGCATCGACATCGCTGCAGGAAGCCCGCACGGTCTTGTATGTGCCACTGCGTCCTGGGCCTGCGTGCAAGGGGGGTTCCCTTGAACGCCTGGGAACGTCGGAGACACAGTGACGCGCTGGTATTGATCGTATGCTCGGACGTTCTTGTCGTTGTTGCTGTTGTATAGTCCCGAGTGCGGCCTGCGATATGATTCAGTATGCGATGAGCAGATGCAATAGAACAGCGGAGCGCGAACCCACCTACTACGGCGCATGATCCACTGCTGCTTGCAGCGTGCACATTCGAGCCTGATGCCCTCCTCGGAGATCATATCAGCAGCGGCAGCACAAGACCCCACCCCCGCACTTCACGCCGCTCGACGACTCGGACGATGGCTCCATCAGCAGCGGTATCGCCGCACGTCCACGAGAGGCCTCGCGCTGCCGCCCTCGCACAAACCTTGCCATGATCTCATCAGTTCGTCCCGGCGGATCGCAGCTTGCCTCATGCTACCTGCCACCAATCGCAAGCCGCATTAAACGCGGACATACCCGCGGATGACGTGAGACGTGCGCACGCACGCCGTGTGTATGTACTGTATGTGTGGCTAGCACTCACTGTAAGCTTGGGGGCCCGGACTCGCCGGGGAATTGGCCACACTTGCCCCCGTCGTTCGGTACCGTACCGCCGCGCGAGCTGCACCGGCGTCGTGCATACATGCGTGCACTGAGCGCAGTACTGCTCTGGGCCGGCGAAAGCAGCGGCGGGCCCTCACTCGCGCGCTCGACCCGTACGCCTGGGTATGTATGAGTACATGCACTGGCGCACGGCCGGGCGTGCACTCCGCCGGTCCGCCGGAAGGGGCAAGTACGTACGTGCGTGCGTGCGTGCGTGCGTTCGTTCGTCTGGAAGAACCGAAAGGGGAAGGGACGCCGGTGCGCGAGCGAGCCTCGTGTCCGCGCGGCTGATTTGTATCCGAAATGAGCTTGAGGCTTGAGCTTACTGTGTGCAGATGGGGAAGGGGAGCGGACGACGGTTCGAGAGCAGGGGGGCCCCGAGGTCGCGTGGCATGTGCCATGCGCACCTTTGGTGCGTATGTAGTGTCGCCAATCTGGGATCTTTGGGCGAAGAGGTCGGGGGATTGTTGGCCTGCGTTCAGTGACGGTGCGCTGCGTCCTGGCGGACGCGGACGGTTCGAAGCATCGCATCAGGTACAAGCCCAAACACCGACGAAGGGCGCAAGGGACGCAGCAGGGGCATTCGCATCCTATGCACAGTAATACAATGCGATGAACTAGCTAGGAGGCCTGAGGAGGCAAACCGGCCGGAAGGGCATCTGATTGGAGAAGGTTACGTACGTGCCCGCGGGGGGCCGGACGCGCGGAGTTGGCGATGGACGATTGGAACGCGCAGGGAGATCTGGAGTACGGAATCTGAATCTGGGAGGGGAGAGCAGGAGGACCAACGTGGTGATGGTGCGGCAGGATCGTGTGAAGGCGGGGGGGCAAAACGTATGTTGGCGGGCTGACTGTTGGGATGGGCACAATGCGACGTGTGTGATATAGAACATGGAGAACATCGATGGACGGACGGGCGGACGGGCGGACGATAGGCACGCGCTTGCGGGTGAGTGGGTGGGTGAGTGAGTGTGGGTGGGTGAGTGCGACGGGAGGTGGGTGCATGAGGAAGGAAGGTAGAAGGGGAGATTGGGTGCGGGTCGCACGTTGTGGAAGTAAGTACAAGCGCAGGCGTAGAGTAGAGAGAACGAGACTAGTACTAGTACAGCTGAGGGTAGGGAGAGGGAGCCAGGGGAGTGGGTCCATGTGGGATTCAGAGAGAGTGTGCCAAGTCTGGGCAGGCTGGCTAATAGGCGGGCGGCAGGCGCCTGCAACAGCCGGATTGGGGAGGAGGACCGGCGAAAGCGTATGCGACTTACTTGGATCGTTCGTTCGCGCTCCTTGCCACCGGCGCGCGGCCTCATGCGAACAGCAGTCTCACCAACAAGCGATGGCGGCGGCGGCGGCGGGGGGCGGTCCTCCGTACATACAGCTGGTGCAGGTGCAGGCAGGCGCAAGAGACGGATGGACGCACGCTGCGGCCGGTCGGAGCTGAGGGAGATGATGTGAGAAAGGAGGGAATGGAAACAAAGGAGGAGTGAGAGAGGGGGGTTCAGACATGGCCGGTTAGGGCCACGACGGAAGGATGGATGCGCATGGATGTAGTGCAGTGCACACACCGCGGCCGTCTGCGTCTGCGTCTGCGTCTGCGTCCGCGTCCATGGCCATAGAGTCCTCCGCGTCCGCGTCCGCCTGCACGGTGCTCCTGGCCACGCCCACGCGTTCGTCGCCCGGTTCCCTAAATACTTATCCCCCTTCCCTCTCTCTCTCGCCCTCTCTCCCTGCTCTCCATCTCCATCTCTCCCCTCCCTCCCCTCCCCTCGCCTCGCCTCTGCTCTGCCCTCTCCTCTGCACTCCCTCCCTCTCTCTCCCGCCCAGTGCCTCTCCCCCTCCCGCCTTCCTCCCGCCCCCGCCCCCGCCCCTCCTCTTAGATCTCCCACGCCCCCGCCCATGCACATCGACGACCTCGCCCATGAGTCCCCCCGCCCCATCCACTCCATCAACCGCAAGCGCAAGGCAGACCCAGACGTCGACCCCGTCACCCAGCCAGCAGGCTCCTCCCCCGCCGACCCCGCCAGCACAGACATCAACATGACCCCCCGCCGCCCCGCCGCCCCAGACGCGCCCAACGCGCCCTCCTCCTCCTGGATCCTCGCCCGCGCCAGGCTTCCCCAAGGTACGCACCCATTCTCCCTCTCGCGCTCGCTGTCTCCGTTCTCACCAGCCTGCACAGGCCCCCCTGCCCCCAAACGCCTCCGCATAGAAATCCCGAGCTCGAGCTCGTCCCCTTCCTCCCCCAGGCGCTCCCGCAGGTCACACAGGCCGTCCCCACGCCCCTCAGCGTCCGCGTCTTCTGCCGCCGTCGCCGCATACCACATCCGCCGCCTCCGCCCCGGAGAAACTCGCGACACAGGCATTGTCTCCGCGACAGAGCCCGGTCCCAGCAGAGGCTCCCTCCTCCGCACCCACTCCCTCCCCTCTCTCCCTGCCTCTCCTGCCAGCTCTGCGCCCCCGCCCGTCGTCGTCGGCCCAGGGACAGCTTTCCAACTTCAAGTCAAAATCGGTCCCGGTGTCGCCCATCGATCCCTGCTCGCTCTCGCCCCATATACCCCCGCACCAGCCACCGATCAACAGGGAGACCCTCAAGGAACTCGACCTCGACGCGATCCTCCGCAATCCTCAGCTCCGTCAGTCTCCCTTCTCTCTTTTTGCAGCTGACCCCGTTCTCACCTACGCTTTCCCTTCCTGCCCCGTTCCCTTCCACGCCGCACCCCACAATCGTACGCATTGATTGACACGGACGTGATCATATCCGGCGCAAACACACAGGACACGACCTGCTTTTCGACTCGGGCCTCCAGTTCCGCCCCACGTCCTCCCGCCGCAAACGCGACGCCGCGGACCAGTACTGGCTCGCGATCGTCCGCGAGCTCGAGTCCGGCTGCACCTGCACCACCCTCGACCCCCACGGCAAGCCCGCCCCCGAGCTCCGCTGCGCGTGCGACGCCTTCCCCAGCCTCCACGCCGCGCCCGACAGGCCGCTCATCAAGTACTTCCCCGGCGGGTACGCGACGGTGCGCGCGCAGCCGCGCCTGGGGCCGTTGTTGAATGAGCTGCTGGAGGTGCTCATCTCGATCATCCAGCCCCCGCAGACGCCCGCGCTCGCCCTCCGCGCCGCCGCCGCCGCCTCTTCCTCTTCCTCCGCCTCCACCACCGCGCCCCCGACGCTGCACGCACCGGCGCCGGCGCAGGGGTTCGCGCAGAACCACGCGCACGTCGCGCAGCTGCGCGCGCACCTCGACCCCGCGCTCATCCTGCAGGAGCTCGCGCACGGGCTGTTCGACCCCGCGGGCGTGTTTCGCGGTCATCGGGGACATCATCCGGTGCCACTGCGCGCCGATGCGCGACGCGGCGGTCGACGCGATGGTCGCGCTCGCGCGGAGCTGCGGCTCGGGAGGCGGAGGGGGGACGCGGCTGGACGCGGTGCGCGCGATCAGGATGTGTTTCGAGATCATGGAGCTGAATGAAGCTGGTGCGTCTCCCTCCCATCTCTCTGTCCGTGCGATGACACGATGCTGACCCGTGTGCTGTGTGCGCGCAGGACGTGGCGAACCACCAGCTGCAGACGCTCCGGCCGTACCTCGTGCGCACCGCGGGCGAGTACGAGGTGCAGATCTTCTCGGACGCGCGGCACAACCCGCGGCGCACCGTCGCCGCGACGCGCGCGTGGCTCGCGGGCGCGTGGGCGGAAGCTCGAGCGCGAGCAGGGGCGCGCGGCGGACGCGTTCAGGGCGGCGGCGACGACGCGCGCGACGAAGGTCGTGATGGCCGTGGTGCGGGCGACGATGAACCTCATTTTCGACCCGCCGCCGCCTGCCTCGTCTTCTTCATCGGCTTCTTCCTCGAGCAGCAGCTCTGCGGGTGCGTCGACTTCGGATGCGCCCTCGGGGTCGTCGAGAAGCAGCAGCGCGGCGTACTACGCGGCATACCCGGAGACGTACTACCTCGACTACGGGCGGCTCGGCACGCTCAGCACGGACGCGGCGGACTTCACGGCGCTCTACATGCTGCTCATGATGTACCGCCAGCTCGTGCACTCGCCCCTCCTCACCTCCTCCTCTGCCTCTAACGCTAACACTGGCCTCCGCCGCCGCGATGGGTGTCCGCGCACGCGCAGAGGCGGTGTCCCCCGACGCCCTCGCGCGGCTCAAGAAGGAGATCTGGGAGATCGGGCCCGCGCACCTCGGCCTGTGCTTCCTGCAGGGCCGCCGCCCGGGCTCCGCCTCGCTCGGGGGCAGCAGCAAGCCGCACACTTCCTCCTCCACGTCCTCCACGTCCTCCTCCTCCGGCGGGCACGGGCACGGTTCGTCGTCGTCGTCGTCGTCGTCGAGCAGCAGCCGGCACGAGCGCGCGGAGCGCGACCGCGAGGCGGAGATGCGCCGCTGGCGGAGCGAGATCGAGGACGTCGCGCTGCAGCTCGCGCGGCACGCCTCCAGGACCGACGGCGCGTGCTACGACGACGACGACGACGGGGTGCAGGAGGGGCCGCGGCCGCTGGGGCACGCGCCGGACATGCAGCTCGTGCGCTTCGCGGTCGGCTGGACGGAGCGCAATCTGCGCGCGGGCTCGCCGCTGAGCGTGCTGTGCAAGCGGCGCCTCCGGGAGCGTGTCGAGGAGGCCGTCCTCGCGCTCGTCCTCCCGCACGTCTTCGGGGCGTCTCCCTCCTCCTCCACGGTGTCAGCGGCGACGGGGCAAAACGCGACGTCGAGCGGGCTGGAGCCGCTCGCGGCGGAGGTGAAGCACCTCTCGCAGCGCGCGGCGAAGCTCGTCGAGATCCACGTGAGCGTGTACGGAGAGCTGTACGCGCACCCCGCGTTCCTCGACAAGGAGCGCGCGGACGTCCTCCCCTCCGCCGTCTCCGGCTCTGGCTCCGGCTCCATGGAGATGCAATCATAGCACAGCACGCCACGCCCGACGACCACGACGATGACGACGATGACGATTTCGATGAAGTGGACTACTGCGGTCCGCCGCCGGCGAGCCGCGCGGAGGATCGAACGCACTGTATACCCTAATGGCCGACCCGATTCGTGTATATGCCCCCCGCAGGCCTCGGCTTGCGTTGCGACGTTCAGCACCGCGCCGCCTGCAGCGACGGATGCGCCTCCTTCGCTCCGCACGCACGCGCCGCTTTCTCCACCGTTCGACATATCCGATGGGCCGCCGCGGCTCGCTCTCTCGAGCCGTATGTCGTGCCCGCGCGACCGATATCCCGCGACGCGTCGCTTTGCAACTCACTCACGTACATGCCCCCCGCGGCCTCCACTGGCGCGTACATACATGCACATGCACCTGCACATGCACACATACCTCGCACGCGTTACCCCCCCGGAACCCGAACCTGGATGGATCTCTCTCTCCTTTGTGCTGTCGATAGCGATCGCGCTGACGATGCGTGAACGAAGCTGTACATACTTACCGTTAAGACCCCGGACCTGTGAATAATGACGAACGGAAGGAGTTTCTACCCAGTTTTTTTTTGCGGCGTGCTTGCGTGCCAGGGAGCCTTGAGCAAGTTGAAGTTGCTACCACCCTCCATCGTCCCTTTCCCTTTCTTTCTTAACCCGCCCGCTTGATCGAGTGCTCATTCGCGGCAGACTGGCGACTCGGCCGTGCACTGTGCGAGGGAGGTACTGGCTCTTCTTCGCGCGCAAGCTGCGTCGACTGCACCCACCGTGCCGTGCCGTGCGTCAGCCCGCCTCGAGAACGAGAACGCGAGGATCCCCCGTGGACTCGAAGCACGCGAGGCCTGGCAGGGAGGCGTCCGACGTGCTGGACCCCTCCCTCGCCTCGCTCGCTCGCTCCCTTTTAGACTTCCCTTTGTGTATAGGTCTCTCCCCGGAAGCCACGTACGTGAGTGAGTGCGCGTCCGGACGATAGCCCCACCCATGAATTCATGATCAGACATGATGCATGAGGGCCGCCCCCCCCCCTGGACGTTCTCATGCAGCCTTCCGAGTCCGTGCTTCAAGAACCTTGGCGCCGCGATACGCGATAGCGAGACGGCCCAACCCCAGGCCCTGTCGTGCTCATGGATTCCGCATGTCTCTCATGCAGCCTTCCGAGTCCGTGCTTCAAGAACCTTGGCGCCGCGATACGCGATAGCGAGACGGCCCAACCCCAGGCCCTGTCGTGCTCATGGATTCCGCATGTCGCTTGCCACTGGTACAGCCTGAGTGACCGACCATTACTACTCGGAGACTGTACGTATGCAGTGCGGCGAGCGCTGTATACTGGTGACTAAATCTCACGCGTCCTGCCAGCTGAGTGAGTGAGTGAGTGAGTACTTACAAGCCTCCCGAGTCCCCGATAGGCGAAGGTTCGTTCTACCTTATGCCACGTACCCGGTGCACTGCCTGCGTTCACTGGCACGCAGGCAAACACAACGCTCTGCATGCCTGAGCTCCTCAGGCTCAGGCTGTCGTGCATCCACGGCGGTGGCAGGCATGGTCAGCTGCCAGTGTGCCGAGGGCGATCTCTTCTCTTCTCCTTGTGCATGTATCAATATTCACCCATGAGCAGGCAGCCGGCGGGTCCAGCCGGCGCAAGCCCGGGAACTGGCAGCGCTGCGCGCATTCATCCTGCATGCAGACACCGTCCGTGTCGACTCTCAGCGAGCAGGATGCGCTTTGCACGTACTATGAACTTGCGAATCCTCCGGATGCGTTCGTGTCATGCATACCCGGGCGGTGGCGCGGACCTCGCTCGCTAGATGAGTTCAGGTGGAACAACCACCGGTACCGGATCTCTATCGACCTGCGGTCTGCCATATTCAGCATATGCATGCCGTAGCACCAGCTGGGTATGTTTGGCTTACTCGATGTATTGTCTCCCTCGGTGAGAATATACCGGCGGGGTTGAAGCCGACGAATGGGCAGCAGCAAAGCTAAGGAGAGTGCGGCTGTCATTACGACATCGTAAAGTACAGCTATGGCATACGCCCACGACGGCTCAGGGGGAAGGGAGGGAAAGAGTACAATGTACGCTACGTGCGACGGCCAGGGACGCGAGGACGATGACAGAAATGTTTGTAATGCAATGCAACAGCAGCCCGCGGCCGCGGGTTAGAGGAGAGCGATCCATGCGGCCGCTCGGTGCCACGGAGAAGGAATGCGAATGGCAGTAACAATACATCGGGTAGGGGAAACGACAACAACAAATGTAGGCGACAATCCGGTACGACAGGACGACAGCGATATTCGATAAGGACACGATATGCGGGACGAGAGAATGTTAAGTAGACGTGGTACGCTCTGGTGCAAACATGGCTTGCGCGGATTACACGACGCTGGTCTCGGGGACGGCCACGAGTGCGCCAATGACCGCCGCGCTCACAAGGAAAGCAATGAACGCGCTCCGCACGACGATCTCCCACTGTCCTCGCGTCACCACCGGGTTGAGCACCGGTGTCAAGGGGGACGCGAACGCGGGGACTTGCAGCATGCGCCGTAGACGTGTCTTCCAGGTCGCCTTGGCAGGAGCACGAGTCAACGTCGGCGTAGCGGTCGCCACGATGGTCGACGTCGGTGAGGACGGGGCGGTGGTATAAGACGCAGTGCACCACGGAGGGGAGGTCGGGTTGAGTGTAGACGTTGGAGAGAACGGGCCGCTGGAGACAGGCGTGCGAGGCTCTTGGAACTTCTCGTCTTCGCTCGGCTGAGCGAACCCAGGAGATCGATCACCCAGCAATTGTCTGGCGACATTCTTTGGGCCACATTTCTGCTGAACAATTCCGAGGAGTTGGCGGAAGCGGCTACCACCGGCGCCCTGCCTCGCCTCTGTTCGAGGGCTCTTGGCGTGGTGGTGTCCAAGCTCGGGATCTGCAGCAAAGTGGACGTGTGATGGTTTTTCCGCATCTGCTTGATTGGGGGCCGGAAGAGAAGATGCCGCAAACGCAGGCGCAAGGGATGAGGGCGATGGAGCAGAAGTTACGTCTGTCCGGGGGTACCGCGTTGGGCGAGGTGGAAGGCCATCAAAGTCGAAGGCGTCCATCCTCTGACACTCGGCAGCACAGTGGCCTTGCGACTCAAGATCATGCCGACACATTTCGCTGTAGACGCTACAGTCAGTATTGGAGCGAATGCCGTTTCTTACTTCCAATCCGTACCTTTGATCCTCCCATCTAAATGGATGAATGAAGGTCGCGCCAGTCCCGACATCTTCTTCGCTACTCTCACCCCATATTGAGTTACGGCCGGTTCGTTCCTGAGGATCTGCCGTTGCTGGCCCTTCCGGACACGGATTCTCGTCGAAGAAAGCGTCCGATATGTGTATCTCGGGCTCTCGCCTTCGCTTGCGCCGAGGACGTTTCTGTTGTATCGGCTTGGAAGGCTTCGCGTAGCCCATGCTCACACCCTCATCCGTGATTGACAGATGTGATGCCTGCGAGCTCGCATCCGAGTCGGTACTAGTGCTGTAGTCAGACTCGTAATCTGAACCAGAGACGTCGCATATGTCGCCGTCATCTGTCTCGTACTCCATGTCAGCGAGGGTGGCGAAACATGGACGACGAGATGTGCGTTTGACGGAGTGTCCAGAACACGAACTTGAGGCAGACGAGAGGGACTGCAGGCGTGCTAGAGCAGGATAAGTGATGGAAGACGAATGGAGCGGCGTGCGCGTGTGTGCCGGCTGTGGAGGAATGATGTGCAACTTGGGAGGGCTCGGCCGGGGTGGCCGAAACTGTATGCCATCCGTGGGAGATTGGTCGGTCGGAGAGGAGTTGGACAGGAGAGCGGGTGAGGGAGCAGTGACGAGTTGGCGTGGCCGAATCTCAGAGTCCTGTTCCCGCATGTTTTGGTCTGTGCCGACGACCTTGATGTTCTGCTTGTTGTTGGCGAGTCCCTCCTTGCCCTTCTCCTTCGTCAGCTCTGGCTCGGGAAAGCGGGCGAGCTCAAAGGAGCGGAGCTGACGGAGGTCGCCGAAAACGTATATCATCATGCATACCTGTATATAGATTAGATGCACGTCAAAGCGGGAGAACTGTGTGGGGCACTTACGCCGAACATGGCAGATATCACGATAGTCATGCCTAGCCACAGACCAGGCAGCGCTGAGAAGCGCCACCACCTTGACCCGCCCGTCAGGAAGTTGGCGAGCAGAATCGGAGCGCTGTCGTGAAGACCATGTCAGTGCTCGATTCATTGCGGAACGTGTGTGAGTGGACGTTCGCGAACGGAGTCGTCCAGAAGGGTCCAAGTGACGGAAAAGGCAACTCGGTTACCCGATTGGGCGTAGTGCAGTCGAGGTGCGGAAGAAACAGAAAAAAGAAAGCAGAAAAGCACCGGCCGGAGAAGAGAAGACAGCAGACGACGTAATGGGAATACGCCTGCCGGACAGCGGAAATGAAGGACGAACCTTCCCGTGAGACCGATGACTGTGCCCCCCGCGCACCCGCAGTACGCTCGGGGCATCCCCACGTTGTGGAACGTTGCGATCACAAATCGGTCGAGGCTGTCTGTGAGAATCGCCCGCACACGGTCGGCGACCTCGGCAAACACAGCAGGATCGGGAGGGGGTGGGAGGCCGCCGGGCGTGTTGACGAGCGCATCCGACCTGTCGGATAAAATTGCATGCGGCCAGCTTCCTCCTGTCGGCCCACCTACCCCCGCGCCGAGAGACGAAGATTGGAATGGAGCGAGGACGTCGTGTGGGAGTCGTAGGGCGTAAGGACCGTTAGGCGTAAGGAACGTCTCTTTGGCACGGAGATAGAACAAGGCGAGGGCGGGGTTCGGAGGAGGGTGCGGAGTAGACAGCGTGCGGTATGCGCGTCCCTGGGGTGGAGAGGAGGCGCGCGATTGAGGATGCGCTCTTGACTGACGCGCCCAAGCAGAGTAACGAGCAGTGTACTCGCGCAGCCAGAGAATGAAGTACCTGTACGCGGTCAGCGACATCAGCAACGATTGTTGATTGGTGCGTGACGTACAGATTCTCAGGCGCGCGATCAATCAACAGCAACCATTCTTCAAAATCCTTCAGGCCGAGAGGAGGGAGGTGTTTGCGCTCGAGGATCTCGTCTAGTGGGATGCGAAAATGTGGCGTGATGCCCCACGAGGGCAGCTTTGGCTGTGGAGGGGGTGGACGAGCAAGTCTGTGGGGGAGAGCGAGAAGGGCCTTTGGCTGGAGCCTGATTGTCTTGGGAGCCGGGGGGGTGGGGCGGCTAGCAGCGGACGGGGGGATGGGTCTGGAGGACATGGAAGGAGGAGAACATACGGTCGGCGGAGGGGAGACAGAGACAAGGGCAGAGGCAGAAGAGGGCCGGCGAGGGCCAGCAGAGGGCGGAACGAGGCGTCAACTAATAGCAGCTATATGCCCCCTTCCATGCTTCGCCACGTGCGGGACGTACGGTAGCTCTGAAGCCCTGTCAGTAGTGTCATCGACCTCCCCGGCCGGGTGCGCTCCAGCTGTCACCACCACTACAAACTCCTCCATCCATGCGCGCCTTCCAACCTTCCGCGACGGCCCCGATAACGTCCTGCGCCCGCCAGCTGCTCGAGCACTCGTCCGTCGCATTCATGCCCTCGACGTGAACAGAGTGCGAGAGCCGCAGACGGTGCCAAATGATGCTATTCCCGGGAACTCTCCCAGGCGCGCCATCGAGGAGGGACTCGATCGACCCTTTCTCGCGGTGATCTCCGCCCTCTTCCCATGTCGTCGACGTTCCAGCGTCCGCCTTTCGACTTTCGTTCCCTGGCCCTGCAGCGCCCGACAGTTCGAACCGCCGTTCATTCATATCATATCATACCACCCATCATCGCAGCCCCTCCGTCCGCGGACTCGTCCCCGCTTCTTCCCATTCATGGGCCGATACGGCGGTGTTGGGGGCGCACACACTGGCTCCCGCAACGCTAACGAGTACAGTACGCACGCCGGCGTATCGCCACGCCGCGGATCCTTGGCGGCACTCAAGCCGCGCGGGTTGAGTCCCTGTCAATAAACCCGGTCAGGGACGCCCTGCTGAATGGTTTGAAACGCACTGACACCCGCGCAGAGACCATGGATGATGTCAAAGGGGCTGGTCCGTTGCAATGGGGTGTCCTGGCTGGTCCACGAGACGCACCTTCTTTGAGAGGTGGAAGGCCGACGGCGGCAGCGTTGGCGATAAATAGGCCCGCCTGCTTGGCGTTCATCGCAGATAGGATGTGGGCGCCTATCTAATCGTTTTGAATGATCGATATAGACGATCGAGATCTGCGCGGTTGAGGTCAAGTTGTGGCGTCGAATTTTGCGCGTCGGCGACTGCAACTGCGACGCGCTCCTGAATCCTCTCTCTGTCAGCTTGGCCGGTTCTCGCAGCGGTGCGAATCACTTCAGAGAACCGTACGCTATCCTCTCTCGGACACGTATCCTGTCTCTCCGCAGGCACCGGATCTCATCGCAATCAGGCTTCGGGTCTCAACCACACCGGCCAACCTAGACGCGACTTCTTCTGCAATCCGACATATCCGGCCATTCACCCACCGCAACAGAACAGAACCACAGCCATCAGCACTATACTCAAGAATGACCGACACCATTGATCTCTCGTCCAACCCGTTCGTGCCGCCTGCCAACGGCCGCTGTCTCATCAACGAGCTCCCGTCCGAGCTGCTCTCGCACATATTCACCCTCGGCTGGACGCCCGAGCGCGACGACGAGCCCGACGGGGATGACTTTGAGGACGTAGACTCGGACGACGGCACGTACTCGAGCATATCCTCGGACGACAGCGCAAGCCACCACTCGAAGACGCCGGAGGAGGAAGAGGAGGAGAAGGAACGTAGGCTGCCGTTCAACGTCCTCGTCTCACACGTCTGCGAGCGGTGGCGCGCCGTCGCGCTCGAGAACCCCCTCCTCTGGTCGCACATCCGCTTCGTCGGCAACCCGCCGTACGAGCGCGCCACGACGTATCTCGCAAGGGCAAAAGAGGCGCCGCTCACGATCACCATCGACCGCACCGTCGAGGACGAGGACGACTTCTCGATGTCGGAAGACGGAGAGTTCAACCCGGAGGACAACGACCCGGACCTGAGCATCATCGGCGGGATCATGGACGTCATCACCCCGCACGTCGCGCACTGGCAAGCGCTCCAGATCATGGTCTCCTTCTACCCGCACATGCACCGCGCCCTGCAAGCCCTCGGCGCCGCCGGCCCCGCGCCGCTGCTCGAGGTCCTCCAGCTGTACCACTACGAAGACACCGACGAGCACCTCACCTTCAAGAACCCCGAGCTGCGCGAGCAGCCGTTCGTCCTCTTCAACGGCGTCGCGCCGCGCCTCGCGCAGGTCGCGCTCTGGGGCGTGCACGTCCCCTGGTCCAAGGACGGCGCACCGTACCTCACCGGCCTCACGGACCTCGAGCTCGCGTACCACGCGCGCGACGTGCGCCCGGGCTTCTACGACTTTGCGCGCATCCTCCGCGCCTCGCCCGACCTCCGCTCGCTCACGCTCTGCCTCTCCTGTCCCGCGGGCGCGCCCACCGAGTGGCCGCACGCGGGCATGCCCGAGGTACCCCCTGAGGAGGGCGCGATGCAGGTCGACCTCGACGCCGCCGCCCCACTCGTCCTCCCGAAGCTCACCGACCTCGTGCTCGCGTACCTCGAGCCCAAGGTCCTCCTCTCGCTCCTCCCCCGCCTCGCCCTCCCCGCGCTCACGTCGCTCGCGCTCGATCTCGAGGAGGACGACTACACGGACGTCCTCGCGTACCTCGCTTCCCCGCGCTCCCTCCCGCACCAGTTCTCCTCCTTCTCCTCCTCGTCCGGCCCGGCCTCGCTGCTGAGCGGGCCCGGCGTCGCAGGCGGCCCGCCACGCGAGACGCGCTCGCTCCTCTCGAACCTCACCTCGCTCAAGATCGCGAGCCTGCCCGCGAACGAGGCGGTCGTGCGCGACGCGTACAAGCAGCTCGACAAGCTCGTCGCGCTCAACCTGAACGTCGCGTACCTCGGCGACACCTGGCTCGACCTGCTCTTCCCGCAGCCGGACGCGAGCGGGCGCACGGACGCGGGCGAGCTGCTCCTCCCCCGCCTCGAGTCGCTCACCACGACGGGCGTGGACGGCCTGCGCATGCGCGAGCTCGTGGAGGCGCGCACGGCGCGGGGGAAGCCGTTACGGACGGTGCTGATGAACCAGGACGACGACGTGACGATGGAGGACGAGGAGTGGCTGGGGAAGCATGTGGAGCGGTTCGAGTTCTTCGAGGGCTCGGACGAGGAGGAGGTCGAGATGCTCGAGGAGATCTTCGAGGACGACGAGGACGGCGATTGGGAGGACGAGGACGAGGACGAGGATTTCGACGAGGACGATAACGGCGACGACTTCGAGGACGAGATCGTCGTGACGTTCTGAGGGCGCGGGGCGTTTGCTCGGACAGCCACTGTGCGGCGTCGGAAGGGACTTGTGCAGACCGGGCGCGTCAAAAAGTAGATAGAAGTCAGACTGTAGGTCACTGAAACAAGAGGTGCTGCATATTCCACAGAGTAATACATGGTACACATTAGTAGCTGTCTATAGAATACAAGGTACAAGTCTATAAACACAAACGAGCGACAGGGTGCGGATTTTGGTGAGGGTCCGTGGACGTGGCGGCGTGATCCAAAGTAGAGAGACGGAGGGGAGGGAAACAAGAACAGATGTGATGCGGATGGAATGAGCCATAGAGTGGGGGGATGTCATGTCGAGTCGCGGTCGTCCTCGTCTTGCACCACAACGGGCACTTTTGCAGAGCCAAGGATCACGTCCGGCACGCCCTCCTCCTCAGCGTCCTCCCACCCCTCCGTGCTCCTCGCCTTCCCCTTCCCGCCATCGCTCAGCCGCACTCCCGCTCCCACACCCACCGCAGGGGACACATACGCGGAGCGATGCGGGTTCGGCATGGCGATGATCACCGCCACCTGCACCTCCGCCGCACGCAGGACCGGGTCGCGCTGCTCGAGCGGGATCGGGGGTGATGGTGGGGTGTCTGATGCGGGCGGCTCGGTGCGCGCGGGTGGGGCGCGCGCTCGCCGGAGGCGCATCCGCGGGAGGACGAGGTTCGCGTGCTCGAGGGCGCGGAGCAGGTGCAGGCCGCTGCGCGTGGCGTTGACGGACGGGGTGGATTCGCTCTTCGGGAGCGGGTCCAGCCCGGGTTTCTCGGCGGTGACGCTGGCTGAGACGGGCTATGCAGCGGCGAAGCCTGCTGTTTGAATGCAAGCTACAGATGGACGAGGTAGGGGGGCTTACCATCGTCTCCTCCCACCGTCCGTCCTGCGGACTTGATGTGGAAAAGAAGGGGGGGAGGACGCTCACGTCGTACAGCACAGGTCGCCTGAGCTTCCGTCGAGGACTTCGTCCACTTCCGCCAGGACCGTCGTCCGTCGGTGAGAGCAGCACGCCCGCTGCGATAGCCTCCTCCAGACGCCGACGGAAGCGGCGGCGGAGGAATATACCACGCATGATGATCGCGGAAGAGATTGCGAGGAGGAGGAAGAGAGTCGCGAGGAAGGTGAATCTGAAGAGAGAAGGGCGTGGGCCAGATTCGTTCAAGATCGGCATCGCGGTCAACGGTGCCATGGTCGTGGGGGGCGGAAGGACGTGAGTTCATGCGGACAGTATATGAAGAATACGAGGAAGACAGGCGGGAGCGCAGTCTGCCAGTACGCCAGGGCAGCGCGCATGTAAATGTCCGATCGAGGTGGGATAGATGGGGCCAAACGCGACGCAAGTTCACGGCGCAGATGCGCCCCAGCCGTCTGTCTTCACTGCATAGATTATAGGAATAGCACTCACAAGTACAGCGAAGAGGAAGGCGGGCCTGGCTCGCCTGCAGCAGGCGAGGTCGATGCCGCAGCGCCATCCGTGGTCGGAGATGGGAAGAAGGCGGAGTTGCTACCATTCAGGGTGCTGCTAGACGACGTCGGGAAGCTGGAGGTGGAGTTGGTCGATGTGGGGGAGTGAGTGGGGGACGACGAGGACGAGGACGAGGACGAGGAGCCTGTCGAGGAGGACATGGTGGTGGGGGAGCGCAGAGACTGGGAAAGAAGAGATCAGAGGAGGACGGAGTGCATGGCATCCGGGGAACCAGGACGTCGACAGGAATAGCCTACACTAGTTACATAGTAGGGAGGGTAAGTAAGCGGCGGCTGTAAGCCTGAGCTGCACTCACATTGCCTCATAGGTTGCCGTGTGTAGACGCCCACCGTCGATATCATATCCCATGTCCGCAGCTATCTCCACCTTCCGCACAACACTCTCGCGGAATGACCGCTCTCGCCGCCCATCGTTTTCGGGCCTGAAGCTGTGATGATATTCATTGTCGAACAAGTCATGTTCATCTTATATACCTGCATGGATTGAAACAGGGGCCCGCCACGAAGGGATCTCACACTCCGGCGGCTTTCCAGCAAGCGCCCAAAGTCGATTCTACCCAATTTCGGGCGCTTGTGTGGTCCTCCCACTTTCATTGCGTCTCCGCGAGCTGTGATATACCCTCCACCTCCAGCCTCTGCATATTCTATTCGCTGCCAATCGTCGGACTGCGGAGAGCTTACGTTCTGTAATGGCATCTCAGAATCAGGGCAGCGCAGTACCCAGAGGTACAAAACGCAAGCGGCCGACAGGCGAGAAGCCCAAAGGACGACCCGTGGTTAAACGCGAGACTCCTGCAGAGCTCATCCCAAAGAAACTGGTGTGTATCTCACTTGAGAACCGTTCTGTCTTAGCGCAGGCTGAGCGTGCTAAGTATGTGATAGCATCACGGTGTGCATGAGGTGCGGAAGGCGGCAAAGAAGGCGGTCGCGTTCGAGCTTCGGAAGCTGGTGAAGCGGCTTAAAACCGCACGGTATGTCCTGACAGTGTTCAGTTTTGAGGAGCATGGCTGATAATCGCTGTCTATACAGAGGAGAGAAGCCAAAGAAAGGGAACGTCAAGTTGGACGACCCGGCAGAGCTCGAACGCCAACTCGAGATACTCAAGGTGCGAGGGCTAGGTCAAACGCATTCCTTCTCCGCTCATATCTAGCGGCAGCACCTCGACCATGAGCCTTTCGCGAATACCACTCTCAAGACCAAGATCCTTAAAGGACAAGCTGCTGTCCGCCAACGAAGACGTCAACGCTGCTGTTACAGAAAAACTGTCCGAGAATCTGGTGCAGCCTCAAGAACCCGGTTCTTCCGCTGCAAAAGTCCATGCTCGGATACTCAGCTCGAAGACGATTGCGGACGCTGTGCATGCTGTTGTGGAGTCGTTGCGAGAGATCGTCGACCCTTCATTAGCGAAATCCAAGGCGAAGGCGCGCTCGCAGGAGCCAGAAGGCGAAGACGAGGAAGGTGATGAGGAAGACGCGGGCATCGACGTAGATGATGCCCCCGCCAAGGGCAAGAAGGCGCGTCTAGCAGCTCCCGACGAGTCTGACGAAGAAATAGAGGAAGACGCGGGCAGCGGTAGCGAGGCGGAAGTGGACGACGCAGGCTGGGAGTCTGGAACTGTCGACGGAGACGAGGATGGCGCAGGATGGGAATCTGGGACCGTGGACGACGGCGACGATCCTCGCGTCGCAAGCGGCTCAGACGGAGAAGAGAGCGGTAGCGACGATGATAGCGAAGATGACGCCTGACGAGGACGGCGATTCGCCTGCCGAAAAGCCCAAAGTCAAGGCACCTCCCTCCAGCTCCAGGGACCCGAAAGGGAAAGCGAAGGCGATCGGCGCAGAGTCGACGTTCCTGCCCTCGCTCTCCGTCGGCTTCACGCGCGGCGACTCGGACGCGTCCGACCTCTCAGAGGCGGACGCAGAGGCCGCCGCCGCCGACTTGCCGCGCAAGAACCGTCGCGGCCAGCGCGCGCGCAGAGCGTACGTAGCTTCCCTCTTCTTCCTTGCCCCCTTCCATTCCCTTCACTGCCCACACCTCTCTCATCCTCTTCTGCATACACTCGCGATCTCCCCATGATGCTCGCTCGTGATCCGCACTTCCGCCGCGCTGGGCTAGCATGCTGACTTCTCGTTACGCTTACAGGATCTGGGAAAAGAAGTACGGCAAGAACGCGAACCACGTCAAGAAGCAGCGTGAGGAGTACGCGTACATCCACGGCGACCGACAGCGGCATGGCAAAGGGCAAGGGAAAGGGCGGGATGCGCGAGAAGGGGGCAAGCCAGGTGCCCCGCCGCGCGGCAGGGGTGGCGCACAGGCGCACAGAGGGCCTTTTGGTGGTGACCCGCCTCAGCGGCCGCCCGCGGATAATGGGTGGCCGAAGAAGCAGGCTAATGCGGGTGCGGGCCAGGGTGGCGGCGGGAAGAAGAGTGACGATAAGCCACTGCATCCGTCCTGGGAGGCCAAGAGGAAGCTAAAGGAGAAGCTCAACCCGAGCATCATTCCCGCGCAGGGCAAGAAGATCAAGTTCTCGTAGCTCGTGTTCATGTACAGTTCCCTGCGGTTCTATCGCCATCTCTGCTATCGCATGTCGTGGGTTGAGTTAACGATGACTGCACAGAATCGCGAGGTCTTGTGGAAAGCAGAGACAAGCATAGATATATTGTGAGAATCAAGGACGTGCTGGTACAACGATAGATGAAAGCAAGGTATATACACAAGACGATGAGAGCAGGTGATGGTGATGGTACAGCGTGCTACAGGTATGGACATAAGGAACCTCTAGATGGACAATGAGGTAGAGGGACCTGCAATGAAGACAACAAGAAAGCCCAGAACAGCATAGACGATGGATGAACTGCACAACATACACATGCCGCGCCTCCTCACCCGCCTCTGGAGCACGAATGTCGCTTAAGCCTGCCGTTCTGCAGTCGACAGTCCCGCGAGCACCACATCTCGCCGCACTTGGGACAGCACGGGAAGTTCGAGCCGTGCTTCCCGCACGTCGCGCACGAGCTCTGCGTGTTGATCATGGACGTACGCTCGAGGCCCTCGAGCACGGGATGCAACGACTCTGACTTGCGCGCCACGGGCAGCGTGGCGACGGTGTGGACTGGCGTGGCGGGTCCCGCCGAGGAGGGGGCGGTAGGGAAGTATTCTGAGCCAGTGTATGATGAGGGGGTGCGGCAGATGGAGGGTATCGTCGTGGACGGGGGGTCGATAGGAGACGATGTGGATACTGGCCGCCTACGCTCGCTCGGCGCCCGGCCATCGAAGCGACCCAGCGTCAGCCGCAGCGCAGCGCGAGACGATGCGGGCAGGGACGAATACGTGCGCGGACGTTCTGCACCGCGAGGGGACAGAACGTTCAGGAGAGATTGCCGCGTACTGTCGCTGCCCGTCACTATGAACGAGCCGAGCGACTCCGAGTCCTCCTTCTGGGCCCGCACAGGGGCGCCGGGGGTCACGACCGAGGAGAGCATAGAGGGGATACGGGGACGAGGACGAAGACTCGGACGGGAACCCGCGGCTGCAGAGGACGCCGCTCTCGCACGATGACGAGGGTGTGGATGAGGAGGGATCGCCGCCTGCGCCGCCGAAGAGTCCGCATCGCTTGGGCTCGCCGACGGCGGTGGTCGACCTGGCCCGAACATGGGTCTGTGGCTTCGGGGATTGTGTAGAGGGCTCAGGCAGTCGGGCCTGCTGCCGGACTGCCTCCGCGGCGTGGGAGGTGGCAGAGGATGATGCATCGCGAGAGGAGGAAGAGTTGGAGGAGGACGAGGAGGACGCTCTCACCCCTGGTCCCGGCGCGGGCGGGGCCGCAACGGGAGTGGCTGATTTCTGGGCTGGCATCGGGGCAGCCTCGGAAGATACGACGCGCAGTGTGCTTGGTCTGCTCTTGCTGCGGACGCTAAGGAAGCTGTCGAAGGATGGCTGCGAGCGAGTGTGAGGAGAGCCGTACTTGTGGTAGTAGGAGGATGAGATTGCTTACCCAGCGATAGCGACCCTGAGCCTGCTGCGAGCTCGCATGGTCATTATGTAGCTGGTGCGGATGCAGTGCTGTCTCGCAGACGGTGGTCGCCATGATTTAGTATTTGCGGGGGCAGAGAACAAAGCTCGAGGCGAGGCGAGGGTGTATTTATGAGGACAATCGCCGAGGAGACGAAGAAAGTCGTTGTCACACGAGCGAGTACTTATGCTCCGGGCGCTTGAAGGTTCTGCGCAACTTTTGTGCAGGTACAAATGGGCGCCTGTTGCCGTTCCTGGATGGGATCGCGCGTGTCACCGTTTTGCCGCCAGCGTGAACGTTCTCGACCGATCGCACTTGTCCTCTACCGCCGGCTGTGGACAAGAATCAGCTGCGATCGATGCTGTGGCGGGGAAAAGGGCGAAGAGTCTAAGAGCAACGAGGTCGGGTTCGAAGAGGGTCCTCCAGCAATCCATCCAAGCATATATATCATATCGTCGGTCGTCGGTCGCTCCAAAGACTCCAAATCTCCAACATGGCTCCCGCGATTCCCGATGCTCCAGCCTTATCTGTAACGCCCTGCGTACGTACAAACTTCCCCGCTTCTAGCCCTGAGACGTGTCGCCCATCATAGACGTCGTAGACACGTCCGTGAACGTAATCCTATTGGCAGGAAAGTGGGCACACGACCATCCAATTCACCGATGCCGCAGCCACCCACCGGACTGCCGTGAGCATCTGAGCACTCACACTTCCCAAGGTGCTCAGTCCACCCTGAAACAGGCGGCTCATTCAATACCAGGTCAGTTCCGTCGTCGTCGCACGGTGCATGATGTTACGATTCGGTCGAGTAGCGAATCCTGTCGGCTACGCGACTTTTTGCCGTATGCTTCTTCCCCAGCTTCTCCATGGGACCCTTGAATATGCGGAAGCCGCGATACCCTCCTGCGGATGACCATTGAGGGTACGGTGCCGAGGTGAGGGCCGTTCGGCCACCCGCTCTATGGGAATACGGATGTCTTTCAGCTCGCGAACGTCACATATGAATAGCTTGCTGGGTATAATACGACCTGCAGGTACGAGTCATATGGTCTCAAAGCGCGCTTCCATTGACATGCTGATTGACCCCCATTGTCCAAATATTCGTGCAAACCTCGAGTCTTAGGCCAAAGTTTGAGATCTGATTGCGCCAGGAACTGGCGGTGATAATCCACGAGTTGGCTTCTCAACTTTCAGAGGAGGCAAAGCAAGACGTCACAGACGTCAGCATATTGTGATCCCAGGCTACGTTGCGCCTGCCTAGGATGCTTCAGGGATGATCAGTGAGTTCAGCGCTGCTGTCTCAACCTTCGTTCCCTTCAATGCAGTGTCTTCATTGTTGTATACAGATGCCCGAGCCTCCAGAGAGCTGCCATGCTGAAGTAGCGTATGCTTGATCAGCGACTCACTGTCCTCATGACTGATGTCGCTGAGTTCATCGGTCAATGGTGTGTCAACATGACGTTCAAGCATACCGTATATTCGCACATATGCCCCACGCAGGTGCAACGCACCAAGATTAGCTCTAACACCCACTCTAGCAAGGTAGGCATGCGGCAGTGCTACAATACGACAGGGCTTTAGAATCATCCCAACATCCTGCTTCTCTCTTCAGAGGTACACACTCTGCCCGTCTCCGTATTTGAAAAGAAAAGAGACCTCTTCCGCCGTGAACACTCAACCAGAGCGCACACATGGCATGTGCTACAATCTCCTCAACGGTGATCCGGGGCAGTGCACAGTCCAGCGTGAGACAGAGGAAGCACTGATCGTCGGATTTATTCCCCGATCCTAGGATGCTGCGGGCCTCGTAGAGCTGGTGTTGTGCAGTTATATCAGCGCGACTTGGCCTTTGATTCCGCCCCACGCCCACGAAACACTAACATGGCAGCGTTGATCCCACCTCAGGCCCCGCTCCGATGGAACCATACTCCTGCAGATATCCTTCGACTGACCAAAGAAGCGATCGCAGAATATCGCGCCGTAGAAGATCGCGTTGCTGCTCTGGCACCCGCGGAGTGTACGTTCGAATCGGTGAGTGGCTATCCCATCTCACTCGCGTATGTGACGTTGACTGTTCGACGCTAGGTTTTCGTGAGTCTCCTGCTACGCTTATGTTTTACTCTATTAGCGGATCTCAGAGCTCTCACACAGCTTGCCCTCGCGTTAGCTTACGCGAAACGGCAGTCCATCGTCGGGCCTTTGGAATTCTACCAGAATGTGTCGACATCTCAAGCGCTCCGTGACGCGTCGACCGAGGCGGAAAGCCTGATTCGGGACTTCAGAACCGACTCTTCCATGCGCCTCGATGTCTTCCGTGCGCAACAGGCTGCACAGAAGAGCATCAAGGAATCTGGCAAGATCCTCTCCCCTGAAGAGCAGCGGCTTGTGGACAAGGTTATCTCGGATGGCGCGCGCGCTGGTTTGGCATTGCCAGATGCTGAGCGAGAGAAGCTGACCGAGCTGAAGAAACAGCTGGAGCAGGCCTGCGTGGAGTTCAGTGTAGGCAAAGAAGTTCATGCCGACGTAACGTTGACCTGCTCATATTCGCACGCTGCCTTCAGAAAAATGTCAACGAGGAGAAGGTCTGTGGACATTTCAGGATTGTAATGACGATTGAATCACAAGTGCTTATTCTTGTACGACTCTACATTAGGGCATCGTAACCTTCAGCCTGGAGGAGCTGAAGGGCGTACCGCAAGATGCCATCTCTGGGTTCAAGAAGCGCACTGAAGGCGACAAAGAGCATCTATGAGGTGACGTTCAAATGACGGACTTCGGCGTTGTCGTACGTGCATCTGCTTCGCGCTTTCTCTAACCTATCTTTCACGGCAAACCCTCAGAATGGGCGTGCTGAGATCCCTGAGACGCGGCGTGTCTTGTACGAGGCTTTCGAGAATCGGGTCGCTGTGAACGTGCCCGTTCTTGACAAAGTACTCGACCTCCGCCGTCAGATCGCGACACTCCTGGGTTACGAGACTTGGGCGGACTATGCTACGGAGGTTAAGTTGGTGAAGACGGCTCAAGGTGTAGAGAATGTAAGCCTCCTTTCTGGCGGCACGCATAACCCTATTCATTTTGACCATAACATCACCCAGTTCCTCAACGACCTTCAACAAAGGTTGCGCCCAGCCGGTCTCAAGGACCGGGCGGCGATACTTGCTTTGAAACAGAAAGAATGCGAAGAGAAAGGGTATCCTTTCGACGGCGAACTCTATGCGCATGACTACAACTACTACAGTCGCCATTACGTCGAGCAGAGCCTGAGCTTGGACAGCGAACTCCTCAAACAGTACTTCCCGGTTTCCCATGCTGTTTCCGTCACAATGGAGATCTACCAGGAACTGCTGGGCCTCAAGTTCGTAGAAGTCGATGGTGCTAACACATGGCATCCAGGTGGGAAGGCTCCCTGTCTGTCCGACATGTTCGCTCGCTCACAGGTCTGTAGACGCGCGAGTGTTCGCAGTGTGGGAGAAGGATGCTACGGATGAGTCTGGTTTCGTCGGGTACTATTATATTGACCTTTATCCCCGCGGTATGTTGGATTATCTTCTTATGATGTGCGAATCGTGCTGAATGACGGCAATACCAGAGAGCAAGTTTCCTCACGCCGCTGTCTGGCCAATCATACCTGGTTATGAGAAAGAGGATGGCGCTCGCAATTATCCTGTTGCCGCCATCGTCGCTAATCTCTCCAAACCTACTCCGGACAAACCTGCGCTGATGAAACACTTCGACGTGAAGACCTTCTTCCATGAGATGGGGCACATCTTTCACGAACTCCTGAGCAGGACGAAGTTCGCGCGCTTCCATGGCACGACGGTGGCTGGTGATTTCATGGAGGCACCATCGCAGATGCTTGAGAACTGGTGCATTTCACCCCGGGTTGACTGAGGAAGCTGCGAGGCTGAACCTGATCTTAGGTGCTTTGAACCCAAGGTCCTTACTCGTATGTCCTAGCCACTATGAAACTAAGAAGCCTTTGGACACGGAGTTGGTAGACAAGGTCATCCGGAGGTGAGTACGTCCAGGATTATGCCATACTGCGTGCTCACAGCGCTCCTCAAGCCGTTATGTGAACGTCGGCATGTTCAATCTTCGTCAAATCACGTACGCTATGTTCGATCTCCAGGTGCACATGGCCAAGGGTAAGTTCTCTTCCGGCAGACCTGATGAGCGCATTCATTGACTCTAGGTGGTTCGTGTTCAGAGCGCATAGACTGTACCAAGTTGTGGTGCGACTTGCGCGAGTCGATCAGCCTCCTCAAGAGTACCAAGTACCTACCCGGACATGCAGGATTTCAGCACATCATCGGCGACTATAATGTCGGTTACTACGGGTGAGACGCAGACATAACAAACGCCGTGTTGCCCCCTTGCTAAGTCGTCAAACTATAGTTACTTCTACTCGGATGTCTTCGCCGCGGACATGTACGCAACAGTGTTCAAGGACGACCCCCTCGATCCCGCCCGCGGCGGCCAATACCGAGAGAAAATATTGCTGCCAGGCAGCAGCAAAGACGAAATGGATATGCTCAAGGTGCGATCAGGTTGCCATGGATCATTGTAAAGCTTCTATGGCCATCTGGTCATTGGCACTCATCAAAAACCCGCAGGATTTTCTAGGCCGCGAGCCAAACTCGGAGGCCTTCGTCAAGCAACTGTTTGGTATGGATAGCGCTTGAAATGTGGATCATAAAACACTGTAGTATATATTCTGTGTACATGGAATCAAGTGAGATCCGGAGATCCTGTCACCGGGTTGGCATCAGCAGTAGGGCTGTATCTAGTCCTTCATACTGAAACTCTACTCTATATGACGCCGTCCAAGACTTTAAGCAGTCGCCATACGTCCATGGCAAGCGTGGGCGGCACCGCGTTGGCCTTGCAGCCTGCACTGGCGCGAGCACCATCTCTCGCCACATTTGGCGCAGCTCGGGAAGTTCGACCCAGTGCGGTGGCAATGCACTGCATTTGCTGTCTACCTCTGAAGCGAGAGGAGCGCTCGAGGTCGTCCAGGGTGGGGAGCAGCTCGTGCGCGAGAATCGACTGCGTCTTCGGGGTCGCGGGTGCCTCAGACGACGATGCCGTGTCGAGGGAGTCGATCGAGGGGGCGGGACTGGTAGAGCGCGCAGAAGACCTTGTACGAGAGCGGTGCTCCATGGCAGAACGGGGTGGGGAGGAAGTAGAACTGGAATCAGGCGAGCGCGAAGCGGGGACGCGATCGTGGAAGAAGGTACGGGTAGGTGCGCGTGACGGACGCTCCTCCACAGGCGTTCCGCCCACGAAGGCGAGCAGCGCGTTGCGCGCCGAAGAGAAGTAGGTGTAGGTTGCCGTCGCGTCGTGGTTCTCCAGATCGATGGAAGATAGGGCGGGGCTCTTGGGCGGGATGGGGAGGGTAGGACTCGTGATCTCAGACATTCTAGGCGAAGACATGGTCCGTCCTCGCTTGTGCACAGGTCGCGTCTGGACGGCGATATTCGGACGGCGAGCGGCACCTAAGGGCGAGGCACTAGCTTTGTCATACTGTGTAGAAGGTTCAGTGCACTGGATCACATATGAGGCGAGGCAGCACTGACCGCTTTCGATGACGAAGGCGCTTTTGTTTCCTTCGATCTGGTCGAGGCATGGCGTGAGTGGCCATGAGGATGCGGCGAGGTACCTATCCAGAATGGGTTAAGCCACATTATAGCTAGCGTGGCATACTATATACACTCACCTCTGCAGCATAGATGCGTCGACTCTACGTCGGCACCAATCTCCCGAAGGAAATCTTCAAAATGGCTCCGGACCGTCGCGGTACCGGGCCAAGTATGGGAGGCGCGCTTTAGAGGGCAACAATACCAGTCAGTGGAATTTCGACGTGGATACACAAAAGCATAGTCTCACCTTAGGGAGTCGGACGAGGCAAGTGCATGACAGTGGTGGAAGCCATGTCGGTGACGATGGAGAAGCTTGAGCGTCGAGTGATTCGAAGGATCGTAGGAAGTAGCGGGGCGAGCTTGGACGGACAGTCTGTGCACATAATATACCTCCGCGAACAGAAGGGCGAATCTAGGATGTGCGTAGGCTTTGATCACACGAGCTGCTCCGAGCTAATGCCCCGTGTCATAATAGAAGCTACGCGTCGAGCGGTGGCTTTCGGCAGAACTGCGGGCATGCCTCAACGGTGGCTGCGATAAGCCACATACTGCGGCGACTGGCTCTGCAAGGCAACTGTACAGGGTGCATTGCCGTGCTCGGGCGCACGTCACAGTGGTTGCTATACAGCAAGTGAGGAAATGAGGGACCATGCCAGGGTTCGGCCTGGGACTCCCCGTCGTGTTGTCGACATGCTTAGCGAGAATCCGCTCATCATCGCCCTAGCATGCCAGTCACTCGTCAGGCGAGCATTCGAGAAGGGTAGCCATCCAATGGTCAGGAGGCATCATGCAGATTTGAGTTCAAGGTAGGTTGCGATTCGCATAGCTGGTGATGGTGCTGAACAAGTCGCCACGCCGTGACATGCACGCCCCGAATGTCTCTGGACGTCACGCTAGCGCGAATCATGTTCCTTTTGGACGTACATGTTGTCCGCCGTGGCCTCCTGCAAATCCACAACGTCTAAAGCTCAACCTCGTATATTCTTCGGGACCGGGTTCCTAGGCCGACCTCAGTAGCAGATGATGAGGATGCTTTAGAGAAAATTTTCATCCGTTCTCTTCTCCAGCCCCGCTGTTTGGAGCATAACAAACTATATCCAACAACTTCTGAAGCCTTTGGCTCAGCTGGACCCGTCCACAGTATCATTTTTACGTACAGCAACGCACTGGGAAGGCGAAACCCTAATGACCTGTGTAGCTCGTGTGACTCTGTGCACATGACGATATTCGGTGAATCGGTGCTCGCACAGAGGCCTGGATTTTGTGAAAGGTGCGGAACCCCTCCTGCTCCTCGAGCACGCTATTCTGAGCGCAGGAGTAGACACTCGGCAATTCATCTGACACTGGTCTTGTGCTCCACGACGAGCAACGAGAGACGGCTCAGCCTCGAGAGCTCTCGTGTTCGCAGCGCAAATCATGAACTTCTTGTCCTGCGGCTCAGCTTCAGCGAACACGCCCCTCGGTCGCGCGCATTCATTTGTCATGAAATTCCGCGCGATGGCCGCCACATACCATGAAGGCGATTCTAGTGCCCTGCGCGCCACCGAATACCACGGCAAGTGATGTTCGCAGACCTGGAGAGACGCCTGAGAAAGTCGACGGTGCCCATGCTCAAGCGATCGCGCCCCGGTGCGGATAGGCCGCAGCTCTTCCGACGTGAAGCTGAGAGCAAACGTTTATGAGATCGTCGCAATACGAAAATGCTCGTGCCTCACGATACTTGATCAATACCTACTCGTGGCTGGTTCCTGAACGCAACTGGGGAAGGTGCGTGTCTGCTATCTGGTGACAATCCCCCGCTATCGCTGACATTCAGTTCACGGATAAGATTGTGGGGGAGCACGGACATCTCCAGAAACATCATCTCCGGGCATTCTCCCGTTGGATAGCGAGTGTTTCGCATCGTGGAGGCTAGGTGAGACAATGGTCGGTTGTGAAGCTGATCCTTCGTCATCGCGTTCTAGATTTGCCTGCAACAGGAACTTCAATGAGGTATTGACGAATGACACTCGTGTAGCTCCTTCGGCGCATGCAAGACGATGCTCACCGCTTTCTAGTAGCGCCACAGCGTACTGGGTCGCCAGCACGCCGTGGAGCCTGACGAACGTGCGCACTCGCTGCTCTTCCATCTGGAGTAATCCCTGCCTGACCTACTTCACTTCGTTCACAGAGAATGACCAGACATTGCGCTCCTCTCAATAATCGTAGGATCGCCGACCATTCGTCTGTGCAGCTTCCTATCGTGCGTGCCCACTTCGTGCTTCATGGCACTGTGGCAATGGTCCTATTCGGACTCTCGCTCATGTCCTGAGCTCTAGACCATCTGTCAGGCTCCTCACCACTCGCGTCGCTTACCTGGAAGGCCATCCAGGGAACTTGCCACACTGAGCAAAAGAATGCCACATACCTGCGGGCATGCCATCTACGTCACAACGACCCCTCTGTGAGATCACTGGCTTCTGTTTTCATTTCCGAGGCTGTGAGTTCCTTCCGCTGTGATGGGAGGGCCGATATGGCGAGCACTATTCCACAATTGCAAGCTCCTGAAATACAAGGTCAGTAGCCTCTCTAATTGGCAACAGGGCGCATCAAGTGGGTGTTAGCTAGAGTACTATGTCGAAGTGCACGTAGAGCAAGTTTTGTTAGTTCAGTGTGACCACTCGCAGTGCAGCAATTGGTGGGTACATCATGACAACCTGGCTATCCCCCTGTTTCGCCACACGCACTAGTCGGTCGAGCTGAATACGCTCCTGCGGCGGATCGTGCAAATACGCGTGGTTGTCGAGAGCCATGGCGGGAGCCGAGGGTGAACGGTCAGCCTCCATCTATGAATCGATGAGAGACGCCTGAGACGTTCATTTCCCCTGCGTACCTGTACCCAAAACCAGCGCTGATGTCTTGATTTTGCCACAGTGCCCACCACTTGGTGCGAGGTCGACCTGCGTAGCAGGTCTGATGATGGAGTGCTAGTGCAGGATTTGGCCGAAGTGGGCGCACGAAGCCGGGCGGGCCTTCTTACTGCCTTCATCCGCATGCCCAACACGCTGTGGCCATGATCGTACGTCGACGGGAGCGGCGACCCTGAGCCCAGGGAATTAGTGGCACAAGACCAGTCTGCGTGCCGTTGACTACGCATTGCCCCCGTTGGTGTGCTGCTGAGAGCCCCTTCAAACAGAGCCACTTCTACCTGTGAAGCAGAGTAAGTGAACAACTGTAGACAGACCTCCTGCCAGTGGATAGCGGTCACCCTCACATGGACGCGGTTGCGAACGCTTCTCACATACGAGCCGACGACATGTGGTAACCCTACAACTAAGATATGCTGTATGAGATGCCCAGAGCAGTCGACGAAACACTGCAACGCGGAGAGTAGAGCCTACCTCGGTCAGCCACAGCGGCGCGTTGCGAGAGCTGTCGACACGCGACGCGACGGTCACGTGCCAGTTCAAAAGACATTGCCGCCTGCCGTGGAAAGTGCATGTTGTGCTGCTACGACTGTGGCTGAACGCGTTGCGATCCATTACGTTCGCCGTCGTTTGCTATCATCTATGGATGTGCCTCCTGCTCAGGCATCGGAGAAGGAGCTACCACCCCCGCCACCGCCTCGGCCTGCTCTGATCACTCCTTCCTTGTCGCCTCCTGGCTCTCGTATCTTGCATCGCATCCCTGACCGCCCACCTCCTCCAAAACGCGCGCGGACTTCTGCGACACCTTCGAGCTCTGCGTCTACTAGCTACTCGTCAGAGCAGCACACTTCTCTGTTTGCTTTCTGGGACCAGCTCGCAGAGCGCTACAACAAGTCGCTAGATGAAGACGACATCGTTGATCTCCGGGAGCTGAAGTTCTTAAAGGACCGCGGCGTAACCCGCTCTGCCCCTCAGGTCTACGAAATCGGTTGTTTTACAGGAGCTGGAGAAGGCAGCAGCGAAGCCACCGAGGGCTGAAGAATCAGAAGGAGATGAGGGCGTCCCTGAAGAAGATGGATCCGACGAGCTCGACCTGCTAGGCTCGTTGCAGCGCTACAAGGACAGGCATGTGCCACCCCCAGACGCAACGAACCCTGAGGATGCCGAGGCCTTCCGCGAATTTGAGGAAGCTGAAAGACGCAGGAGGGAGCTGTTTGGTGATGAGGAAGAGGAGGACCCTGCGGATGCTCATGAAGGCGTTGCGCGTGCGGATGCAGCCCCCGACGACGGAGAAGACGCAGACGTGGACGATGAACAGTCTGTTGTTCACTCAAGTTCTTCCGTGACGCATACCGACGACACTGGTGAGGTTGAGCGCGTGCTATCTCCATCCCCAGTGCAGGCGACACCTCGTCGTAAGTCAAAATCCCCTCTACCCCTGGTCGTAGACGATACATCGGAAGATGAACTCGCGACCTGGGAGATTGACGATACTCCAATCCCGCCACGTCGCTCTGTTGCTCCTGCTGCCGATATAATCGACTTGACCTTGTCGCGTTCTCCATCTCCTGTCAGACCACCCCGGGCACGATCACAGTCACAACCCCGTGCACCCAGCCGTACGCCAGCTAGAGCACGCTCCCAATCGCGACCCAAAGCAAGAGGCAATTCACTGTCTCGCGCGCAGAAATCGGCACAAACCCCTCGACGTTTCCCATCCCCTCTGCAACTGCTTACTCCCCCTCGTTCATCCTGCTCTGTTCCTGACCCCTCCCCAACTGCTCACGAGGACCCGATCCGTGATGAGTCGCCCAGCCCGACAATGCCTCGCCCACGACCTCGCTATGTTCCCAAGCCTCGATCTCCGAAGAGTTCACCCAACGAGAGCGGGCTCGAAGGTTCCTCTGCCGAATCTGTCCCGACGTCGCATCTTCCGGAGCCACCGAATTCTACAGTCAAGAAGCCAAAAACTCGTATGCGCGTCGAAGTATTCATCTCACCATCCCTGTCTACGCCGAAGCGGGCGGAGAGAAAGGTTCAAGATGACTCTCCTGAGGTCCCATTGTCTAGGAATCTGTTCTCGCAGCGGAGCAATGTGAAGAGTGCCACCCCTTCTGCAGTTGAGAGGGAGAGTAACAGTTCCTCTCCTGACCCCTCTCCTGTCAAGCCCAAACCCGTCGCTTCCAGCTCCCGGAAGAGTCTACCTCTTCCAGTGGGGACAGTGGAAGAATCTTGCTCGCCTCAGCCTGTACCCCCGAGAGGACGAAAACGCCGAAGGGTATCTTTATCCCCATCCGAGGACGGGATTCCAGAGAAAGCAATTGCTCCGCCCAGATCATTAAGCGTAGGTCCTCGTAAACCATCGCGGCGCACGGTGAAGCGGGCATCAGGCTATCATTCCGACGCCGCTCCTGCGACATCATCGCCCGTACGTTCTAGCGACGAGGAAGGTATGTATTCTCAAGTCCCCGCGTGGTGGCCAGTACTAAGCCACGTCGAACAGACCCTCTTACTTATGAAGATCACTACCGTTCCCGTGCCAAGTCCGAAGCATCTATACCCCCCGTCCCGCTATATCCTCCCATGTATCCTCCATTCCCTCCGCGACAACCTGAGCTCTCCGCCAGCAGCGGCCCTGCTGCTCGAGCAGAAACTGCGCCCTCTCCTCATGTCCCCTACCCGCCCATGGCGCCTCATGCATCTCAAATTATGGCCTGGATGTCGTACTTAATGGCTTCCGGGGCACTACCCCCTCTACCGCCGCCATCGTTGCCACCACCGGGTCCAGGTTTCCATCACAGCATCCCATTCCCGTTTCACGGATACCCTAGCACACCCAACCATGGCCGCCATCATTCACGCCAACCGCACGACCGCACGTTCGGCACCCCGTCATCGGAAGCTGGACCCTCTCATTCATCTGCATATTCTACGCCGGCGCATTATCCGCATGCCTATCCGGCCTGGTTCAATCCGGCGTATTCTAGCGGCACATTACCCCCGTCTTCCCCGATACCTTCCTCCCCCATGGATTCATCTCCCTCGTTGCGTCCCGCGTCGGTACCGCCAGGTCAACGGAGCAAAGCACGAGGGCGTCGCGTTTCGTTCAAACTCGATGACCGTGAACGCCAATTCTCCGCTACGCCGCCCAGAGACGAGCAGAACAGCGACGGGCCCGGAGAGCATGATGACACTCATGTGTCCGACGACCGACACGACCATGCGCGTGGCCGCAGCCGCAGCCGCGGCAAGAGGCAGAATACACCCATGTTACCGAAAAATGGGAAGGGGCAAGGGCAAGGCTCGGGCCGTCTCAACCAGCGACGAATCCGACGACGATGGCGACGGAGAGAGGAAAGAGCCCGCCGAGCGAGCGGTTCCCGATCACGTTCGCCCTCCGCCTCGAGCGCGCACGCCTGGTCCGCCGTCGCGACGCGAGCAGAGCGTGCCTCGCATTTCGGGTACGAGCAAAGAGCAAGGGTCTGTAAAGAAGAAGTGATCGATCTGCCGTTTGTGTGTTTGTGCGCATGTACGACGATGATTGCATTATTGCGAGGGACTGCAGAGATACCGGTCCGTAATCTTATTAGTTATCTCCGACGCTGGTATCTGTACGAATCTGTTGATGTCTGTCCGTCCGCTGTATCTGTACGTGCTCCGTGTCCGATGCGCCTGGTTATGTGAGGTGTAGAGATGTGTGTGGTCCAAGAAGTTGTGTCGGGGCATTGATAGTAAGCCGGCGGAACTTGGGGAGATGATCGCATGAACGGATGCCCCACTCGCGCGCCTACGCATTAAATGAGAGGATTTCCTTTTTAGGGACTCACCACCTGCGAAGTAGCACTGGAGATTTTGCTCCGCAAACAGTCGTCAACAGATCCTCGCCCAGCCTTGACTCGAGACACCACACGACCCCAGCCCTCGCCCTTCTCAAGAACTCGTCTTCTCTCGCCTACGACCCGTGCGACTCAAAGAACGCATTGCACGACTGTTTCACGCTTTTACCTCGCCCCACAGACGACGCTGCAAGATGGTACGTGATTGGCGTTTTTTCACCCCAGTGCGGGGAGCGTATGCTTACGGGTCCGCACAGGGTCAAACCCTTTCGATACCTGGTACGCGCGCACTGCCAGAGAAGCTCCCTCACGGATCATCTAATGGTGATGCTTCCCTACAGCGACCGACAAGGCGACAGAGCAGGGCGGAAATGGCAGATATCTCTTCGGTGTAACCGAGATGCAAGGATGGAGAATAAGTGAGCACCCTCCCAGACATCTGGTCTTCTGGTATCGCTGTTTTGTCCCATGAGGCTTCTCATAGGGCGAACCATCGATCATGTCTTGCATGCATGCTGACTATCTGTGTAGCGATGGAGGATGCGCATACCGCAGTGCTTGATCTCGATGGAGAGCCAACCGAATCCAACACATTCTTCGCTGTGTATGATGGTCACGGTGGTATGTGCCAAGATGTTCGAGGATGTCCCCAAGTTCCTCACCAGACAATGCTCTTGCAGGCTCCGCGGTGGCGAAATATGCAGGAGAGCACTTGCACCAACGACTTGTCGCAGATGAAGCATACAAGCAGAAGGACTACCCTCGCGCATTGAAGAATGCGTTCCTCGGCACAGATGAGGACATCCGCTCTAGTGCGTCGTCCCAAGTACCACGCGACGCGTAGCCAATGTCTGATGAAGCTTCCTCCGACATTGCATTTAGATCCTGACTTCGCCCGGGACGCGTCTGGATGTACTGCGGTTGCAGCGCTCGTCACGAAGGATGGGAGAATCTACGTCGTGAGTGCCCCTCTGTATCCGCACGTATCTGGCAGGTTTATTAATAAATGAACTTAGGCCAATGCCGGAGACTCACGGTCAGTGATCAGCATCAAGGGCGAAGCGAAACAGCTCAGTTACGACCACAAGCCGCAAAATGAGAGTGCGTATGCTTCCCGTGGCGTCTTTTCCTAGTCGGTAGCGCTGACCCATTCTTCCTCAGAGGAGAAGAACCGTATTGTGGCCGCGGGTGGATACATCGAGTACGGCCGCGTGAATGGTTAGTGCAAGCGACATCATTCAGTTCAGTATGCTCAGACATCGCCGCAGGAAACCTCGCATTGGCTAGGGCGCTGGGAGATTTCGACTACAAGAAGAACGCATCGCTCGCTCCCGAGGCCCAGATCATCACGAGCGACCCCGAGGTCATTGAGCATGACATGACTGAAGAAGACGAGTTCATCATCATTGCCTGCGACGGTATGCATGCTGTCTATTGAGAGAGTGTCGCGCTTCCTGACGCAAAATCACAGGCATCTGGGATTGCTTGACGTCACAGCAAGCCGTTAACGTCGTGCGGCTACTGATCTCCCAGGGCCGTAAGCTCCCAGAGATCTGCGAAGAGATGTGCGAACTATGCCTGGCGCCCGATACCACTACCGGCGCCGGCATCGGGTGCGACAACATGACCGTTATGATCGTGGCGCTCTTGCACGGCCGGACAGAAGAGGAATGGTACAACTGGGTCACCGACCGCGTTAAGAACAAGTACGGATACCCAACGCCAGAGACGCTCCCGCAACTGTACTCCACAAGCCGCCTTATGTCGTTCAAGGTGAAGCGGGAGGCGTATGAGCAGCGCAAGCGAGAACAGCGGGAGCGGCAAGAGCGAGAGCGCTCGGGTGCTGACAACTCAGGCGAGGGTTCGACTTCTATTTTTGGCGGACTTGCCAACGTCCTCGGCGGGGATGGATCGCTCATTCTGCATACGGCACCAGACGACGACGATGAGGACGACAGCGACGACGACGACGCCGATAGCCACGGTATCAACGCTCGCTCGCTCCTTGGAGGTACGGGCTTTGGCTTCGGTGGTCGCACCATACAACTGGACATGACGAGGAGCCTTCGGGAGCAGCTCCAGGAGCTTGACGCCATGGGTGCGTTCGGTGACCACGACGTGGAGATGGACGAGGACGAGAATGAGTTGGAAGGTGAGGGCGAGCACGACGGGCATGGCGAGACGGAGCAGCCGCCCAGTGACCCGGAGTCGCCGACATACACACATAACGGATCCTCGTCGCAAGGTTCTCGAGGGGGCGAGACGCCTCCTCCACCGCCGACCCCGCCGCCAAACGGCGATGCGACGCCGAAGCAGCTGAAGTCCTTGCCGGGGGGTGACGAGCCGAGCCCGGCGGTGGTCGCGGAGGGTTTCCTGGACTCGAGCGAGAGCCCGCTCAAGGTCTAGGGTGGTCGTTTTGGGTTAGCGTATGCGCAGTGTATTAATGGCCCCACACCGGTGTTTGTATTCTGTCGAGGCATCCCCTCCTGCTAGTAGTCCCCCATTGCGTTTCCCGGGCTCTTCGTTTCTTCAGGCCTGTTTTCTTCATTCTCTATATCTATCGGACTATCCCGCATCTTCTATCTGCTCGTCGCGCGCCAGCCAATAAGGTGTGACGCGTCCAATGCTACACATGGTTTGCATTTCCCTCTTTTCCACCTTTGTGTATCCTGTTCATGTCTACCCTCGTGGTTGTTTCGATTCCCCTCCCCGTTGTACATGCAAGATGAACGCCCCAAAGTAGACGATGTAGCCTTTCACTACATGTAGTGTACTGGTTGTCCACCGCAGCTTTGTAGCCTCCTGTACCCTGCAAACATGCATCTAGTGTGGATCAAACGATTTTGCAGCGGCTACCTGAGCGCTCGATTATGCTGGCGTTGAGTAGAATCGTGCAAAGCGCCCATGATGGAAGCCACAACGCCGGCGTCTAACGTGATCGACTGTGGGCGCCTGCAGAGTGCGTCCGTCTGACGAGTCATTGTTCCCACGCCTGATACTTGAGCAGAGAGAGATTTCGCTGATCCGACCTCTAGACTACTTACCATCTACCATTCTACTGAGCCCTTGACTGAGATACGAAATATACCACAATATACCTTCGAACCATGGGGTTCACTCACAAGCCATCCATAAAGCGGCACCCAACCTTCGTGAGCTTCTTCGATCACATCTGCGGCTGCAGCTACCGCAGCGGAACACTGACGTCGTCTAATCAATATACACCGCAACTGCATCGACCATATATCCTCCGACCACATCTGACGCCCATCTCAATACCACCGTGGCCATGTGGATGCGGATACGCGTAGAAATGTGTTCGGACATATCCCGGGCGTGCCGGTAGGCTCGACGTTTGAGAATCGGTACGCGCAGGTTTCCCGGACTCATCCCCGAGGCAGTCATGCTTACTCTGGTATCTCTCATCTCAATCTCTCGGTCCGACACTGTCTCCACCCTGTTCCATTGCCAAATATGACCCACGTGTAGACTCTTCCTGCACCACTCGTCCGTGCACTCCGGTATCTTGGCAGGCATCGCGGGGAGCAAGCACGAAGGGTGTTATAGTGTAGTCCTCTCGGGAGGCTACGAGGATGACAAAGACGAGGGGTACCGTTTGTGAGTGTCGCGCCTTGTTGCGCACGTCTTCTGTGCTTGCTCCGAAGAGCGTGCCTCTGTCCGAGGGCGTCCTGAACGAAATGCATTGACTCATATGCTCTCGTACAGTGTATACACGGGATGTGGAGGTCGCGACACGAAGGATGGCGAAAAGGTGAGCAATCAGTGCATTCAGACATTGCAATCGTCCATTCGCTAACACGGACTGTCCAGCCACGCGAGGGCCCGCAAACCTGCGATCAGAGCTGGGAGAACTCGCGGAATATGTCCCTGAAGGTCAGTGACGCTGGACCGTTATGGGGGGCACAGGTAGTTGACGAGTGCGATAGGTCTCTGCACGTACCAAGAAGCCAGTCCGGGTTGTGCGAGGGTACAAGTCTAGTTCCGACTTCGCGCCCGCGCAAGGGTACAGATACGACGGTCTTTACGTCGTGGAGAAGGTGCGTATCAGCATGAATGCGGGGAGAATGCATGGCTGACTATCGTCCTTGTAGGCATGGATGGATGTAGGGAAGAGCGGCTATCAAGTATGCAAGTTTCTACTCAAGGTATGTCCCTCTACCCCCGCTTGTCCCGGTAACTGGACTGAGCTTGACCCTCCCTAGCGGCTTCCCGACCAACCACCCATTCCGCGCCGACAAGGCACTCTCAACCTCGATCTCTCGGAGTGGGAGCGGCCGAGACACTTTGGCAAGCAGCAGGAGGCGGTTACTGAGTCGCGTTTGAGGAGACCCAGGGACTCCAAGGACGGCGACGACGTGGAGATGGGAGATGCGGAGCATGCGCGCCCAGTCGCCCGAGAAGCGTCCTCCGAGCTTGCCTGTCAGCAAACCTCCCACATTCAAACCTTCCCCTCTCGAGCCTATCCCCCCGACATCCAATATCGCCTCCCGCAGAGTGTCTGTACCTACAGCAGCCGCGTCTGCATCCCAAGCGCCTTCGGTTGACGTCAACGCTTTGCTGGCAGAGTGGACAGGCTCTGGCATCAAGACAGGCCGTTGACAGCGCCAACCCTCCCCCGCAGGGCCCACCCCTAGCTCGGCCGCTTCGACGACACCATTGCGCTGGCTCTGACCCGGTTTCGTTCTGCGCCCATGTTCTGCCGCGCAGCAGCGCCCTACGCTGCCTTATGCAAGGGTGAGTGCGGCCTTCGTCGGAGATCATCCGCGGCTGGCTGCACGAGACCGTCGAGCGCATTGGGCGGTGCTGTGCAGAAGGCCGATGTCGGGATGCAAGGTGGGGATGAGGTGCAATTGGATGTCTGAGCATGTGGACGACCCTTGGGCTGGCTTACGTTTTTGCTACTATGTATTCTTAGGATTCCGCACTGATATTGATATGATGTACATGTACGGTTTCATGCTTGACGTAGGGATGGATACCTTGCTTTCGTTTGTACATCATATGCTATCACATTTGGGACTACTGCTACACTATAGTGAGGCATACTCGGATCGATTACAGCACGTCGTGCAGAATTACCAACTCTCCTTCGCAGAGGCAGAGAACTGCCACCTTCCCTTGCACCTTCATCAGGCCCACCCCCAAGAGGGCCCCTGCAGCACCACCGCCGACCTTCAACACTGTCTGCTTCGCCCAGTTCTCCTTCACGCCTGCTCCGCGGTAGATGTACACGTTTCCTCCAAGGTCTTGGGTTCCGCTCTCGAACGCAAAAGACGGCCTTCGAGGTGATGTGGTGTACGAAGCGCGTGTCCCGTTTCGACGCGAGCACGAATGCGAGCGCCGAGTACGTCGCAGTGTGCTCCCATTTCGGCGGGTCCTCCAGGTTGCTGCCGGGCTGCAGCGTGTAGACGACGCCGTCCAAGCCGTTCTTCGCAACGAGGGACGGCTTGTGAGTACCCGAGGACCCAGGGAACGGCGTCGACAAAAGCTGCAGCGGCGCAGTCGTCTCCGTGGCCGTCCTTTCCCAACCACGCCGGGTGAGCCCCGCCCACGCCCACCCACGTCACGCACGCCGACTTGCCCACCGACAGGTCCACATCATCATCGCGCTCGCCCTGCCCGAGGCTCGGCACGCCCTTACCCAGCCCGAGCCCGCTGGCGTCCGACCCGTCGCGCAAGCGCCGCGGTGTACTTCTCGAGCGCCTCGCGGATGGCATACAGCTCGCTCGGGTCGAGCGTCTCGGGCACCTCCTCCTCGCCGTCAGGCCCGCCCTGGCCCGCGGCCGCGAACACCTGCGACCAGCGCGTGCCCTCGTGCGCCTTGTCGAGGTGGAGGGTGAGCATCCCGTACGTGCGCTCCGCCGCGCGGTCGAACGTCCAGAGGCTCGAGCCGGGGCGAATCTCGTCCCAGAGCGCCTTCAGCGTGTAGCGCGGGACGACGACGGGCACGTCGGCGGTAGGGCGCGGTGGGCGCGCCTTCGACGAGCACGGTGAGCGTGCGTGGGGAGAAGGCGACTTTGATGTGGCTCGTGGGAGTATCAGAGGGGAGCGGGATCGCGACGGTCACCATGTCTTCGGTTTGGGTCCATGAGTAGGGCGGTGGCTTCGGGAGGTCGGACGTCGCGGCAGGCGCGCCGTCGAGGTTCTCGTCCTTCTGGGGAATGGGCGCAATCTCGTCAGGGAGATGGCTCGTATGAAGGCGTCGGGTCGATGTTGATGGGCAGGTAAGACGAGCTTCCGACGAAGAGGAACGCCTGTCGCGATGCGTCGTAGGTCACGTAGAGCGGCACATCGTCCCCGCGTCGATGCCAGACAATCTGCAGCGGCTGGGCCTGGGGCGCGGTCACGATAGGCAACGCGATCTGCACTCCCCAGACGTCAAACTTCACCGGTGGGGGCTTGTGCGACTTCTGGGAAGGCTCGGGGGCGTTCTTCGGGGTAGTGCTTGGACGAGAGCACGGCGATGATGCTCTGTCCGTCTGGCGAAATGGCTTGATGCAGACGCGATGGGACTGTTGTCTGAGACGATTCGTAGGCAGCGGGGATAGGACAGCTCGTATGCCGCGAGCACCTCGGCAGGCCCGACGTCTCCAAGGCGGAGAGCATAGAGGGTGCCGTAGCCGTCTGCGACAAGGAGAGAAGTCGCGTCCACGAAGGCGGCAGAGGGGTATTCACGCTGCAGGGAATCCACCGCAGACGACTGGATTGGCCTTGGCAGTTCACAGAGAACCCTGAATGCAGGCTTCAGAGCAGTCTAGTTCCATGAACACGCTCGCGCTCAGTTGATCTGCCCCTTTCGTCCTGGTGGGACCAAGACGCACTCACCTCGACCAAGTCGATACCGATCACCCTCAAGTCCGCGTCGACATACACTGCGCGCTTGGACTGGCTGCATATCGCGAGATGGTTATGCAGCACGCGGCTCTGAACTTCCTGGAAGGAGAGCGGTGCGCGGCCGGAGACGTTTGTTTGCGAGAGCTTATGCTCGAGGGGGTAGTGCGCGGTGACTTCGTCGTACTCTAGGGGCGAGAACTTGTACCCGTCGAATTTCGGATTGAGCAGCGAGCGGTCTGGAGTAAAAGCAGGCATGGTAGTTTCGGTTCAAGTTAGTTTGTGGCTGTAGAATGCATCGCAGTGTGTGTCGGAAATGCAGACGCATCTGCTGTGGCTGGAGGATGGGCATGGCTGGAAGTCGGAATGACGTGCGTCTAGCACCCTCTCGTGCTTTCCGGCCCGCGCTTCATCGTCATAGACGCTCATCTCACCGAAACGGAGTAGTACCAGTTTAAGAGCAGAGTATTCTGATCCAGGCGTCCACTGCTAGTCCAAATCCTAACTCAGGAAGCCTTTCAACACATACAACGGTATCCGACCCATGAGCACAGTTCTAAGCCCAAACTCCTAATGAAGATCCGCCTCAAATTTCGCTACGGGATTCCTCCCGCCATCAAGAATACATTCCCGAGAACTCACTTCTGTCCTCGTCGTACTCGAAGTGCTCCTCGGGGAGTCGCGCCTCGCCATCATCGGGACGTGCAGATCGGCCTTCAGCACCCTCAGAGGGACCGGTGGGACGCATAGATTGCGCAAGGGAGAACATATAGCCCTCCAATAAGGCTCCTTCAAGCTCAACCGAGTCTAGGAGAGATGTGAGTTCCTGTGCCCCACGCTGCCTGCTCGGCGGCTCGAATATCCTCGGGGCTGGGAGTGATGAATGCGCGACGGCATGTCGGACATGTAGTTTTCTAGTGGACGTCAGTACATCAGCGCCTCAGATGCTCGCTCTACAGATGGAATTCGGTGACTTACGCCCTGAAGGACCCACTCTCGGATGCTGGATCAACGCCGAAGTATCATGTAAGTTTCAGGGATTTCACAGCAACGAACGCCAGTGATGCTCAACTCTTTGCGACAGAATATGTGTCCGCATGTTTGTGCAAGGCGCGTCACACCCAGCCCTTCAACCGGGTGTGCAGGAGATTCCATGACGAGAGCCATCTCTTCCTCGGCCAAAAGGGCAAGCAGCGAATTTAGGCATATCGGACATGTAGAGTCTAGATACACGATACCAAATGCTGGTTAGCTCAGATCTCGGGCGTATGTACAATAAGTCGGAGAGACACACCTGAATGTCCGAGCGCTGTCAGATCGCGCTCGGTGAGCCTCGGCAGTGCATTGACGAAATCAGACAGCCGTGCCTCGCGCTGACTGAGAGGTTGGCAACAACCGACAGGGTTGATCAGAAAGATTCCAGCGCGGTGGTCGCGATCCTTACTGAGTCTGCTCGAGCATCTGTATCAAATCGCTTCTGGCGGCAGCTGCAGCCTCGGGATGATTACGCAGCATGTGGAAGTCTGAAGCGCTGCGTCTCCGAGGCAAAGTTCTTGACGACATTTGCGATATGTATCAGTCACCTACGAATGTATCTGTTCAAATTGGCTGTGGCAGCGAGGTGAGTTGGTTGTGGTCAGCAAGAGACGCGTCAGTATCGGTGTCCTAATAGGTAGTAGTCCTGTGTAATCACGGGAAGCGTCGCGATCGGAACTTGCCTAAATCGACCGCCCATTGTCCACATGTGGAAAGTATCTCTTACATCCACAACTTGAACTTGACCACCACCACGACCTCGTTGGTGTAGATCTGTCGCATTGCGTCCTTTGCAACCGATTGTTGCCTATCGCATTAGCGGTGCATAGCTGCAACCCCGCTCTCTAGCACAGTCCTGGTTCTCAGCGGGTCTAACATACTTTGCTGGTACGTTCCCGTTGGCATCAGTGGCCTGTCAGCCATGCATATGCACTCGTTGGCCTTCATGGGACCACCCATGATGCATGAGCGGTTGCCATCATGTGGAGAGCCTGCGGCACCATGAGCAATGAGATTTCCCACTGCCAGCTTTTTTGCCAAGCACTACGACCGTGATGTGAGCCGCCCTGTCCAAGGTGAGGAGAAGTTGACCAAAGAGGTAGTACCGAACAGCCCCATGCTGATCTGTCCGCTTTCCAGCACAGTTTCATATGCACAACGATGACAACAAGGATCAAGCGCGATACTCAGCATCCGGTCCCGGCGAGGCTTGAGGGACATATCAAAACCTCGCGCAGCCTCCACCGACGACCCGAGGACAATTCATAGGCGCCCGTGGGCAGGGTCGTCAAGGTGGAAGCGCTCTCATCCTGATAAGGCAATTTTACGCAATTACGCGCTGTTTGTCCCCAAAAAGGCGGTCAAACAATCCAAAACGGGACAAGGCACAAGAACAATAGCCACCACCTCCGCGCGGTCTCAACTGGAAAATCAGCGAGGCTGGATGAGCGATGCTGTGACCCAAAAATATGTCTCTGCCGATGATCAAGGTGATGGCCTGACCTGGTCCCGACGTCGGCGGCTTCGTTCCGGTATCATTGTTACAGAAGGCGTATTGTGCACACCCCGCGCGCTCCCGCCCTCTGGTCCGCCAAGTATAAAGCCACTCGGGTGCCCTTCAATCGAATCCTCGCCCGTTGTAGCTGTGCTGCCAACGCTCTTTCTTGCACGCCGAACGTCAAGTTCCTTTCTTTCTATCCTTATTCTATTCTTGCCCGACGCTAGCCGTCACTTTCTAGCTCACTCTCCACTCTCCTGCACATTCCTTACGACAAACTCGCTCCGCACTCATGCACTTCAGATCCGCTCTTTACTCTCTCGGTCTCTTGGCCGCTGCTGCGTTTGTCAACGCCGCCCCAGTCAAGGTCGCTCGGCAATCGGGCATCCCTAAGATGGTGGTGGCGCACCATATCGTCGGCCTCACCGCCGCATTTACAGTTGATGACTGGACCTCCGATATCCAGCTAGCCCAAGCCAACGGCATCGATGGATTTGCTTTGAACGTCGGTAACGATCCGTTTACGAACACTCAGGCGCAGAACGCGTAGGTGACTCCGTCCCTATACCCTGTGCTGGAGACTCACCCGTTGTCCTACAGCTACCAGGCAGCAGAACAACTGAACTCTAACTTCAAGATGTTCTTCTCGCTCGATATGAGGTAGGCTTCAAAAGGAAAGACATGTGCCTCTGATATACATCAATAACGTCTCTGCCCGCTAGTTCGTTCCCTTGCTCTACCGCCGATGACGCCACGAAGATCCGCGACCTGGTGTCGCAGTTCGCGACGCGCCCTGCTCAGCTGCAGGTCGACGGAAAGGCATTCGTCTCCACCTTCGCTGGAGAGTCTTGCAACTTCGGCCATGCCAACGATGTCCCCGGCGGGTGGCGGTCAGAATTCACCCAGCACCCTGAGCTCGCGGGCAAGATCCACTTCGTGCCGTCGTTCTTCGCCGATCCTTCGACTTTCAGCACATTCACCGGTGTCATGGACGGCACCTTCGCTGTAAGTCTCCGCGGGATTGCCTTACAGCCACAAGGGCACGAACTGACATGCATGATAGTTCAACTCGGGATGGCCGCTTTCGCTCTCGGCTGCGCAGGCTCCTCAGCTACTCCCCGGTGTCGATCTTAACAACGTTGACGCCGCGGGTGAGGCTGCGCTCCAGAAGATTATCGGTAACTTCGACCAGGACAACCAGGCAATCAGCGGTCTCGCCAACGTGCAGGGCAGCGCTCACACGTACATGGCGGCCGCTGCTCCCTGGTTCTTCACTCACTTCGGTGCTGACACCTTCAACAAGAACGTGAGCGAATCTACAAGGATACTCCGCTGTTCGGGTACTGATTATGTCTGGACAGTTCATCTTCGATGGTGATGAGCACCTTTGGGTCTCACGATGGGAGACCCTCATCGCGAACCGCGACCAAGTGGACCTCGTGGAGGTTGTCACCTGGAACGATTTCGGCGAGTCGCACTACATCGGGCCGAACAACCACGGTCAGCTCCCTCCTGGCTCGGAGGCGTGGGTAAACGGCTTCGACCACCAGGGTGCGTAGAATTGCTCCCGTGGCATCTGTCTATCAGCGCAGCCAGAGTAACTAATATGTTGCTGTCCCCGCTTTTTCAGGTTGGCTTGATATCACGAACTACTTTGCTACGCAGTTCAAGACTGGACAGGCACCAGCGATCACGAAGGACCAGCTTGTCATGTGGGCGCGCCCGCACCCCAAGAACGCCACGCCCAACGATCCCGTCGGTGCCCCCAAGGACTTCCAGCTGGTATGTGATCCAAGTGAGGATATAGCTGTCATGTAATAGACTAACCCGTCTCGGATCCGCAGTTCCAGGACAAGCTCTGGGCGGTGGTACTCGCGACGGCAGATGGCAGCCTTACCCTCGCGACCTCGGACACGACCTCCCAGACGTTCCAGGTCAAGGCTGGTGTGAACAAGTTCTCGCTCGCTCTCTCGCCTGGTGGCTTCATGCACGGCACTCTCACGCGCAACGGCCAAACGACCATTGACCTCAAGCCCGACAACTACACCTTCAACCCGAACCCGCCGGCATTCAACTACAACGCCTTCGTAGCCTCCGCGACCTCCCAGTGAGCTGCGTCGAGGGTGCATGGTACCGATGTTGCACGCGTTGGGACCCTACATTCGGCGTACTAGTGGGTCGCCGGGATGCGCGGTCATGGGGATTGGGTCAGGAGCGCTCTCTTCGAGTCGTCGCGCTGTCATGGCAGGAGCATGTCGGATGCTCCGCTGGACGGAGTCCGACACGAGGATGTATACCAACGAGCGCAGGCTTCCATATCGCAGATTTTGCGAGAATATACCAAATCACAAATCAGCTTGAATCAACCGCCCTCGGGCTCTGCTGCGGCGGGTCATGCGCGACTTGCATTACATGAACCCGTAGTGCGCCGCGACCTCATCAACCACGCTGACCCTGCCAGTGAGGTTTATGCAGGACAGGTGCTCCGCCTTCCGGTGAATACATCATAGCGTGCCGCCGAGCCAGGGCGATGATCGTCGGATGTGGACTACACACAAACCACATTGCCTTTTGATGCGCCGGCGTCCGAACGGCAAATCATGCATCGCATGGCTTGTCATAGTGTCGACATTCTCAGATGGACGGCACGAGTCCATGATGTCGCGAGCAGCGCCTGAGATGATCTGCGACGAAGTACTGATGCGGTACTGATGGGTGGATTCGTGACCATCTGCGCAAATGGACATGTGAGTGCTGAAGATCATTCAAGACTCAAGAGGGCGGTTCAATGCTCAACAACAGAGTTCTATCCTTACGAGATCCTACGGCCGTATCGCAGGAGTGCCCTTGTGGCGTGAAGCCATCCATCTTCCACGTTCTAGATGACCCGTCTGCACAGTGCGTTAGGGCGCAAGTCAGGACTTCCCGGTCATTCGGGGGCGTTGTACAGTTCACTGCAATTGAAGGAGATTAAATATGTGTGAATAATAATGTGTGTAGAGTATTCGGTGGGCTCTATGGATATCCAATGCGTTGTACGTGTGGGATAACTTATGTGTATGCGTGACTGCGTGCTGACTACCTGAGATGCAAGAGCGTCGAGGACAAACTGTGCTGAGAACCTGATAGTGCAAAACCATGGAATGAAGGGAAACGTCACAGATGTCATGGTGCAGGGCGCTGCAACACGTCTTGAGTCGGTATGCGGACTCGAAGCATAGAGGTTGGGCGTACCTTCTTGGGAATGAACAAGCTCGGACCTTGTTTCGGTCTTTTTGCAAGAGGAGGCTTAGGTTTTGGCTTAGACCCTTGTGGAACCATCGGGTCGCGTTGGTTCGCCTTTGGTCGCTTCTTCAGCCGCTTTACGTTTCTGTCCAACTTGAGCTTCTTCCGAGGTCGACGCGGAAGATTCACCCTGAGCGGAGAAGTTACGGGCTATCGTCGGCTCACTCTGTGACGGGAGCGTAGCACTGCTTGGGCGATTTGCTCCTGCCTTCAGCTCCCGGGGCGTTGTGAGATTCTCCGGAATTGTAGGCTGGCTGCTGACCACAGCTTTGGACGCAGGTTTTGTCTGCTTCGCTTGCCGCGAGGCTGGCTTGGCCTGTGATGCTGTCGTGGGAGCCGTGAAGAAAGAAACGTCAACCTATAGATCTCTCAGTATCAGTATCAATGCACACGGAGGGTCTCACACGGCCGAACACTCACGTCAATCAAACAAGACCTCGAACGGGCATTGTCCACGATCTGACGCCAGATCTCATCACTCCTCTCCAGGGTGGGAGCGTGGCCAAGAACGAACAGCGACGCCTTGGCACGAGTCAACGCAACGTTCATCCGACGAACATCTGGACAAAGATTCCGTCAGTCTAGGCATCATCAAGGGATAGAAGACAGGATCGACCTCGCAAGAAGCCCACACTCGATACACCCGGTCCCGCACGGACGCATGAAAGAATGATGATGTCTTTCTCTTGACCTTGGAAGCCATCGACGGTGTTGAAATCGACTGTGCTCATGACCTCCTCGCCGAAGCGCTGCTGGAAAGCGCGACGCAACTCGCCAATCTGACCGCGGTACATAGAGATGACGCCAACTTTGAAGTCCAGAGGTGACGAGAACTCCTTGATTAACCGGTTGTACAGCGCGACAGCCACCTGCGCCTCGGCCCGGTTGAGCATCGAATGACCTCCGCTACTTTCTTCCAAACCAGCTTGCACATTGAAGAAGCGATACGTGCCGAACTTTGGATGCGTGTGCCAGACACGCTTGGTCTTCTCCGCCATGTCGGGGCCATCACGGAGGCGCCCGTCATAAAACAGCTTGCTAGGAAGCTGGCTGATGTCAGGGTGCATACGGTATTGAATGCTATGGAATGCGTGATAAGCACACAAGGTAAGTGCTCCAATGCAAGTCATAGCGTACCTTAGCAGATGAACCGCATCTGGCTGACTCCTTTGCAATCTCACAAATAACGACTGGTCGTAACCGAGCTTACAGGCCTACGACAGACGATATAGCCGCGATAGGACACAACTGAAACGAATGACTTACCTCCTGCGATTTGACAGTGGGGGGAAGCTGCTGAGGGTCTTTGGGCAAAGCATGAATGATTGTGCCTTTCAGTATGGCTGACCAAGGAACTGACCTCCAACCATGATGCAAGTCCGGCACCGATACTTCATGGGGATGAGCGAACTGAGTTCGATGGCTTGTGCGGCCTCATCGATGATGACGAGTTCGAAGTCGAAAGGTTCAAGATACTCATAGGCAGAAGCCGAGAGAGTACTGCAGATAACATCCGCTTCTTGGAGCACCTCATTGCGGAATCGTCGCCGCGTGGCGTCGAGGGTACGATAGTCAGACTTCTGCTTGTCCTTCACCTTGTCAAGCTGGTGAGTTAACATAGCCTTCTGACGGTTGAGACGCTTGATCTCTTCCTCCAAAGCGAGCGTCTTGGCCGTGTTATCCTGGATTGCCGACAATTCCTCTAGCTTCTGCTGCCTCTGCCGCTTCACCGCCTCCAGCTCGGAGCGTACCCGTGCTAGCTCGGTCCCAGCCTCCTTGGAGTTTTGCAACTCCGGGTTGGCATTGAGCTTCTGGTCGATGAGGTACTCCATGGAGACGTCACGGACGCTCAGGTTCATGCTCTTCGGCGCACCGATTCGAACTACCTTGGGATGCTCCGCACGATGTCCTGCTCCGGAGACGCCTTCCTTCAGTCGGAACGCAATTTCGTCGATGGCGGCGTTACTGGGAGCGCAGAGAAGAATCTTCTTTGGTAGGCTCACGTTCGGCAGGCCTGCCCGGTTGTATAATGGAAGAAGACTTGGGTCGCCTCGACAAGTATAACTGAACCAACCCGCAGATCGTCGAGGTCTTACCCGTACCTGGCGGTCTTCCAGGGGCTTAGAAGCGTCTGCAAAATGCGCGGGATGTTCACTCACCCTTGAATCAAGGCAAAGCCCTCCGTACTGAGCGACTTGAGAATGGCGTTGGCTTGAGGCTCGTTCACCTTATACGCGCTCATGACTTTCTGCACTTCTCCTGGGTCGACTCTCGCCGGTCTAGGCAGCTGCGTGTGAAGGACACTATCCAGCAGGTCGTAGTGCGGCAGAGCCATCAACGCAGCGTACTCGCGGATTAAGGTCGACAGGCTGGGCACCAGTCAGATATCCACGCGTCACCGAAGACGGATAGAACGACCGACCTTAGAACTTTGCTCAAAGACCAGATTGTGCCGACCTGCAGACCGGGGTCGCCTCCTTGTACGAGAAATCGTATCGTAGCTTGAATGCCCATATACGAAGAGCGATAGCTCTGAGCTTTTCCAAGGACTCTTCGCTTCGACGAGGGGTTTGTGAACAGCACGATATCTGTCTCCGAGAGACTCCAGTCCTTTTGAACGCTGCTCTCGATGGAGATGTCGACGTCGATGAACTGATCCGTGTACTGACGATTCATAATCCTGCAGTCGTACAACTCCAGAGACGTCTCTTTGGACTCCACTAGCTGATTCCAGCATTCGAGGAAGAACATCGGTTCGAAGACGCTGCGGAAGTGGTTATAATCCTGGAAGCGATCGGGGACGGGGAGCAGTTTTGGCCGATTCCAGGGAGGTTCAGGGCCACTGTGTTCGTAGTTCCACGAGAGCAACGTGCGGTAGAGCTCTGACACGTCCGGTTTGAGACGCATGTGCGTACGACGAGCGTCGTCACGCTTATTGAGCCTGTCGAATTTGACGTTCCTGCCTCCGGTCGGCATGTCGAGCATCTTGACCTGACGCCGCTCGACCGGCTTCTTGATGGCAGGGGTCCGCTGCATCTTGGCAAGGGCCGCTAGACCCTTCGCACCTCCCTCTTCGTCATCATCGCTCTCATCTTCCTCACTGCTGCTCGCGGAGTCAGCGTCGCGAGACGTAGTAGACGACGTCTTCGCAGACAGCCTCTCATCCTTGATGTTTGGCCGTCCTCCTTTGGAAGGACCAGCGGACATGGAGGCCTGTGGGCGTGCACCGGTTGAAGGACCGGCAGGTCGAGCGAACTTGGGGAAAGACGTCTCGGCGTCGAGCTTCTTCTGGTCTCCAGAGGTGAAGTAGTTAGAGATCTCGGCTTTGACCTTGCGCTCGGCCTCCTTAGCTTTGGTGTCTCTCGACGGCCCCGCCTTCAGTATGTGCCTCGCCTCCTTCTTCGGCTCCTCCTTGACGGCTTTGGCAGGCTTTGCAGCCTTAGTGGGCTTGATATGTTCGATGATCTGAATCTCGTCATCGTCCTCATCGAACGCCCCTACCGCCTCCTGGAGCCGCAGCAACCGCGTCGAGTCTAGGCGAGACTTCATGCGGTTTGGATCGTTCTTGCGAGCATCCTCGATATGACGTTGTATACGCTGGAACGTCTCCGGCCGCGGCCGCATTTGCGTTTCCCGGAAGCATTCTAGCAAGGTCTCTAGGAGAGCGAACGATTGGTGGAGCAGCTCCTCGTCCGTGAGACGCAGCCACTTCGGTGAGCTCGAACAGGACCTGCTGGAGGTCGTCGACCATCTTCTTCCCCACCTCAGTAAGCTTCCCGCTGGGCCTTGCATCCTTCTGAGAACGTGCTTCGGCACCCGACTCCAGGATCCTTCGTTGAGCTAGGAGATCCCTCCCGAAGATGAGGGCGTCGCGCATCCAGAGCACCATCTCCTCGTTCTCGAAGTACCTCGCCCAACGCGGTGTGTAAGCGAAGATAACACACAGAGCATCCGTCATTGACCGCCACCATTTCGGGATTCTGTCCTGGAGGGTCTCTCCAGCCCGCTTGACGTAGGCGGGATCGAGGAGAAGGCCGGACGGACTCGAGCAGAGGGCTTCGATGACGTCCGTCAAGCATCGCGCCAGAGCCTGGGATAAGGAGCATGCCTCGGGCACTGCCTTCGCGAAGAGAGCGTAGGTGCTGAGAACCTCGTTCATGCCGGCAAATGTGGCATCAGGGAAGTGCTCCAGCAGCGCGCGTAGACAGTCAAGGCGACCATCGACATCGTATGCAAGCGCGACAAGACCCTGCGCAGCCTCCTGGAGGGCTTCGACAGGCGAGAACATGAGTGACGTGACATGCTTGACAACGTCTTCTTGTCCGAGAAGCTGGACGGCTGACGGTCCCAAGCTCAGATCAGTGTAACGGCTGAGGACATCTCGGAAGCCGTTCCGCAGGGTAGAGAGCGCAGTGTTCACGGCAGCCAGGGCAGCTTGAGAGGCGCTAGGTGATTGCGATTTCTTGAAGAGCTCTTCGAAAGCAACGGGCTTCAAGTCATCCATATGCCAGATTTGAGACAGTACGGCGAGCAAAAGGGCCACAGCATCCGAGTCGTTGCCTGGTACCCCATCGTACACGTCCTTCCAGATTTGCTCGTGGATGAGAGGGCGGGTAGCAGAAGAAGAATCGGAATGCCCTGCCGGAGAGCAAAGGGAGGTGATCGCGGTGGCAATACTTCGGATGTCCGTTACGAGAGCCTGTCTAAGAAGCCTCCGTGCCTGCTTCCGTGTATCTACCCAAACCTCGTCCGAGAAGGATTTACCAAATGCGACGGCAACAAATGCACCGGAGTGGACCGTGAGGAGGTCGAGGGCGAGGTCCTGTCTTGAAGTGCTGTCTTTGCCTTGGTGCGAAAGAACAGCAACAAGTAGCTAGCCAGGTAGGTTCAGCAGTAGCATGTCGTGCAATCAATGGACTACTCACCCTCGACGCGATGGTCATGGCGTTAGGTCGTACAGGTTTGAAGCGCTCATGCTGAAGCTCCTCGCACAGGAACTGCAGTACGGATGGAAGGATGTCCTTGAACGCGGGTAGCTTGCCGACAGTGTTGGCATAAACCTCGATCCACTTCAACTGCCAGTCGTCTTTGGGAACGGGTTCCGGGAGACTGCACAGAATGTCGGCGTAGCGGGTGTTGTCTTTGATGGAGTTGAATACGACGTGCGAGTATTCAGGGCCTTCGCCTTGCCATGCGTCGGGGCCCATACGTCTCAAAACAATCACGAAACACTTCAAGACATCGAGGAAATCTGGAGACGAGTAAAGTACAGGTCACGGCGGGGCCGCAAAGCAAGAAAGAGGATCAAGAGAGTTAGCATAATGCAAGATGATGAGAGGAAAGTAGCTGACGGTTTTCGGTATCATGAAGATGACCAATGATGATGTGGCGAACGTCTGGGTCGAATAATTTGCTTGATCGGAGGAGTTCCACAGGGACAAAGCGGAGCAAAGTAGCGAAGCTTGACCAAAGCGATGGTGTGTCTGTCAGGAAGTGGAGCCTATACTCTACGCCGAAGCCTTCCTGCAAGGCGCGAACGGACGATATACATTCTGTCGCAGCCTTCAAGACAGTCGGAATGCGCGGGCGAGAAATTCTCCATGGGTATTGGGGCCACTTCGCATAGGGTCGTCTGCTTCTGGGCCCAAGACCGCACTTCACGTACATCATCAAACAGGAGGACAAGAAGGCCCGGGGGAGGAATGTCGTTCGGCCAGGATTTGATTGGGGCTCGAGGATAGAATATTGTGTAGTAGTGCGATAATGCGGGGGTCCTGTAACATGTGTAGGTACGTCAGGATCAGGAAAGTCACGGCAGCGGGTGCGTCAGCTAGGGTGGATCCGGAGTCTGCAGAGCCGCTAGAGGTGAAGCCTTTCTCTGCCAAAGCGTCGACTGCAGCATCTGTGAGAAATTTATGAAAGCTGTGGTAGAAGCTCTTCAACACTTCGTCTCCAAAAGCCCCAAAATACCTGATACCGGACGTCAGGTTGGAATCGGTTGAATACACTGCGGACTCACGTATGCCTGGAACTCGTCTCCGCGTCGTGAAGACCTCTCACGCAATAGCAGCACCGAGTGATTACACGCTTCAACTGTTGCCGCCAGATATCCACAGAACTGCTGTTATACGCGTGAAGACGAATGAGGAATATGGCTGCCTCCCGGGTCACTTCGTCCGCTTGAGAGCAGAACCAATGATCAAATACCGGAGCGACGTCCACTCCGTTCTCAGGTTTCCTCAAAGACCCAAGCAAGTAAGTCGAAGTTAGGCGCAAATCATCGTCCGCTACCATCCGCAAAGGCGCATCGCGAAGCTCGACCAGCTTCTTCTTCACCTCCTCTCGATTCCGCGAGTGTGATGCCATATCATAGTTCCAGGGTAGAGATATTGGAGAGCTCAGACTTCGCCCAGCAGTTCAAGAGAGTGATATGGCCCGAGTACAGAAGTCTAGGGAGCCGCAACAGAGAAAGAATGTCGAATCAAGAATCGAGAGCTGCTATATTGTAAGCGCTGAGCCACACTGGCAGACGCGTAGAGCGCGTTATTTACTCGTGCTTGTCTTCGCTTAGTAAGCTCATATGCCGTCACGCCTTCACTTTCAAGTTTGAAGGCGCCCATGCACGCCCCGCAGCGATAGTGTCGCAGAAGTCGCTCATCACTATGGACGCCGATAATTTGGAAAAAATCAATAGCATACTGGATGCTGATGTGGAGATTAGAGAAGTAAGGTAACATGTTGTAAAGTGGTCCTCGCTAACCGCAGTTCTACAGAAAATCAAAGATCAGGTCACAGAGTTCGACAAGAGGACTCGGAACCTGGCCGGCATTTTGAACAGGATTCATTCAACACGATCTGGACAGAGTCAGCCCCACATTCATAGGATTCGAGGGCCCTTGAGAAGCTGACAAATCTGTCAAGTGCCCGCTTTGCTAGAATACAGCGCGACCTGTCCTTGCAAGCTGCCGAGAAAGTACTGCGGCAATAGCGGACATTATACCTCCCAACCAGTTCTGGAAATGGAGGGACATGTGGACAAACTCGTTGCGCAATGCGGTTTTCTCCGCGACGCTGATGGAGTATCTTGCAAAGCGGAGGTCTTCTCTCGCTCGAACAAGTCGCCGGACTTCTTGGAAGTACGCTGAGGAGTCGCTCATTGCCGTTTTGCTGGTTTGACTGACCAGCGATCCAGTCAACCCGGAATGGCAAGACAGATTCGCGCTGTCCGTTGAAGATTATCTGCACGGTGTCATCACTCTCGTCAACGAGCTGGTTAGTCATAAGCATACAGCTATATGCGTCTTTCTGACCCTGCCGTAGTCGCGACTCGCCGTAAATGCGGTCACTTTAGGGTGACTTCGAACAGCCTATCAAAATATCGCTGTTTGTGAAGGACGTCTTCGCCGGATTCTCGATGGTTTGTTCCAGCGCGCATCGTGAAAAGCCTGCGGCTCATGCATCCACAGCTGAACTTGAAAAACGACTTACTCCGGCGCCGATATGACAGTCTGCAAGTATGACTTGAAGAAAATAGAAGAAGGTCTGTGTGACAACGTCTGCTCATTGCCTATAGAAGCTGACTTTATATGGTCAGTCGTGTACGATGTATCATTGAGGAAACTCGCTCCGTCAGCTAAGCACGAATCTTAAAAAAAAACCCCTTTGAAGGTATCCTTCGTACGGTCTCACCAGCTCTCCTTGATCACCCATGTATGACGACCATATAGAAACATCACCGTGCATCGCAACCAAACCATTGTATGACCTAGGCTAACGACAAATCATGACTTCTTCGCTGAATCGCAGGGCAAAGATTCTATACTATGGTCAACTTGAACGGGTGGAAAGCATCCACTCTAGACGTACATTCACGCCGAACAGAAGCAACGCACCATGTATGGCAAACGCCCGGTTGTGGAGGTAACATACGTATTGGTAGAAACCATCCGCCGGGCTCAGGTGTGCATGGGCCTACCAAGGCGTTAACGATATATGGTCACGCCAAATTAAATGCATGATAAGACCTCAGGCCGTCTCCGCGCTTGCGCTCCCTGCCTTGACCTCTTCTTGCAGTGAAGTACTAGGGCAGTACTACCGGTACCCGAATGAGAGCCTTTCGGCATCCCCATCATGGGCGCTTAGTCGTACTATGCACAGTTGTTCGGTATTACATCACGTGATGCTGTTTGGCCGCCGGCGATCAAGATCCGAAACAAGATCGCGGACTTGCAGCGGGTTCGTAGTCGCGGACCCGGCGTGTCGGAAAGCATACCACAATCGTGCTTGACCACAACAAGCATACATTGTCTTGCGCGCACTTTCTCCCAAACTACCACGCACACATTGGGTATCGTCGTCATGGCCAGCAGACGTGCTGCCTCCAAGCGGCCCGCCTCGTCGGAAGGTATTTGTTACCCTCCCAGTTGGGCGCTCGTCCCGGAGCGGTGTATTCATGTAGCCACGCCATACAAGTTGCTGACGACACCATCTTTCAGAGCTCGAATGTTGGTCGCAGGCTGCTGCCTCGCTAAACAAATTGTCGTCGATGCTCTCAGAGCATGACCGTGATGCCACCGTCGGTCGAGTATATAGGTTACTCGCAGAGTGGCCCATGGACGACGCACTGCCTTCAGAGGGGATTGACGGCGTTAAGAGTCTCTATAAGAAGCTGCATTCCGGCCTAAACGAGATTAAGACCACTGCAGAAAAGGATGCAGAGTAGGCCCATTCTTGGCGTCAATGTTTCATATTTCCCTAATCTTTCGAGCAGGGCGATCGACGATGTCCTCGAACGTCTTTCGGTCCTAATCGCTCTGCGGAAGGCTTCCGAGGCAATACCTGCTGGTATAGGTACACTCCCTCGCCACTGGCGTACCTCCCTGTTGCTGACCGTATGATCATAGAAAAGCGTCCCAAGCGACCTCGAGGCGCATCGCCCTCTGTCGCCGCAGGCCCTACACCGGCAGTACCTGCACCTCCGTCGCGGTCGATGTCAATCACCGTCCCAGCTCGAGGGTCGGTCGGTCCTCAACCTAGCATACCCTTCTCGCGTGAGCCGAAAGCTCGCAGAGAGGCTTTGGCCAAGCAACTGCCTCTGCAAGAAGGACGGAAAGTCGCCTTCCATCCACCGACAAATACCAGCAAAGCAGACAGCACAGCTGGTGGCAAAGACGAGGAATGGATCCTTGCGGTGGTGACTAAGTGCATCAACCAGGATAAGAATCGGTATGATATTCGCATCATCATGTTGGGACGTGACTGATAGGTTACAATGCAGCTACGAAGTGCAAGATCCCGAGCCTCAAGAAGATGGCCAGCCTGGACAGTGAGTACAATCGTTGGTCATCATGGTTAACCCTATGTATTGAACCCTTTACGAAGGCGTTACAACACGACCCTGCGCGCCATCATTCCTTTGCCAGATCCCAATGCACCGCCAGATAGTGCTGCGCATCTGAACGCATACCCAGAGTTTGTGGCGGGCTCCACTGTGATGGCTCTATACCCGGACACCAGCTGTTTCTATCGAGCAGAGGTCATTGCAAGTCCAAGAGATCTGAATCCCGGTGGACGCGTAAGCTCTATCAGACAGATATTGTGCCTCTTGGCGCGACTAACGATTCCGCCTCGTCGAACAGGGTAATGGGTCCACTAAGCAGGTACCTATGTACAAGCTGAAGTTCGAAGATGATGACGACCAAGAACATATGGTATCTGCTCATTGGGTTGTCGAGTGGCCTGGGAGAGATTGATGAGGGTCACGGACGATCTTGTTGGAGCCATACCGTATCTCTTCATCCTCCAGATCTCGTCGTCCGGACGCCACCAGCGTGTCTCGATACCTATGTATCAATGTCTGTAGTACTACTGTAGGACTTTCTGGGATATCTATGCCATCCTTGCATACTCAAACGCATCACACGCTGATCTGCATAAGAGAGTCGCTACTATCAACCTGGCAGCCGCTGAAGATCGCACTGGGTGGTTGGTAGCAGCACTTTCCAAAAACAGAGCAAATTTGTGTACTGCACAGCACGTGGCGGGCGCTTCGAGTGCGTTCGGTAACGATCGGGCTCTCTAGCTCTGTCTGGATCTTGCATGACACAATTCATGAGTTCAGTCAAGAGGGCCCATGACAAACTAGGATGTTTCTAGACAATTCCTTGTAGCCAAACCCGGAGTATAAAGCACGTCCGTACCGCCCATCCCTCACTTACCAACTGCAAAGGAAGACAGCGTAACGACTCTTACAACTCATCCAAACACCTTTCTCATCTCTCTTTCCTTCTCGAATACCACTCCTCAATCCTCACCATGTCGCTCACTCGCCAGTTCTTCCGCGAGCTTCGCCCCCTCTTCCGCATGCTCGAGGAGCCCTTCGGGACACGGGCACCCACGTACGGCGGGCGCCACCGTCCGCGCGACTTCTTCGACGACCCCTTCTTCAACTCCCCGGCGATGCTGCGCCCTGCGGTGGACGTCTCAGAACAGGGAGACAAGTACATCGTCGAGGCTGAGTTACCCGGTGTGAAGAAGGAGAACGTGAACGTCCGGATTGGCGACGGCGGTAGGACCTTGACCATCGAGGGCAAGGTCGTCAGAAGCGAGCCGCAGATTACTGAGGCGCCCTCATCATCGGCGACCGGTTCCTCAGGCACTGTTGAAGCTGCGTCAGAAGGTATGCATTCCGTCTACATTCGGTTTGGCGAATTGACTCGGATTACTGACTCTTCACTCATAGGCACACAAGCAGTGACGCAGAGGCAGCCCGAGTCGACGGCACTCTCAACAGAACGGCTCTTCACAGGGTCGGCAAGCTTCACTCGCACCGTTGTGCTTCCTCAGCCTGTCGACAGTAGCAAGGTCACGGCGAAACTTCAAGATGGCGTACTCACCGTGACCGTCCCGAAGGCGGAGGATGTCGGTAGTGTGCAGATCAACGTCGAGTAAAGATCAGGAGGCGATGGAATACGTGTACGATATAGTGGACCATTCATTGTACAATATCTGCATGCAATTTAAGTCACGCTCAACTCAATTGTCAGAGAGGACTGGTGGACGAACCTTTTATAATTACAGTGGGCCATCGAGGGCCGAACAAGTACGAGTGACAGCGAGAACAACTCATGCCAATTTTGCAGGTATGGAGGAGGTCATCGAGGTTCAGTGGCTGGGCGCTGCTGGGAGTAAATCGTCCGCCCAGGATTGTCCGTCATACTACTGCGCCCATTGATGGATATGCGAGTCCCATCGTCTAGATAACCACTTGCCGGTCCTGTAAACTGCCCTGTAGAGCTAATGCGATCCCCTGATCCTGGGGAGGCATGTAGGTCTTATACCACAAACGCTCGTTGGTGACCATTTAACATGGAAGTACTGTTGGGCCGCTCACCCTGATGCATGCTGGCGCTACTCGCACTTCGTCCGTTTGCCACAGGCGATGCGCCGTTTTGGTGAGTTACATGACTGCCAGACTCCGCCGCTTCAGCAGCCTCCCGTGCTCGTGCAGACCTGTTCCTGATCCGCGCACTCCCGGCACGCGTCCCTGTGGTGCTTGGAGTTGCATCTGCACGCGCACCATTGGCAGTACCAGCTTTGCGCCACCGCCCATTGCTGTCACGATATCGTTGTCGGGCTGCAGCACTAGCAGCACTTGTACTGGCACTCGCAGGTGTGTCTGCGGCGCTAGCGCTGCCGTTCAGTTTCTGCTTCCCGTTCGGCTCTGCTGGTAGGGAATGCCGCGCCTTCGGTTTTGCGCGTGCGACGCTGATGCTGGCAGAGGCGCTTGGAGTGCTAGGCATTAAAGGGGGAGATGAAGGTGGCGCTGCAGAGATAGCCGGGTCATCTTCTAGCATCTCGCGTTCCCTCGCAGCACGCCGAGCCATTGCTTCCACGATAGTGATGGGCGTAGGTATCGTATCTGGGATGTTGTCAGTTACTACTGTCGAATTCCGTCAGAATTAGAGACTCACCGTCCAGAAACTGGAACTCTGAGCGCTGTCGGGTGATTGTGGCTAGGAAGATGGTGAGTAGCGGCAGGACAAGAAAGCATATACACTTACCCAAGTCGCGGTATTGTATATGTTGACGGTTTTCTGAAGCCGACTGCTTGTATCCCGCCTCGGTCAACTTTTTGATGAACTCCTCCTGCAGGTTTGTACCACCATCAGTATGGGCGCACTTGAGCGGATTGAGGTGCGTACGGTCGCGACGGATATTATGAAAGCCGCTTCTTTGGACATGTGAGCTCCGGCGCCTGGTGCCAACAAGTCAGTGCAATGAAGGGGGACAGGACGCCTTCCAACATACCTTCTGCGTCCAAGATGTTCTCCACCTTGTCCTGGGGTAGGAGGGTGTGTCCTGGTACTCGCATGCCGAGTTTCCGACGTCCCTTCGCTGTAGACGCGGCCTCTTCTTCCTCTACTTCAGGTTCGATCTCCTCGCCGTGGTCCTCCGAGCCAGAGTCGAGCTGGTCGATTTCCTCGTCGTCGATTTCTGAGTTGAAACCGGATGTCGTGCCTGCTAGTGAGCGACGGCCGTCTCCAGAGATGGTCGTGAAGGACTGAGCCATGATGCGTGAGGAATAGCGAATGTCTCAAAAGGCGCTTTGTCTGGGAGTTTCGGTGCGGATACGAGGGCGAGAAAGAAACGTGTGCAGAAAGGAGACCGCGCCCGTACGCGTCAAGATGCGAGCCTTCGCCAACCTCGCATCGCGGCTGAGAGCATAATGGGCGCCTGTGCATCTAATCTTATCTATTATGGTTTGTCTCACCTCACCCCGAATGCCATCTAATCTCCTTACCCCACACTCCCTTATCTCGTCCAGCTTCACTTGTGGCACGAAGGTCCGTATACCATACAACACGCACCGCACTCTTCTCCTTATCGTTTGACCACTCCTCTACCATGGGCGACGCCGTAGCGGATGCGCCCAAGCTTGCATCGCTGCCCATCATAAGCATCGAACCGTTTCTGCACCCGGAGGGTCCTGGACGACTATCCGCCGCAGCGGCACTCCACGCCGCGTGCTCAGAATACGGTTTCTTCTACCTAGACATCTCGTCCTACGTGAATCCCTCTGAGCCTGAGGAGCTTACGAAGCTCGCGCGTGAGTTCTTTACTTTGCCGCAGGAAGAGAAGGACAAGATATCTATTTCGAACGAGGACAACGCACGAGGTCTGTGCTGAATGCTCCACCGATTCTCGACCGGGTATTGTCGGGTGCTCAAGATGCATCCGGCCATCGACAGGTTATCAACGTCTTCAAGAGAACGTGACAAACGGAAAAGCAGACAACCACGAAGCCATCGACTTATACCGACCCGTGGAGCAACCGGACAAGAGCAAACCGCTCTGGGGCGTAAACCAATGGCCAGCCATCCCAGGCTTCAGGGATAGATACGAGGCATGGATAGAGAAGATGAAGAAATTAGGGATGATAGTGATGGAAGCGTAGGTCATCACGATTGTACCCCTGCGAAGATATATACATAACCCGCTCTGCACCTAGGATGGCCACTGGCTTGGGTCTGACACCAGAGGAATGGCATGAGCTTCGCAGCAAAGTGGACGATAGCTTTTGGGTCATGCGCATTATAGGTGTGCACGCAACCTCTACGATGTTCAGTGCACAATTCACAGGCAGGACGAAGGATACCCTCCCCTTCCAAACGATTACGATGGCTTCTCGTGTGGGGCGCACAGGTGAACGCTAGCCTGTTTGATGGCTCCGTTAGAAAGTGTGTTTGACTGATGTGATCTTGTCAGAGATTATGGGTGCTTGACGTGATTAACATTCATACTCGTGCAGACCATACATTGGTTGAGACGTTCCCATTAGCTTTCTGTACGCAGATCCGACTCCTGGCGCGCTCCAGGTGTTCCTCGCGCAGCCTGGCTTGCTCGTGGAGAAGACCGGCAGTGTACCCTCAGAACAGGAGGTGGAGGATGGTGGACAGTGGATCAACGCTGACCCGATACGAGGTTGCGTTGTCTGTAACATTGGCGAAAGTAAGTGGTATTTGACATGTAGGGCAAAACCCCGGGCTGTTTCTGAGGCGTGCACCGGCGCAGTGTGGGAGGTCTGGACGAATGGACTTTACAAGAGCACATTGCACCGCGTAGTCCATAAGGGGTCAAACTATCGGTGCGTTGACCTTCATGTTCTCCAGAGCTGTCTGCCGTCTGCTGAGTTTGAATCGCGGTCTACCTGGATCAGAGTATCGTGAGTGAACGTACACAGTGCAGTCAGGAATGATGCTTGCGCTGACGATCTCTTAGAATACCGTTCTTCTTCGAGCCCAACTTTGACGCACGTATCGAGCCGCTGTCCACGGCGATCCAGGCACAGGAGGAAGACCGTGCCCTGCGTGGCCTCAAAGGTATACGCAAGACATACCAGCCGGTCGTGTACGGGGACTTACCTCCTGAAGAAGGTTGGGAGCAATTTCGACACAGGCAAGGGGCGGTACGACACAGATTGAGTGGATGTTATTTGGCGCAGAGGTCGGTCGGACTTGTGTACGGCTGTATAATGTATGCATTCTTGATGGATCAGATCGAGATGTGGCCGCAAGGTGGGATGGTGAGTCGGCGAGCGGCCGACAGTTTCTTAAGCACGAAAAATACAAGCCTCGTGGGCGTATACTACCTACAACTCCCACCGTTTAAGTGTAATAGATGCCCCTCACGACAGCGATGCTCCGACAAAGTTGGGCGCAAGGCATGCGCCTGCTGCCGTCCGGATCTTGTGCACGCTACCCGTCGCGGGGTTGACCCACGCAGCCTCGCGCGTCTCGAGGGTGGTGAAGCCAGGCTGGATGGTCTCGAAGATCTTCTTCTTCGGGTTGAGCTGAGAGAGCGGCTGTCCGTCCTCGAAGCCCTCGAAGTAGACACGATCACCGGGCTTCGAACCGGCTGGTGGCTGGACGAGCTCAATGCCCTTATCCTTGCCATCTTTGTGTGTTGCCTGATCGAACGGCCATGAGTAGGCATCAAGAACATCAGTTAACTGGCACGTACAGCAAGTACCATAGCGAAGGACTTGATACCGCGCATGTTCGCAGGCTTGAGGTTGCACTAGATTGCGGCTTTCAGTATCAAGCAAGATGATATCGATAAGATGTGGCATACCACGCCGACGAGGATTCTGTCGCGCATCTCCTCTATGGGAATGTAGTTTACAAGACCTGAAACGACAGTGCGCGGGCCAGTCTCCTCGCCAAAGTCAATTTGCTGGAATGCCATGAATCAGCACTCGGGCTGTCGAGGAAGCAAATGCTATCGGTTCCATACCTCAACATAGAGACTGTCGGCGTCAGGGTGCTTCTTGACTAGAAAACTGATATCAGACAAGGCCAGGCAGAACATAAGAAGAGCGTACCATCGACGATGCGTCCTACCCGGAGATCGATCATGGAGGGAACAGGCTCTCCATCCTCAGCCTTGTCTGCAGCCGGAGCAGCCTTGGGCTCCTTGGCCTTCTTCTCTTTCTTCTCCGTCTTCTGCACCTTGCCCTCCTTCTCGGTCTTCTCGGTCTGAGGAGCAGCACCCTCGGTGCCTTCAGCCTTCTTCGCCTTCTTGTCTGCCTTCGTCGCTGCCTTTTCTGCCTTCGTCGCGGCCGCGGCCGCCTCCTTCTCTCCGGCAGGGGCGGCTTTTGCCTTTTCCTTCTTCTTGGGAGGCTCGGCCTTGCGCTCCTGGTGCGGAGCGTTTTCAAGGTCAAGCTGGATGACAGAGAATGCGGGTGCCAGCAGTTCAGCGGCTTTGCGAACGGAGGGACGGTGCTGAATGTGATCGAAGTAGCGTGTGATGGCGGGGTGGGAGTAGTACTGTGCTGGCTGGAGTTGGGACTATAAAGCGGCGTCAAATGATGTCCACTTCAGCGAACGGTATACGGAGCGTACCAGGGTTGGGTGCAGCGCGCCATAGAGAGCCACATCTGCGGCGGTGAAGTAGTTGCTCACGAGATACGTGCGGGGAACAAGGGTAGCTTCAAGATCCTGCTTCAAGTCAGATTGCGCTCTTGTGCTATCCATGAGTGAACTCACCTGGAACTTCTCGGGCTTCGCAACGTCTCCCTGAGCAACCTTGTCAATCCACTCGGCGACCTCAGCCTTGTCCTTCTCGGACTTGCCAAAGTCCTCGCTGCCATCCTGGACGGCGGCGGCGACGAGATCCTTGAGGGGCGAGGGAAGTTTGGCGAGTGCAGTACTAGCAGACATGTTTCTGAACAGTGAAGGATGCAATCGATGGGTAGCAAAGGCCGATCTGCAGGCTGGAAAGAGCTGCTTTGCGATGCTTCGAGTCAAGAATATTGTCATTTTCGGAAACACACCCTCTCACGTGCACGCGTTGTATCGCGTCCGTGACGGAGTCACAGCGGAAATGCGTTACGGTCACATCTGTGCGTGGCACAGAATTTGGTGTGTCACGCTCCTGCGTCCACCGCGAGTGCTTGCAGTCGTCGTGCAGCTTGTCCGGAACGTCGACGACAACGAGCCCAGCATGATTGTCCGGTGGCAGGCTCAGGCCCGCCATGCTCTGCGCTCCTTCCACTCCTCCGCAGCTGTAGCTGGGCTCATCTCAAATATCGGCAAGCAACCCATCGTCTACCCTCCGACTGTCTCTCTCGAGCCCTCTCCTACGGCCGTCACTGTCAAGGGACCACTCGGCGAGACCTCCGTCCCCATCATGCCCTTCGTCAAGATATCACAAACTCCGCCCAACAGCCTAGCTGTTACTGTGGAGCAACCGAAGGAGCGCAAACAACGGGCCATGTGGGGTCTCACGCGCACTCTCATACACAACGCCATCATCGGCATGACGGAAGGCTTCACCACGCCCGTCTACCTGGTCGGTGTTGGCTACCGTGCTGCTTTAGAGGCCGACCCTCGTGGCAAGGGCGAAGGCCGCAGCGGCCAGCGCCTCAACATGAAGCTCGGCTTCTCCCACTCCGTATTCGTGTCGGTTCCGGACCACATCAAGATTGAGGTTCCTCAGCCTACCAAGATCGTTCTCAGCTGCACGGACAAGCACAAGCTCGGTCTATTTGCTGCGCAAATCCGGAGGCTGCGACCTCCAGAACCCTACAAGGGGAAGGTGCGCTCACTCTGTTCGTATTGATGGTTCTGTCCGTTTATTTCAGCTCTAGGGTGTTATTGTGGGCAACGAGAGAGTGCGGATGAAGACTGTAAAGAAGAAGTAGTTGTGTCCGCCTTCTACTTCAGCTACCCTATAGCTGTCATAATATCTGCTTTCTCCGTGGTGTGTGCGGCCTTTGTGAGTCCATGTTAAACCGGCTCTGTGCATTCCATCCTTCGTATGTGGTGAGTCGGACTGCGCCCACTTCTGCCATGACCCTTCCATAGATCGCACAAAATCCGGAGCTCATGCATCGACACTGGGAGCTTCGCCTGACAATCCCCGAGCACTTATGGGAAAGTCAACCTGGTCGGCGACCTACCACATAGTGAACACTTGCCAGGTTCGACTGTGTCTGTCTTGGTGAGGTGCAGCTTGCCAGCAGCTGACACCAGGTTTGGGGCTCGATACAACAGCCTTGAGACGGGAAGTATCAGGTCCTTGGGTGGTCGGGTCGGTGATAGCTGGCTACCTGGAAGCCTCTCTATGATAGCTGATTCTTCCCATCTTCATCCCGCTCATATAAGGTCCCATCTCTCGAGCACTCCTCTCTCCCGTCTAATCCGACCGGACACCATCCTCTTCCCACTCAATTCCCGGCCCTTGGGACATACATCGCTCCCTCACGCTATCGCAGTCTAAGCGATGTGGTGGCCGACCGTATCTGACAATGTCTCGCAGGATAGCACTGTGGGCGTATTCGTCCTTGGTGCAATTTTAACGGCAATGTACGTCCATGTGCACGAAGAATATTGCACTCACCCGCGTGATTGTCCTAATGCTCCTGCATGGGTATCACAGGTTTTACGGCCTTACCTTTCTTCAGAATGTCCAATACTTCGACCGTTTTCGTAAGGACAGTCTCGCTATGAAATTCTTCGTACGATTTCCGCCATGTCCTCTCCTATCATACTGTGACACGACTCAACACTGTGCTTCCGCTCACAGATACTAATGTTGTGGCTCTTTGACTCTACGACTATGGTCTTGTCAATGCAGGCCGTGTACATTTTCGCTGTCGCACGCCGCAACATGACTTTCGCCGCTATCGCCGTACCCGGGTAAGCCAGTCCCTGCTCGCCTTCCACCTTTTCCTGAAGATTGAATCAATATTGACCGCGTGTGCTGCGATCAAACAGAAGCGTTGAGGTGCGAAGTTCCCCTCGCAGCTTCAAATTCGTGCTGACTTCATGTTGCACTAATTATTCTGCGATAGGTCGAACGAGCGTTCTCTGTGAGCATAGGGATTCTCTCCATCGTATCTTCCGCGTAGGATTAGGCTTAGGCGACATCGTTTAGTTCGCTGTAGTACTAATGGTGCAGATGTAGGTCGTCTTCAGCCTAACACCGCGAACCGTACTCATATCCATCCAGGTTCTTCGTTGGTCGCATCTGGCAACGTATGTCAGCTGTCTGGATGAGACAACATGACCAATAGTACTCACTCTACCATAGTGGGAAGACGCCACTGGTATCTCTCTGTATTCATCGTGCGTTCCTGATTCCCTGCAATCGCATACGCAGAGACTGAACAGATCACACCAGGGCGCAACCGCGATCACGGCCTTTGGTGCGCCTAAGCTCTCACTTGTCGGTGAGATTCGCCGTGGACTCTGACACTCTCATGGAATCGTGCAGTAACTGGCCTCGGTGGGTTATATCGAGCTTCACAGTGTTGTCCTATGCACTGATCTTCTCGACTTCACCAGTGGCAACCGTGCGAGGGTGAGGAGACTGTTCTCATCGCTCTCTCGCGCAGCTACCGATTTGCTGCCTTTTACAGATCCGCATTTGGCATCGGTAACTCTCATCCGGCGTATATCGATGTAGGAACTCACGCATAGTCTGATTAACAACCGGCTCATTGCACGCGTTACAGGGCCTTTCCGCAGCAAGTGCTGGGTTACAGCTTGTTACGGACGTCATGATCAATGTCGCCTTGTACTGGCTGTGCTCGAAGTGTAAGCACGATCCGAGGTGTGTCTTCGTACTGATTCTGCCATGTTCCACTCATGAAGTCAACTGGCGTATCGATCGTGACGCTGATGTACTCCGCTCACATCAGCGGGGACATCTTCCGCAAGGCCTTCGTGAACTTGATCAACCGGGGAGTGCTCTCAACGTGCGTATAGTCATAATGTCCACCGGCACTGTTTCCTTAACTTGAAATTGTCAAGCGTGTTGCAGCTGCTCACCACGATCACGGTCAGTCTTTAGCAATGCCCATGCCCATGGCAGCAAGAGGATCGAAGCTCTCTGACCCATTTCGTAGTACTTCGCGCTGCGTCCTCGCCTAGTGTGGATGTCGTTTCATATGGCAAGCAGCAAAGGTAGGGCCCATCGTTCGTCAATTTGAGCAGTCGTCCATCGCTAACTAGTGACGCACTGGCATCAGTTCACACAATGGCCTTACTATCGACGTGAGTCTTCGCTTTGACACTAACTAGTCCGTCGATTGACACTGACCGCAGTCGCACAGGTTGAATAGCCGCAGCATGGTCGACGGTGCCGCCCATGATGTTGAGGTGGCAGACGCGCAACTGCGCTATCGCGTAGAACGAGAACTGAGAGGTGTAAGCAGTTCAAGTCGCCTCTACGTAGTCCACAGACGCTGATCCTGCAATCCAGGCTGCTTTCCCTACACGCCCTCCTATCATTCCGGTGCGTCTCCTTCAGGAGCTTCGAAGGTGATGGGATGTTGAGCTTCGTCCCCGCAGAGTATCCATCAGCTGCGCAGCCAGAGCTCGTGGTTCGCTGGCGCAAAGAGTGCTGAGGCCGGGGACGACAACAGGTCCGCGACGGGGATGACGACGCTCTCAAAGGGTACAGCTCCAGACTACACGACCGCCTCAGCCTCAGCGTCCGTTTCTGCGCTGTCCCGAGGCCCGAGCGTTCACGCACGATCCACAACTGCTGTTGATGGTATGTATGATTCAAAATCTGTAGAGCTTTGTAGCAACCAAATACCTAAGTTGTAACACCCTCGCTGACCCGCGAAATCTAGGATACCAAGGTTAACGAGACCGCGGGATGTAAGCCACGGATCACGCCTCCTCGTACGACGGGCCATACATTAGCATGACTTCTTGGATGGCTCAACCACAAGCTTTCTTGACCTTACTTACGATTCCTTCATGGACAGTTACGGATTTTGACGTCGTTTTTAATGCACAACTGTGTCATCTGAGATAAATCTGCTATATTTTGCATACGAGGATTTCTGCACGCTTCCCGTCGTTGTGATAATGTACCTATACTACACATGCAGTGCTAACTACTCCGCGCGCGCACTACGCTAGTGTCCCTCTGACCTTGCGTAGGTGGCCTCAGGATCAGCCTTCAAGTTCTTCCGTAGACGACTTACGAGGCGACGAAAAGTCATCTGAAAGCTGTGGGCGCAAGCGTTGTTGCCGAGTCGGAAGACGCCACAGAATCCGTAGCAGTAGGTGCAGCGGCCGAATCGGAGGCCAGAGGTGGATCCGTCGAGATGGGAGCGGCAGAAGATGCCGTCGAAGGGGCTGTCGCGGGCGGAGCAGCAGAGTCAGATGCAGCAGGAGGCGCAGTTGATGTCGTGGCAGGCGGCGCCGTTGGGTCAGACGAGCCGGACGCGGGTGGGGCAGGAGCGGCCGCATCCTGGCCCGATGCTGCAGCGACGAAGATGTTGAAGTTGAATGTCGTCGGGTTCGGGTCGAACGTGTAGCCAGCAGGTTTGAGGTCAATTACCGCCGCGTTGTCGCGGGTCAGCGTACCCTGCATGAAGCCGCCGGGCGTAAGTGTCATATTGAATTTGTTCACTCCGGGCTGCACGTCAAAAGTCTGCGAGGCATTGTCTCCGGTAGCGAGCGTGAGGCTAGCAGGAGCAGTTGCGAGGACTACCGCCCACAGCTGGTCTTGTGTCTACGAGTTCATCCCATTCGATCAATGCCGAGGGTGTGAAGAACACCATGGATTAGGCTTACCAGCTCGAAGTTTGTGGGCGGAGGAAGCGGGTCGTTCGAAGCCTTCGCATTCTTGGGGTGCGGACGAGCCCACATGACCAACTGGTCTGTGGTAATTGCAGGCTCGGTACCGGTCTTGTACCAGGTCGCGAAATGATTCGTGATCTCGAGGAAGCCTGTCAAACAGTTAGACCCAGCTTGAACCACCACTATTGCCGGCAGACGAACCTTGGTGATCAAACCCGTTAGTCCAGACCTCGGAACCTGGAGGGAGATTGCCTTCAATGGGACCGAGGTAGTGCGACTCTCCGAAATCGTTCCAGGTGACAAGCTCAACGAGGTCGACCTTGTCGCGGTTTTGTATGACGTTCTGCCACCTCGTCACATACAAGTGGTCGTCTGCGTCAAAGATGAACTGAAACGTTGTACAGAACACCCGTCAGTGGTGCCAGGAATATGCGATGCAGGTAGAACATACGTTCTTGTTTCCTGCGGTCTGGTTGAAATGGGTGAAGAACCAGGGTGCGACCGCCGTCATGTAGGTGTGAGCGCTGTTGGCGATTAGGCCCAACTGAGTTATATGCTGGTCATCGACATCGAAGCCTCCAATTTGGCTCGCAATGGTGGCTTGCTGATCTGGAGAGAGATTGTTGAAATCCGGAGTGCCACCCAGGAGTTGAGGAGCAGCCTCGGTAGTCAGGCCAATTGGCCAGCCACCGTTGAACTACGAGAATCGTATCGCTCAGCGCCACCGTGTTCGACGTCCAACATATATACCACCTATGGCTTACGTTGAAATCCCCGTCCATGACACCTTGGAAGTTCTTGAACTGCTGAATGTCGATGAAGAACGAAGGCACGAAGTGAATCTTGCCCGCGAGATCGGGATGTTGAGTGAACTGATTTCTCCAGCCGGTGAATACATCCGCTTCGCCAAACGTGCACGATTCCCCGGCAAATGTGGACACCAGTGCCTTCCCGTCTACTTGCAACTGATTAGGCTGCGTGAGGAAGGTTGCGGTAACGTTGCGGATGAACGTCGCAGCATCGCTCGAGTTGCAGCTGATCTGGTTATTGAGGGCGCTGCACAGGTAGCAGTTGAGCGACCAAGAGAACAGGTGTAACCTGCAGCCTGCAGTGCTCACCCCATGTCAAGCGAAAGGAAGAGCTTGAAGTTCGAATTGACTTTAGCTGCCGCCTGGTATCTACACAGACACACACATCAATCATGAGCTTCGAACCTACAAAAGCCGGCCAGCATCAAGACTTACGCTAGTCCGACCTGATCGAACGTGAAATCGTCTGCGGCGATATTCAACGCGAAGCCATCGATGCCCTTGGAAGATGCCAGTGCGACGTCTTGGGTCCAGGTGTCAAGTGTGAAGGCCGCGGTGAGTCCTACGATATGATGGGCAACGACGAGCTTGGGTGAATCGGCTGCTTGTCTCTTGTGCAGCGGGTATGCAACAGCTAGGCCCGCGACGCCCTGCGACGAGGGCCAGGGGCTTGAAGTCGAGAATCTTCATAATTGGACGAGCGTACAGCTTCTAGCTGGAGCAAAAGGAAAGAAATGAAGCGAGCCTGCGCTCCAGGAAGAGAGAAAGCGAAGGGGGATGGAAAGATTCGACGTTCAACGCCGAAGTGTAAGAGCAGAGACCACAGAGGGTATCGTTTGGAAACGCAGAGGTCGAGTCTGCCCTCGCCTTTATATACAAAGACTATCTGGTGTACATCAACACCGTCGGGCAAGACGGTAGAGTGTACACAGAGGCTCGGAGCAGCCGGCGACCCATCCTGGCAATGATGGTGGATACGGGTCCAGTGGTACCTCGATGCAGGAAAGGTATGAGCTATTGCCGCTTGAACTCGAAGGATGGTCGCCTTACCCGATCTCAGTGATATGTCCTTCTGTTTGGATAGCTCGTTGCGACCTGACGGCAGCGGGCAAGATGGGTGGCGACCAAGTGCCAGGTCAGTTTGAGTGCATACAAGTGTCGAGGCCCGTGCCGTGAACCTATCCACTTTCAATCAGTAAGGTCGTTCTAGCAAAGTGCAGGTACTTGAGCATTAACCGTGACCGCCGCAGCTCAACTTGCGTCGTGAACTGTCCAGACTCGGAAGACCCACCTACTGTAGATACTAAGAAGACAATGAGGCCAGGATGGGCCACATCAAGTCAGACCTGCGCCGACTCGCGAATCCATGAGAAGATCCGACACGGAGGCGTCCCTGAGGTACACGCACCATCAACGCCGCGTAACCCAGCTCGACAAACATCAGGGCTTGCATAGCAGAGCCTCGCAGAGTGCCAAACGCGGCTACGCAACATCATGCCGACACACAGCGGATCCTCTTGTTACTTGCAGACACGAAAGTCGGACCTGGAAAGTCTTGATCCAAGCGCAGAACAGCGCACCTGAGTGAGTCCTCGCGTTCGACGTATAGCGATGTGACACTTCAATTCGGGCCAGGCGCCGTGAGCGCCGAATCAACCTGCCGAGTTTCCATGCGTCACGATTCATACACTTACTCCTCGTGAATCTGCTATACCATAGGTAGAGATGACAGATTGATGATGAAGCGGTGCATTATCCTTGCCACTCACCTACTCCGGGCTCTTGCACTGGCAATGGCAATCCGGGGCCGTCGAACCCGAGAAGCATGCCATGGCCCATATAGCGTTAGACATTGGCCTTCCCGGGCATTTCCCCCGAGGTAGGTATGTGTGAAGAGTTCAGTGGTAAATTCATTGAAGTGCCTCCAAGCCGGCGAACAACCAGCCTCCCATCCGGCGACAAGTCACGCAACTAGATGACAAAACTCAGCCAACACCGACCGTGCTACCAAGAGGCAGCACCCGCCATCGCGACGAAAACGTTGAAGTTGTACTTTGTCGGAGTCGGATCAAAGGTAAACTCGCTCGGCTTCAAGTCGATCACCGTCCCCCCATGGCGCTCGAGGGTGCCGCGCATGTAGCCGCCAGGTGTGAGCGACATGTTGACCTTGTTCAGGCCCGCGTTGATTGTGAATCTGGCAGTCGCGTTGTCGGCGGTCGCGAGCGTGAGCTTGCCAGGTGCGGTCGCCAGCACCACCGCCCACAGCTGATCTTGTGTCTGCATACACGGTGAGCGTTCTGATTGCAACTGTCGATGCGATCAGACCTTGAGAACGTACGAGCTCGTAGTTCGTTGGGGGCGGGAGCGGGTCGTCCGTCGCCTGCGCGCGCTTTAGATGTGGGCGCGCCCACATATGCAGTTGGTCTTGGGTGACGCTCGGCTCCTTGCCCGACTTGAACCACTTCGCAAAGTAGCTCGTGATGTCGAGAAAACCTGCCCAATCGGCCAAGCTATCAGCATCAAGCTCCAGACCTCGGAAGTTCTGCACTACGGAAGTTGTAGCGGGTGCACGGTACCTTGGTGATCGAAGCCGTCGGTCCAGGCCTCCGAACCTGGTGGGAGGTTACCCTGGATCGGGCCGATGTAGTGCGACTCGCCGAAGTCGTTCCAGGTGAGGATTTGCACGATGTCGACCTTGTCGCGGTTGGAGATGAGCGTCTCCCAGCGGCGTACGTAGAGGTGGTCGTCGCAGTCGTAGATGAACTGTGCAAGATGAACAACTGCAGACGGTAAGTAGGATGTGGAGAAGACGCACGTTCTTGTTGTACGTATCGGGGCCAAAGTGGGTGAAGAACCAAGGCGCGACGGAGGTCATGTATGTGTGCGAGCTGTTTGCGACTTGGGCCAGTTGTTCGATGTGCCACTGGTCGATCTGGAACGAGCCCAATGTCTGGGCGATGATGCTTTGTTGTTGGGGAGTTGGATGATCCAAGCTACCGTTGTTGCCGAGGAGAGAACTTGCGCTTGCGGTAGTGAAGTCGGTCCTCCACGCGCCGTTAAACTGCAGGGATAGAGACGTGCTCCGTTAGCAGTCGGTTGTAGCCACGACAGATGAACAGACGAACGTTGAAGTCGCCGTCCATGACACCGTCAAAGTTCCGGAACTGCTGTATGTCGACGAAGAACGCGGGCATAAAGTGGATCTTGCCCGCAATGTCGGGATGTTCGGTGAATTGCACGCGCCATCCCGTAGGAACGTCTTGTTCTCCAAATGTGCAGGACTCTCCGGCGAATGTGGAGACGAGCGCTTTGCCGTCCACTTTGAGTTGGTTCGGTCTATCGATGAAGGTGGTCGTTACGTTTCTAATCCATGCTGCGGTGTCCGGAGAGTCGCAGTTCATCTGTCCGCCAATTGCACTGCATAAGGGCCTCATCAGAGCTGAGCCATTCCCGACTGCGTGTTGTGTGGACTCACGCCATGTCTAAAGAGAGGAATAGCTGAAAGTCGCCATTCAACTCCTCGGCTGCTTGGTAGCTGACGGGTCAGCAGCAACAACATTCTGTGAGCACCCCGTTTGTCGCCTACAACGCACGTAAAACCACTCACGCGAGTCCCACTTGGGTATATGTGAAGTCATCGGCTCCGACGTTGAGCGCAAACCCGTCAATTCCCTTCGAGGACGCGAGCTTGATGTCGTTCTTCCAGGTATCGATCGTAAAGTCTCCGCTTCCGCCTCCACCCGTCAAGCCGACGATGTGATGCGCGACAACAAGCTTTCTCGCCTCCGAACGAGAGGCTAAAGGGACGGCGCGGGCGGTCGCCAAGGCGGCTGCTACGACACACAGCACAGAGCGAGTCAGACAGCGCATGTCGATGGGCGGGTGGGGTGTGTGCTTACCGGTGGGTTTGACGGCCATATTTGAGGCGTGGAGGCCCGCTGCGAGACGTCACGGTTCCTTCAGCCGGTCCAGCCAGAAGTGTCCAACGTGATATGAGCCGACGTTGGTGAGGGGTCATTCCATAGCCTGTATGGATAGAGGAATGTATCAGCATGGAGAGCCAGAAATACCCAAGTCGTCCCAATGAGGGCAATTAGTGAAAGAAGGAGGGAGAAGTATCATCAATATCATCAGTTCATGGTCTTTACAGCTCGAGGAAACAACATGGTAGACGATGAGGCAATGGCAGCGCCGCCCTGCCCAACTTATGGGAAACTACCGAAAGGCAACTCGTGAGCTGGAGGGATTGGCGACAGGTGTGTCTTTGCGCATAGTACGCATATCTATTGTATGCAGCATGATGGAGCTGCATGTCTCAACCCCAAATTCGCTCATCTGAGGCTGATAACGGTCGGAGTACGAAGCGGTCAGAGTACAGTATATGCGCGCCGCTGACGCTATAAGCATGGAACGAACGAATGTTGGCAGACATACCTAGCAATTAAATGGATGCTGCGCGTAGACTCGGTTCACGGATCACTTAAGGGGTCGCTGGCCAAAGCTATCGAGAGAAATGGTTGAGAGTACTGAACACAGAATTAGTACTGTACGACACCTCCACTTCCGACAGTTCGCGGTTGGGCGCTTTTCCGGAACCGCGACCCCTAATCCGGAAAGTCACTACGAACGCATCGACAACGTTCCGTTGACGGTTGACGGGTATCGTGGTACTACGGTGGTAGCACTTACGGGCCGAGACTTTCTAGGGAAGCTATTGTACTTCAGCGCAGGTGAGGCTCCTTGTCTCGAGACGTCAGCTACCTCCATTGAATACTAGTTTCGAAGGGTCGCGACGATTTATCCAAACAGGAGATGCCATGACTGTCACTTGGAATCATGGCAACCGAGCACCCGTTCGATGGGTCAGAAAGAGCTATTAATCACCGACACCCTTCGTACCTTCGGTGATGTCTAGATGGTACTCAAAATCGCAGATGTGCGAGTCGGCAGAGCTTCAATCCACCATTCAATAACGCGCGGCGTGTGTACAATACTTGGCAAGACAGCGAGGGGAAGAAGGTCACGGGTCCACGGTGCAAACTCTGATAGCGTTTGCTGATTCAGAATTGACCGAAGCCCGGTGTATACCATAGTGGGGAGCACAACCATGTGCTAGATGCGGTTCCGATGTTCGAGCCTTGACACATGTACTATGCTTGCACCAGTAATGAAAACTCCCAGATTCTGCAACAGTAATGAAAACTGCCATGTCCCTCTCTCACTTTTGATGCTTACACCTCGAATCTTTTTGTGTTGGGTTCCTAAAGGTTTCTAGATTACGGTGGTGAAATCCGCTCGTTTATAGGTGAAACGGTTGTTGAGATATTTGATTTCGAAGTCGCATGGTCCTGCTTCGTGAGTATGGGCAAGGCCTTGATGACCTTCGGCTCGTTCAGTCCCTCATCGGAATTCCACGTAACTTGGTAGGCATATGTGTCCACGTCATATGATGTACCTCCTATTTTTCGGTGAGGATCGACTGCAAACTCGAGGGAGTACAAGCCCAACAGCTTGAAAGCGTGACATTCAGCCACTGCGAACAGTCGGCGAATCGAATCAAGTGCACAAAATGTGATCTCAGATAGGACAGATACAGGGGATGCCGAGTCGGAGTTGAAAGATGCCGAACTAACGCCCGTGACCAAACCGTGACATGGGCCGCTTCCGAGTTTTCATTGCTGTTGCGATTACAACAATCCTCCGGCTTTTCGTCTATCTCACTCGACGGGCTTGAAAACTGTACAGGTGGTGCGGAAGACCACTCTGAATGTTTCAGTGAAGGTCCGAACGAATTCGACTGCAATACTAGGGAGATAATCGAATTTCAAGGCGGAGTTTTCATTACTGGTGAAAGCATAGTACGAGCGTTTCGTCGGGGCCAAGTCAAACCCCCTTGCACGACGTCGTGAAGGGGCGGCGTCACCGGAGAAGGGGGACCGGGGGCGGGAGAGATGTGGTTAGTCATGGGCGGATGGAGACGTCCGCGAGCGGCGGAGGAGTTGCCGTGTATGGGCAATGCGGTATTTGTCAGCCGAGAAGACGCGGAAGGTGCGGCAGCGAGGAGCCAATGGGAGGCGGGGATGATATGGGCGCTCGAGAGAGACGGTGACGCTCGAGAGCTCATCCCAGACAGAGAGGGCAGGTGGCCATGCACAACTCCGGAGAGGAGTGGCTGTCATCGCTCATCCGACTCCCGAGGGCCCAGGGCATCATCAAGATGACGCTCACCACCCCTCCCCCATCCTTCCCTCTTACACCTCTCTCTTTCCCCTCATCCACGCATATATCCACCTCACTCGTCCTCCTCACCATCCTCTTCACCCCCTCATAGCCTCCCAAATGGCACCCAAAGACAAAGAAGAGATACTCAAGGAGTTCCGAGAGACTCTCGTCAAACAGGACCTTCATCCGCGACGGCGACACCATCGGTACCGACGATGATACCCTCCTGTATGCACATCCCGCTCTGTGTGCTCCGAGTCTTCCAAAGCTTACGTCCTCACAGTCGCTTCCTCCGCGCCCGTCACTTTAACCTGAAGCAAAGTACGATCATGTGGAAGAACTGTCAGCATTGGCGCAAGACCGTCGAAGGCGTAGGCATCGACGAGCTTTACCGCCAAATCGACCCGTTCGACGTACGTCATAGCCCGTATGGTATTGCTTGCAGCCGACCGACCCCAATTTCTAGTATCCCGAACGCGAGCTCGTCTTTGACTGCTGGCCGCTCTATTTCCACAAGGTCGGTCTAGCTTCTAGGATCCAGTGCACATAGCTCATCCATGTATTCTGCAGGTGGACAAGGTATGTGCCCGGTCAGAAACCCTCCAGCCTCATCTTTGTAACACTGGCCACTACGCTAGAAAGGCCGTCCTCTGAACTTCCACCACTTTGGCGGCATCAACCTGAACAAGCTGCAGAAGAACATGTCCCTCGAGCGCTTCTGGCGCACCGTCCTCGTCAACTGCGAAGCGCTCACGCGAGAGGTGCTTCCCGCCGCCGCAGAGGCTGCAGGGAGACCGATCGGAGGGACGTTCGTTGTCGTCGATCTTGCGGGCTTCGGGTGCGTACAATGCCGTCATCGCTCCGAGGGTGGTAAGCTGAAGACCGTGCCTTCGGTTGCAGTATTAGCCAGTTCTGGCAAATGAAGGATTTCGCGCGGAGTTCATTCCAGGTCTCGCAAGACTACTTCCCAGAAACGTCGGTCTCTCAGCCCAACTCCTTCATAGAGATTATCACTGAAGCATTCTTGGATTGCCTTCAGGATGGCCCAGCTTGCCATTGTCAATGCACCTATGGGCTTCTCGACCATCTGGAACGTCATGAAGCCCTGGCTCGCAAAGGAGACGGTCGCGAAAGTGGCCATCTACGGGTCCGACTATCGCAAAGCCCTGCTCGAGCTCATCGACGAGGACGCGCTCCCTGCCAGTCTCGGCGGCAAGTGCACGTGCGATGGGATGGGCGGATGCATGAAGAGCAACGCGGGGCCGTGGATGCACGAGCGCAAGCAGCGGAGAGAGGCGTGGCTGAAGGGCGAGCGGGAGACGATGGCGATATTGCCTGGGGAGTTGCACGGGGGCGTGAAGGTGGGGAAGCAAGAGAATACCGCAGGGAAGGACGCGGTCGCCACTCCGTCTGAGCAGCATTCGGCGGATGCGAAGCAGGAGGCGTCGTCAGAAGAAGCGCAGGCAACATCCTCTGCAGACACCACGAAGGAAACCGCACCAGCCGATGCACCTACGGAGACACCGTCCTCATCGGAGCCGTCACCAGAGTCGGGCAGCACCTCCTGAGACGTCATCCCTTGCGACCCCAGCGAGCGAAGCGTCTCACGCAGAGCCCGCGCCGGCCGGCGAGCCAATGAGCAAGGAGGCGTCCGTGGAAGAGGTGTACCAGCATCATCCGGACACGCGGGTGGTGCAGACCGGGGACTTGCATAGCGAGCCGGCGGCGTTGGCGGGGTGACACTCTCGTCGCGCTCATCTCTGACATATCTTTCTTGGAACGCTCATGGTCTCCTTGATTGGTTTTCCTGCGGGTAGAAGGAACATCATGTCCATCGAGTGTTGTACGTTTAGTGTAGTACCCGCTAATGTTGTATATCATCCAGACTGTACCGCTCATACTTGTTGTCGTTTGTAATATGGCTGCATTATTCCTTGTGTGAACCACCACAATGTGTGGGGTTGTGACACCTAGCTTGTTGTGAGCCCAGTGACATTACCACCCTGCAGGTTGGATCCGGAATGAAAGAGAATGGTATATGATTACGCCAGTCCATGCCGTACAGCAACGTCCCCATCCACCCGACCACCGCGGCTCTGCATACACACGCCTAGAAGGTAGGGATGAAGTCGTGTATCCTATCCCGCGCGTTCTGCGCGATGCACTCCGCGATCCACGTCAAGCTCCGGATCTCCTGCTCCTTCAGCTTGATGTACGCGTAGAACACCGCGTACTGGAACTGCTGCAGGAACGCGAGCTTGTTCAGGTGCACCTCGTGCACGAAGAACCGGTCCTCGAGGTCCGCCGCCGCCGCCCCGCCGAGGTCGTCGCCGAGGTCCCCAAGCAGGTTCGCCGTGCTCTCCGAGCCCGCCCCGCCGTTCGCGCGCGACGCCCCGCCGCCGCCGCTGCTCCCGCCGGGGCCGGAGTCGAAGAAGGCGCGGTACTCGGGGATGGGCTCGCACGCCTGGCGGACCTGGTCGACGTCGTCCGCGCGGGCGAGGGCGTTGTTGCCCTCGGGGAAGAGGCGGCCGATGGTGGGGAAGAGCTTCGCGCGCTGCTCCTTGGAGAGCTGCGTGCCGAAGGAGTTGATGGTGATGTTGATCGCGCGGCGGTCGGCCTCGAAGGCGAGCGTGCGGTGCATGATCTCCGCGGTCGGCCCGCCGAGCGACTGGCAGAAGGCGTCGAAGTCCTCGAGGTAGGCCTTGTAGAGCGTGTTCCGGATGATCTCGATGTTCAGGTCGTCGAGGTCCGCGGCGGTCACGGAGTCGCGGAAAGTACGGGGCTGTGGGTGCGGAGACGTGCAGGGTGAGGGGTGAGTTCGGCGTGCGTACCTCTACCACGGATGGGAGGGAGGCGCACCTAGGGGAGTCTCGACCAGGACGGTGTGGTAGAGCTCTTCGACATTCGTCGCTACGCAGAGCGCAGGCATGGTGTCGAAGACCCCAAGCGGGTGACATCGCTGCAGGAGCTCGTTCGTGTTTCTCCCATGCAGCGTCCCAGTGATGATGAGTATGACGTTGTCAATCATGTACGCATACCTGCCGTCGCCGAGTCAGCGTCAGCGTCCGCCCACCCGCGCCCACCGCTCGTCTGCGACCCCGAGAAAGCTAAGAATGCGCGACCCACGTACGTCATGTACTCCAAAAACTTGCTCAGCGGCTCGACGGCGTTGCTCCGGAGGAAGTTGAACTGGTCGACGAGCACCTGCGTTCGCCCTGTCCGAGATGGTGGAGGTGGAGATGGGGAGCGGCTCGTTCGCGAGGAAGTTGCCGTAGTCAGTCGCGGACAGCTGCGTCCGAAAGTCTGTCGCAGCCCATTCAGTTCAGCATTGCGCCCTGCTCGTCCTGCCCACAACTGTGCGTGCGTGTAGAACTGGACGCACCTTCAATGGTCTCGCATTGCGTCAGGTTGTTGTACTGGTTCTGGGTAAGGAGACCAGCCTTGTACCCCCGAACGATACCCTCCAAGAAGCCGCTATCAACCTAAGTTCACGGTCATTCCTTGGCAACACAACAGCAGAGAGACGGACACAAGACACATACGTTGAACAAGAGGGCCTCCATGTCCGAGCAGCTTGAGCGTACAGTAGTGGCCGCAGCGTAGGCGCCCGTACGTGCCTTGGCTGTCGCTCGTTACGCAGTTTCTCACGGACCCTCTTTCGGAATGCGGAGGCAGCGGGCAGACTCCGGACCGTGATTTACAGAGATGCGTTCTGCTTTTGCGGGTCGACGGTACAGTACACCGCGATTGCACCCAGAAAAGCGGGAAAGGGGGATCATGACCGATCACGGAAGTGAATAGACACGATAAACTCCGAGGGGGAAAGACCAAATGGAAAACGCGAGCTCGTGTGTGCCAGAATAAAGATACATCTCGCATGCAATGGACCGCCAGGCATCATGAAGGGTACAAGTACACTCAGTCTCGTACACCGAGCCGCGAACTAACGAGCCACCAAAGAACCTGACGAAACATGCGAACAGACTCCGATTCACTCCGCAGCGGGCTTCACACAAACCCGCCTGTGCTCGTCCCAATCCAACCGCTGGTGCTCCGCCGAACAGTACTTCACGAGCTTGCACCGGCTGCAGACCAGCCCCGCGAAGCCCGTGGTAGTCCGTGTGCTGCGATGTTCGTCCACGCTCGCCTCACTTCCCTCACTGCTTCCTTCCGAGCTTCCCTCTCCCGCTGTACTTCCCGCTGGTCGACGCCTCTTCCGAGAAACAGACGTCGCAGTCGATCCAATTGCACATCTCCTTTGGCCGCGCGCGCCGCCCGTATCGATAGCGCACCTTCTTCTTCGTGCACAGTACCGCCGCGACCTCAGGTCCGTGCTTTGGGAAGCGGATGAGTTCGCAGCAGTTGTCGGTGCAGCCGGGATTGGGGCAGCCGCTTGGGAAGTCATGATATACTTCCTTCGCTGGGACAAAGTGCGGATGTGCAAAGAGTATCTGCGAGTATGACATCGTCTGGTGAGAGAAGAGGACGATGAATGGAGGGCGTTTCTCGTGTAGGATGGCGCGGAGGGTGAGGTCGATTTGGGGGAAGCAGGGTGTTCGGCGATTGCGGTCGAGGGTGTTGTTCAATTGGATGTCTACGAGTCGTGCAGTGAGATGAGATGATACAGGCAGGCTCGGACATAGTGTGCACGTTGCTTGAAACAGCATGCATTTGGTGTAACGACGACACACTGGGAGTCGCGCGAGGATATGTGCAACTTACAGTCGTGATTGATCTTTCGCTCCACGCTGGGCTTGCAGTCGCCCGTGGAGGTATGTCGGCAAACGTACTGAAAGTACTCCGTCACTTGGTCCATCTCGTGTCGCTTGAGGTCGGTAACAATGACATAGATCTCGTCGCAACCGCGGTCATGCATGCCGCGGAGCAACATGAGTTCTGGGAGCTGCGCGGGATCAGGGGGACCGCTCGCACGCGACCGAGGCGACCGGGCGACGCACCATGCTGAAGATCACAGGCATCATCGTGAGTCGCTTCATGGAGCGATGGTGGTACACATGCGTGACCCAGGTGCGGTCGAGGGGAATGAGGCGGCCGGTGTCGACCGTGCGGGTGAAGATGTTCTCGGGGACGAAGACGCCCTTGTTCCAGAGGAGGATTTGCTCGCGACGGGCGTTCGCGTTCGCGGCGTGCTTGCGCTCGCGGACGCGCTGAAACCAGTCGTAATAGGAGTCGGGGCGATGGGGGCGCTCGAGCCATTTGTCGATGAGCATGTCGGTAGCATCATTGTCCAGTTTCTGGCAGACGAGCTCGCTCATCTCGAGACTGGGCGGGGTAAATTTGGAGTAATGTCGGCCAGGCATCGTGAAGCTCGAGCCGGGCGTGAAGAGGCGCGAGCCCCGAGGAAGAGGCGGAGGCGGAGGCGGAGGGCGGGAGAGTGAGGCGAGGATGCGGAGGACGTGAAGAGAGAGAGCGGAGAGGCGGGAATGATGGTGGCCGATTAGACGCTCGCAACAGTTTGACGCGAAAATGCCCGCCCTAAATAAGCGAGCACTTTGGCCACAGCTCCTACTTACTGTAAGTACACTACTGCAGTCAACTCGAACCTCTACATCCGCAGCTGACACCTACTCCGCCAACGCACTTATATATGCTCCTATTGTGTCTGTCCTACTGCCCTCTGTTTACACGCTTAGGCGGGCTCGTTTCCGGGCTCCCAGAATCCGGAACTTTGACCGCTATTGTGGACTTGTCTGTATAGCCTTTGGGCCGCCTGCAGGACACCAGCAGAATGTCCAGGATTCTGCGTCTTGGTAGCTCCACTCAATCCCTCCTCATTGGCCGGTGTGCAATAGGGTACTGACTTGCATCGGTATCGTGCATCAATGGACGTCGGATCCCTTTGATTAACCTTGCCCGGATCTCCGTGTCGCATTGATACAAAGTTTATCCATGCCTTTGAACGGAACGGCGCCGTGCTCTTCATATGAATCGATGTGGTTCACACTTTGGCGGCGCGCTAGCTCACGCTGCGCATCCTCGCTCGCTATGCACTGTTAGATTGCAAGGTTCTAGCGAGTGCCGCATACGCATGAACGTGGGACATGGTGAGTTATACGGCTGTCAGGGACTCGTCAGCATCACCCCGATCAGATAGGTACGGCATTCCAACGGACTCCATGGCCGCGCTTCGAACAGCGGAGGGCTAGTCAGTGAAATATACTCGGACACTATCAGAGGCCATTTCGGCGGACAATCATGGCCATGCGGACACTCTCCATGGTAGCAGCGTTTGGAAGGATGCTGCCTGACACTCAGATGTCTGGATGGCGGTACGGTCCTTAACATCTGGATGTCTACCTAGTTCAGTCGCTCATGCAGAAATGCTCACTTAGAAATTGTAATACGCATGCAGCAGCGCGTAGAAAAAAAGATGTGCAATTAGTGACGAACTATCAAATGCCAACTTCTGATATGGTTGGGAGGAGCGCGGTTTCTGCCGTCAAGCCTGGCCTGCCGACGCTTGGGCATAGTATACGTTGACCATGCGGCAAGGATGCCTTCGCTGTCGGCCATACAGATGCTAGAGAACGGCAGCATTGCGATGGAGCTCTGCCACTCAGCGAATTGGTATGGTACAATAATTTACAGCCATGACCGTTCGATACGTCATGATAGAGACTGCGAGAGTGACCAAGGCACGTCTTCGACTGTCCGTTTACCCGAGACGATGTCTGCAAGGGCATCTGCAACCCATCCGTCTTCATCGCGCAACTGATCCGTCGTGCGCCATTCTTCGACAATGTGGGCGGCGGCTTCTACGCGCTGATCTACCCCGAGCTCCTCGCACAAGTCATCGTCGTCGGGGTTGACGTAACCCCCCTCAAACCCGTAGAGATGATACCCAATGAGCTCGGAAAGCTGCGACTCGAGCGCGACGCGTGTGGGTGCGTAGCGGTTATAGGAGCGCATCATACGGAGGATAGACGCATAGACGGCCGGGGGCTTCGGGACGAGAACTGTCCTGCAAAGGGGGTGAGAGAGGGAGGTGAGGCGCGGCTGAAGCTCGAGCTCTGTTGGCACATATGAAGCGATGCTGGCCGGATATAGGACGATGTGCTGCGCGAGTGCGACGGAGGTGTACCGCGTTACGCGGTACATGCTCGCTTTGGCGTAGAAGTCGCCACTTGTGTTGAGGAGCAGTGAGGGAACAATGGAGCGGGGGAGCTCTTGGTCTTCACTCAAGATTTTCTGGGCGAGGTGAAGCTGGTCGTCGGGTACGAGATAATGGAAGTCCTGGTGAATGCGAATGGTTGCATTGTTAGTAAGGAAAGCGACGGAGGGAACGATTGTGGCACATTACTCTGATGATCAGGGGAACGTTCAATCGCCTGTGGAGAAGCGAGAGCCACTTAAGGAGTTGTATTCCAGCGTCCTGCAATGCTCGCAAGGCCTTGTCTACGAGCTGGTCGGGAGAAGATTTGTAAATATCGACTCGGAAGCAGGATGGTGAACAGGGATAAGCATCACGGAAACCCTTGTCACTCTCAACCGGTGACGAGTGGGAGTCAAGAGTACTGGGCATCATGATTCGGACATGTTCTGTAGTGGCGGCGGGATTAATGTTGGCAGACCTCCGATGGACCGTGGTCGTCACCGCAGTCGGCGAGCGAGTGAACTTACTCAGGCTGTAGTTCAGACAGATTTGGTGAGATGTGTGACGCTTTTGCACAGCATTACTCGACTTGACCAAATGACGTCAGACCATACGTTTGGCATCCTCACGACGACCAGCTACTGCATTCCTTGAACGGTCGCAAGTGCCGTACTCGCCTCTAAAGCTAACACCTCACAACCTCCCTTCGCGAACGCAATGGCCGCCATGCGTTATCTCAACGCCAAGCTCGCTCAGCAAGTTAGATCAAGGCTTTTGCTCGACTCGCAGCGTCCAGACTGACCCGTACGCCCTGTGCACAGATCGATGAAGAGCTCATGAACGCGGCCGGGGCTTTCAGTCTGGATCAAGTGAGATGACAACAAGTACAGTGCCACATTTGGACGAGATGCCTGATGCCAAACTCCGTAGCTCATGGAGCTCGCGGGACTTGCATGCGCGCAAACACTTGCGACGGTTTATAACAAGGACAAGTACCCTCGCGTCCTCGTTTGTTGCGGGCCTGGCAACCAAGGAGGTGATGGCTTAGTCGCCGCACGTCACCTCGGTATGTAAAATCATTGTGTAATTCGGTTACCGTCGATCTTGCTTGCTCACAGTGTGCTTAGGTATGTTCGGGTATAAGCCCACTATATGGATGCCTAAGGTAACTTGAATGCCCTGTAATGATGTGGTAGGTAGGTCATAAGAAGGCTCACCAGTCCCATAGCCCGGATCGAAGGACATATACAAGGTGCGATATACGACGATCACTGACCCTTCTTCTCACTGATGTCCCTTCAGCGTCTGCAGCAGCAATGCACCAATATGAAGATCCAGACACTGGAGCCCTCCCAAGACACCCATTCTCTCAGCACCGCGCTCGCCTCTTCCGACGTGATTCTCGACGCGATCTTCGGTTTCTCCTTCAAGCCGCCGGTGCGCGCACCGTTCGACGCGGCGCTCCCGCTCATTGCGCAGTCAGGGCTGCCCATCGTCTCGGTAGACGTTCCGTCAGGCTGGAACGTTGATCTCGGCAAAGTCGATGATCTGGCTCTGAACCCGGACGTACTGGTCAGCTTGACCGCTCCGAAGGAGGGCGTGAGGCACTTCAAAGGGCGTCACTTCCTTGGCGGCCGCTTCGTGCCCAAGTAAGTCGCATGGACGCCGCGTTACAATGCCCATGCTAACTGGATCGTGTGCTCAGGACTTTGGAGGAGAAGTTCCAACTCAACTTGCCCGAGTACCCGGGCATCTCTCAGATCGTCGAGTTGCCCAGGGCGGACGAGTCGGCGGACTCGCAGAAGCTGTGAACAGGGATCTGCGATCGCTGCTGTGATATCGATCATGTACCGTAATGTATGTTTGATACAGCCGCAATCGTCATAACACACGTATACGGCCTTGGCTTGAGCGTATATAGTTGGTAAAAGTAGGCCAGCGTAGGATTCGAATGAGCGTCCCAACGCGTCCCGATCAGCGCTCGCGATTCAGCCACAGACGCGTCGCGGGTTGGGCGCTTCTTGCCTTGATCTTGTCTCCGAGTTGTCAACACCACTGCTACAATCGAGACGACTTGCTTTCGACCTTGCTCAGAGTCCCCTCCATGTCTCGAGCGCATCACCTGCTTCTGAAGAAACTCTGTCACAATGATGACACGCTCGAAAGAGCGAAGTCAATCCTCCACACGGCGAGCATCAAGACTGGCCAAGGGTCCGGATACGAGCTCGGCCAGGGTTTGAGCGGACTGCCCGCCATATGCGCGTACATCGCCGCAGAGGAGTGAGCGTCCGCCCTGTCTACGCGTCGCAACTCTGCCTAAAGCATGGCACAGGCTCGGAGACACAGACGTGACTGAGAAAGTTGCGCAAGCCGCGTCCTGCCTCAAACCGAAGGTGTTCAAGACCACCCTCAACACGGTCAAGGCCGCGCTTGCAGCCGCTGCCGCCTCCGCGTCACCGTCGAAGTCGTCTCGAAAGCTCTCATATACGGATCTTTTGAATGAGAAGAAGATCGGGAAGAGAGGGATAGTGATGGGTTGGATGCAGAGCGCAGAGCGAACGCTCATGTCGAACCGCGAGATGCGCCGCAAGTTCGGCAGGGCCGGGGACGCGCTCACGCTCGCTGTCTTTTGTTGGACCTGCCAATTAATGGGGGTGCGTTCCTCTCCTCTACCTCTCAACAAGCACAGGACCATGTGGCTAAAGGCGCCAACGTAGTTGAAGCCGCAGAAAGTGGGCGCAGAAGAATTGCTGGACGAACACGGCGTGTCGCCTGACCTCTTCGACGAGATTACAGATGCCCTGCACGAGTTCTGCCAGGGTGTCGCGGAGGAGGTCAAGGCCGACATCGCATCCCTCAGATCGGGAGGGTCACCTGCTAAAGCCTCTGCATCCCCGACGAAAGCGACAGCGTCGCCTGCGAAAGTCCCGGCGACTTCGTCCAAGTCCAATGAACCAGCCCTTCCACCAGCACCCACCGTCTTTCCGCCGACTCCCTCCCGTTCGAGGGTACAACCGTCTGCGCTAACGAGGAGCCCGTCCAAGTCCGCGTTGCGCGCACCGAGCGCGGATCTCTCGCCGCGCAAGACGCCCTCGCACAAGCGCAAAGTGGCCTTCGACGGCCCACTCGAGGAAGGCGACGAGGACGCGTTCGACGCGCTCGCGACGCCGTCCAAGCGCCAGAAGTTCTCGTCGCCGACGAAGGAGCTTCCGTCAACGCCCAGCAAGGCCGACGGCTCTGCCGCGTCTTCTCCGCGGAAGTCGTCCCGTCTTGCACTGGCCGCTGTCGCGGAGGAGCAGGAGGAGGAATTGGACTTGTTGCGACATGTACGGCAGACGCCGTCTGCAGGCGTGCCGTCGACCCCGCGCCGGAACCGCATCATGTCGCAGCCGTCGTCTACGCATTCATCGCGCTCGGTGCGCTCACAGCCGAACACACCGTCGCGGCGAAAGCCTGCTCTTCCGACCGTGCACGAAGACCAGGAGCGTGTACCTCGCAGGAGGTACCGACCGGCATTCGCGGATACGCAGCAGTGGTTGAAGGGCGATACGAGGATGGAGAGGGCTCTGCGGCCGTGGTCGGAGAGGTGGAAAGAGTTGGTGGGGAAGTGTGGAGGAGACGTATGGGAGGCTGCTCGGGTAGCAGGTACGACAAGAGGGGAAGGTATTACCCTTGGCGCGGCCAGTTAAAGGGTTTGGGAGATGTCTTGGATCAATAGTTGATATACCTGTGTTTCTGGTACGCTCACTCGGACATGTACACCTTTACTCTCACAATGTAAATTAGGAAGGACTCGCGTAGCACAGCCGTCTGAGATTGTCGTTCCACAACAAGCAAGATGGATAGCAACAGATACTACGTAAAATCATACAGTTGCATAGCAAGATGGGTATACCAAACATGTTAGTATCGACGATTGAAGCCAACAGGTAATATCAGGATGGTTTTGAACATGGGCCTCTACCTTGTGGCTCCCCGGCAAAAAGTGACTAGCTTGGCAGTTCCTGGGCTCCTGGCAGATCACCGCTGCTACTTCAGTTCTTTTTGGTGTCGGCTGCAGCTTGTGCGAGGCGGAGGGAGCTCGCGATATGACCGTAAGAGTCATACATGAGCCAGAGGGGGACGAAGACCCAGCTGTCAGGATCAACATCTCAGTATCATCGCATTCGCAAACCCGGTTGATCGACTCACATGACGTTCATGAACTGTGAGCAGCCGCGATCAGTATGTGTGCGAGGATGCAAGTGCGTGGACGCCACATGGAGACATACCACGAGATATACCCAGAGGAATAGCGCATTGGACGTGTCGAGGCTGGGGCTGCCAGTGAGCCATTCCGGACAGAAAGTCATCCACCTGTGCGGGTCGGTCAGATAATGCACCGGTTTGGAGCAGCGCTTAAAGAATGTACGCACCCGCCGTATAGTTCAGAAGTGCTGAGTACGACAATCCAATAGTGACGCGCGGGGTCACGCTGGATCAGCTGTTTGAGGACGTAGAAGCACATGGTGCCCACGCCGAATACGGTCAGAAGCTCAAGGGATACAATGGTCGGGTCGGCGGTACCCCAGCGTGAGTCGGCCAAAGCGTATTCTTTCCCTGGTACAGCTGTGAGTGGAAGCGCAGCATCCGGGGCTAGCGAACGACTCACACATCTGAGCCATAGGGCCAGAGCTAGTGTTGACCTGCCTGCCGAAGAGGGAGTAGTACACGAAAGACCCCTCGAGGGTATAATGAATGATTCCGTCAAATGCCTGAGACAGAAGTCAATATGCCACTAAAAAGCAATGTCTGGAGGGCGCACCAGCCATATGAACGTCACACGGTCTTGCCAACTGGCGTTCTTGGGAAGCAGAGACTTCGCTGCGAGGTAGGCAGCAACCCCGACCCCAGTAACGAATGCGAGAGAGTAGGCGGACGTCGCAGTGAAGATCTGGGGAGAGGCAGACATGCTGGGTAAGGTAGCGATGTAGAAGTGTGCGTACTATGTCAGTACAGGAGCAGAACGACGTTGTGGTCGTCGTGTGCGAAAGAAAGTCTGAAGCGTGTAACAGCTGAGGACTGTGGGGAAGCCCCTCACACGGTCACGTGCGCGACGCGAGAGACGCGCCTCCTCATGCCCGAGTGGAGTTGCGGCTGGAAATGGCGCACTCACTTATCGCGCGATTGCACGTATCGGTGTAGCTTGCTCTCCTCTACCGAGCAACCAGGATCGCTCGTATGGACTTGACTATGGCCCGCGATGGCTCTGCTCAACGTCGAGCGCAGCTTATCAGAGGAGACTTCGTGCACACACCTAAGGCTCGGAGAAATCCAGATAATGCACGACCATCTCCTACGTGAGCCACTTCTGTCGAAATATCTCTGATATCGAGTTCTACTACCTCGAGTGAGCAGGAACAGACGAGAAGGGCAATATCGACTACTTTGCTTCAGCATCGCTGCCTACCTCGGAAGATATCATGGCGAGCATACACGCAATACCCGTCCCGGCGGGCGCCTTCATAATTCCTACCTTTTGCGACCTGCACCTGCATGCTCCCCAGTTTCTTTATCAGGGGACAGGTCTACACCTTCCCCTGATGGAGTGGCTGAACGAGTATGCCTTCAAGGCGGAGGAGAGGCTGGACTCTGATTCACAGCTCGCGGAGCGCGTCTACAAGCGACTCGCTTATCGACTCCTGGAGCACGGCACAGGAGCCGTCATGCTGTTTGGCACCATCAAGACTGAGACCAAGTGAGCCGCTACCAGTCAAGCATTCAAGTTCCAAGCCGCGGATTGACAGAACACAGCCTCATTCTAGCACGCGTCATGCAGGAAGTAGGTCAACTTCGCGCGTTCGTTGGCAAGCTCTCAATGGACCAATCCTCGCGGCCCTCATACGTCGAGGATTCGGCAGAGGCATCGCTCGCCGCTGCACACGACTTCTGTGACCGGTGCATAGAGATGTTCCGCTCGTTGCCCGAGCATAGGCGACTGGTGCAGCCCGTGCTCACTCCGCGCTTCGTCCCGACGTGTTCGAAGGGACTTCTATCAGGGCTGGGCGATCTTGCTGAGCAGAGAGGCCTCCGCATACAAAGCCATATGGCCGAAGCGCATGACCAAGTGCAGCACGTTCTGGTCGAACATGGTGAAGCAGACCTGGACGTCTTCCGCAACGTAAGTCTCTCTCCGAGAGAGGTGTGTGTGGATAGACACTCACCATGGTGTTGTTCGGCGGCTCAGAGCAACCTCCTCACACCTGCGGACAGTGCAAGCCCACTGCACATTCCTGTCAAGCGAAGAACTACACGAAGTGGCAGCGACCGGGACAGCGATCGCCCACTGCCCGCTATCGAACGCCTACTTCTCTGCAGAGCCTTTTCGCCTACGCGAGGCTTTGGACGCAGGGGTACGCGTCGGTCTGGGAACCGACATCGCCGGCGGGTACAGCGTCGACATCATGAACGCTATGCGGCAAGCCGTGGCCGTTTCACGCATGCGTGAAGGCGCGCGGACCGTGTCGAAGATGCGCTCAACTTCTCCTGCGGCAGACGTCGACCAAGAAACGGACGATGACAAGCCGGTATCAATCGACTGGAAGGAGGCATTGTACCTGGCTACTCGGGGAGGCGCGCTTGCGCTAGACTTGCCGGAGGGGTGCGGGACGTTCACGGTAGGAGCGCCATTCGACGCCCAATGGAGTAAGTAACGCTTTCGCCATGCCTGTGTGGACACTTTTGACGAGCTCTCGTATATAGTCGAACTGGTAGTTGCTGAACGTGACGGAGAGGCCATCGGTGAGCTTGAGTTCTTCGATGACGCCACCAAACCAGGAGTCGCGCCTTTGGATCTTGAGATGGTAGAGGAGTGGTGGTGCCTCGGCGACTCCAGGAATCGCAGGGGAGTCTTCATCCAGGGCGAAGTTGTGGGCTGGAAGATCACGCGTAGTGCGGAATTCACGTTGGCGGGCTGGTCAGGAGAAGCTAGCGGATGACGACCGCGGTAGTTCTGGCGATCTTGAAGTGAGTCAAACCATTGCAATCCATCCCTACTCCATACATGCCAATCTCAATTCTCCAAGAAGTCAACAAACCTGAGCAGACACCATAGGGACCCCGTGTAACATCAGTCTAAGCACACTGTAGGAGAGGTCAACTTGCGAGATCCATCCGTTCAAGTTCCTTCCAGCTAGGTAGCCCGACGATCCCAGGTAGCCCTTCCCATATTCGTTCCCGCAGAGCGACCACGTCCGCCCTGAATGCTCTCCGACATGGTCGGCACACGTTGGGATCGTCCGTGAGTTCGTCGATGGCCTGTACAGTATAGTGCAAGGGGGCCCGTCCGCACCACCCACGACCGAGATAACTTCGAGCCTAGCCGGTTGAACGCCTTCTGACACAGACCTGGCTGGCCTTGGCACGTCTTCGCCGGTGCGCGTCCGCCACACTGCTGACGGATGAAGTCAAGCACGACATTTATCCGATGCTGGAACATGAGCGTGTACTTCTCCAGGTCGTGTGCGGACAGCTCAGGACGATGGACGCGAGGGATGCTCGACGCGGAGCTTTGGATGATCGGCCTTCAGGATGTCTGACAGACAGTAGAGCGAGAGGAAGTAGAGGGCGGAGGGTATAATGATGGAGACGTGCGTCTCGCGCGCGAGGTTCAGAACGTGCAGCGGGTGCACGTACGGGTACGTCATGTCGTCTACGAGAGGCGCGTTGACGGCGCGTTCCACGAACCGGTCGTGGCCCTCTAGGGTGTATGGCCAGATCTTCATGAGGTGGCAGATGGCTTCACGCCGGAGATAAGGGATGAAATACTTGGTCGCGAGCCGGAGGACGCCGGCGACACGGTAGAAATCCTGGATGCCCCGGTGCTCGAGTGACCTGCCACAGCGCGTTCACGGCCCGAAGAAACAGAGACCAGAAGAAAGGGGCACAGAGAGCCATCTCATGCGTCAATACTGGTGGTTGCGACGCGCAAGGCGGAGAAAGGGACGACGCACACTCACGCTCCGAGTCCGTCGTACAGCGCTCGGATGAGCGCGCTCAGCTCCGCAGGTCGATCGTGCATGCGCACGACTGGACATCCCTCCGCGAGCTCGACATCGCTTGCGCCTGGCGTCGCAAGCTCGAACATGGACTGGAATATCTCGGAGTGTCGAACAAGGACGCCTCGGTGGACTTTGAACGCGACGGAGGCGTCCGAGTCGGTGTCTTCGGCGAACAGGACGATGTTGCCGTCGTCGAACCATGGCTCACCGCGCGCTGAGTGCGGAATCATGGCGACGTCCTGCATGCTTGCGAGGAGTGGTATGAAGAGGGTCACGTCCAGCCAAGTCTGATGTCGAGTTGTCCGGGTCGTCGTGCTTAGTAGACGGTGGTGGAGGTATACAAGCAAGGGACGAGACGCCGGATGCAGCCACACCTTGCGTTCTCTCCATCACCATCTGCTCCCGCCTGTGACAACGGATGGATCTCTCACAGCTAGTCCTGCATGCCATTCTATAACGGAGAGAATATACAGTGATAGATCCCTCTCTTTGCCCGCCTCACGATGTCGCACACACCACGAACAAGCCCTTCTCGCGTGCCCTCGCGGTCCAGCACGCCCATCCCTGGTCGTTCTCCTTCGCGTCTAGCACCAATCATACGCCCCGCCCCTTCTGTATCCTCTCTCAGAGTTTACAGCCATGGCTCTTCGGTTGTCCATTCTCCAGTATCAATCTCACCTACCGGTGCTGCGACTCCAAGACGAGAAGGTGGCGGGGAAAGCAGCTCAGCATCTTCCGTCATCGAGGGCATATTGATCCAAGAGCCCGAGGCTGATGTCGATACCGTTGACGGAGAACAGGGCAATGCCACAGGGCTCGTGGAGTCGCGGGCAGGCGACGAGGCGTCCAAGAGACAATTGCGCGATCAGCTCAGGCGAACACTGAGTAAGAAGGAATCGTTCACAGGTGGGGCATATGGTTCTATTCGTGAGGCAAGCTAACTCATAGGGTGTAGACATTACAAAGTTTAGGCAGCGACACAGAGAGAAGGTTGCAGCTATGCAAGAGATTGTGCATACTCCAGGTCAGTATGCATGCATACCTCTCATTCTTGCGGTCAGCCAACCGCGTTTCTGGGCAGCGGAACGATACCCACCTCGGCAGTATTATGTCTTGACAGACGCGGGAAAGCCTGTGTTCATGAGGTAGGATCAAGTCTCTATCTGCCATCCTGTTCGAGGTGCTGAGTTGCAATAGTAATCAAGAAGCCAATCCTGACAGTGCAACTTCACTGTTCGGGGTCATCCAAGCCCTTGTTTCTATCTTCTTAGACGACGGCGACAAGCTACGATGTATCAACGCCGGAAACACGCGCATCGTCTTCCTGCTGAGGCCACCGCTCTACTACGTGTGCGTCTCCGGGTGGGGCGAGCCAGAGTCTGTCGTCAGTAGATGTTCTGTCTCTGGCATGTGGAAGATAATAGACTGGCTTACATTCATGAAGCAAGACCAGGTTCCATCTGGAGTATCTCCACCTCCAAATCCTGAGTGTCGTCTCCGCTGAACAGCTGAGGCGTATGTTCGAGCAACGCCGGAATTTTGATTTGCGTAGACTACTCAATGGTAGGTGCAAACACGCTGTTGTGAACTACATCACCCATTCAGACGTTCACAGGTGCTGAACCATTCCTGTACTCTCTCTTGGCACGGCTGGAATGGGATATGGCAATGAGCACGTCGTCACTGCTTTGCCTGAAGCTCGACCCTACGTTGAGGAAGTCGATAGCGGACGTCCTCGTTCCTACTTCAAAGATCAAGGTATGTACGAATTTCTTCGAGTCGAAGAATCAGCTTACATGTCTCGCAGGATATGCTCTATGTCATACTCGTCGCTCAAGGACGCATCATCACCTTGGTGCGCCCAAGGAAACACTCGATACATCCGTCTGGTAGGCGATGGCGCAATCAATGGATGTGTGGATACTGAGCAGCCGTTGTAGATCTCCATATTCTCGTGAACACTGTTCACTCGCCTTCCATAATGAACTCTTCCGCCGCGGCGTCGTGGCTTCCCGTCTGTCTCCCCAAGTTCAACTCCTCGGCATTCGTGAACGCGTATGTCATGTTTCTGCCACGCAGCGATGGTCAAGACACCCCCGCCACTCCGGCAACCCCTCAAACTGAAGATTCCCCCGCGACTGAAGAGTCTCCGGAGACAAACGATGAGGAACCGCAAGCTAGCGACAATGCGTCGTCGAGCGCGCAAAGTCTGCCTGTAGGACTCGCCCCAGGTCCGTCGGCTGAAGTCGCCTTGGTCTGTGTAAGCGGTAACGCGGACTTTGAGGCGGTGAGAGGATGGTGCGATACCATCTCCCAGGTACGACTCTTCGGATGTACCGCTTTCGTCCCCAGATCCTGAACCCCGCAACTCGTAGAAACTCACCGGCGACGGACTGCTGAAGAACCTGTCGAACGCCATCCGGACAGGGGACACCGAATATTCCGTATCGGACTTGGGCGTCCCGGGATTGCGGCACTTTGTCTACAAGTCGCGGTCGCATGTGCAGATTACCATGCCGCTGTTCGAGGACCCGTATGATAGCCTGAACGAGAAGCGTCGGTGAGCACGACTTGAACGACCTTGCGCACTTTTCATAACGCTGACTACAGCCCCTCATAGCCTTATCACGCTGTATCAGACCCTATTCAACGCGATTCACGCGAAGTCAGGCCAGGAGCGCACGCTCAAGCTGCAGTACATCCGGACCAGTCAGGAGAGCGTCATGGGATGGGTACGTCTTCTCCTTCTTCTGAGTCTTTATGGGCAGTCGTTCACACCGAGCGGCATCTCATCGTCCCAGATCACCCAGCCGTTCGAACTCTACCTTGCTCTGTCGCCGCATCTGCCCAAGAGCGCCGCGGTGGGCGCGGCCAACGCGATCGCGCGGTGGGTGCAGAAGGAGGAGAAGCGGCTCTTCCTACGCGATGCTCCTGTGTTCTAGTCTTTCACCGCTACGCGTTGTCGGCGACTCATCAGCTATTCAGGACCCCGCGGGGAGAGTTCCATTAACGCTACACCTCTGAAAGCCGTTGCACCTCCACATGCCAGCTGCCGACTTCCTCCATCGGCGTCTCACAAATGCTGATCAGTAACTTACAATGAGCGACCGGAAGCTGCGGCTCACGCGGCTCGAGCGCAGATCCATTGATCATTCGTTGTCATGAACTCTCAAGCTGCATGTTCCTCTTCCACATCTCCGATTTAGCAATGTCAAGGCTTGGCACAACGAAAGCGTACACTATACTACATGGGGGTGCACATTCTACTCTTTTGATACATCCATATGCACGAGGTCCTCCGCCGGCTTGTCGTAGGCGGTGTTCTTGTTGCGACGTTCGGAGAGGAACGCGTCTATCCGTTGTTTGAGCTCCACATCTGAAGGCCAACGTCAGTGTTATGAGGCTGAAGAAGAGACGTGTTCACGTACTTGGTATGACGTCCTCGATACTGAGGGGCATGCGGTTGAAGGGATCCTTGGTATCCGAGAGCAAGTGCGATTTGATTGTGGACCTGTCGACGACCACCCGGGACGACGGCAACGTGACGGGGTCGCGCATGAGGGTGTACATAAGCGGATCTAAAAAGAAGTGTCAGTTTCTGAGAACAAGCCGCCAGCCGCACCCGTGAGTGCTCACCCAAAAACTCGTCAGGGATATCTCCGAGGTCGTCTTCAGCCTGGAGGGTCGCCCTTGTCTCCTCGACCTTGACCACGAACAACCTCAACTTCTCGATCTCATCTGGGGACTTCAGCATTCTCCTCTGCGCAATCGCCGCCGCTTGCTCGAACAGCTCCTTCCTGTAGCTCCGCTCATCCGCCGCAACGGCGCGCGCGAACTCGCCCTGGTCGCTGAGGTTGAGGTATACCTGGAGGATGTCGCTCAAGAGCCGCTTCGGGTCGAACTTGTACTTCTCCCGGTTCGACACCGCGAGCTCCTGGCAGCGCGGCCCGACGAGCGCGTCGAGGTTGTAGTCGAGCATCGCCGCGAGCCTGTCGACGATCTCCGGCACCATGAACGGCTCCTTCGTCTCGCCGGTGAACAGCTTGAGCAAGTCGACGGTGTTGTTGCCGAGTTGGACGTAGGTGCTCGTGTGGCGCTCGAGCTGGCGGAGGAGCGCCTCCCGCTCGCGGCGGTATTGCAGCGGCTTGGACTCGAACGTCGCTCTGTCCTTCATCTCCATTTGAATGTCGTGGATCTTGGCGAGGTCGGTGAGCGACTCGTCGAGGAGGTATGTGACGTCGTTGATCATCAGATTCACGAAGCGCACGAAGCGTTCCGAGTTGTGTCTGAGTGAACAGCCCAGCGGTCAGACGCTGAACGGAACCTGCCGAACGACGTAGACTTACGCAGCCTCATTCTTCAGCGCGTCACGGTGAGCCTGATTATTCCAGATGACCTTGAAGATATGAGCGATGCTCCGACGCGAGTCTTTGAGTGCATAGGTTAGCATATGGGGATTTGCGGGTTGATTGTGAGCAACTCACTGAATTTGTCGTAGAATTGCGAACTCGCGCCGGTCTGCTCGACCTCTGTAGAGATTGCATCAATAAGCCTCGTTTCACACCACATATTCTTCCAACGTACCGATGTAGAAGTTCATCAAAGCAGGCATGAGATGCTTCAATGCCATCGAGTGCGTGTTAAGAAGGGTAGTGAGCACGCTACGGTGCTCGCCCCAGCTCCACGTTCCGATGAAGAGCACGTCGACGATCTTCGCTTTCAAGAACGGGTTCTTGATGTACCACGTAGAAGTCAAGAAGGTCAAGCACCATATCAGCATCTCGTTCTTCCCCGAGAGCTCCAGGCTATTGGGACTTTGGCTGCCATGGAGGTCAGTGAGCGTGCTATGGGAAAACACGCAGGCGGTAGCACCTACCGAATGATGTACAGATGGTATTCGATCACATCCTCGATGAGGTACTCAGGAAGAACGCGGAAAGCGGCGGGGACCTCCTTGGGTAGCGGTAGTCTGCGTGCACAGAACGCTGTCAGCTTTGGACTGAAAACCAAGTCGCTCGACTCACTCGATCGTCGGGTTCGGGTGTTTCTTCCGGGGATCAACAAAGCGAATGATCCAGGTCGAGACAAAGTTTACAAATGAGATTGTCCGGAAGACGAGTTCCGGCTCTCCAAGCTGAACCTCATAGGCCATCTGCGCCGCAAATAACGCATCCTGTTGCGCCTGCATAGACGGTCAGACGGCATCCGGGCAAAGTCCGCTCATGTAGACCTACCTTGGCCGCGTTGATAGCTGCCTCCGTCCGCGCCTGGAATGGTGTTCCCCTCCACGATTGATCTCCGTTGAGGGTCTCAAGGTGCCGGCGGATCTCATCATATTGCCTCGACAGTTCTTCCACATTGTTGACAATCTTCTGCTGACCGATGTGGCTTGCGGCGAGGGTGAGGTAGAAGATCTCCGTGATGAAGTTCGGAGGAGCTAGAAAAAAAGGGCAAGTCTGTCAGCTTGAAGCCAAACGACCTGACTAGTATGCATACCGGTCGCAGGCGGCTGTTCCTTGCGCCACTGCTCAGCCTCGTCGTTCGTCGCATTGATACGAGTCTCGTCATTGAGGTCGATTCTCGAGGAGTGTGCGTAGTAAGCTGGATCAATGCGGTCCATCTGCAGGCAGGCGCGTTAGCTCCAAGGCGGTGGAGGAAGACCATCGCAAGACCGACCTTGCTGTAGCTCGCATCCATGAAGGGTTCGCAGAACATCAGGAGAAGGACCTGCAGGTTCATCATGAAGCAGTCCGATGACACCGTCGCTGGATCAACCTATGTCGTTCTGTAAGCGACGCGGTATCAAACATAGCGATCCGCATTTGTGCACTGACCTGCATGCCAGCACGCTTCCGGTTGATATTGATGGCCCGCGCAAAGAACTGTAGGACCGCCTCCCTGGATTCAGCCGACGCGCGCACCAAGGCGTTGAATATCTGGAACAGGGATGACTGTACATGGCTTAGTAAGTAGTGCTTTTGAGAGGCATCGTGAAAGACTTACCTGCAGGGTCTTCAACGTCCCACGAAGGCTGGCAGTCGCGGAAGGTGATCTCTCCGTGTGGCCGCGTCTCGTGTCCAGAGAAGTACGTCTTTGCGATTGACGGCTGTTCATAGAACGGTCAGTACAGCAAACATAAGAACTCACACTGTCGCACTCACCCATTCCCTCTCGAAGACGCCAAGTGCCAATAAAGGTCCCAGCAGGCTAGCCTTCTCGAACTGAGGAGCAGGCACGTTCTCTGGATTCCACTGGGGCAGCCTGGTGATCATAGCCGCGATCGGCTTGATGCTGACCAATGCCTCCAAGCCGCTCACAATGCTCCGCCATCCGTCGTTCGCGAAGCCCTCCGCGAGTGATGGGTGGAAGCACAGCTGCGCAACTACAGGCCCAAGTACGCCGTCCAACTCGTTGTCCGGTTCGAAGCGTCTGACCAAGTCTTGCAGGAATGTCTCGACCTCTGATGCATCCAATATGGTGGTCGACATGGATGTCGCTACATATGGTCCCGACATCGTGGATAACGCCATGAGAGAGGGCACGAGCTCTGCGGGACCAAGCTGCTTCCCCGATGGTTGGGGAAACATCTCGGGTTCCTGGAGAGTCAGTCCGGTGTAGCTGATAATCAAGTCGCGCAGTTTGTCCAGGACCTCCATGGCCCGCTGTTGTTCTAGTGGTACATAGTTCTGCAACACTCGAAACATCAGTCGAGAAGTTACGGGAAGTCCGCGTCAGACCAACCTTCTTGAGCAGCGCAGATCGCGCTGCATTTACGCGTTTCCAGCAACCTACAAGATATTCGAACACGGTCTGCTGTGGTGGCAATGATGCCAAGACGGGCAGGAATTCTAGGTCATCACTGGGAGCGCGTTAGAACACGCATAATGAAGTGATTATCTCATGTCCACGTACGACATCGATTGTGGGTCCAGTTCAAGTCGGGCGATGAGGGTCCGGTCAGCGACCTCAGAGTTGAGCTGAAGATGTAGACCTGAAGAAACATTGCTGTGAACATTTGTTCAGGTGCTTTTATGCGGCCGCCGGCATACCTTCTCCCTGCATCTCATCCGCCAGGTGCTTCAGCCACACCATTTCATATCCTGTCCTCTCCGCGATCTCTTTCTGAATGGACCATCAGACCATGCACCATAGCACATCCTGGTGGCACACATACCTTTAAAGTCACGTTCAACACATTCGAAATGGTCTCGTCCTCCCACGCCGGCAAGTCCAAGTGGGCTGGTGCAGCGACCGCGGGCGCCTTCTTCTTGAGAGGCACCGGAGAAGGAGCTGCAGGCGTCGGCTCGGCCGCTCTCTTGTGTACAACTGGTGGCTTCGGTGCAGGTGAAGCTGGCTGGGTTTCTGGCTTGGGAGGCGGTGGCGTAGGTGGCGGGGCTGGGGAGCCAGAGGTCGACGCGGCCGGAGTGGGACTGGAGGAGGACGCGGCCCCCTGCAGCTTGGCCAAGCGCTTCAGACGGATCTGTGGGTGATACTGAGCATCAATTCTCCTTCTTGCATATAGGAGAGGGTTACCCTGTCTGCGTCGTCTTGTGGGTTCGTGCTCATGACTGAAGATGGTGGTAGGTGAGGAGGAGGCGGAGTGCGCAGGCTGAGGGAGTATTCAATCGAGCAGCCTCTCTGAGCATCACGCGTATTCGTACTCGACAGAACAGACGCCCAGACCCACTCCGCGAGCGCGCTACAGCCTCCTCTGCTGCTTTCTTGTCCTCTTCCTCCTCGTCGCCGGGCTCTCCACCACCTATTGTTTGCTTGGGTACAAGGCCCTTTCTTGTCCGGAGACAGACAACCATGTTTCCCATCGCACGGATCCTGACTACGGCGCGGCTGTTCTCGACGTCAGCGGCAGCGCAATTCCCCAAGCTCAAGTCGCACTCCGGAGCGAAGAAGAGGTGGAGGTCGATAGCATCGGGCATCTTCAAGCGTGTATGCATCTCAGCCTGTCGGTATCGCACGTATGTGTTTTGACCGTGTATGTGTTACAGGCGAGGGCCGGGCACAAGCATTTGAACGTCAACAAGGACTCTGCGCGGAAGAACTACTTGAGCCAGACGGCGTATTCGCATGGTTCGCAAACAGTGCGGCTGAAGAAGCTTCTTCCCTACGGTTCTCCCTGAAAGGCCTATGCAGTGGAGGGTTCTGCGAGCACCGGTTGCCTTCTGGTGAGCGCCACTCTTCCAGTGTATACTCTCATGCTGACCAGCGCAGTCCTCCACCATGTAGACATCCGATACCTTACTTCTACTCTTGCATCTAATTAACTCTCCCTACAAGTGAACGTGAGGGTCCTGACTAGTTAATGTCGACTTCGGCCTCATCCCTTGCGTTACTCTCGCTTCTGCCATCCACCTCCTCAGGTGCTGCCGTGCCAGATTCCACCTTGGCCCCTCCGAAGAATGCGCGAATGTCTTGCTGTTTGGGGTCGTATCCTGCGCGTCCGATGCCGCCCTTTTGACGTTTCTGCAGCAGTCGAAGAATCAGGGTACTATCCGTCTCTCTGCCGCTCCGTTACTCACAACATTGTCCAAGTGTTCGTGCCGGTTGACATCCGTCACGCGCACCTTCAGTTTTGGTGGATCGCTGTCAGGGAATTCCAATGGTTCGCCCTCTTTCAAGCCCTTCAGCAGCCCACGGTCAGCATGGCCAATGTTGGCGTAGCAGAGGAGGTCAGTACCTTGACGTCCACGGTGACCCTCGTCCAGGCGGTATTCTGGAGTCCCCTGTACTTGTCCCCGGGATGGATCCCGCTCTCGTCCTTGATGAGCAACGCAGGGATAAGCTCGCTAATGCAAAGCCCATGACTCGCCACCGCGATATGCACGCCTTTCTTGCCCTCTCTCGCCGCTTTCCAGACATGCGGCATGATCAGCTCGTCGATCGCCTTCTTCGCGCGCTCGAACAGGTCGTCCAGGCTCTCGCCTTCCGGGAACTTCTGGTGGCGCTCGTGCAAGACCGGCCAGATGTCCCTCGCGAAGTGCTCCTCGAGCGTGAGGTTGGGGTCCTGGTTCCACTGCCAAGGGTGGCCCTCGGCGACGCCGAAGTGCTGCTCGCGGAGCAGGGGGGATACTGTCAGTGGCGGCTTGGGGTCGGGCTGGGCTTCTTGCACGGCTTGCCCGGTCCAGAGGGCGCGCTTAAGCGGAGAGGCGTAGATGGCGGCGAAAGGGACCTTGGACAGAGATTGCCCGACTGCTTTCGCTTGCTGGAGTGTCATGTTAGCTTCGCGCAATCCGCATGGTAAGCCCGGCAGGGAGGCCACTCACGTTCATGCCTACATCCCGGAGCATGTGATGTCAGTATGCTGCTGCAGAGAACCTCTGCAACGCATTAAACTACTACTTGCCGTGGTTAGACAAGGGTGCATCTTTCCAGCCTGCCCAGATGCTGAGCTGCTCACAGTCAGCTGGCAATACGCTCTATAGGTCGACTGAGCTATCCGTACCAGGTTGTCGGTAGATTCTCCATGTCGGATCTGTCCAACGCGTCAACGCTCATGGTCCTGTGCGAAACAGCCCGGTATGTTGTAGCCGAATGTAAGCGGTGCTCACAAAAGTGACGATGACGGCTGGAGTAGACTCAGTCGACATGGTGGTGAGTTCCAAGACGTGCTGCAGGTACTGGTGATCAGAGCGCTGCTTTGTATGCGCGCACATGCATGCAGGTCACGATGACTCTACACCGCGTGCGGATATCTGCCGTTCCGGTAAGGAACTTCGATCGTTGGTCAAGTTACACTGCCCTGCCCATCTCCCGCCGCACTGGTGACTGGACTCGACACAGTATGGAGTCTCTTCTGCTGCACTAGCATTAAGGCCCATTACATCCTGATAAGCAGCACGTGTGTGATTTCCAGATACAATTTCTACATGAGGATACAGTCCTCCTTCTTCCCTCCTCCCTCCGCAAGAATGGCCTTCTCTTCCTCGGTGAGAGGAAGGCCTTTCCGCGCACGTTCCTGGATAGCCTTTCTCCTGCTCTCCCTCTCAGCCTTCGCTCGTCTAGGTTATGGATACAGTGTCGGACAGGATGATGGATACAGCAACGGGGATAGATCACGCCATTCCAAATAGCGGCGGCGGGACGAATGATAGCGTAGGTGCATTGGATGAAGCAGTCGGTTTCGGGGAGCATCGTTGAGGCGGGTCGTTGGAAATGTCGTCATTGGTGTCGTTCGCGGGAGGGGTCGTAGGGACGGGCACAGTGACCAAGATGGTAGGACTGTTGCTCTATGAGTGATCCACTGAGAGCAGACGGAATGAGATGATACTCACCGTTCAGTGGCGGAGAACGGGTTAGGGCGGGAAGCCGAAGGCTTGGCAGATGGTTGAGCTGGTAGCCGGCTTCCCTGGCTCTTGGAAGTCGAGGAAGTCGACGCGTTGGTCGAGGCAGCAGCGCGTTTGAGGGCGGCCATTGCAGCTGCAGACGCAGCACCGGTCTGTTGCGAGACATTCGCCCAAGCGTTTGCTGCCGGCGCGGGCTTCATGGTTGATGGCTGCGCGCTCGAGCATGAGTGGTCTTTGGGGAAGCGGTGTTGCGGGCAGTACTGCTGCTTGCATGACTGGATATGAAGTTAGCACTTCTCGAGCGGTGAAGTTCCTGAAGGGGTTCACTCACATCGCAGCGAATGGGGGAGAATAGCACCTTTCCGCACTTCGGTCGTGCACAAGTCGGTGCCGACTTCGCCTTCGCCGACTTGCCCGTCATGACGGTGCACTGTGTGGTGATGTGCTGTTCCATGCGAACATTCGGGTCCTGACCAGGCGGTATCGCAACTGGCGTATTGCACAAAGGGCATGACGGAGCTACGCGGTCAAGCTTGGCGGCGTCGAACTTGTCGCACTGATGGTCGGCAGGAAGGAAGTGGTCGCGACAGAAAGCGTGTGCGCAATGCTGGCACTTGAACGGGAGGAAGTCTACGACGAGACAGGATGGTGCTGAGCATTGCTTCCCGATTTCGAGCAGTTGCTGGTCGCGTTCGGGGGTGATGGAACCGGAAGCGGACATGGTGGATGGTTGTGTGGCTAAATAGGCTGGGGTATAGACTGGGGTGCGGCGAAGCCTCTGGCAGAGATGGTGGTGGTATAGATAGAAGAAGTGGGACCCAGAAGAGGTTGATTTATAACGCAGGATGGTCGGGGACGCGCGTCCACCGAGGAGGAGGACACGCAAGCGCAGTGAGAGCTCACCGCGCTCACCGCCAAGTGGTTTGGTGGCAAGCCCAGCAGCAGCGCTATTAGGCTGAGCAAGAGGGCAAAGGCTCGGGAACTTTCCCGGCCGCTTGAGCCGGTGCCGAAATACACCTTTTCAATGACGATCAGCCAACGGGTCGGTGGCGTAGTTGGTTATCGCATCTGTCTAACACACAGAAGGTCCTCAGTTCGAACCTGGGCCGACTCATTTTTGTCCCTTCTGCACTCATTACTCCCAGGCGCCCAAGCAAGTTGTCTCTCACTGCAGGCTGCCCCCCCTTCGCACCTGCCAGTGTACCCATTCATCTTCGTGTTGTCTGTTTTCGCGCGCTCTCACTTCGTTCTCTCTATTCCAGGCTGTGTTGGATTGAAACATGTCTGACAATGAGAACGACGCGTCGGTGCTGGGCAAACGCTCCAGGAATGGGCAAGATGCTGAGGACCGCGAAGACCCACAGGTGAAGACAGAGGACGTCGAGGAGAGGCCTGACCAGGCTATGGATGAAGATGACGACGACGACGATGTCGGACCTATGCCAATGCCAGCGGACGCGGAAGTGCACGTCGCGAAGAAGAAACGCAAAGGTGAGCGTACCTTGCCTCTCCAGCCTCGTCGGCCGGAGCAGCGCACTGAAGGCCGTGCAGTGTTACCGCATGAGAAGCTCTACTTGGACCATCTCCCGAGCGCGGACCGCTACTACAAGAGTTTCATGCACAGAGATGTGATAAACTTCTGTATCATGACCAGGTGCGTTCCGCATCTGCTTCCCCCCGCATCCGACGACTCAATCGCATGGCGCGCGCAGGACGGAGTTCCTCGTGACGACGTCTATCGACGGCATTGTCAAGCTGTGGAAGAAGCAGGAACAGGGCATTGAGTTCGTGAAGATGTACCGGGCGCACCTCGCGCCCATAGTCTCTGCCTCCGCGAGCGCGGACGGTCAACTCTTCGCCAGTGTCGCAGAGGACGGGAGCGCGAAGGTGTTCGACGTCGTTAACTTCGGTGCGTTCTTGGACCATGCTCGCGCGTCCGTGTAGTGTACTCACGCGACTATGTAGACATGATCAACATGCTGAAGCTGGGTTACACCCCCAGCGCATGCTGTTGGGTGCACAAACGTGGGCAGGCGTTGGGTGTGCTGGCTGTGTAAGTGGGTCCTGGCCCTCCGCGCATAGGCTTACTGACCCATGGTGCAGCTCAGAACGCGGTACGGGCATCATCCGCCTGTATGATGGCAGAGGCGACGGCAAGCCGCTGGAGACCATCGACAAACTCCACCGGTTCCCCGTTCATGTGATGACGGTAAGTGCAACGACATCACTTTACGCGCCAGCTTCGTAGCTGACGCGTCAATAGTACAGTGACAAATACGACTGCGTCGTCTCGGCTGACGAGGGCGGTTTCGTCGAGTACTGGCAGCCCTTCAGAACCGTTCGAGTTGCCCAAGAACGTTCATGGGTTGTGGAAGTACAAGAGTGATACCGACCTGTACGAGTTCAAGAAGGTAGCCCCATTACCTCATCAGCTCAGACTTACCGTTCTGACCCTCACCCGGTACCACAGTCCAAATCCACACCCACATGCATCAGCCTCTCTCCCGACTCCTCGCATTTCGTCACGTTCTCGCTCCCCGATCGCCAAATACGCGTATTCAACTTCCTTACGGGCAAGATGACGCGTCGGTATGACGAGTCGCTTGCGGCGATTCAGGAGATGCAGCAGGCAGGCACGGCGATCTACAAAGTCGAGGATATGGAGTTCGGACGTCGACTGGCGGTAGAGCGCGAGCTTGAGTTGCCGGGTCCAGATGACCGTGTACCGGGAATGTGGATCAACGCGGTTTGGGACGAGAGCGGGTCATTTGTGATCTATCCGACTCTACTAGGTATCAAGGGTAAGCAGTGGTGCTCATGAACCCGACTTTCAGGATATGCTGATATTCCGGACATAGTCGTGAACACCGTCACCAACAGGGTGGTCAGATTATTGGGCAAGGATGAGACTGTCCGTTTCATGCACCTCACGCTCTATCAGGGCGCTCCAGCAAAAAAGGGTCGGACGACGGCGGTGGGTGAACTACATCGGTTGTGCGGTTACCTGGATGATACTGAACTCGTTCCTGACAGGCCGCGGCCGCGTCAGCTAACCCTTTGCTGGCTGAGAAGTCAGTACGGGACCCGACGCTCGTATCTACTGGCTACAAGCGGCAACGTTTCTACATGTTCACCCGTTCCGAACCTGAGTAAGCCCCGCTTGAGCCATGCATTGCGTGCAGCTGCTGACCCCGGCCACTAGGGACGACAAATCCGGCGATCGCGATATCTTCAACGAGCGTCCTACGCGGGACGAGCAGACTGTCGCTTCGTCCACGCCCGCAATCAAAGGCGGCCCGTCACCGGTGGCGAATAGCGCGACGATCCACACGACGCTCGGGGACATCCATATGCGACTTTTCCCCCAGCAGGCGCCGAAGGCCGTGGAGAATTTCGTGGGTCATGCACGCAGCGGCTACTTCGAGGGCGTGATTTTCCACCGTGTCATCCCGAAGTTCATGATCCAGACGGGAGACCCGCTGGGGGATGGTACGGGTGGAGAGTCGATCTGGGGCCACGAATTCGAGGATGAGTTCTCGGACGACCTCAAGCATGACAGGTACATCTCAGTGTTGTTTCGTGCAACGAGGTCGGCAGCTAACCAGCGCACAACTACAGACCGTACACTGTTAGTATGGCTAACGCAGGTCCGAATACGAACGGGTCGCAGTTCTTCATCACCACCACCGCGACGCCATGGCTGGACAAGAAGCATACTATATTTGGACGCGTCCTGTCTGGTCTGGAGGTCGTGCATGCTATCGAGAACGTGAAGACGAACAAGATGGACAAGCCGTACGAGGACATCAAAATCATCAATATCGATGTCGAGTGATCATGCGTCTGATGTATCGTCAATGTATTTTGTGTGCTCTGGAACTAGATGATTCGTCGATGTATATCGACATGGGCGTTCAGGCGAGGAGTGGCCGCTCAGCACGCTAATACCAGCAGCCTGAGGACTGTCGCAGGGTTCGAAGTTGTCGGGCGCTTACAATTCAGCTTCCTTCTGTACCGCCATCGTGTTGGCAGAGCGATAGGAGGTCCGTTGCTCTTTCACATCCCAGATTGCCTCATCATGTTTAAGACGAACATATCAGCATAGTGCTAACCAGCCACGTAACCTGTCTTGCAATGGTTCTACCAGAAGTCCTGCGAGTCAGGCTTGCTCCTCATCCTACCGCTCGTGATGCGGCAGTCGCTGTCGTACCTGCAAAAGCAGGAGACCCGATTGCAATCGTCCCTGCCCTTTCGGCTGTCATCTCGCCAGACCAGAAAAGCTGGCGATGTGACCAATGCGGGACCGCCAGTATGGGTTTTTTGAACCTGCGGAGATGCTCTGGCTGCGCGTCGTTCTGGTACTGTGGAACGATATGTGCGCAACTGCTCTCGGATACCACCCCCACATGCTGAACTGGATGGGCTTTCCAGGTCAGAACAAAGCGTGGAAAGCTCATCATAGGAAGATATGCAAGAATTATAACGCTTTCGCCGCATCGCCGGAGTACCAGGCGCTCACAGCGCACGACAAGATGGACGCGTTGTTGCTTTCCCAGATGCTCGCGGACCCCGCCCCGTGGTGGAACGCGAGTGGATCGGCCGAGTACAGTCTCTCGGATCCCTATACAACCTTCCTACACCTACTGAAGGGTCCCAGAGTCGACGGCTTTGTGCCGCCCCTGTGTCTGCCCCCTGGTGCCGCTACGGCGGAGACCGCTGCCCTAGCCAAGGAGCTGTATTCTCGGTTCGGCAACAACAACTTCGTCGTGCAAGACCACCTGAACTCCGTTGGACATGGCGTATTCCCGCTCGCCAGCCGGTTCTTCAACCACTCCTGCGTGCCGAACGCGGCGTGCAAATACCCCACAGCAGCCCGAGAAGCCGCTGACGATGGAAGTCGTTGCCCTTCCGTGATATCGCTGCGGGCGAGGAGGTATGGTCCCCCAAAATCTATGTGAGATCGCTCGGTATTAACCCAGCGCCGCAGGTAACCATACCCTATCTGGATCCTGCGTTACCGTACCAGACCCGACAAGATGCCCTTCGTGCGAACTACGGCTTCCAGTGTGGGTGCAGACTCTGCCTCTTTCAGCGCGGCATCGAGCCTGTGGCTTCGCCACCTCAGCGTGGGTCCGAGGAGCTGCGAGACATGGAGACGGCTCTCCGCGCCTTCGCACTTGGCGGAGACGAGCACGCGGTACGGCTCCCAGCTCACCCTGCGCTATTTGAGACGCTGCCTGCGAACTTGCATCCCATCTTCCACGAGTCCTATCTGCCATCCCTCTCAGAGCTCTTCAGCAAGCTGTCTCACGAAGGCCCGTTCGTGGATGCCATCGAGGCAGGGATCACACAGCTCGCCCTGTATGCCGTGGTGTACCCCCCGAATTATCCACAAATAGGTGAGCACCCCGCCCGGGTCCCGACTCATAGGATTAGCTGACACGGTACGGCGGCAGGCATGCATGCCCTGGAGCTAGGGAAGACCGTATGGAACCTCGTCTGCACCGCCGGTCCCGAGGCTGCGGCAGCGGATATCAAGGTTCGGGAAGAGCAAGCAGAGATGTTCTTGGACCTCGCTGATGAAGTTTTGAACGTTTATGGAGAGGAAGGAGACATTTGTGGCCCCTTGGGTGAGATCCGGGTGCTACGAGATATGATGTCTGGACGATGCGATGCCGTCGACGACTGAATGTGCAAAATATCCCAGCGGACGATATAGTCATGCATCCGTCTCTGTGCGAGGAACATTGGAATATAGGTGATTTGAAGGTAGCTTCTCACAAGCCTGGGATTCTCTCGTCTCTTCCGAAGGCTGCGATTGTATTGGATCAACATCATCTTGCATTTGTCACGTATGGTTCTTCTGCTGTACATTCATTACACCTTTGCTCTAAAGCGGCGTTAAAGCGGTTTTCCTGGCACCCACCTCTAGCGGTAAGTACTGAGTGCCAATACAATGCCCCTATTAGTCTCTAACTCGCCTTCCCAGCCATTCCTTAGTGCACTAGAGTAGCTAAGTGACACATACGGCCGCCGTCTTCTTACTGCGACACCTCGGGAAGAGGACGATTCCGCGGCAATCTACATCAAGACTCATTTCAAGACGATTCCATGCCAAGTCCCGCGATTGTCGACGTATGTCGGCGACCTGCCCACGGGTACTGATAGATCAGTCATACTACACCGCATATGTGCGAGATCATTCCGACGACGGCCGCTGCGAGGAGCCGGATGCGGCTTTAGAAAGATGTGCACCATCAGTCGAGGTCTTCGACGCATTCGACTAATTGGAGTTATTCAATGAAGACCATCCGCGTATTACGATAGTGGGATCGATGTCGGGATTTGACATGGGCCGCCATTCAGCGCATCATGCGAGAGCGGGGTCCAATGTAGGCGATGCGCATCATCAATACAGCGGAGTACCAAGAGAGCACAGACAGCAACATACTTGTATGAGGCAGTCGTGATACCTGCGCGAGTCGCAGAGCTGCTACGTAGCCTCGTTGCATGCTTGCGGATCCCTCTGCGATACCTTCCTCGACGTAATGTCGACCCGTCACTCCTTTCTCTCCACCACAGGCCTCATACGGCCGCCTTCCGTCGCCTCCGTAGCGGAGAGCGTCATCCCTCCTTCCAGACATGCCAATCGCGGCGGCACAAAGCCGGAAGAACGAGTCCGTCCTCGAGGACCACCGACGAGGAAACCGGTAGCAAGAGCGGGTGTAATACCCTTGGGTCCGACTTTCATCGTTGGCCTTGCGGTCTTCCTCTCGCTCTTGTTCATTCTCGCGGTCTCTTGCGCGTTCATTCCCGACGAAGACGAGCGAATAACGTTCGCTAACATCCTCGATGACATAGCAGCAAACGCCCCAGGAGTATGTTAGCTCGTACACGGGAGAAGAGTATACTGAATATCATTCACAGATAGTCCTTGTCGGCGACGATGTGGATGTGGACGTAGATGAACCTGCGTTGACCATACGTTGGTCGATACTTGGTTGCGGTCAGGAATTTGTACTATCCGGTTCCCCCGGGTCGCACGGGAGCGCGAGCTGCGGGCTACCTGCGATGCCCCTCACAATTTACGTAGATGGGTGAGTACACTTTCTCGAACGGGATAGGAAGGATTATTCTGACTTGAGATCCAGCGGCACTGAGCCTGCGGCGACGTATGACCCAATGCTTTTTCCTTACTTGAACGAGACTGGTCAGCGAATTAAGTGAGCAGCGACGTTCTTGCAAAGTGGAAGTAGCGGCTCACAGCTCGTGCGGTGACAGCATACAGAGTTTGTTTCAATTCGATGATGACCACGTTCTGGACGTGCACGAAGCCAGGCTTTACCCCTTCGACACATACCTTTTGACAAGCTCCCTTCGAGCATGGTCGACCGCTTCGAACGAGTCATTGCCTATCCAGAGGCTTCTGACCATCCCAATCACCTCCAATTTCGTGATAGCCTCCAGCGACACCGCTAGTACCGTTAAGAATCTAGACGGGAGCGAGGTATTGTCCAGAGATATAGTGCTGCAAGTGAACAGGCCGGCCGAGGCTCGAGTATACGCCCTGCTACTCTTCGGGTCCAGTTGGATGCTGGCGCATGCGACTATGGCATTGGTGGCGTTCTCCTGGCACTATTGAAGGGGTGGAGAAAACTCTCCGGAACCTGGCATTCACGTTGCTTGTGGTCCTCCTCATCCCCCAGCTGCGAGGTGCAATGCCTGATGCGCCTGGATATGATGGTGGGTTCAATAATTGTCTGAGCATCTATAGCATTCGACTGACAAATCCAAGGGGTACTCATCGGTTAGTGCGCATCAAGCGAGACAGAAAACACAGTATCTAACTCACCGACGTCGTCCAGACGCCATTGGCTTCTTCCCGCAAATGTTAACAAGCGCCTTCTCAGCCCTGGTGCTTTTCATCATGGCGGTCAAGCGAGAGCTGCAGGCTAGCGACAGCAACGCAACAGAGGAGCCTAGACATAAAGAAGCTCCAGCTCCGCTTTCAACAGGCCTTCTACGCATGCGCCGAGGAGGAGCTTCCGTCGATATCAGCCATATACGGAACATTAGCCGTTCGTGCACGAATCATGGCCGCCCTGCACCTACCTAGGCATAGGCATCTCGTCATCGCAATGGAAAACAGCGCAAGTGTTACGAGCTTAAGTTCCACAAATATATGTAGTAGTGTACGAGTGTACGAATGGGGCTGTTGAGTTAGTAAACAGTACAATACCCCCGGGTGAGCCAGCAGGCCGAGTTGATATGCCAAGACAAAAGCCGTCACAAGTGAGATTTCCACAGATTTAAATCGAATGAGCTCCGAGGCATCTCCTGATTCAAGCTAGATGATTGCGGTTGAGTACTGCAAATTGCTTAAGCTCGAGCTGGATGCTCAAAGAGTCGGTCTAAGAAGCGTCGCGGTAAGAGCGCCCATCCAATTCCACGAGGAACTCCCAATCACGTGACCAGTAATGACGCGCCACGTTCACGATCGCACAGGAGGCGCCGGTGAGCGTGTCCCTGGCTTCGGGCTCGGACGCTACAACCGCCATGTCCTCACTTCCACCTGCACACTCGGAACACTCTTGCATTTCAGCGACTCAGTCTTAACCAGAACCAGGAAGGGACTGGTTTTGTTGGGAACTTGCCATGCCGGTCGGTATAGAAGCCTGGGTGACGCAGATACCGCCCGTAACACGCGCGTGGCTGGCGCTGTCGGTTCTGACTAGCTTGGCTGTCGTGAGTGCCCTCACCACCGCAGATTCGTAGAGATTTTGCTGAAATGAGGATACTGTAGCAATGCCAGCTCGTGACTCCATTACAGCTGTATTTCAGCTTCAAGGCTGCTTTCACTAACATGCAGGTACATATCAATCCTCTGTGCCGAGAAGCCACCGTGATAGCTGTTCTGACAATTATAACAGCCATGGCGTGCATTCACGACATTCTTCTACTTTGGGAGCATCTCGCTTGACTTTGTCTTTCACATGTTCTTCTTGTGAGGCACGCTGCGGCACCTTCCACCCGCAGCCCGACTGACGGTATTTGTCCACCAGCATGCGCTATAGTAGGATGTTAGAGGAATCGTCGTTCGCGAACAAGAAGGCGGACTACTTCTGGATGTTATTGCAGTGCGCGCTCATGCTTCTGGTACGTCTTCTTGCCTTGGCGGCGGGCTCGTTATCTGATCCCCAATTCCTCGTGTAATGGCGACTAACTGACATGACTGCGCCTGAACCTTCCCGTATCTCAGGCTCTGTCCCCGCTCGTGAACCTACCGTTCCTCTCGTCGCCGCTGGCATTTGTGCCGATCTATCTTTGGTCGCGACGGCACCCATCCACACCGATCTCGCTATTCGGCTTGGTGACGATTACCGCGCCGTACCTCCCACTCGCCCTGGTCGGCCTTGCGTGGATGCTCAACGGAACATGGAGAGCCGCTGCTGGTGACCTTCTTGGCTGCGCAGTAGGCCACGTCGCCTGGTTCGTGCGGGACGTGTGGACCCGCGAGATGGTTGGCGGACCCACTGTCTTTAGCGAAGCGCCGGAAACCCTGTGAGTATCCATTCACTCTAAGGACGGTCGCGACATATGCTGAACGTATCATCCTCTATTAGAAAACGGCTGCTTGGCGATATAGATTAGCGCAAGACCGTTGTTGTACGATACCTGATGAACGGATGCTCATTTGAGGATATGTTGCCACTTCAAGAATCATCGAACGACCGTGTCGCCTTGTGAATCCTGCGACTTGCGTACTGCAACAATCATCCAAAGTATCGAACATTGGTTCCGCACGCGCTGGTTACCCTGCACAAAGCAGACGTACGCATCAAGGCCAAGGATTGCCGTACCGGCTAGTGGCAATCAGACGTCGCACCGTTTCCGGCGGTCCATCGGATCGTTCAGTCGAGGCGGCTAGGTCGCTGTAGGTAGCCAGAATGATAGACGTCGAGGGGCTCTCACCGTGAGTGCCGCATGCACTCTCCGAGCGCTTCTTCACGCGTCCGATAGCAGAGGACTTCATCAACAAGCTCTCAAATGCACATTTTCCATGTACCTGCTGAAGTCGAGGCATGTCTGTTGTCTCTTCCTGCTGCCATCAATTGCGAGATGATGAACGTCGAGCACGCCATCATGGACGACTTCTGGCAGAGTACGATAGCGACGTGGAGATTCGGAACTGTCTAGATGGAGCAGAAGCGACAGCTGATGCCCATGATTTCCTAGCTCCATGTAGCACCTTTGGTGCGACGTTCTAGTCGATATCTTCTCCCTCGATAACGCGTTCGCCGTCCTCCGAAAACTTCACGTCGTTCTGGAACGAAAGATACTGTGAGAGACCTGCCACCCGAGTACGACTGAGCGTCACCAGCTGCGGCAAGACTTACCTCATGGCCGATCGACTTGCCGATGTACTTCGTGTGGTCTACAAAGGCGAGAATGCGCAGGTCGTCGCGTCAGCATGTATCGAGTTGACGAACGAAAGACATACGGCCATATGCTGCTAGTTGGCCTTGCGCGTTGTAAAAGTCGACTCTGGTGTACGCAAGGGACCTCCCTGGAAGAAGCCAAGACAATCGGTAGTTAGTCACGTCAGTTCGCACAAGGCTATTGACAGTTCCTACCGATTCCCGTTACCACAGCATTGGCAGTGAGCTCCTCGCCCACACGTCCAGCAGGCTTGACAAACGAGGTACCGATGTCGACAGATACCCCAGTCATGAACTGCCCCTTGGTCGCAACCGCAAGGGAGCCAAGAGTGTCCGTGAGAGACATGATAAGTCCACCGTGGACTGTCTGCGGCGATTTGCCGCTCAGCTCCGCAAACACATCAGATAGAGCATAACGGGGGACAAGCTTACTCCGACACGGTTCACTGCATGCGAATGAGCAACGTCGTCAGCTAAAATATCAATGCCGCGCGAAGTTCGCAGCGGCAGCGCAGGACGGGAGAACATACGGTTATAGGGCTCAATCTTCAAAGACGCCTTGAGCTGTCCCGGCTTTGCATCGAGAATCTTGAGCTAGAGGGATACCTCGGTCATCGCGCTGCACACGGTCGAGGGGCAACTTACACACATTCGGGAAACATTGCTGGTCGTGCCCTGTCGGCGAACGGTGCGAAGGCAAAGCGTTCACCCCTACGTCCGTACGCTAGAAGCACATAGCAGCACGCCTGCGCACCTTTGTTTTCCACGAAGGATCGCCAGACCTGTCAAGAAGTCAACGTCGATGATATGTCAAGTCCTGATGAAATGCGTGCTCAAGCGCGTTCACTGACCCTTCGGGTAAATCTGAGACAAGCAGCCATTACGATGCTATCTATCTTCTCTGTTCGCTCGTGCTTGTCGGTGGCCGTTCGCACGTTGCGCGATTGAGGCCTGCTGGGAGTTGCACTCGAAGGTACGTTCCAGCTCGTCGGTCCCGGGGAGTTGTAGTGCGAACCGGAAGGCGGGCCCGGAGTCCCCAACGTCACGTGGTCTCATATTACCAGTCGTTCGAGCGCGTGCACTCGACTCTTCCCTCGTCCGAGTCCGTGAGTACGGTGCGCTCCTGCTTCTTCTGCAGCTCAACTGAATGCCACCGAGCGGTTCGCGCTTTCTACCGATCCAGTTTCTCCCACAGCTGCAATTATGCCCCAGGACTGCCGACAACATATCATATGGTACAATCCAGACCCTCAGGTTCCCTCTGAAGGAAAACGAAATAGCTGCCTCCGGATCCTGCCACTGCCCATCAACAGGTTTGACAGAGCCCATTGTCGCAAAGTATCCTCAGGGCGATGTTGTGTTGGCGCATCTGTCTCTCTCCGACACTCTCGGGCTGTTGCGTAGGCCATGTCCGCAGGATTACAGCTGGTCGACCGGCAGGCATACTCCTGATGAGCGCCGCCTGCAGTGCCCCATTCCGTTTCGTCGGACGAGTTTGCTATTCGGTCGCCGATCGAGGACGTCGGTGCCAACGCCACAATTGTCGTGGATGGTGTCGCACCCAAGGTATTGCGGTGCTTCTCGCATCCTAGCGGAATCGTGGACGGCGGGGCGCCACTCCTCCGGTTTTTATCGCGTTTGATATTCCCAAGGAGATCATCAAGGTACACGATGTCGTTCTGGTGAGCGTCACTCAGAACTTCCGACTGCATACCGTGCCGCCTAACCCCGTTTCTTTTTTGTCCTGAAAGTGATAGCTATATTCGCTCGCTCGCATACCAAGGACGCCCACAGATGTCGAAGGGCAAGGCAGCCATCCTACAGAATCAGGTACTCCTCTACACCGACATTTCCTACAGACGAAGTGCTGAAGGTAGAAGACTTGCCCATGCAAATTGTTTGCGGTACCGCTATCACAATGGGTCCATGACATACAGCTCCCGAGGCTCAATCCGGCAGGTAGGGAGATTGCCGAAGAGGTGTCCGAAAACACTTCTCAACGATTGTCAGTGTGCTATGGCATGGATTGGATCCGGTATCCTCTGTTATCGGCTGCCACCGCTTGTTAGCCGCATGGGCACAGTATCCACACCGCCTTGTCGGGTTCGCCATGGCCGAGGTGAGAGTAACCCTTATGATCCCATATCGCATCTCATAGAATATGTTTCTAGCCCTTAGCAACACCAGAGCTTGCTGCGCTTCGAAGGCGGATATAGCCGTCCTTTCACACTGTTCGGCGTAACGTCCTGGCGCTTCCGCGACGGCGAAAAAAACGACTGCGACGTTTGGACATCAGAGTCGTCTGTGTCCGGACGTCCGGACATCGGATAGAAACAAGGTTCGCGCATTCATGCAACATCTCATGTCAATAATCTGTGCTATGCAGTACTCCCTATCGCGCCGACCCGAAGGGGAGCCTAGGTGCTTTGTGGCGCCTGCGAAGAAGATTGAAGTCCCGATGTCTCCCCATTGACGTCTTGACGCCGCACTGTTGTACACCCGCATGGATTGCAATGGATTATCACTTCCATGAGTCCGTGCACGCAATTGGAGCTTGTGCTTGCTACCCTATCCGGACTACTGGAGTGTCCCTCGCAGTCGCCATCTCTCAAACTTCCCGCGAACTCGGCCTACAGCCCGCCCGCTCACGCTGGCCTAATTCTCACCATCGCGGCGTCATCACTGCCCACCCCACCTCTAGGAAGTTTCGTACCCCTGAAACTTCGACATGTGGGATCTACAGGCGACTTCCTTGACAGGCGGAAATTCTGAGATCAGGCCCTTGCGCGATCCAGGTCCGCCAAGCTATGTTCGTCTGTCAACCTGCCTCGCTCGGGGTTCCAACTTGCGTGCTTCCGGCTGCCTACCCGTTCTGGTGTCTGTCCAAGTAGGGTCGGATTTTATGCTCAGTATTGTTTTTGTCGCCCGGCTACGGTCAGCTCGAGGAAAGGTATATCTAGGATGCTGGAGCAGCCTGACTTCCCAGCACCCTGCTCGCCACCCCATTGCTCCCCCTTTCATCATCCCTTCATTCATTTCCCTTCACCTCCAATCCGGCCATCCTCTCCGCAATGCCTTCCAATAATGACACTGTCGATGCGACGAACATCGCTGTCCCTCCGCCTGTTCACCAGATCGTACCTTCCATCCCTTTCGAGCTGGAAAGGTCAACCCCGAGTACCTCCACAGCTGCCTCTTCGATCTCCGATAAGAAGAGCGAATTCTCTGTCGAGAAGGGCGGCATCTCTTGGGAGGGGTACCTCGATGACGAGCTTCCGGAAAAGACCCAAGGCCATTGGGTCCGCAACATTCGCTTCCAAATCTTCTCCCTTTACCGCAGACTCTTCGGCATCGTTTTTATTACGAACATGGCCGTGTTCATCGCCACCTGCGTCCAGGGTGGAGTTGAAGGAGCGGACGCGCAGTTCTTGGGCAAAGTTGCTGTTGCGAACATCTTTGTCGCCATTCTCATGCGTCAGGACTACGTGATAAACGCCTTCTTTACTGTTGCCTGTGCGGCGCCGCAATCGTGAGTAATACGCCTCACAATGCATCCGTCATGATATTCACCAACCTTGTAGCTGGCCGCTCTGGATCCGACGTATCTTGGGTCGCGTTTATACGATCGGCGGGAGTGCGTACACCGTGTGCTTGTTGGCTATCTCTCACTGATACCCTTGATCACAGTCCATTCCGGCAGCGCAGTAAGCGGCACCATTTGGCTTATCCTCTTCGCTGCGCAGGCAACGAGGCAATTCATCAGGAAGGACCATGTACGTGTTTCAATGGCGATGACTGTGCATTCTTCAGCTCACTGGGAACCAGATTACCATCCCCACTTTGGTCTTCACCTACATCATACTCGCGCTCCTCGTTGGGATGATCGTCTTCGCATACCCTAAAGCGCGGACCCGTCACCATGATACCTTTGAGATGATGCATCGGTTTGCTGGTTGGACTGCGATCGCCCTTGTGTGGTGCTTGGTGGGTTCAGAATTGTGCGGCATCGCGCAACGTCGGCTGATCTTCGTCCGCAGATTATGTTCCTCATCAAAGACTACCAGCAACCTGGTCAGACTTTGGGGCAGGCCGTCGTGCGCGCACCGCCGTTCTGGCTCGTCCTTATCATGACATGCTCCATCATCTTGCCGTGGCTCCGCCTTCGCAAGGTCCCCGTCCGCGCTGAGGTTTTGTCGAACCATTGCGTCAGGCTGCACTTCGACTATGGTACGTGTATTCCACGAGTGAATCCTGCATTATGCTCACTGACGTCTATCACAGTCGATACACACCCTGGCCACTTCACCCGCATGTCGACTAGCCCCCTTACCGAGTGGCACTCGTTTGCAACCATCGCGGTGCCTGGAGTAAAAGGGTATTCGGCAGTCGTTTCTCGTGCCGGAGATTGGACCAGCCGCTGTATCGAGAACCCTCCCAAGGAGCTTTGGGTCCGTGGGATCCCGTGCGACGGTGTCGTCCGAGTCACGCCGCTATTCCGCCGGGTCGTGCTGGTGGCGACGGGTAGTGGTATCGGCCCCATTGCCCCCGTTGTCTACGCGAAAAAGACCCAACTGCAGCTACTTTGGACCGCACCTGCGGTGCGTAAAACCTACGGCGATAAGCTCGTCGATTCCCTACTGGAAGCGAACCCGAGCGCGGTGATCTACGGTAAGCAGTCTTGCCCAGCTGTTTTGATCGGCCAACTCACAATTCAATTTTCTCAGACACTCGCGAGCACGGCAAGCCAGATATGGTGAAGCTCACGTACCGCATGGTCAAGCAGTTCAACGCGGAAGCCGTGGTCATCATCTCGAACGAACCGCTCACACGGAAGGTCGTATACGGCATGATGAGCCGAGGCATCCCTGCCTTCGGAGCTATCTGGGACTCGTGAACGACTTGTACGATACATAGAGGCCTGGCAGTACCGGTGACTAGATCCGATGGCTTCTCCTATGATCGACCCTGTATTCTATGCTTACACTCGCTTCCCTCCCATTGTCCCATTATCCCATCATTGATATATAAGAAACACCAAAACCGTCATCAGATACAAACAAGAACGTGTCAGAAGCATTGTCCTCCTCGTATCAACTATTGAAGTCAATGAGGAGTGCATCTTTGCGGCATCCCTGTCTGCTGCCTTCGGCAACACGGGAAACGAGGCCACGACAGAGCGCGTCCCATGAACTGCAACACCTGCCATAACGGGAACGCGCCCCCCTGGTAGCGGGCTTGGCGGGTGCCGCGGCCGGCGTCGGGCGTAGATCCATTCCGAGTCTACTCTGGCCTCATGATTCCTCGATGGCACACATATACCACCGCGGCTGGTGTCTTGCCTTCTTGCCTCTGCTGAGCCCGATTACCTCCTGCTTTGAGGTTGCGACATCACCGCGAGGACTCGAGCGCTCCTGAGTTCCCACTAACTGCGAGAGCAATACCGCCAACCAAAGTTTCAGTACGTCACGGAGATATTGCATAATTGTACGCAATGCGCGTCGAAGCAGGCTTCCAGCCGGTGAGTGCGCGGCCGTGGTTGTAGCATGTGGTTCACCGCGATTCTGACCCGCGTCCATCAGGTTCCATTTGTTGAGGGAAACCCGTACTCCACCGACCCCGTCCTCCCGACGCTATTGAAGCGCATTCTACCATCGGAAGTCTTCCAAGATGTCGACAAGGACCTCGAACGCTTCGGCGGTGAGGTATTGACGAGTAAGCATCAACATAGAACTCGCCATGCTGAGTGGCAATCGTGCGTTGCGGCTTCGATCTCACAATGGAATCTTCGCAGCCATGCGGGAGCTCACGAAGCGCGCGACGCCTCCTCAGCTCATCCAGTATGATAACTGGGGTAGACGTGTGGACGACCTCCGGACGTCGGAAGGATGGCGCGGGCTCAAGGACGTCTTCCATCGCGAGGGCATCGTGTCCATCGCATACGAGCGCAAGTACCGCGAGCACAGTCGGCCGTATGGGTTTGCGAAGCTCTTCATCACTGCGGCCGACTCGGAAGTGGTGCGTCCCTCGTGATAGTCGCGCCTGAGGATACGTATTGAGTAGAGTCTGTGCTATGGTCAGACTGACTGCCCGATGAGCATGACGGATGGAGTTGCCCGAGGTGTGCAGTATGAGAATATCGACGGCGCATGTGCCTGTACTGACATGACGACGAAGTGCTTGAACTCATCGGCTCACCTGCTCTGAAGAAAGAGGTGCTTCCAAGGCTTATCAGGTAAGCGCACAACTCCATGCCTCGTCCTCTCCCGCTCATCGCCGCGTAGTCGAGATCCTGCCCAGGCGTATACTGCAGGTCAATGGATGACCGAGGTCGGTTCGCACAAACTCCATCGACAGCTAGCGCTGATCATTTGTACAGCGTCCTGGAGGATCCGACGTTTCTCGGACGGAGACTGTTGCCACGCCGGTCCCAGGCGCCACATCGCCCTACGGACCGCAGTACAAGATCGACGGCTTTAAGTGGTTCTCCAGCGCCACCGACAGCGACGTCGCCCTTGCGTTGGCGCGCACTGGAAGCCCGGAAGATGGCTCCCGGGGCCTCTCGCTGTTCCTGATCCCAGTTCGCCTGCCGCTCGTCCGTGCTCCCAACGCGCCTCGCCCGCCCGCGTTGACGAATAACATATTCATCCACCGCCTCAAGAACAAGTTTGGGACGAAGATCGTACCTACCGCCGAGCTGTCTATTCAAGGCGCCACGGCTTATCTCCTCGGACATCCCAACCAAGGCGTGAAGCTCATTACTCCCGTCCTCAACATCACACGCACACATTCCGCGGTCGGATCTGTTGCCTACTTCCGCAAATGCCTGGCCATCGCGACTGCTCACTCGAATGGGCGGGCCATCAAGGGCGGGAGACAGCTTCTGCGGGACACGCCCTTGCATGTAGCGGAGCTCGCGAAGCTGCATGTGCTCTATCGCGCTCTGATGCACTTTGTCTTTGGCTCTGTCGCTCTCCTTGGCAAAACCGAGTGCGGTGTTGCGACTGAGAACGAGAGTCTGCGGCTGAGACTCATGACCCCAGCGATCAAGGCATTCGCAGCCGAGAAATGCGCAACTGCTATGGAGGAGTGCATGACCATGCTCGGTGGAGAAGGCTACATGGAAGAGAACGGTATCACCAAGTGCGTTCGGTTGACGCACCTCAGGAGGTATATACTCACAGTAAACAGGTTGATACAGGACGGCCTTGTCGAGAAGATATGGGAAGGTACCATCACAGTGCTTTCCTTGGATCTTGTGAGAGCTGTAGAGAAGTCGGTAGCTCTGGATGCATTTGTCAAGGTGTGTAGGGGGTTTGTTCGCATGTCGAATGTCTCATGCAATGACTTACACCCTTGTCGTTCTGCAGTGGGCAAACGACATCCTCGCGACGTGCCCAGGCCAGCTCGCACAAACCTTGAGCGAACCACTCGCCCTTCTGCGCCAGGGGCTAGCCGCGTTGGGAGATGCGTATCAAACCCCCATACACCCGCTTGTGTCCCGACCGGCCTTGTTCTTGTTCTGCCACGTTGCGTCCAGCCTCTATCTACTGGAACATGCCAGTTGGGCAGTGAAGACTTCCGAGCCGGGATGCGAGACCGATGTTGAGGTGTTCAAGCGGTGGGTCATGGAGGGAGGCATTGATACCGCTTTGCAGAACGTGCGGAGGGCGAAAGCTGAATCCAGCGATCGCTTGCGCGCAGACTCCACCATAGTCTATGGCGCAGCTACTAGTAATGCAGGAGCACGGTTGTGAGGTGCGCGGATATCTTGTACCACATTGTTAGCACGACGAGGGGCTCGAATAGGGACGGAAATGGAACATCCTATCATGATACAACCCTTGTGATACAATGTTGGAGAGTACTTGCAGTGTAAGATATACAATCGAATCCTGAAGGCACAACCGCCAACGATGGCGATAGCCTAAGACTTTAAGCTTTAACCTGGTGTAAGGGACGATATGACAGCTGGGAATACACGCTAGTCAGCGATAGTATTGTGGGGCCAAGATTATATGAGCCATACCCAAGAGACCCCGCCCTCCCCAGCCTCGCCTTGGGATGAAAGTGAGCTTCACTCGGCGATCTTCGGATCGTAGCACCTCAATGGCAACTTCTTGCTAGTGGGGAATGAGATGCAGAATCGCACAGTATGATGGCTGTACTTACGTTCTCCTGTGCAGCGACGAGCTCGGCTAGCGGTTGTAACGACGAGCCAGTAAATGAAGACTTGGTCAATGGCCCAAAGGATAAGACCAGATCTTCTCGCAACAATCCCTGATTCGCATTTTCGTCAGTGACTCTTCAACACGACTGTACAGCGACTCACTGCTGAGGCTGCAGGGGAGCCTGGCGCGACGCCGTCTACTCGAGCGAACGGTTGCAGCTCATCAGTAGATGCAGCTGCTTGGTGCGATTCTGAAGCAGGTACATCTGGTGCCTGCGCACTAGGATCGTAAACTTCTTGTAAAGCGAGCATGATCTTGTCCATGAGTGCCTTGTGATCATTTCGTAGCTCGATGATCCGTACGCGCGCATGTCGCACTGCCCAGACGTCGATGTCGGCTCGGGGAAAGCCCTCGGAATCCACGAGAGGGGTGTCCATGTTCACGGCGTTGCTTTGCAAAATCGAGAATTGAGCCTCCATTTCGGCTTCAATAGCGTCTTTACGCGCCATCAGAGAGCGAACGTTGGTAGCAGCCGCGGTGTTGTTCATCCTTGGTGGAAGTGTGAATCCCATTGCAATAGGACGCGTCTATGTACCGTGGTGGCTGAGAGCAGGTGAAGTAAGCGACAGGCGCTTACGCGTTCCCAGTATTATTGGCCATGGTAAGTTCCAAAACAGGACCTAGAAGCAAGTAACCCGTTCACTTATTGACGCCGTCGGTCGCGGTGGCATGCGCGCGCCGGAGATTGTCGACAGCCACCACATCCTCTCCTTCCTCTGGCAGCGACAACATGGACGAGTTCACCGAAGGCAGCTATTCTGTACATACCCGGAAACATATACGCAAGACCTCCTTCACCTCCCAGAGCTCTGCACAGAGCATCCCTGTGATTCGGGCACACAGAGCGACCACACCAAGCCTGAGACACTGGCCATCCTCCGCCAGTATTCGCAGCGACGTGTGCGTACTCATATATTCTCTTGACCACATTGAGAGTGCTCAGTTGTGAGGATAAATTCTAGCTCGGAGACGGACCGCTCGGAGATTGTCGCACCCGTTCCCCGCAGACCGCACATACTACAAACCTCGGAGAGTCAGCACTGGCTCGGGACTCCTCCACTATCACCCAGTTCTCGTCCTATCTCTCCCATAACCCCTACAGCGATATCACCGCTACGAAGAAAGCTGCACCCATCACTAAGCTTCAGCTCTCTGAAAGCCCAGGATGACAGGCGCGGGACGTCGGTTGCCCACCAAGTGCCAAAGTCGGAAGATGATGGAGGAATGGCCAAACGAATGATACGATGGATGCACCATGAGCATATGAAGGCTTGGGTTGTACCATGTTTGATCTTGGCGTCTATATGGGTGAAGTGGGCCGTAGGGCTAGCTTCGTACTCCGGTGTGCAGTCTGAAAGTTCTCGGCAATGTTACACCTGTTTACGACTCGTACAGGACAAGGAACGCCGCCCATGTACGGCGACTACGAAGCGCAGAGGCATTGGATGGAACTCATAATTCACCTACCAATCCGTCAGTGGTATACCTACGACCTCCAGTACTGGGGACTTGACTACCCTCCACTGACGGCATACGTGTCATGGCTGTGCGGTATACTGTAGGTCGCGCTCTCCAGCTGCTGTCAGTGCATGAGTCTAACTCCTGTATAGCGGAGCATGGATCGAACCCTCTTGGTTTGCGCTTTACAAGTCTCGAGGTATTGAGACACCAGGCAGCAAGGTCTTCATGCGATTCACGGTGTTCGCCTTTGATACGTTGGTATATGTCCCCGCCCTGGTCATGTTCACCAAGGTTTGGCAAGGCACTCGTTCGTCGCGGCGACAGGTAAGGAGACCATTCGCAAGGCCAGCTTGTGATTATGACTGTCACCGCTGACTTATACTCAAGGAGCTAGCATTGGCTATTTTACTTTTCCAGCCGGCCTTGATTCTCATAGACTTCGGTCATTTTCAGTACAACTCAGTCATGCTAGGTAAGTGGTGAGATTCGCCGCATTACCAGGTCCCTGATGCTGATCGGGAGCGTAGGCTTGGCCTTACTGGCGGCAAACTTTTTCGCCATTGAGCGCGATCTCCTTGGCGCAGCATGCTTCGTTCTCAGCCTGGGCTTCAAGCAGATGGCGCTGTACTATGCCCCTGCAGTGGGAGCTTATCTTCTTGCGAAGTGTCTTTACTTTGGCCCCACAGAAGGGTGAGTCAAACATCTCGTCTTCCGGTCATATTGCTATCTTTCTGACCTTGTATGTAGTCCGAGACTGTTCGTGCGTTTGGGGTTAGTCACAGTGGCCTCGTTCATTGTCCTCTTCCTGCCATTCCTCCCGCCCTTTGCACCCTTCTCTGCCATCCTCGATCCCATCACGCGTATCTTCCCTTTCAACCGTGGTCTCTTCGAAGACAAGGTTGCAAACTTCTGGTGTGCGAGCAATGTCGTGCTCAAGTGGAAATACATCGCGTCTCAGGGTGTCCTGGTGAAGCTCTCTGCCGCGCTCACTGCGCTAGGCTTCCTTCCTGGGGTCTGCACACTGCTGTACAGCGCGTATAGACTGCAAGCGCAAGCCGCAGCTCGGGAAACCAAGACCGAACACACTCGACCCACCCCACTCCTACCATTGCTTCCCTATGCGCTCCTTACATCTTCCCTGTCCTTCTTCCTGTTCTCGTTCCAGGTGCACGAGAAGACGATCTTAGTTCCTCTTCTTCCTATGACTCTGCTGCTCTCTGGTTCCTCTCCTGAGGAGCAGACGTTCCAACTTGGCATGCTCATGAACAACGTTGCTGTGTTCAGGTGATGTTCTTTGTGCCATTCACGGTACCTCGTCCACCATGCTGACTGTAACTGCTAGTATGTGGCCTTTGCTCAAGAGGGATGGCCTCGGCATTCAATACGTCGCATTGCTGGTCTTCTGGAATAGGCTAATCGGATACAATCCGTTCAGCTTCGGCAAACGCTCCCTCCTTCAGGTACTCTCAATAGTACGTCCACCCACGTCCCCGATAGAGCGCCCGAATACTAACCGTCGGACAACAGACAATCTATGCCGCATGCCTAGCGCTTCATGTGGCCGAGCTCATTGTCACCCCTCCCGCACACCTCCCCGACATCTTCCCAGTCCTCAACGTTCTCATCAGCACGCCCGTGTTTGCGCTCGTCTGGTTCTGGAGCATCAAACGCGGCGTCGAGGTGAGCTGGGCACTTGGCGGTCTCGGCACACGCTCGAGCTTCAAGGCAGCTCCGGGCGCACCGCCGAAGAAGTCTATCCCATTCCCTGCTGATAGTCGGCCTGACCTGGGCGTGGGAGATGGCGACGTTGGGGTGGACAGGGTGCAGGGGCCTCGTAGTTCTGGGATGCGTACCGCGAGCTTGGGCGTCGCGCAGGGCCGTAGGAGGAAAGTCCGGAGTGGGAGCGTGGATTTCCATTGAGCTGGGATTCGGCGTGTAGTGTTGGAATATACCGATACACCTTTGAATACCTACGATGCGAATATGCCCTATCGTTCTGACACCATGATGAGCGTTCGCCAGCAGCAATGTGGGAGCTCACCGTCGCGTTCTTTGTACAAAGTCCATAACTGGAATCTGACAAACTTCGTACGGTGATCAATTGGCCGTCTATATGGCACCTGTACATCACCCCTTTCACCTGCTCCCATTCGGTCGTTTGCTTCACATAGAGCGGCCCAGACATCGCTGGCCGGGTGTAGTCAGCGACTAGATCTCAAAGGACAAATTATTCACAGTACCGGAGAAATCTCCACGAATGCTGCCATCAGGAGAGCAGAAGCAACAGGGACAATTCTGTTCCATCTACTCGGCGGCGATCTCAGGCTTGCGGAATCTATCGTCCGTAAAGCGCGTCCCTCAAGAAAGGCTGCGTCAGGTAGCCCTGGACGTGACAGTCGTAGCGTCTGGAATCAGGTCAGAGATCGCTGGTAGCGGTTTGACATATTCGCCCAGGCTTTCGCTGATCATGGGCATGTCCCTCAACTAGATCAGGATATCTTTTTGATGCGTTTGCGATACGTGACAAACGAACCACGCTCAGACAAGTCCTCGAGGAATATCTTACCAATCTACGCAATGTGGGAGACCTGCATCTGACAAATTCCGTGCTTTTGAGTGCTGAGCACCACCCACTAGGCCACCGAACATTTCATGGACGTAGCACTACTCTACGAGCCGCACTCGGAACAGCTCTTCTTTGCCAACACGCGGAAGCTACGCGAACGTGCATTGAGGACGAGCACCTTAACTGCATCGACGACAAGCAGTGGTCCCTCAGAAGACGGCATGGTCTACCTTCGCCTCGAGGGCTCCCGTGCGGAGGTCAGTCCCATTCCAACAGCAACCCACTGGAGAATGATAAATATTCGTCCCAGGTGTCTTCGCCGCCCCCTCGGCTGGAGCCCCTCTTGGGCAAGGTGTCCGAGGGATTCGCACACAATCCTTCACGGTCAGGATTATCTTTGCCAGAGGACGCAGACCACCTCGACATCGGGACCATGGTCGCGTTTGCTGCCCACATCCTCGACTTTCCAGTCGCGTATGTGCCAACATCTGGCAGCAATACCGCTTACCTCGCCGGAGTGCCGCTGGATGTCTACGAATGCGTCCTTGAGGCAGACCCTGCGACTGCCGACGTGCCTCGCAGCCATACCATGATCAAATTCTCGTGCCCGCAAGATATCGGTCTGACCAACCGCGAGCTATCCCCAGAGAATGTGGTGCGCAAACTTCGAGCACGATTCGAGGGCCGGCTCCGAACGGCGGGATTTCCAGGAACGCTTGTCATACATCATACCGTAGAGACACTGGATAGAGTAGCATTATGACGTGAACCACAGCGCTAATCATGTACACATTCGAAGCGTCAAGAGGTCCAAGCTCGCAAGAGGGAACGGTCGAAGCACCGATAGTTCTATTTGCATGTCGGGGCGTTCGCCCGTTCGAGCAAGAGGTCCTGCTCAGCGCCAATCTCGGGTGGCTGGGCGGTTTGCAGCGGAACCAGAGCTGATATACAGCTTGCAACAATTCTGGCAGTTCGAGGCCAAGGCGACCGGGGGCAGTAACGGACTGATAGACCATGACCTAGTTAGCGGTACTGAGAGCAGCGCGGACGTCGAGCAGGGTCGCACAGATCTGAGCGAGAGTGCAGGTGTGACGTGACGGGATAGAGTGTGACAGATGGGAAGGGATGTCGGAGTCTGCCGAAGCCAACTGGTCAGTTGTGGCTGATAAGGTTCAGCCACTCCCCCCTCCCTTACCGCACGATACTGGCGAACCGGATCGGGAACGACAAACTCAAGACCTCAAGATGGGTACGTATGCCGAAACTATGCTCGAGCGCAGAATGAGAGAGAGCTGATGCAGGAGGTCTTACCATGCAGTTCGTTACGCCGCCGCCGCCCTCGCCACCAACCCCGAGAAAAGTGCGTTCTGAGAGGAGGAAACTATGCGTGGATTTCGGGCAGAGACTGATGCTTTTTGCGGTGCGTTTGCAGCCTCCCGTGCTCGGGGTGAGTACCTCCGCACGCACTTCAAGAACATGCGCGAGGTTGCGGCTGCCTTGACGGGTTAGTGGAATCTGGATTCTGGGATGAAGAGGCGAGGAGGAACTAAGGGTTTGAAATCGCATTGCAGGCCTCAAGCTCACCAAGGCGTACGCGTACCTCAGCGACGTCAAGGACCACAAGCAGATCATCCCCTTCCGCCGTTTCTCTGGTGGTGTTGGCCGCGCAAGCCAGGCCAAGCAGTTCAAGGCGACTCAGGGTGCGTCATATCTTAGAACTGACAAGGACCTTGGAGTGCTGAGATGAGGGTGACGCGAAGGTCGCTGGCCCGAGAAGTCCGTCAAGTTCATCACTCGCCTCCTGAAGAACGCTGAGTCGAACGCGGACGCGAAAAACATTGACGTTGAGGACCTCTACATCAAGAACATTGTTGTTCAGCAGGCCCCCGTAAGTCTTTGCGCACCCATAAACATGCATTTTGGCGGATGAGCTGACTTTTCCGTGTTGCAGAAAACCCGTCGCCGCACGTACCGTGCGCACGGTCGTATCAACCCCTACCAGGGTCACCCCTGCCACGTTGAGATCATCCTCTCCGCGTCCGATGCCGAGGTTGAGCGGGCCAAGGACAAGGATGCCGTTGCTACCTCATCACTCACTGGCCTCAACAGGCGGCAGGTTGCCCGCAGGCGGATTGAGGCTGCCCGGACCGCGTAAGGTCCCTTTGCATCCCAGTTGAGGGGAGGCCGAGGTGCGGTGGTGGGAGTGTAGGTGGGAACCATTGCCATCTGCTTGCGACGCCGTGCGCGGGCGTCGTTGTCTTCATATGTATGCGTATGCCATGTCGCCAAAACGATAACAGACCACGCGGTACTATACACATGGGTTATGCATCTTCTCTGCTTTCGGACCAAAGCGTATGTGACTCGTTCCCCTCGAACTGTTTCGTTGAGGCGCTATACAGGCATGGTATCCAAAGTGCGATGTACTAATACAAAAGAGCGCGGCTTCGATATCATAGCGAACGTAGATGAGACGGCCAGAGGAAGCGGGATGCTACTTCTTTTTCTTCCTTGTACCACGCGCAGCTGTAGAGGCAGCTCGCCCACGGGCGCCTCCTGCACCTCGTCTTGAGCCTTTCGCGCCTTTCCGAGGTTGTTTGGAGGCTATGGACGCGGCTGGTACCGCCCTTGAGCATCATAAATCTGCCAAACGGGCCGGGCCGTGAAACGCACCTGGTGAATGTCTTGGGTCCTCCTCATCCTCCCCATATTCTGTCCCTGCGTCGGTCCCGGTCGCTATGCTATCTCGCGGGGTAGGCGCGACGCTTTCATCTCCGCTCTCTTGAGTCAACGCACTGCTGTCGCTGTCCCCGCCCACGAGACCGGCCATGTGCTTCAATTTGCTCTTCCCTTTGCGGCCCGCTCCCCGCCCTGACTTTGTGGGTGCTGATGGTGACGGAGCTGGGGATGAGGAGGGGAGGGATGCTGATGCGCGCATTCGACGTGCGGAGACGAGCGAGTCGAGCGTCTCGTCTTGAGGTAGGGTATACTCGTGACGGAAGAAGGGGTGCATGGATAGGTTGTCCGACGGTGATGGTGAGCGGACGTGCAGTGGCGGTGTGCTCGCAGGGCTCTCTCCAGGGAGCTCGTACCCATCTGCCTCCTACAAGGCGGGCAAGGAGGAAGGGAAGGGTCGCGGGCGTAAATGAACAAACATCAGTAGACGGACTGCAAGCGGGCCACTCACTATGCTCTCCAGTATGTCGAGGTCGTAGCAGCTGCGCAGCTTGTCCCACAACTCTTCTATAGCGACCAACTGTCCCGTATCTCGCAGAATCGAGTTGCGCATGGTCAGGACGTGGAAGTGGCGGTGGATGCCGACGGGGCGCGCGCGCATGAGCGAGCGGAAGAATGCAATTTCGCCTTCGACGGTGTCCAGCCAATGAGGTTCGGGAGACATCGCGTCGTCGTCGACCTCCATCTTGGTCGTCATCGTGGGAGTTGAAAGAGGCGGCGAAGAGGACGAGCGGACGACGATGAGAGGCAGGTGGGAGGTTGAGGCTGCAGCGGTGGCGGGGTCGGTCTCGGGCCCGGCGCGTCGACGCGAGCACGTGACGCAATATATTCGCTGCCACTGCCAGTTGCAAATGCGCGACCAGTGCTCGACCGTCGACGACTTCTCTCTTCTTCCATTCTTCTTCACGGATGTCTGTATCCTACTCGTCGATGTGCTAATCTGACCATCCTCCTATGACATGTGCAACCATGCTGCCTGTGTGTTTCTGCCGCGACTCGCTAAGGAAGTCTTCCGTGAACTGTGACTTTGCCTTCATAGTGGTGTCTAATCGAGGATGCCCATCACTGGTACGATGCAAGACCGGGGGAAACCTCGTAGGATTCTCAGATGCTTGCAGCTCAGGAGCTGGACTTAGATGCTGGATTAGCCGTCTTCTGCTTATCGAGGTGGGTGGACATTGCAACAAATCCTGTCGCTTATTCACGCTTTCATGCGAACTTCCATGTATCATGTACTTACTACATGGAGATCGCCACGTCTGGCACGCCATTCAGTATGGCTTCTCCGCCGATCTGTAGTGGTGTTCGGGATCAACGTGATCATGTCACGGCCAACGATAGGGAGTAAGTAGTACTAATCACGTAGGAGACGAGATCATGACGGCCAGAGCCATTACTGAAGATCTGCAGTGGTGGCGCATGCCTCCCTGCTCCCCTTGAGCTCTCCACAAAACCTGACATGAACATTAAATGTCATTGTGGGCGCACCCTGGGCTGTCTCAGTTGGCACACACTGTGGCTGTGTGCCAGCCTACGGGTGTACGTACAACGGCTTCAAGGGACCACTACGTTCGTAACGCTCACATTCTGGAAGGCCACAGATTGTCGCTGTTGCTGCGTCCCATACTCGCTGCGCTCATGTCTGCTAACTCCGCGTTGAACAGAGATCACCGGTTTCCTTGCGTGAGTCCCTGACGGCATGCAGCGGCGCCTTCGGAGGTTCTACTTTCGCAAGTTCTACCCTCCGGATTTGTAGTTTTGTCATCAAGGGGTTTCTTGCTGGTATGCGTACTGGGCGAACTGAATTAGGATTCGTGTCAAAGCCAGTCGGCATGACCAGACCGATCCCTAACCGGGCCTCTAGAACGACCCACGCTCCTCCGCCGCGCTTGGTGATAGAAGCGCCCACTTCGCATTGGAACTTTGCAGTACGACGGGAATACAGAGTAGCATCAACATGTACTCCCACCCCGCCAGGCTCGCCTGCCAGGGTGACGAGTCGACCCGGCAACGCGCCCGCCAGGCCGTGCTGGTGCTATGCCGAGCCCGTGAACGACCGCCATGACATTTCCTTCATACTAGAGCTTAATCGCCGACCGGGCTTTCCTCCCATCCTCCCCTACGACTGCGCTACGATGTCCCCAACCACGGTGACGTACGCTCTCAGTAGAGACAGCAGCGTGGTAGAGTCTTGTGACTGACATCGCAGCCGACTAAAAGGTATAAATACGGTCGAGAGAGACGGCCTCAGTCCATTCACACCCTGCCTCCTCAGCATCACCAAATCCGACTTCAGCCACTCTCACCATGTCTTTCTTCGCCCCCGCCCCTCCGCCCCCGACTAAGCTCGGTCGCCACCGCCAGCTCGCTCCCATCGCCGGTATCCATGTCTCCCCGCTCTGCCTGGGCGGCATGAGCCTTGGTGATCAGTGGCAGAAGTTCGGCATGGGCTCTATGGACAAGGAAGCGAGCTTCAAGCTCCTCGATGCGTTCTACGAGGCCGGCGGGAACTTTATCGACACTGCGAACAACTACCAGAACGAGACGTCCGAGAAGTTCATTGGCGAATGGATGGAGACGCGTGGCGTGCGTGACCAGATGGTCATTGCGACGAAGGTTTGCTTCTTGCGTTCGACTCCTTGAGTAACACAATGAATACTGATCCGTATATCGTTGCAGTACACTACCCTATTCAAGCTCGGGCGGGACGACATCAAGCAGAAGACGTCGTACGCCGGGAACAGCGTCAAGTCCATGCATATCTCCGTCGAGGAGTCGCTCAAGAAGCTCCGCACCTCATACATCGACATTCTATACGTCCACTGGGTACGTGTGCTCACAGATTCTACCGCATATAGTCACCAGTTCTAACACCAGTAAACCGCCAGTGGGATTGGACGACCACCATCGAGGAGGTCATGAACGGCCTACACAACCTCGTCGCGCAGGGCAAGGTCCTCTACCTGGTATGCCATATTCACCCAAGCTAGCCGTCCGAATATTTATCTGATGATCTGCAAAGGGTGTGTCCGATACCCCCGCGTGGGTCGTCTCCCGCGCCAACACCTATGCACGCATGGCGAACAAGACTCCCTTCGTCGTTTACCAAGGCGCATGGAGCGTCCTACAGCGCGACCTCGAGCGCGAGATCATTCCCATGTGCAGAGTCGAGGGCATGGCCATCGCCCCGTGGAATGTGCTCGCAGCTGGCAAGATCCGCACCGACGCCGAGGAAGAGGAACGTCGCCGCACAGGCGAGAAGGGTGCGTACGCTGCTGTGCGAATCAACGATAAACTAGACTGATGCGTTTCCGCGATGTCCGCAGGCCGTACGGCGCTGAACCCGAACTGGGAGCGCAACGAGACGGAGCGGAAGATGGCCAAGGTGCTCGAGGAGATCGCTGCGGAAACGAAGGCAGCCAACATCCAAGCAGGTGGGAAACTTCCTGGCCATCCCCCATGCCTATCACCATCACTCACATCAAACCTCGACCGCAGTTGCGATCGCATACGTCATGCAGAAGGTGCCCTACGTCTTCCCCATCATCGGCGGACGAAAGGTCGAGCACTTCAAGGGGAACCTCGACGCGCTCGAGATCGCACTCACGGAAGACCACTTCAAGCGCATCGAGAGCGTGCAGCCCTTCGACGTCGGTTTCCCCGCCAACTTCATCGTAAGTCGCGCGTGCCCAGCTTGTCTTGGTCCGGATGATGACCGTCTTCTGTGCAGGGCGATGGCACAGAGTACAACTTCGGCTCCAAGATGGTTGCACAGTTCGACAAGTGGCCTCTCCCCCAAGCTCTCCGTCCTCAGAAGAACTAGTGTCGCGGGATCGTGCTTTCGATGTATAGTAGCTCGAATAGTACGGAGCAATGTATTTGATCTGATGCAGTACAAACTCCATGTGTCTGCACGAACTCCATATCAATGCGCGGGCTTATGAGCAGTTACATCAAAAAAGATAATGTCAACAACGCTGGCGTATCGTTAGTGAGCATGGGCGCCGCAGCGAGGGTCCAAAATGTGACCCGCTCAGAGCAGCAGAAAAACAAATATCCTCCGAGCCGGGATCGAACCAGCGACATCAAGATAGCAGCCAATTACAGTCTTGCGCTCTTCCAACTGAGCTATCGGAGGTTGCTATTTTGCAATCATAGTAGTATATGTCGAGAATATCTCCTCAGCATGATCCTGGTGGTAAGTAGGGGCAAAGTGCTTTGTACCATGAACGTGCCACATTATTGATACAGATGCCAGACTAATGCCGTACTGCCGCAGTCGGGAGGTCTATGTGTAACTAATATACCGTTAAGATAGGAGGAGGATGAGGTGGAGAGGAGAGGGGAAGGCACCCAAGCGCACGAGCTCTCTCGTTCCCCGAAATCCAGTTGTAGTGTCCGCCGCGACCCGCACAAGCGCCTATTACCCTTGAAGTCCAGCACCGTACTTGCATCCAAACTGACGCACTGCGCATCCAATCATGGCTTCGAGCCGGACCCTGTTGTAAGGGGAGGAGGCGGAGGCCGCGCCCTTCCACCACTTCGACACCTTCTCGGCGGAGTAGCGGAGGCTCTTGATGGGGCCCGCGCTAACAAGGCCCTTGAGCGTCTGTACGGCCGAGGGGTACCGCACGATCCGGTGCAGTTCTGCGGCAGGCGACTGAGTCAGCCGGAGACGCCTTGGAAAGCGACGTCGGAGGAGTGTCTACACGTACCTTTCTCGATAACGGTGGGCAACGCGGCGTCTCCGGCGAGCTTCGTCCAGTACATGTTCTCGTCAGCCTCTCTAGGAAGGAATGGACGGCTGCGACGCGTAGGTGGTCGTGATGCGCTTGAGCAAGTTCGATGGGAGCTTCCTGAGATGCGCCGCACGCGCGTGCGGGCTCGTGTCCTGCTGGATCGTGTCCGAGTGCGCGGGCCAGTGCACGCCGGGTAGGGCGACGACGAGGCGGTGGTAGAGCTCCTTGAACTGCGGCGCCTGCGTACGGACGATGTTCCCTACCTTGCCGCGGTTCTCCGCGGGGAGGAGCATGCGCACGTCGCCGCCGTACGAGAAGCCCGCGATGCGCTCGAAGAGCTCACGCTCCGAGAACGAGTCGGGGAGCGTGAGCAGCGCAGTGCGCACTGCGGAGGTGAGGTTCACTTGTTGCGTGAGCCGCACGCGCGCGTCGTCCTTGATGATACGGATGGGCTTGTGCATGCGGCCGGAGAGGTACAGCGTGTTCCAGTTCAACAGATCAGAGCACAGGTTGTCGACCGTCGTGACACCGTACTTGATCGTCTGAACCGGATATGAGTACTTTGTCCTCTGCTCATGCCCGCTTGCGAAGGACGTACCACTCCGTTCATTTGAACCATGGAGTTGAACCACACGCCGGGTGGGATGGCTTCCACTTTCGAGACGAACGAGGATCCCAGCATCCGGGCACCCAGCGGGTAGTGCGCGGGATACTGGTGCATATTGATCGAATGCCAGTGATCCGCGTGCGTGACGGCGAACATAAAGTCGAGCATCGGGCCGTCCTTCGATGCGGGGTTGCTGGTCGTGTACCCGTCCTGCTCGAACACGCCTGAACCGTACGCAAACGCATACCGGATCGGCGCTTCGAACTTGGCGACAATGCTTTCGAGCAGGGCGCGCGTAGAGTCCGCGACCGGCAAGAACTGATTGCGGCCGAAAGAGGGCGGGAGCGATGCGAGCACCTGGTGCCGGTGCGACACCGCAGGGCGAGGTGCGGGGTTGAGACGGGTGCGGCTGAGTGGTTTCGAGGTCGGGTGCTTGGAGGGCGGGGGAGGGGGCGGGGATTGTGGGTCGGACGATGTCGCAGTCTCTGTGGAGAGGGAGCGAGCGACGAGGGTGGGGAGCCTGCGAGCATGCGTTCGGGAGATCATGGCGGTTTGAGAGAAAGAAAGGAGGACGGTCGGAGGTGCAGCGTGGTGGAAAGGTCGAGGGGATGTGTAGGAGGCCTAGAGCGAGTACGGAAGGGTGCGATGGAGGACGGCGGTGAGTAGCATCTGCGTGCCGCTCTCACAAGCGCCGGCCAGAACATGCGCAGGCACCCCAGGTCACGAGACTCGGCCCCAGCGCCCCGCTTTTCGCGCCATCCCGCTCCGCGTCCGTCACTCGCAGAAGTTGTAGGAGAACGTCGACCTCCATGAGTTCGTGGTTTTGACTGGTCACAAGTTCAGTGGGCTGTTGCGCGTCCAGGGATTTCACGGTGAGAGCACTCGGAGACAGGAGCCATTAGGCAGCTATTATTCGCTCAAATCCAATTTGTACTACACAGGTGTTCAAGCTTCCGTCCGCATCAGCTTGAATGCCAAATCGTACGAAATGATTCTTTCGTGCTATGCAATGTGCATGCTACGAGCTCCTGAACCCAAGTTGGGAGCCTTGTCCACGATGCTGAGATAACGCCATGTCCACTTGATAACTACCTGCAGTGTTCGCAACCAACGACCCGTACGATACTACAAGTGCAACAGCGGCCGAAGCGGTGTCGATGCCCATACAATTCTGGGCCGTGTCTATTCACATTCACGTCCACGTTCAAATCTCAATGTCGAGTGATAGGCTCGAAGCGCGGCGGAAGCTCGCCGAGGAATACCAGAGTGCAATGTCCTTCTCCGCTGTTACATTCCAGCCCTTGGGACACGGTCGAGTCGACGAAAGAATGTTCATGGAGCGTTGGGTCATCTTCCGACAACGATGGGTCTTCCTAGCGGTGTTTGATGGTAAGACTTCCATGCCTTCAAGTCGCATTCCATGACAGCACTCACCCCGTTTGTAGACCATATGGGGTCGTACGCCTCCAAGTATTCGACACAAAGTGCGGTACGCATCCGAACGACACATTCAAAGTGCTTAGGGGGGCAAGCAACTCGGGATACCTACCCTGGCGCCACCTTCCTCCATGGCCCTTATGTCCCATGTTATGTTCATCCGATTAAACCGCTCTTCATGGAAGGAACCACTGAGAATTTGTCGCAATCCTTGGCAGCGGTGTAAAGAAGACGCACAGGGCCTGATACAGGAGCGTGCGGAGGTCCTTCAGCGTGCCTGGTGTTAATTGATGAACATCGTAGGCTTTGGCCTGATCAATGTAAACCTTCGCTTCATACGAAGTGAGTGTTGTACATCATTTTAGGCTTCGCCTCAAGCTCACCGGTAGCTACTGCTTCATGTACGGGCGGACAGTATGGATTGACCATCTGGCGGATAGCTCGCGCATCTTCTCCCCTGGAGTCTCAAGTCGCGTTCGCTCTCTTGCGGTCCACCCTATCCCTCTGCCTGCCCCATCTTTTGACCCACTTGCTGAAGATGTTCTGGGTCTTGGAGCCGAGAAGAGGAGGATATGGCTATGGACATAATAGGTCATTTGCTCGGCGCTGCAGATACACAACTGTGGTTGTAATCAGTGGTCCTTGGCCAAAATCGTCCGCGAGCTGAATATCCCGCAATCGCAAAATATCGATGACGTGACGGTCCTAGTAAGTAGCTCACCCTGAGCCCTGGCATCCTGTCTGTTTCATCAGGCACTTCAACAATTACGGTGGCTGATGGTACTACTCAATAGTTACTCAATATTGAACTGTGGTCTAGCCCGAAACTGAACTTTTCTCGAGTCGGTTCCGCCGATACAACTACGACGGAGACGCCCAGGTCGTCAAGGGGAGTGTGACGGTGTGACAGTACGCGTTTGGACGCGTTCCGTCACACAGCGGAGGCTGGTCGACATGCTCCAGCCTGAGAGCAACCAAGCCCACTGCAGGTTTGCTGGGTCCTTGCAGAAATGAGAGCATATCCATTGTGAATTCCTTTCAGGCTTTCAGGACGATCCCTGCGTGAGCAGCTGCGGTATGCGCAATGAGGGCAATGAAGACGTGTCCGGGGTCCGACTGAACACGCTGCCACTGAGGGAGACGGGAGAGCCTGAGATCAGAGAGCGCGGGGAAAGGGAAACCGTCCAAGTCTTCCTCTGCCCACTCGTCCAACTTGAACATACGAACCCTCAGACTCTCCTCCGGGGCCTTCCAGTTCACCTTGCTTTCCTTTTACCTCCATAATATACCTCTTTGCTTGGCGGCTTGCCTCTGTTTCACTCTGTCTATAGCTAGTTTCCTTCTCCTGACCCGCTCGTTCCTTCTCGGCTTCTTGCACTGAACATGTCCGTCCCTTCTTCCCCCACCCAGACTCCCGGAGAGATTCTTTCGAGTCCCGTCACTCCTCCAACGCGCACCGTCGCCATCATCAAGAACCATGCGCTCAACCACAGATTCGACATCGAGCTGCGCATCTCCGACGCAGGCTTTGAGGTATGCTATGCTATCGCGCGCGCCTCGACCGCGCCAGGTCTCCGAGCTTCCAAGCTAAAGTGACCGCACCCCGCAGATCGTGAAAGAAAGGCAGATGGAGTTCGACATCGAGACCGACCCGGAGACGCTCTTCGAGTTGTTCGGCAGCGACTACGAGTCCTTCGCAGAGTGAGTGCCTCTCCCAGATCCCTCCACCCCCTGATCCGCCTGCCTCGCCCCCTGTCCTTACGTGAATCTCCATGCTCACGCGTCCATTCCTGCTCTCAGGGGCCCCGTGTGGGTATATGTCCTCGAGCGCAGGCGTGCCGTCGAGGTCTGGCACTCGCTCATGGGCGACCCCGACCCCGACGTCGCGCGCAGGGACACCCCGAACTCCATTCGCGCGCTCTACGGCCTCTCAGCCCAGCAGAACGCCGTCATGGGCTCCGCGGACGTCCAGATGGCCGAGATGCAGATCCAGGCCATCTTCGCCTCCTCCCCGCCGTTCCCCACCACCGAACTCCCCGATGTCGGCCACTCCGATTACGACCATATCCCCGCGGGCTCGCTTCATTCCGCCTCCTCGACTCAGAACGGGGGGTATGCGGCCTCGTCCACCGCGGGCACCTCCGTGAATGGCACGCGCAAGCCGTCGTTCAAGGCGCGCACCATACCTCCTACCCACGCTGCGCCGGACATTGTGCCGCGCATGTCTAAAGCCGCTGCGCTCCGCGCAGGTATACCCGTCGAAGCTCCGAAACGTGCCCCTCCGACCAAGGAGCGCCTCGCGCAGACGTTCGCTAATGTGCCTGGGCACAAACGTTCTGAGACGATTACTGTCGCGTCCACCGCGCCGCCTGCCCTCGCCCCGCGCATGACGCGCGCCGCGTCGCTCAGGCTGGGCATCAAACCTGAGGAGAAGCCGAAGAGGCCGACCACGAGCAGTGGCGCGCCTGCTGCGACGGCCGCTGCGAAGGATCCGAAGCAGACATTCGACGGTGTGCCAGGACATAAGAGGAGAGAGACTATCTCTGTGGCGAGCACGCGCCCGCCCACTGTTGCTCCTAGACTGAACAAGAGCGCGGCTCTCCGGCAGCAGAAGGAGGCTGCGCCGCCATCCTCGTTCATGTGTAAGTCATCCCACCATCCTCCTTCAAGGCGTTCGAGATGATGTGCTCATCACATCATATGTGCAGTCCGGCAGGCATCAGGAGGAGCCCCGCCGCGTTCAACCTCAAGACAATCCTTTAGCGGCACCAGTTCAGCACGCCCAAGTATCTCCCGCCCTCCCTCTGCAGCATCTGTCAAGAATACCGCCACCTCCCGCCCCCCAATCTCACGTTCTGCCTCCCTCTCCAAGGCCGCAACTAAACCTGTCTCACGTCCATCCCTGGCACCCGCCTCTGCGACGACCGATGACAAAGCTACGGCGCCGGGTGATGGCACGAATGAGTCCGCGCCTCCGGCAAAGCCGCGTCCACGTCCGAGCAGTCTGCAGGCGCCGACGGTCGCGCCGAGGACGAACAAGAGTGCGCTGCTTAGGGCGGCGAAGATGGCTAGTGCAGCGCTGGGCGCAACCCCGGCGAAGGGCAAGCCCGCACCTGTGCCGAGGGCAGTCAAGGCCTGAATGCTTAGAGCGCCGCCCTCCCTATAACGCGTCTTTGTCTGATCACAGGGACCTCCACAACTCAATATGTACTGCCGACACCAGTTCTGAGCCATACAGCCAAGTGCAAATACAATCCCGTGCGCGCAACACGCACGCCCTCGATATCCGAACATGAATCTGCTCGATGACGTCCCCATGGTACACTTGCCTGTTTATGCCCTCATTCTATATCCCCGTTCTCCCCTCTCTGTCTCAGTCTGGTCCTGCGGTGTCTTCTCTTTGGCTACGATGCCACCCTCTCCCTTCTGAACTCTAGCACAGGTGGCCGGCGTTGCTGCGTTTAATCTCCTCTTTCTGCTCTTGACTGAACTCTTCCAGTTATGATTGATTGCAGTAGGATTCCCTACCTGGTTGCTATCGGTACCCCGTCCATGAATATCCAAGTCGACCGTGCACCCGTTCTACCCTTTCTCACTGGCTTCGGTGTTGTACGAGTACTGCTCTTCGAATGCTAGAGACGTTGCGTTCGGGATCGCCGCACCTTGCTGTCGGTCGGATTAGCAAGGCGCTGGCCGCTCACGGATTGGAAGATCGATATACATCGGTGAGTGGGGAATCAGTGCTATTGTAATACATGGTGTGCTACATTTTGTGTCAATACAGGCGGATTTTGTGCGTTCCGCTTCTTCCGTTCCAGAGACCAGGCAATCATCACGCCACGATCTTGCCGTCGACGACCTGTGAGGTCTGGAGGATGCGGATGGCTTCACGCGCGGCCTTGATCCCGCTCGCCATCATTGCGCCGAAGGTAGGTCCCATACGGTTCGAGCCGTCGTGCTCGGACAGCTCCATGCCTGTGAGGCCGCCGTCAGGTCTGTAAAATTGCAGCAGAAACAGCAAACCTACCAGTCATGATCAAGCCAGGCGCGACCTCCCGCGTGCCGTTGACAATCGCCGGCTCGGCGCGGTTCATGTCCAGGCCGCGCATGTTCCCGAGCTCCTTGAGCAAGCCCATGCTCACGAGCCGCTTCGCGGAGAACGCGCCCATGGGGCCGTCGTGGCCCGTCGCGCTGATGATGACCGGCGCGGTGATCACGTTCGGGTCCATGCACGACTGCGTGTCGTGGTTGAGCGCGACGAGCGTCCAGTTCGTGACGACGCCCGCGACGCGCTGGCGCTGGCCCGCGGGGTCGCGCGGGTCCGGGCGCACGATGAGGTCCTCGACGGCGGTCGCGTTCATGAGCACGACGTTCGGAAGCGCGAGGACGCGCGAGAGGACGGTGGAGGTGAAGAGCGCGGCGTGCTTGACGACGACGAACGGGCCCTCGTCTTCGTAGGGTACGCCGAGCTCCTCAAGGAAGCGGTCGGCGGGTTTGCGGACGACCATGGGCGTCATGAGCTGTCCGCCGAGCCACGCGCCGCCGCCTGTTCGAGGCGTCAGTATGGCGGACGTTCAGGGACATGTGTGCGACGTCTACGTACCCGGAGCGACGTTCGCCTCGATGATGGTGATTTTCAAGTCAGGCCGCGATTTTGCGAGGTGGTATGCGCAGGAGAGACCGGCGCTACCAGCACCGATGATGACAACATCGGAAATGGCACGCTCATACATCATGTTGAAGTATCTACAAGCGCATTAGAAGGTGACCCTTGCATGATGCGCTACGGCTGCTTACCGCTTGATCATAGCCCTCGAGACTTGCGCCTCCTCAATGGGCGCGAAACGGTAGTTGCCCTCGTAATCCTCCTTGACATCGTATGTCCTGTTCGTCGCATCCGCCTTCAAGCCGTTCTTGTTGAGCAGAAGGGGGACCTCGTCGGGCAGAGAACCATAGACAACTGCGGGGGCCATGTGTGCAGATTGAAAGCGTTGATAAGGAGGGTGAGTCTGCCTTCGACGCCCAACGTGCCCTCTGACATTTATAGTCTGCATATAGGAGCAGGGTGCGTTTCGCCATCCCCGTGGTTATCACCCCCTTCGCCAACCGGATGGCAGTTTGCCCGCACGGGCGTACCAAGCACGGTCCGCGAGCGTTCCGCAGCGAGAACATGGTCACTCGACGGAAGGCCGGGACCGTTTCGTGGGCTTCTCGACGGAACGAGCGAGGCGCGTTCTCACAGCGATGCGTTGGGGAGACTTGATACAGTGCTGATAGCCACGCTTCGAGCTGGGGTGCATTGATGGACGCGGTCAGTAGGCAGCGTTTCGTGGAGCGCAGGCTTCTAAGAAGTCGGGACTCCACGGGACGAGCCTTGTTCATCCGACCGTTCACTGACTCGAGTCCCAGATTTCCTCCACCGGTTCCCAAGGGAGTGAACGCCACCGACTTCTGCTCAAGTCTGGGCCGGGGTCGCTGCGCGACGTCACGATACCATCGATATGGGGTAAGGGCACGGCTGTAGACCGTCTGTGCCAGCGGATTGTGGTGCTACCCTCGCGGCCTCGCTCTCGTATTTGCAATGGGCCTCAGCCAAGGTGAGTTTTCTCGAGTCTACCATACTTCCGTTGTTTCCACGAACTCATAGAAGTTGATGCTCGCGAAGTTCGATCGCACCTGTGCTTTCTCCTGGGGCATCAGGGGGACGAGTCATCAAATCCTTGTCCCAAGGCTACGTGGGACTCTATTGCTGCGTAGCTTAGATCCGTCAGTTGACAAAAGTGGACGAACGCGAACGAATCATAGCCAGAAGAATTGACTTTGCGCTCGGCTGCCTCTACAGCCCTCTTGCGCCAACATATGAGACTCAGGCTCAGGGTAGTTATGTGACAAAGCTGCGATGGAGTAGCGGCTTGAACTCTAGGTATGGCCTTAATCCCTGACCAGTGCCAATCATGTAGATCCCTTTGGCCTAGAAGGATAATAACACACCGGAAACTCTCAATCTTGAAAAGTACAGGAACCGGGCGATGGGCACAGACGGTCGACTGAGGTAGTACGTGTGTGCGCAGCGAGCATGTCATAATCCATATCGTACAACTCCAGTCAAGAGAGCCTGCAGTGGAGGAGTGGGATAGGTCTTCGCTAGACGACTCTGATATCTACCTCGATCCCAGCTTCCTCCAAGCGTTCCAGGAAAGGATGCAAAAAGCCCTCCTTCACCTCACGGATCTGCATGCGGACGTCCTCGACTCCTCTGTCACCAAACCTGAAGCGCACCAGTTCCGAAATATGCGCACATATTTCCAGACGTCTGAACCTCCGATACCGTGTCGCCCTTCCGGCAATTGGCGCGTTCCCCGCGACCCGTTCACCGATCAAGACCCGCCCTAAGCGATCCAACGCGTCGGCCCAGTCCTTCAGCCACTTCAGGGGACTGTGGAGGGCTATGACCAATTCTTCGAGGAATGGGAAGGGATCGGATTTGGAAGACAGAACGCGGCAGAGAGTGTAGAGGAAGAAAGGGCTTATTTGTGGGGCCGTCCTCCCGGCACACATTTGGTGGTATGGCACCATCGTATTGAGGCAGAAGTCGATGCAGCTATAGTGCAAACATAACGAGCGCAGCGAAGAGAATTGCGGGAGGTCGGACAAGATGGCATCCATTCGCTCGCCTGTACATGTCAAGATCGCAATAGCGTCTATTAACTGTAGTGACACAGTGAGGACTGAGACACACGTACGGTTGTCCATTGAAATCATGCCGTCGCGTGTGGTATCATTCACGAGCACACCAAAATGGCGCAGGCTCCGAGGTGCAAATGCAGAGGCAACGAGACTCGGGTAAGCGGGCATGGGACTGTCTTGTGGCAGGACCGGCCTGATGTCAAGAGAAACTAATCCCGGATAGTTTCCAAGGAACGAGACCAGTTCCGAGAGCTCATCAGCCTCGTTGTATACGTCGACGATGCTGCAAGCGTGCAGGTTCGAGTGTCGTGCTCCGCCGCGGGCGACCCAAACATGAGGTTTCCAGGCGGTCTCGACGGATAGTGGTATCCCAAATAGACTCGGGCTAATGAACACTCGCATGTGGCGGAAGGATAAAGACTCGAGCTTGGGGAGAATTCCAGTGATGATCGTAATAAGGTAACCCAGTGATCCCGATGTCGCCAAGTGGCTGAGAGTCAGGGAGCGTAGCGACGAAAACTGGCGACGCAGGACGGTTTTCCATGCCATGCCCTGGTCTATTGCACCCACGGGCGGGTAATGGTAGTTGTCGTGACCATAATCCAGCGTCAGGTTGCGGACGTAGAGCAGGATGCCGGGGTTAGCGTCGACCAGCCGAAAGAACTGCTTCGTTCGTTCAGTTTCGACCGATTTAGCGTTGACTACCTGGTGAGACAGGCTGATGTCTTCGTAGAGATAGGTACGACAGATCGGGAGTAAGCCGCGACAGAGGAGGGTGCATTTTCCCAGTGCTTTGAAGTCTCCTCGTAAAAAGTCGAGGATATACTCGATGATTACCAAAGACAGCGTACGGGATACCATGGTGCAGGCGTTCTGAAATTTGTGGTGCCTGTGTCAGATGAGATGCGAATACTAGTACGTGGAGGTTCGAGTCGAAAGCTGAGGGTGGCAGTGCGTGCGTCTAATAAGTACGATGATACGTATCACAGTGCGCGGCATGCCACACTTTGGGCCACGGCCCACTACGTAGTAGGATTGGCGTCACTGATCGGTATTGGCATGTGCACGGCGCATATACTAGCTATGTACATACATACTAGCTCTGCCATGCCTACACGACGTCACTAGACCTTCGGCTCTGTCGATGGCGCGCAAAATCACAACACGATACTGCTGCAATCCGTTGGGGTGAGATCGTTTCTCGAGCCTCAGCTGCACACAACGGTACGCGATTCTAGCACCTATCCTGAGGGACCGTCTCGGACGCCGAGGATGCGACAAAGAAAGGTGTGAGCCTGCTTTACTGGAACCCACAGTAGCAAATAGTTGGTCCTCGCTCCAAAGGGCTGCACAAGACATAGCGAGTACTTTCAGAAAGGCCCCCACATCTCCCATGCTCATGCTCTCGCTCGAGATCGTCGTCTCCAAGGAATTATAAGCGAGGTCACTCTCCTCTATGCCCGTGAAGATCAGCGATATATCGCAGGATTACGCGTGATGAGCGTACCAGAGCCACCCGTAGCAAACTACTTCAAGCATCGATCACGAAGGAGCTGAAAGGCCCGCCATCGACGTTGAAACACACGTTCCTCTCGGGAATCAGAATTTCTTGGGCGCAGAAGTCGGTGCCAACAGTAAGGTTGAACGTAGGGGGAGTAGGGTCGATGAAGGCCGTAGATAGGTATTGGCCCACGAGGGTACATTCGTCCAGGGGGAAAGCTGATCAGGTTGAACACCGCACAGCTCTGGCAATTGACCTCCAAGCAGATAGCGATTTGCGAGCCGGGGTCCAGGGATACTCGGCTGCAATCGTATCCGTACCGAGCCCGCCTCGCGTCGGAGCGCCGTCAACGTGAGCGTCCGCTATGTTCAGCTCGGACACTGGGAGGGATAGCGAGACGTCGCGGGCGACCGAGTCGTGGCCCAGAGGGCCGGCATGAACGATCCGACCAAGCAGAGCAAGCGAGATAAATGCAAACGATGAGAAAATCATGTCATAGTGCGTGCGAAGTGGTTAGGATTCACGTAGGCGTGCTGTTGAGCGGAGTGGTTGCGTACGTGCTGATCATTCTGGCTGATGTCCATTCATCCTTTATGCAGTGCGGAGCCCGAGGTAACGCGTACATTACGACAGCACCGAGCCAAAGCGAGATGCTCTCATGCGAGAATTGTGTGAATAGCAAGGGACACAGGAGAGAGAAGCAGACATACGTAAGAGACAGCCGCCCCTTGTATGGCGTGCCTCAGGCTCGAACGGTAGTATTGAGAAAGAAGTGCCGACCATGGGAAGATTGGTGCTCACCTGGATAACCAACGGAGATCAACTGGTCAAGTACAAGCTGTGGCGCTGACAGTCATCGATCATCCAGGATACTCACTCGATAGAGGGTTAGAGTGTTCAGTCTGGAAGACGCAACATGGGTAAGCACAGTATTCATGTTCGTCGACTCCAACTACTCCGAGAGCGTGTGAGAGGGGAGCGACTTCAGGGATGAGCCTTAGAATTCAGAGCATTGTGATTATCATATCATCGCGCTGCCGACGAGAAAAGCCCTCCGGGTACCTGCAGGATAGAGGTTATGAGACCTGTGCACCAGGATCGAGAAGTCTGAAGACACATACTCTACACTTGTGTGAATTGCTCACGAAACGGCCACTGCACAAAACTCCCCACAGCAAAGCAGCAATTTGGAGACAGAGCGTGTGGTTCCGACAGCATCTTCTCCGCAAGCATATTGGAGACCCGACACCGTTCAATGTCCGTGAAGGCCAGAATTTATCCCTGAATGACGCGCGACGAGCTCACCAACCACCCACACGAGATTGCAATAGCATCAAGCACGAAGGAGTTGAAACGTCCGCCATTGACGTTGAAGCAAATGTTCCTCACGGGGATCCTGATTACTTGCGCGCAAGAGTCGGTACCAACGCTCAGGTTGAACGTGGGGGGAATGGGATCAATGAATGCTGTAAATGTGAATGCCCCGTGACTGTACATTCGTCCTCGAGAAAGTTGATCAGATTGAACATCGCGCAGCTCCGGCGATTGACTTCGACGCAGAGAGCGATCTGCGAGGTTTACGGATGCGATAGTGTCCAAATTGAGCCCTCTTCGCAACGGGGCGACGCGAACGTCCGCTATGCTTAGCTCAGACTCTGGAAATTATAGGGCCGGCGTGAACAATCCGGCCTAGCAGAGCGAGTGAGATGAAACGAGATGATGGGAACATTGTCTGAAGGAATCCACAGCGATTGTTGTAGATCGAGCGGCTGAATACGTGTGCATCTGCCTCCCGACTCCCGGGCGTCCTTATTGAAGTGCGGAGCCCGAGAAAAGCGTATATTACGATAGCGCCGAAATCAAGGGAGATCCTCTCAGGCGAGAGTCGTCTTTGCCAAGGACACAGGAGAGAGAAGTCGTCACCAAGACAGCCATTCACTCAGTGTGCCTTGAACGGGAGCAGTTGAGAAGGCGGGGCACCAATGGAAATTCTGGCACTCACCACCGATCCAACGGAGATTACCTGACACAGTCCAGGCTGTCGCATCGCCAGCCATTCGGGAGGCTCGTTCAGAAGGTTGAAGGCTCGAACTGCTGTGAGGCCGCGATGTCCGTCCAGGGCAGGCATGACATTCAGGGTCTTTATAACCGTTAGACGTTCAGATGGCGGGATACGCACTGCTTTGAGCCATTCACCATCGAGGATCTGACATATAATGCTCGGCAACCAGCAGAGAGGAACCCTCCCGAGTCCCTCATAGGGTGATGCGAGACCGATGCACGAATAGCGACGACGAGCGGTGTTCACCTCTGCGCAGATGAGCTAGTGCGGCTAGTGTCTGAGAGGAAGCAATATCGACGAGCAGATGACTAAGAAGGGTCATATCATCTCGGTTGAGAAGTTCGAGACACATTGTAGCCCCTACTTCGTGATGAAGACAAGACAGAAGTGTCGATCAGGCTTGTAGGGCATTGCAGCTGTGCCACGAAGAACACTGTCACTGGCAGCGGCGGACTCGACGGAGATCTCCCCGAGTACTCCGCCTCCGAGTGACTCGTCCATCCCAATGTCCATGCTTCGATGCAGCATCAGAATCAGATATGCTCTGACAAAACGGTTAGTCTCTTACATACCATCGATCCCGCCGAGTCCGGTTAGTTGCGCGCGATGCCCAGCGTGCTTCCACGACAGGGGGCCGTGGGCACCGCTTCCCCACAGAGCGGCAGGGACCTACGGGCGTGAGGAGACGTCCGATGCAGATATATAGTCGCAGTGCACGCAGCCAGTCAGCCCCGCAACAGTTGCAGCCAGAGCGCAGTGAGAGTAGCGGCAAGCACCCGAGTCATCGTCGCCAGAGCCAAGTCGCACACCGCCCACGCCCGTCTTCCGCATTTCCCAAACTTACTTATCACCAGCCATGTCGAGCGTCCCGTACCCCGTGCAGAACCTGATCCTCGGCGAAGACCCGCTCTCGCTCGACCGCATCCGCGGCATCCTTACGCGGCTCGAGGACACAATCATCTTTTCGCTCATCGAGCGCGCCCAGTTCGCGCATAACCCGAAGGCATACCGCCGCGGCGAGTTCAAGGAGCTCCGGGACATCGGCTTCAACGGAAGCTGGCTCGAGTGGTTCTTGAAGGAGACTGAGACATTCCACGGTGAGCAGGCGAGCCTAGATTATGGCGATATATGTAGACTGAAAGAGATGGTGGTGGTGGTTCATAGCAAAGGCGAGGAGATACACGAGGTGAGCTGCGTCGATCCTCATCGGCTCATACAACGCTCACGCCGACCCACCCAGCCCCGACGAATATCCTTTCACAGACATAAACGAGTTACCACCGCCCATCCTCAAGCCAGCCCCGCATCCGCCCATTCTCTACCCTAACAAGATCAACGTAAACAAGTCCATCCTCTCGTTCTACGTGCAGCACATCGTCCCCCGAATCACCCGGCAAGCCACCCTCGCACTCTCTGCGCTGAAGCGAGCAAACGGGATCTCCGGTGACGAGGAGTTCGAGGATGACGGCAACTACGGCAGTGCGGCGTTCGTCGACTTGGAGGTCCTCCAAGCGATCTCGAAGCGAGTGCATTACGGTAAGCCCATCTAATGTCCGCCATGCGACGTCGATCCGTAAGGTACTAATCGGAGGACCTACACAGGCAAATTCGTTTCCGAGAGCAAGTTCAGAGATGACCCTGCTGCTTTCATCCCTCACATCCAGTCTCGCAATCGGGAAGCTCTCGCCAACTTGATCACGAAGCCCGCAGTCGAGCAGAAACTCCTCCAGCGACTCCGCAAGAAGGCGAATTTGTATGCGATCAACTTCTCGCCAGACGGCGAACCATTAAACGACTCAGCAACGAGGAAGATCGATGTCGATGGTGTCGTGGAGTTGTACGAAGACTACATCATTCCTTTGACCAAGGAGGTTGAGGTGCGTTTGGCGGATTCACCTGATCATATCAGCTCCTCAACTTAAACCTAGGTCGATTACTTGCTGGTGAGGCTGGACGGCATGTCGCCAGAAGAGATCGAAGCGCTAGCTTCAAAACCGAAACAGAATGGTCAATAGAATAGCTATACGTGCACTGTACATGCAGGCGTTTCCCAGTATCGCGATATCAATGTAGGAGGTATTGTGCGACGACGACAAGGTGACAAAGAGGGAATCACGAACGAAAGCCAAAAACGGTATCATGTACTCGAAAGGTATGCAAACTACAGACAAGTGGTCAACGGTATGGTAAACACAATCAGCGAGCGTAAGTGAGAGTAAACAAGTGAGATGAGCAGAGGGGGATACATATGTACGTGTCAAAGAGGCTCCCAGTCAGCTAGCGATGTTGGCCGGGGTTGCATTCCTCGATCCGATGGGGATGGCGAACATATACAGAAGTCGTATGAAGCACACACAAAATATACCGAATAAATCAGAGACCCAGATCTGCGAATGGAGGGATGCGGTTGAGTTCCGGGTCCGCTGCATTCTGCATAAGAGCGTACCGACCTTCCAAGAGCTTGCGAGTTTCGTCCTCGCTGATGTTCCGCGTAGCCCTCCGGGCGAGGAGCTTCTCAGTCCTGTACTTCTCGTACAGCACCTCCTTGGTGCGTATTTTCAGCATCTGAGAACGTCATCGCTCAGCTCGAGGTATGTCTCCTAAGATGCTGACTGATACTCACCTTCATATGCGTAGACAAAACCGCCGTGCGCAGAGCGGCAAAGTCGCAATGCTCCGGGGACAGCACGTCGACCGTTCCCCATCTAAACTTGCGCACGAACACGCCCTTGAGGTCCGCCGGCGGCCCGGACAGGTATGCGAAATTGCGGACCGACGCAGGTGTCGACGGGCTCACGGGCGAGGTCATCGTCGAGTGTGCGATCGACGGCGCGTGGCCATCCTCCGATGGGGACATCGTATGCACCGACATACGCTCGTCCCCGTGACCATTCGAGTGCCCGTTGATCTGCGCATGTCCGTTCACGCTTGCAGCCGCACTGGCTGGCGACCCGTAGGTGCTTCCATTCTTGTGTGCAGCAGTGCGGCGCCGGCGAGTATGTTCGGGAGTGATAATGGCGAACGGGAGCTGCTCGCTGAGGTCCGTCTTCGCGACGATGTGCGCAGAGAAGCGGACACTCGCAACGCTTTCGGTGTCGTTGATCTCGAGCATCGGTTCCTCGGCCGTCTCAGTGAGGTCCAGTCGCGATCGCGAACGCGACGAGCGAGGTTTCGTGAGTCGCGTAGGACGCAGCTTGATCACAGGGCGCGAGCGCCGTTCCTCTGGCTCTTCGGTCTCCTCATCGCTGTGTCCACCGGCAGTACCACTTCCATTGCTATCCTGGTGACCGTTGGTGGAGCCGTTGGTAGGGCTGGCACCGCTCTTCGGGCGCTCCTCCCCTGCGAGCACGGGCCCGAACACGCCAAAGTCGAGGTTCGCAGCATGCAGATCTCGGCGGACGACCTTCTTGATCGCCGCGAGCTTGCCGTCCGTGAGCGAGTCGGCTTTAGCGATCACGGGCAGCACGTTTGCGCGCGCAGCAAGCCGGCGCATGACGCGGATGTCGATGGGAGACATCGTCAGGTTCTCGCCCGACTCGTCCTCGTCGTCTTCGTCATCCTCCGAGTCCGAGTCGCCCGGCGCGGGGGTGGACGGTTCGGAGGGTTTGTAGGAGATCGTCACCTCGGAGCGGACTTTGGTGGGGAAGGAGGACTGGGCCCGGCGAGCAGCCTCGGTCGTCACCGTCGAAGGGTCGATCATGTAAATGCATCTAGACAACAAGCAAGCCGGTGAGCGCACAACTCCTTCGGTGTCAAGTATGGCAGCGACACTGACAAGTGGATGTGTTGATCACCCTTGCTTTGACGGACGACCTTCGACTCCTACAATCGGTATCAGCATCTCGAATACCCCTGCTTCGCGCGTTCACACGGCGCACAGGCACCCGCGAATGTCGCGCAGCGCACACAGCCAGTCTCTCAGCTCACCTCGTTGAGCGTGTCCGAGAACTGCGCGTCGAGGTACTTGACGATAGACGAGACCTGCCGCTCGAGCTTCAGCTCGTGGCCTTCCTGGAAGTCGAGTCCGGGAGTGTCAATGACCGAGAGGAGCAGACGATCATACTTGCTCTCGCAAATCTCTACGCAAGCGGTCTGTATGGTCTCGGTGCGTTTGGGTGAGCCGCGCAGGAAGCGGTCCATGGCAGCCTTTTGGTCGGCAGTGGCGGTAGGGGAGATGTCCGCAGTCTCCAGAATGAGACGCAACAGAGAGGTCTTGCCCGTACCCTGCGCCCCAGCAACCTACATCCACCCGCCCGTTCAGCGCATCGAACGCGTGCGTGCAGAGGGAGACACGTACCATAATATTGAAAGTGGTCGGATTCCGGTTGCGCCTCTGGCTCGGACGCGTCCGGCCTTGCAACGACGATTTGCGCGTCTCAAACGCAGATGGCGGGTGCGACATATACAGCGACGATATGGGCGGCCTGCTCCCGTCGGCGGCCTTGCCGGGGGACGTCCATGGCTTGTGGAAGGGTACAGGGCCATTGGCATCAGCGGAGAACGACGTCTTGGCCGCGCCTCTGGGCGGCGGCGGGGCCTCCTCCTGTGGCAGTTGGGAGAGGTCGACGAGGTTGCTCGGCCAGGGTATGCTGCCCTGCGTGGAGAGCTCGGGGAGGGAGGGCGAGGTGCGGATGCGGCTGGGCTCGGAGGCCTGCTTCTGCGGCTTGCGGCGGAAGGAGAACATCTTGTCACGATGTGCACAAGACGACGGTGAGAGGGGTGAGAGGGTATATCACAAAACGAGCGGGCTGCCGGTCAGAAAGGAATGTGTAGATATGCAGCTGCGCGGAGAGAGTCAGACTCGGACGAGTGCGGTTGGAGACGACCAGCGCGAACGGAGAAGGAGAGAAAGAGGCCTAGCACATGCGGCGCGCAGACAAAGTGCGATTGTCTGTCTGCGGAGGTGGCGGCGCGCAGAGTGTAAGTACAGAACGCGGATGGCGCGGGAGGATGGTGGGATGGGGAGGGACGTGCGCCGCGATGGCGGCTTTGTTCAGACTTGGCGACGCGCCCTCGGCTAATCCGTTCACTCGCCCACGCGCACTACTGCTCTAGTAATGGCCGTTGCCCATTTCGGGCCATACACGACACACGCCGCTCTGCAATGCGCGGCAACGCCGACTGCATCATGCCAGAGTTGCCACTGTAGTGACCGTACGGTGATCACGATGACAAACAATCGTTAGCGCATGTCGAGCTTTTCAGATGGGCAGTATAACAAGCGAAGACTCGGACGGACTCGGACGCGTGGACACTCTGGACGTCTGGACAAGCAAAGGGCTGAGTAAAAGAAGGGGGGAGGAGAAAGAGCTATGGTACACTTCCAATGCACACTTTAACGAGCGAGAATCTCGAGGAGTCGACAGTCGTAGCCTAAAACCCAGAACCGAGCGAGCGAGGAGGGAAGAATGGAAAAAAGAAGAAGGGAAGTCGGAACATTGTGATATGCGGGAAGAAGGGGAGCACAACGGAAGACAGAGATCATGCCATGCGATGTCGGGGTTGGTTACGAACCTGGAAGCCGGGAAGGAGCTGGAGAACGCGGGAGAGTAGGGGAGAGAGAGGAAGAGCTATCAAAAGAGGCTGAGTGTTTCGTTTTCTAAGACGAAGCTGCGCACGACTCGGGTCCCATTCTTGTAGTACAGTGTACCGCGCGGAGTATAGACATAGGAGCTAGAACAGAGAACAGAAGGGTAAAACAGGGCAGCCAGCAAAGGCGGGAATGAGCGTCTCTGCGAGAGGGTAGTATAGTGGGTGGTGCCTACGGCCCATTGAGCACCGCGATGGCCGGGGTGCTCAGCTCGGGTGCGAGGCGCATTTTCTTCGCGGGCTGCTGTTGCGCGATATCTGCGTCGAGCTCGCTGATCGAGCGTATGCCCGAATCCGACAGGCTCGGCGCGGAGAGCGTGACCGGACCGCCAGACGACGCGGGCGAAGAGCGCGAAGAGGCAGACGCAGACGCATCTGGGGGCGTCGTCGCCGTGCTGCTCTTCGATCGCGCCTTGCTCGTCGGGTCGTTGACGTAGTTGCACCGCAGCGATCGGCGTGAGCAGCTGCTGCACGTGGGATGTGCCCCGTCGCATCTCGTCTTGCGGGCTGTGGAGCAACAAACGGATCAGGGTGTCAGTCGGTCCGTCTTTACGACATGCCAATCCCTGGCTGTTGGATAGAACAGGGAATACGCACCACGACAGAAGTTGCAGGCGACAATCTTTGATCCGCCGCCCCCACGACCGCCGCCCCGACCCGGCGCAGTGGACGGTGCTCGCCTCCGCGTCGACGTCGAGCTTTCCGTGTCCTTGTACGACGACAAGTCGTCCTGCGAGCCCGGGGGCGCAGACAACGTCGCGATCGGTGGGAGCTCTGTATTCATGGAAGGCCGGCGCGAGCCAGCCGAAGCGGGCACTCCCAAGCCCGTCGGTGTGGTGATCGGCGGTAGCACGGCAGAAGAAGCCTCCTCGCGGGGCTCGACCGCCGCGCTCAGGGGAGGAAGCGTCTCCGTCAGAAGCATGCTCACGTTCGAGCTTCTCCGGGAGTGCGGTGCGGATGACGCGGACGCCGAGACGGAGGGCGCTGAAAGCACCTCCGGGGACTGCGACTGGGAGGGTTGTTGGTGATGGTGGTGGTTGAGGTGGGAATGCGGGAGGGGGCCGTCGAGCTCCCCGGACGCGTCTTCGAGGCTGTCACCCTCGCTGTCGCTGCCGCCGTACTGTTTCCGCTGCTTGCCCGCCGCTGCCGTGCGCCGCTTGCTGCTCGCGGTGTAGTCGCACGGATTCTGGCGCTTGTAGCACTGTCCGCATGCCGGCCTGCCGCCGTCGCACTTCAGTTTCCGCGCTGCGTAGGGAGAAGCGTGCGTGAGAACGCGAACACAGCATATCGGGGGAACCACTGGTTCGAGAACGGGTGATCGGAGCGGGACTCACATCTGCAGAAGTTGCACGCGACCGTGATCTTTTTGGCCCGCTGGCGCTGGGATCCTGTGGGTAAAACGGGCGCGGCGTGAGCAAACGGTCCTCGGGAGACGTCCACCAAACGGCGGGCCAAAAGCAGCCACAAACGGCGCCGTCGCACTTTCGTACCACTCGGGAATAAAAAGGACAGGCAGATGACGAGACTGACTTGCAGAGGTGGCGGTCTTCGGCGAAAGATCGCGCACTGTCGTCGTGCTCAGACCCGGGGCAGCAGACGGCGGCTCACCATTGATCGTAACCGCCGAGCGCGGCACAGATAGCGCGGGGTGTCCGTTCGCGTTGGCATGAGAAGGCGCGGTGTCAATGGCGAGGATAGGCCGGGACCCCCGCATCGGCGGAAGACGCGCAACCGCCGCAGGCTGAGAAGATCGGACGGCGACTGACTGGGACGGCTGCACCTCCGTCTTGAACTTCTCGAACAAGTACTCGCGGGTGTACTTTTGCAGCGTCTGTGAGGTAAGTGGAGTCAGTATTGAGACGATAGCACGGCGATATGGCCTCGGGGACAGTCCTACCTCCATGTGATGGAAGATGGCGCCGCGCAAGTGCAGGAACTCGCAGTGGCTCGCGTCCATGACGTCGAGTGACCCCCATCGATAATGTCTCACGAACTTGCCCGAGACAACCTTGGGGGCCGACTGCGTTTTGGGAGCCACGCCCTTTGAGGGCGTGTACTGCTGCATCAGTTCGGAGCGCGACAGCGGCGCTCGCGCGACCCCGTCGCTGTGCGAGTACATATCTGGCGAGATCAGCGAGAACGGCAGCCTCAGCAGGGTAGGGGTAATGGGCGTGGCGGGCGGCGAATTGGAGGCGCCGTTGAGGTGGTGCTTCATGTAGCCGTTCTCGGCCTTGTGTTGTTGCTGCTTCAGGGCCTTTGACTCGAGCTGGGCATAGAGCGGGATGTCGAGGTCGAAGATGCCGAAGCCTATGCCCGCCTCGGCAAGGTCTCTGCGGATAGCCATCTTCACCGCCGTGAGACGGTCGGTGGTCAGAGTGTCTGCGCAGGCCACTACGGGCAAGACGTTGACGCGGGCAGAGAGCCGGCGGATGGCGGTGATGTCAGAGGGAGGGAGGATGGGCCGACAAAGCACAGGATTGCTTGTCACCGGGGGGTCTAGGATGACAGGCTCGGACTCATGAGTAGAAAGACTGTTGGTACGTGCACGAGGTACAGGGGGCGCTGGTGGTGCGGGTACGGAGGGTGGTACTATGTAGTTTGGATCCAGGAAATATAAGCATCTATGCAAGGACACGAACATCAATGTGAGCACTTTGCTGCGAGGACAGACGGGGACGGGGCCGCCGCAGAGGGGGCGCACGCACAGATGTACATGGTGGTCGCCGTTGTGCGCCTTGCGTTCCTGAGATCGGACCGGGTCAGCGCTTGCCGCGTAGCGGGCGTCTAACGGGCTAGCACCACTCACGTCGTCGAGGCTCTCCGCGAGTCGCGCTTCGACGTGTCGGAGGATATCCTGGAGTGCGCGTTCGGACGCGTGCTTGTCGTCAAAGTCGAGCGAGGGCGTGTCGATGAGGGTCAGGCTGAGGGGATGCTCCTCGTCCATGTCATCCGGGGCGAGGTCGATGTCGATGGACACGGTCCGGACATGCGAAGTATGGCCGCTGGACCCCTGGACGAACTTGGCGACGGAGGCGAGCTGGTCGCGGGAGACGGTGGAGGCGACGTTGCTGGTGTCCAGGAGGAGCCTCAGAAAGGAGGTCTTGCCGGTGCGGCGGCCAGCGACCATGAGGGTGTAGCCAGGGGTGTCTGTGTCGGACATGCTGGCTGTTGTATCTGGACGCGCGCGGCTTGGGCAGCGGAGGTGGGGAGGCTTGTGGAGGTGGGGGTTGTTGGTGCTGTTGAGGGAGTGGTGCTGGTGGTGGTGGATGTGGCGGTCGAAGGGGGGATGGGCATGGTCAACGTCGCCGCGCGTACGGTGGCGGTGGTCGATGTGGTCCATGGGAGAGGAGGGAGGAGGAAGGAGGGTATGGGAGCGGGATGTGCGGGGATGTGGGGGGATGAGCGTCCGCTTGCCCGATTCATGGCAAAGGGAGGAAAGCTCTGATCAGGACGGGGACTCGGACTCGGACGCGCACGGCCAATAGACTGGGACGGGCTGGCGGATGGCGTTCTCGAACGCGGACAACCATCAGCGAGGTTCCGGCGCCGACTTAGCCGCCCGCTCAGGCTCAGCGATCCGAGTCGAATGAGGGTCCGTGTCCAATTGCAGCCTTCCTCCCATCGGAGCCCTCTTCCGCCCTATCAACCGGCCCCGCTTCCGATGGCCAGAACGCTGTTTCACCTCCATTACTCCGTCCGTCATACCAGCACTATGATGTACTGCTAGGCTCCCTCGCCCGCGTCATGCAATTATACTTCTACGACTATTCAGTGCTACTACGTACTAGCGGTGTATATGTAGGCTGCTGGCATCTCGGTACACTACTGGGCATCTGTCGTACCAATAAGGGGATATCGTAGTATCGAAACAAAGTCCTTTGTCGCGCGTGCTGCCCCGCTGCATCTAGTGCATGCAGACGTGCAGACACTCTGAATGAATGAATGATTGGCTCAAAGCCCACGCTCACGCTCTCCATCTCCAACACGCTCGTCCGAACTCTATCGAGAGAGCATGCGCCATGCACAACGCTAACGGACCAACGGACCTCGTCCGAGAACCAGCCCGCAGTGCGTGTCTATCTGTCATAGCTCGCCCCGGCAACCGCGAAGCCCATGGGAAATGAACGAGCTCTTGCACTGGCACGATGACACCCACCCTCGTCTTCTGAGCGGCCGGCCCAGGCAGAGAAGCACGCCCGTCGAGTGCATATCACCCGCCGTCCCACGCTCGCACTCCGCGGCTGTCCTTTCCCCTCCTCCATGTGGCCCGAGCCGCTGCGGGCGTGCTCTATTGCGAACCGTCCTCAGCTCCTCCTTGCCCTAGCCCTGGTCCTGGTCCTGGTCCCGGCCGAGGCGGCAGTGGCAGATGAGAAGGATAGTGGTGGCCTTCAAAGTCAACGTAGTCCATGGGATTGAATTCACCCGCCGCTGCCACGCTCCCTTCCCCACCCTCTTCAGAATCGGGGACAGAGGGGGCGGAGGACACATTTGACGTATTCGAGGCCCGGGACCGTACGCTGTCGGATGCAGCGCTCCGGCTCATGCCTCGTCCCACACTCAGACCGTGCAGATGGGCAGAGGACGGCGTTTGACCCGTGCTGTAGGATGACGAGGCCGCGGACGGAGGTCGGTATGCGAGTCCGGGATAGACGGGGACGGGGCCTCTGAGATGGGGTTCGAACGCAGGGTGCGTCGTGGGCGAGAGGCCTGCCTGGGCACCGTACTGCGCAGACGCATGAGCAGCAGAGACAGATGCTGATGTTGATGTGGAAGGAGGGGGAGGAGGAGTTCTGGTAGTCGCTCGAGCAAGCCGGCGAGCACGAGCTGATGATGCGGGGGAGGGTGCGGGTGCAGCAGTGCCAGATTGATCCAACGCCGCTTCCACGTTCGAGGGACCCGCGGCATCCGACGCCGGGGCGCTCGCTCGACTAATGGCGGCGGAGGCGGAGGCGGAGGCAGTGGCGGTACTTGCCCTGGCGTTTCCGCTGGAAGCGTCCGTGGCCCGCGTTGCTTCCGCTGCTGCTGCTGAGCCGCCCGACGGCTGTTGCTGTTGCTGTTGCCTGCGTCTTCGGGCGGTTCCTCGCGGCGTCTTGCCTGGTCCGCGACGCTTGGGCTGCTGCTCGTACGTGCAGGGATGGCCGCGTTTGTGGCAGTTGGCGCACGAGGGCCTCTGGCCATCGCAGCGCAGCTTTCGGGCTGACCGTACCGGAAAAACAAGACGAGGACGTCAGCCGCGGTCTCTTTACGCTCTGAACGGAGACGGGGAACTGGCCGTCGAGAGCCTGGCCAGCTGCAGACCGTGACGAGCGGGGAAGGCTGCTTACCTCGGCAAAAGTGACAGGCAATCAGTGTCTTCTTCGACTTTGGCGCCTGCGCGTGCTCTGAGCTCGACGACGTCGGCGTGCTCTCCTCCTGCTCCAGCCGCCCCCCTCGCCGTCGCCGTTTCCCCGCTGCCGTCGAGCTCTCCGCCGTCGACCCCGCCCCGCTCGCGGGCGCGGGCGTATTCCCCTCCGCATCCGACTCGCCCCTTTTCACTTCCTCGTCCACCTCCATCTCCTCCCCGGCTGGATCCTCCTCCCTCGGGCGACTTCTCGACCGTCCTGCTACTGGTCCCGCGGCTGGAGGCTCGGAACCAATCCCTTCTGTTTGAGGCACCGGCCCTACAGCAGCTGGGAGGATCGTCGTCGCCCTCAGCGGCGACAGAGTGGTCACGGAATAGGCCGTTGATCCAACCGCGACAGGATATTCGTCCGTCGATGACGCAGGGCTTCCCCGCCTGCTCTTCGACTGCCGTCTTGAAGACGAAGGCCCGGGTTCCGACCGTCGTGTGCTCGAAGATCGGGCGGCCCGTTGGCTCGAGGCGTCACGCCTCCCACGAGTCGGTAATACCGTCGTCGACACCGCTCGAGCACCGCGACCTGCGCAAAAATTTAGCACATCCTCGTATGTTTTGCGCACACATTGGAGACCTTGCACTCACCGCGTACAATTTCGCTTGCAGCTCCCCTGCGGCGCGCGGTTGTAGGGGCGTCTTCGGGCGGAGGAAAACCTCCCTCCGAGGGAGACGCACCCTGCGTCTTCTTCGTCCGAGTTTTGCGCGTGCGCACGCTCGTCTGCGGTTCCTCGGCGACAGGTAGTCGAGATGGTCCAGCAACAGGAGGCGAACGGCGTGCGTCCGCGAGAGGGCTCCGAACAGGATGCGGGTGCGCCCGTGGCGGCGCGAGGGCGCTCCTATCTGGACTGCCTAGTCTGGCAGCAGGAGCTGACGGACCCGCCACGACGCTCTCCTCGCTCCATGAGATGGGTCGAAGGCGCGGTCCGGGAGACAGTATCGGGCGCGGCGTGGGCGCAGTGGAGGACGAGGCGTAATAAATCGGATCGGTAGTGAGAATTTGCTGTGTCGGGTATGGCGGCGGCTCGAGAGCAGCCACTGGCAGTGGCAGGGCGCCTGCTACTGCTTCTGGCTCGCTACCGGCGACCGTGCGCGTTATCGACAATTGGCTGGCTGAACGTTGGCCAGGCGGTGGGGGCTCGAAGACGCCTCCGAGGCGCTGTTCAGCGACCGCTGGTGTCCAGGTAAACGAGGGAAGTGGCTGGCCGCTCGCCGCGTCAGAACGCACGGGATCATCTGGGTCGTCTTGGAGCCGGTATCCAGACGGACCAGGTTCGTTCGCCTGCGGCTCTGATGGCGATGCGACTTCAGTCTCGTCTTGAATTTCGATGTCTGGAGGCGAGGGCGGGCCGAGTACGAGTAACCGATGGAGGCTGGTGGGAAGCGAACTATGTCGTGGTTGTGGCTGGCGCTGGCGGCTTCCTCGACGCTCCATTACGTGGCTAACGTGGTCGTAATCTATGGCTTTCAGGATATCAATGGCGACGGTTCCTCCGGACGGCATGCAACAAAGCAGCAGTAGTGGCGAGGACGGAGGAAAATAACGGGCCCATATGCCGCAGGCGAGCGTGTATTGTATAGTAGGTATGCGACACCCCCGACCGCGACGGTCGACGATCTTGCAGCGCTCCGGGGCGCAGTCGGTCAATTCGTCTTGCTTGCAAAAAAGAAAAAAGAGGGGTTCGAGGGAGGGGAGGAGGCCTGGGTTACACCCCCATTATTGCGGCGCCGACGAGGACGCGCGACGGTGCTGTGCCCTGCTGAAAAGGTTGGTCAACCGAAGAGAGTTTGCTTCCGCTGCCTGAGATCTGGAGGCCAGGGGTCGGGCGGGCGGGCGCAACTGATCTGCCTTTGAACGACGACTCGGACGCGCCGGGAGAGAGCCGAGGTGCATAGCAGCCCGTCCAGATCGCGGCGGCACCGCAATGGTTCGCGCCTTTACGGGCGACGCGGTCAAAGAAACGATCGATGGTCACGGTCAGCCACACTCGGACCGCACCGACACTCAGGTAGGCCGCGCCGTTGGTTGTTATTGCGACCCGCCACTCGCGGCGCCGCCCTTGCCCATTTCTACCACATCCTGCACACGCTATCTACGTCGGCTCATCTGTCTCTCACTCTCGGCCTTCGCACCCTGTCGTCATCGGCCACGCGCAGCCCCAGCGAGCGGGGAGGAGCGCGCGGTCGTCATCGCGTTCGAGAGAGGGACGCTGATCTGGGCGGGGTAGAAATTCACCACAGCGACTCTGATCTCTTGCGTACGGGTTTAGCTGTTGCGCTGTATTGGAACCAGTCACGGTCACACTGTTCCAGCCGAAACGCGATCGGCGTAACGCGCAATATTTCTCTGCCCCTATGCTCGCTGCTGCATATGTCGAACCGGCGCCGCGCCGACGGTAACGTTGCGCGCTGCGCGCCCGCACGCGGGGGTAAGACGACGGTTGTGTGCGCCAGCGGGAGACGCGTTCGGTCGCCGGAGCCAGCTGAGGGGAGTGGGTTCGGGACGTCACCGGGCACCCGGGCAGGAAATCGAAATCACCCGCCCCCTTGCGAGCCTAGCCCGATTGCAGTTACGGAGGTGGCGCATTTTGGGTAGAAACGGGCTCCGGCACATGGTTCGCTGTCACCGGTGCGCGTTCCGATAGGGTCGATCAGCTCGGTTCAGGCGGCTCCTGAAGTTTTTGGGGGTCGTCGCCCGGCTTGCTCAGAACGCTATCTCGATCTGTATCGCGGGAACGCAGATATCGGGTGCACATTGCGCAGTTTCAGCTGGCCCCTCCGTCCGGTTTCGGCGTGTACAGCTCTCAGAGCGTACGTCGCTGTTCTCTGCGAGCGACATGAATGCTACGCAACAATCTCTTAGCATAGCAGAACGGCAGTCATTTCTGTGCAGGTGAAACAGCCGCAGTACGGGTGCACTGAGGAACTCGGATATGAGCGTGAGCGGTCCATCGAGATCGCGGATGCCGTGGAGGAGATCTCGGAGACTCGGGGTCGCGCCGAAGCAGTGCAGCCGCGCGCAAAGCCCACAACAATTCCACGTACAAAAACTGTCACATAGCACGTGAACTGCGTCACACCGCGTCACAGCCAATGATGACTCGTCCAATTCGAGCGATCAAAGTCGACTCACACAGAAGAGAGTCGCTAATAGCAGTCACGTCTGTACCACCGTCCGCCTGATTGCAGCCACCATGCATTCCTGGCAGTCCGCTCTCCCTGCGCGCGCCGTGCTTAGGCGTGGCCCGCGGAGACTGTTCTCGTCGTCTTCGCCAGCATGCAACGAGAAGCCAGTCATGAACCGGTACAGCCGGACGATCACGAAGCCCAAGACTCAGGGTGCGAGTCAGGCCATGCTCTACGACACCGACGGCATCCGGACGGACGACGACTTTGACAAGGCGATGGTTGGAGTGGCGAGCGTGTGGTGAGTGACACGTCTGTTGTGGATGTAGGACGCGTTACTGAGGGGACATAGGTATGAGGGCAACCCGTGAGTGTCATTGACTCCACTCCGACCTGTACGGTGGACTGAGGAGTGCACAGTTGTAACAAGCACTTGCTGGGCCTTGGTCAGCACGTCAAGAAGTCCCTCCAGGACTCAGGCATCATAGGCTACCAGTTTGGTACGGTCGGTGTCAGGTACGTCCCACCCAATCATTGCGCGCAATGTAGCGTCCCCTTGAACGGTTACCTTCCGCATCCAGTGATGGCATTAGCATGGGCACCAGCGCCATGTCCTACTCGCTGCAGTCTCGCGACTTGATAGCGGACTCGGTTGAGACCGCTGCAGGCGGTCCACTGGCTGGACGGCCTGGTAGTGATTCCCCGGCTGCGACAAGAACATGCCCGGCGTGCTCATGGCCTGTACGTGTCGACATCCGCCCGCCAAAACCTGTCATGCTGACCCCCCACGAAGTAGGACGTCTTAACAGGCCTGGTCTCATGGTCTACGGAGGCACTATCCGTCCGGGCTCCTGCGAGGGTGCGCCGCAATTGGACATTGTCTCCGCGTTCCAGTCGTACGGCAAATACTTGCAATCTGGCAAGACTGAAGAAGCCGAGCGGGAACGGTACAACACCATCCGACACGCATGCCCTGGTCCTGGTGCTTGCGGCGGAGTGAGTCTGGCTATGCGATGCAATGACATCGTTGGCAAAAGCTGACACCGTGCCCAGATGTACACTGCGAACACCATGGCGAGCGCAGCAGAAGCGATGGGTATGACTCTGCCCGGGTCGTCCTCATACCCTGCGGAATACCCGGAGAAGCTGAAAGAATGCCAGTCGATTGGCCAAGCGATGTGGAACCTCCTCGAGAAGAACATCCGGCCAAGAGATATTATGACCCGTTCCGCGTTTGAAAACGCGATGGTTGGTTCCGTTCACTTCTGAAATGACATTCAAACCGCTGAATCTCTACGCAGGTTCTTACCATGATCCTTGGTGGCTCGACCAATGCTGTTCTCCACCTCATCGCTGTCGCACACTCTGTTGGCATCAACTTGACAATAGACGATTTCCAGGCCGTGTCCGACCGTGTGCCTTTCATCGCCGACCTGAAGCCTAGCGGTAAATACGTCATGGAGGACGTCTACAAGATCGGCGGCATCCCCAGTATGGCGTTTCACCACTCTTGCTCGAGTTGAATGCCTCTAAACGTATCCGTGACTGTCACAGAAATTCTGGCCTACCTGCTGAAGAATAACCTGATCGACGGGAACAATATGACCGTCACCGGACGTACTCTTGGCGAGAACCTCGACCGATGGACGCACGAACATGGCGAGCTTGAATTTACTCGGCAGGATGTAATTCGACCCCTGGACCACCCGATCAAGGAGACTGGTCACCTTCGGTGAGCACCCTCGTATTTCACAAAGCTTCAGGCGGCAGTCCATTGAATCTGAATGCTCTGTTAGCATTCTGCGAGGCAATTTGGCTCCTGGAGGCGCAGTCGCCAAGATCACGGGCAAGGAGGGTCTTGGATTCACCGGCAAGGCCCGTACGTTCGACTCGGAAGATGAGTTCGTTGCTGCCGTGGAGAGCGGGTCGATCAAAAAGGGGGAGAAGACGGTCGTTGTCCTCCGCTACCTGGGTCCGAAGGGCGGTCCGGGTGAGTGCACATTGTCATTGACGTCCGGATGCCTTGCATCCGCCACGCCGCTTTTGCCTCCGTGACGCTGAACGATATTTTTTCCATGTCAATGCCAGGGATGCCCGAGATGCTGAAGCCCACCAGCCTGATCATGGGTGCCGGACTCGGCCACGACGTTGCCTGTCTTACCGACGGGCGTTTCAGTGGCGGGTGAGTTTTTGCTCCATCATGCCCTGCGGCTGACAACTGCTCACCACCAATTACTCCCCTATTCGCTGTTACGTTTCCTCCGTTGAATTACGGGACCCGCACAGATCGCACGGTTTCTGCATTGGGCACGTTGTCCCTGAGGCGCAGGTTGGTGGACCGATCGCCCTCGTCCGCGACGGAGACATTATCTCCGTGGATGCCGTGAAGAACACGATCGAGCTGCGAGTGCCGGCCGATGAGCTCGAGCGGCGCCGTGCCTCCTGGACACCCCCGCCACTGAAGGTCTCGCAAGGCACGCTCTACAAATACACAAAGCTCGTCGAGGACGCCAGCCGCGGCTGTATCACGGACGCCTGAGGACCACGAGAACTGCCGCTTCATCCGCGTCGGTACCGAGCAGAAGGTGGGGCGCGCGCGTGGCTCGGTGCCGAACAAGCATTCCGCATCCGCATCCAAGGCCCAACGCCCTGACGATGCGGGTGCGCTGCGAGGCGGGAGAACCAAAGTACATTATTCAGGGGGAGGTATCTAATTGGAGGCAATCGTACGCGCGATCTGGACATCGTTATAGGGGGAGGCGGGAGGTCCCAGGGACAATGCGACTGTCTTTTTTCTTCTCGGAACTTCGCTTTTCATTTACCCAGGTCGACCTCCGCCCGTGGAACGCAAACTCTCTCGGGACCGGCCCACATGGCTCGCGCGGCGGATGGTACGAGGCTCATGTATGCTTCCGCGAGTGGCCTCTCTGGCCGTCATAGCGGTTGAGTGCGCGTAACTGCGGGGGATGCGACGGGATTGCGCGCGGAGGATCTCGCGTGGCTCGTGCGGGTATTCTGCATTTGGACACGAACGGCGTGCCAGCGCAGTCCACTGAGGCTAGGAGGTGTTCCCCTCGGTGGTATCATGCATCATCATCTCAGGATTTGTTGTGTGTGCTCTGTGCAGAGTGCTCCTTTGGCTTGACAATTGTCGGGCCATCTGCTCTAACTTAAAGATGATGTCGCGGCCTAGTTTTCAGCTTGTGGTTCAAGAAGGGCTTCAATCTAGGTATCACAAGTCTACCATCTGCTTTCGCGCAGTGTTGTCTTTCTATGCTGACAATCGCCGCACAAGATAAGTATATGACCGTCTTCCACGTCCCTGCGGCATTGTTTGCACCTCAAGTAGAAGTATGTATGTAGCCAGCTTGCGCGAACCGTACAAACCGCTCGGCCAACGGGCGCTTATTGACATACGTAAAGTACCACACTTGCTTCATCGAGCGTGCGAGCCAAGGACTCTGCAACGCTACCCGTCGTTCTGATCTGATCCATCTACACTGCCGCGGCATGCCATGGCCCTAGTGCGCAGCGAGTCAAATGAACCTGGGTTGTTACCCAGGTCTTCCGCGACCGCTGGGGCTCCGCGTCCATACATCCTCAGCGGCTTCCAGTGTCTACTATATCGTAGCAATTCATGCTGTGAACCGTGATCTTCCGAATCGGTGAGTGTCAGTGTAAGCAATAGTGCGGGCTTTGGCTCATTCCTTAGGGAAAGCCTTCTAAGCTTCGGACAATGTGGCTTCTGGATACTGCAGATCTCACCCTTCACTTCTTCCACAACCCGGAAGGCGTGCTCTATGCCATCCTGTCCCACCTTTGGTCTCTTGATGGCGAACAGAGTTTCCAAGCTCTCCAGGCGATCCATGCACAGGCGGAGCGTATCAAGGACGCTGATCCTGCCGCCTCCTTCGAGTTATTGCGTCAGAAGGTTTCTCCGAAAATCCAGAAGTGCTGCCAGGTTGCTCGCGCCGCTGGTTACTCCTACGTCTGGATCGATACGTGCTGTATCAACAGCAGCAGTAGCTCTGAGCTCTCGGAAGCCATCAACTCTATGTATGCTTGGTACGCTCGGGCGGACGTCTGCTACGCCTACCTACACGACGTCCCGGACGACGAAGATCCACTTGCCGCGACATCCTCCTTTCGTAGAAGCAGGTGGTTCTCTCGCGGTTGGACGTTGCAGGAGCTCATCGCCCCGCGGAACGTCATCTTCCTCTCAGGTGACTGGACTTTCCTCGGTACCAAAAGCACATTATCGAGTGCCATCGAGCTCGTGACTGGCATCAGCAGAAAGGTCCTTGACCATTCTGTTCCACTAGACACCGTCAGCGTGGCCACTCGGATGTCGTGGGCTTCGCAGCGGAGAACAACGCGGCTTGAGGACGAGGCGTACTCCCTCATGGGGATTTTTGGGGTCCACATGCCAACCATGTACGGAGAAGGGAGGAACGCGTTTTCTGCGCCTGCAGGAGGAGATCTTGAAGCGCATCCCTGATCAAAGTATCTTCGTGTGGGGTCCACACAGCGGCTTTCGAGTCGCCAACATACCCACATATACCCGGGCTGACGATACGTGCGAATCTGCGCTATCATGAGAGCCGACACCTTCTCGCTGTCTCTCCCGCGGCTTTCGCGTATTCCGCTGGTGTCAAGGCCCTGTCACTCGATCACTTCTCGGCTGGCTTGCGCATGCGCGACATTCCCCCACCAGAGTACACAGTGATGGCTCATGGTATCCGCACTACGCTTCCCGTCACTTCGGTTCGAAACTCAGACGGCAAGCTGTTTCTCGCCATCCTTGCCTGCCATCGCGAATTCACCACCGCCTATATGGCTCTCGTTCTCTACAAGTGCGGCGCAACCAAGATACCTCACTTCCGTGTAGGGACTGGCGGCTCGGGCGATAGAGTGTACCGTATCACCCAGTTCAACCCCGAGGTCTCTCATCGGTGGACGGAGCATATCACTATAGAGGACGTCTTGCTCGTCGCGTCCCCGCGCCGCAGCCTAGACATCGACAATATCCGTGCTACCGCCGGAGTACCACCTCCGGTCGTGACTGACTGGTCTCCGCGCCCCTCTACTGTGAAGGTGGTCTCTCCCAAGTATATGCGACTCCAAGTCCATGCACAAGGGTATATCCTAACGGGATCCGAGATGCACTTGTTCAAGGCGTCATTCTCCAAGGATTCGGAGCCATTCTTCCTGTGTTTTGTCAACGTCAACGCCAATCCAGGATTCCGTCGACTCACCATCCGTATTGACCGATGTAGATGTTCGAGTCGCATCCTCGTCGCCTCTGCTCTTTTCCATGATCACGATCCGGGTCTTCGCCTGCAATTCCGTCATGGCGATCACCACGTCGCAGGATGGCCCGGTCCGTCAGGCACCTTCCAGGATCCTAAACGGCAGTATACCCTGCATCTCGACTTCCAATCGGATGGAGAATATGAAGTGGGTGCCAGTATGGAAGCCATGGTCCTGGTGGGCATCCGACTCGAAAGGAATTTGGCGGTGGATCTCCGGAAACCGACATAGCCCAATCGCTCCACGATGCTACCGAGGCGTTTACCATCTCGCCCAAACGTATGCCAATGTACATTACAGCTGTCTGTCATCGCTCAGAGTCCCCTGGTCCATGTACTACCCATAATACTCGAGCTTACATGTCAATTCAATGCTCATCATCTGCGTGTGGACGATGAGGAGGCAGCGTCGCTGTCGCGATTATGCATTCTACGCACCTTCTACTGAGGAGGCGCTCGCCACATGTCCCTCCACGCCCGGCCACTTGTCGCATACAGATTTCCCAAAATTGTCCACAGTCCTACCAGGTCGGACGCGCGAGGAAGGGCGAGGACAAGATCGGAACTGGGCGTGATACGCGCGGACAGTCCGGCACGAAGGGTTTGTATTGCGACGGTCGATTGGTCGGAAAGCGTCGCCAGCAGCAATTTGGGCAAGCCATGATGTTCTGAGTCGCCCTCGTTGTCAAGAATTTGGCCTTTCAATGATTCGCCTGTCCCTAGACTATCGTGGCCGACGACCTGAAGGTCATCTGGCTCAATCCCGTCAGGATACAATAGGCGGGTGCTGCCATGGCCGGGGAACAACACAGACTCCGATTCGCCAGAATCAGCGCAGGTCAGAAGGCGAACAGCGGGATCATCCATGTCAATCCAAAGTATTGATGTGAAGAATGAGAGGAGAGGTAAGTGAATCCGGGGATGTGGAACGGCCTCTGGAGGTGAGGAGTGCGACGACGACAACGAACTCGACGTCCCCACTCTCGAGTGTTTTGGAGACCGTTGCTGGTATCGCAGAGGGCGCTGCCGTCGAAGGCGGGCAGTGTCAATCTCGTCCGGAGATACGACCAAAGTGCGTGAAGGTGCGGCCCCTAGGTCCGGCAATGTGTCGAAATCCGTGTAGCCATCCAGCGCCCAAGAGTACCCCTCCGACTCCATTGCGTCTGAGGATGGGTCACTTTCCACGTCCCAAATTTCCACGTCTATTTCGAGGTGGTCATGCGCAGACGTCTGCAATCCCCCGGATTTGGAGGAGGCCTCAATGCTAGCCGATCCGCGCCGTCGTCGTAAGGAGGTATTGCAGGTGAGCGACCCGGACAAAGAAGTCGACCGCGATTCGGATGAGAAGTCAAAATCTGTTGGCGCAGACGTCACGCTGCCTCCCGGAGTGGGAGGCATGGACGCGGGGCTCGGAAAGATGTATATTGACTGGTCGGCGAGGTCGATCCCAGTACTGGCCGGAGGTACCGGGTCGGCGGCGTTTGTATCCACATCAGCCCCAGGAGAGGCTCTCGATACGGGCTGCGTGCGACGAGGTAGGTAGAAAGTCGCCATTAGGAAGAGGCACAAGGCAGGAGCAACGGCAAAGCAAGTCACGCTATCAGGCTGCTCTTACCTTCGCAATAATGTTGAAGAGTACGGAGAGCGCGACAGTGCCACAAGAGCGGTCAAAGTGTAACCTTAGTCCCCGCAGATGTTTCAATAAAGAGTTGCTCTCACCTAATGCAGACTTGAAGCTGCACGTTGCAACGCGGAGGAGTTGGATGCCTCCCGAGCCCAAAGTCGGATTATCTCCTAGTAGTGCAGGTAGGACCGCTGCTGGCGTGATTGAAATGGAGTCAACTCAGGCCGCCAGTGCACAAGATTGGCGACGCGTATTTGATGCTTGGAAATTAAGTCGTCACTCCAGCCAATACGGCAGAAAGTCGGGGAATATGTTTGTGCAACTCGAACGAGGTGGCGAGAGGTAACCTCGAGGCTGCGGGCGCCTTCTGCGCTCCTCTGCGTCAATGAGCTGCTAACCCTAGGCATGACCAAATGCAGAACCCTAGTTGCACACTCGTCAACGACGACGTCTCGCGAAGCCACTGCCACTTTGAACCTGCAGCTTACCTTCGCCAGCCATGTCCGTCTGTCCGCCTTATGCGCCATTCTTTGGGTTTGGAGGAGTTGCATCAGCCGTACGTATCGGCATGTGCTCCATCAGTGCATAGATGGCTTACAAGGAGTCGGCCGGTATACAGATGATATTCAGCAGTGCGTGCACCCAGTTGTAATAGGCTGTCAATGACCCTCGCTGAGAATGGCTGCCTTATGTCTTGTAGCCGTTGGTGCTGCCTATGGGACCTCAAAATCTGGCATAGGTATTGCGGGCCTTGGGACGTTCAAGCCCGAGCTCATCATGAAGGTGCGTCGCTTGAAAGACATACCGCACGCTGAAACTTACTTGTGACGCACTTGCAGTCCCTAATCCCCGTGGTCATGTCTGGCATCATCGCGGTTTATGGCTTGGTAGTTTCAGTGCTCATCGCGGGCGGACGTGAGTGATTATTGTCTTTGCAACTGAAGACCCGAGCACTGAACTCGCTGCGCTTCCTGTCCCGGATTTCTCATGACGACTCTGTTGACCGCTCAGTGAGGCCATTGGACTACTCCCTCTATGCCGGCTTCATTCACCTGGGTGCTGGTCTCGCCTGTGGGTTTACGGGCCTGGCAGCTGGATATGCTATCGGATACGTCGGAGATTCAGTAGGTGCATACTCCTAGACGCTAATGCGCAGTACTGACGACGCCCCACTCCTACTCCCAGTGCGTACGCGCATACGTGTTCGAGTCCAAAGTGTTCGTCACCATGGTCCTCATCCTTATCTTCGGTGAGGTGTTGGGATTGTATGGGTAAGCCGCGATTGTGTCTACTACCACAGCATTCGGGGCGATTCGTTGACGCTTCCCGCAGACTCATTGTGGCCCTCATTATGAATTCGAGAGCTTCGGAAGCAGCACGCTGCCCATGAGAATGCTTCCTAACCTTTTGTCCGTTCCTGCTCTATTCACACAGCTTCATGGACTTTCGCATGGAACGATGTCATAATTTACATACCCCAGCTGAATAGCAACCGTTCGTAACAGTACATGATGGGAGGGTGATCATAAGGGAGACAAGGGAGAGATCAAGCTTAACGCCGTCCTCTGGGACTGCGGCTCCTGCTGCGGCTTTCGCTACGGTTTCGGCGTTTTCTGGGCGGGCTCTTGCTGTAGCTCTGGCGAGAACGAGAATCGTCAGACGAGGAGTCCGAATCAGACGAACTGTCGGAGCTGGATGAATCGGAATCGCTAGAGCTGTCTGAGTCGGAGCTAGAGTCGCTATCTGACCCTGAGGATGAAGAGATCTGCTCCTAACCATCGTGTCAATGGGTGGGATGCGCGGTGTGCAGTAGTTGGTAGCATACCTTCTGCGTTTCCTGGACGAACCCTCTCCTTTGTCCGACAACGTCTGGCTCTTTGCTCTCTCCTTCTCCTTCTCGCTCAGGATTCGATTAGCTGTTCCGCTCCTATAAACGGTGAGCTCGTTGATCAAGAGGCATATGTACACGACTGTGATATGATACTCACTTTGACTTGAACTCTTCAGGAACCTCCACAGAGGGCTTGCCATCCGCTTTCAGTTTCGCAAGCAGCTTCGGGTTTTCGAGCATCTTCGTGCGCGACGGGCGCGAGAGGTACGGCCTCTGACCCTTGCATTCGTAGATAAAGTGCCCTGAGCAGGCGGTCAGGTCACTACGGGATGGGGTTCGGCCTTGACAAGAGAGACGTACCTGTACCGAGACATTTCTGGCAAACGGTGGATGCAGTCGCCCGCGGCTGGTTCGCGGTCTTACGGTGCGGCGCATACTTCGACATCGTTATTTGTTCTGGTCGCGAGTTGGAGTTGGCTCCAAGGTGCAGAGAGTGGAGGGCACGTCGCCGATGATAGAGAGGAGTAGAGGTTGATGTGGAGGTGGCCAGACGCAGGGCTTGTTGCTGTAGAAGCGCTAGCGCTTATGATGTAAACCAGGTAAATGAAGCACATAAACCCTTGTTTACTTGAGTATACGCCTACTACTACTACTGTAGTGTACAACTGGTTAGTACTACTACGCGCACTTGAAACCATCTGCGTCTTGACCACCGACGCTCATCACCTACGCGACTTCTGACTATTGGATCCACGTTCTACTTTATTCTGACAGTTCAAGTCGCTGGAATATAGACAATGTCTTCATACTTGGATTCTCTAACCCCTTTGCTCCCAAATGACACCCGCGAACGACTGGATGAAGCCCTCCAGGCTCCGGACGTGAGGTCCATCTTTGAAACCGTGCTGCGTCTCGCGGTTGGTGCACCAGCACCAGAGAGCGACATCGTATCTGGCTGGGACGGACTGCAGGACCGCGCTGCGAGGATCGTGGGCGAGCTCAGGCGCGCTGAGCTTGGACAATCACACAAGCGGTCAAGAGACGATGAGCCACAATCATCGTCCAAGAGGCTGAGGTCGGACAACGGCGCGTCCCCCTCCGCCTCCTCGGAAGACGACCCTCCTATATTCACCCTGCATGCCCTGTCTGTCTCGTCCCCCATCCGCAAGAAGGTGAACATCACCGTACACCGATCATCCATCCGCCTCGTGAACCCCGCTACTCAAAATGAGGAACACGCGCCCATACCCCTCGCTGCCTTGCAGCGCGCGTTCCTGCTGTCCACACGCGGAAAGAGCAAACCGCATTGGACGGTCGCCCTCATGGCATCGGACGTTCCCGCGCCTACCGGTAAAGCTGCCGACGCGTTGAAGGAGACACCTGTGCCCCAGCTTGTGTTCGGACTGGACGCGAACCTAGTCGGAAGCTTCTCCACGACGACATATCACGCTGAAGGTTCACCGAGGACTGAGTCATATACCAAGGGCGACGCGACCCTACCTGCGCTGCGTTCATTCCTGTCTCATATACCCAGTCACCACTTTCGAGCCATCCACGTACAATATTCCGCAGCGCCTTAGCACCTGCTGGAGATGGTGTTGCAGGCGTAGAAGCCTATCGTGGGGCGAAAACCAGGGACCCTCTGGTTCCTCCATGAGGGTGTGCTCTGGGACGGCAAGCCCTGCGAGTTCTTTGCGCTCGAGCATCTTGCACCGGCGACCAAAAGCGAGCAATCCTACGAGGGTGTCCGGACGCTTAGCGCCACCGGGCGTACATGCTCCGTCATCTTACGTCGAATCCGTGCACGGTCGGATAGGGCGAGTTCTACCGGGGATGACGACGACGACGACGAGGTGGAGGGAGAAGACATTGACTTCGGCATGGTCGATGGGCGCGAGCAGGAGACCATTGGACGGTGGATCAAGTCCCATCGGCACCTCTTCGGAAAGACTAGCTACGTCCGCAAACGCTGCACCTGGCGTGAATGGTGGGGCCGCAGACGTCAAGGGCAAAGGCAAAGCAGTGGCCGAGGATCCTCGGAACGAGGACACGGAGGATGAGGAGGACTCCGACTTCACAATGGACAGCTCTGACGACGAGAGCAGCAGCGATGACAGCGATGAGGAAGACGGAAGCGGTGGGGAAGGCGGCGGTTCGGACGAGGAGGGCGATGCCGAGTGACTGACGCTACGGGAGACGAGGAGGAGGCGGAGGCGGAGGAAGACCTCGATCCCAAGCATCATCCGCTCTTGCGACCAGGCGCGATGCCGCGGATGTCGCGCGCCGCCGTGGAGGCTGTGGTTGGGATGGTAGAGCAGGACCTCATGGGCACTGGTAGGAGCGCTGCACAGGCAGATGACAGCGATGAGGAGGACGAGCTCGATGACTAAGATTAACCGGATGTATCTCTAGGATCTGACCGGAGCCCTCTATGTATTTGCAGCTTAGGCCGACAAAGACTATATCCCTCGGTCTGACCTCAGCTTGACTCCTCAGATTCATTGGGGGTTAATTTGTCCTCAGGCTCTCAATATCATTCTCTATCAGTCTGAGAAGGGGACTGAGACTGACGAGTCACTGCGCGCAGCACCTGCTCATGTTCATCGAGTCATACACTGAGCATTCTGAACAATTTCACAGTGGGAAGTGGGAACATCGTGCCTTGACATGAGCCCGCCGAAAGCCGTCAATTAACATCAGTTGGTAGAGTCATCGTATAGCGCTGCGGTACGTACCACAGCGGCCCCATACCGCTGCAGCACAATAACGTGGAACTACGCGCCCACATTCCTTGGTTCGCGGGGCTGCAGCGTGAAAGCGTACATAAGTAACACGAGGTACATGTTGTGAGTCCACATCCTTCATCAATACCACCCACAACCACAACCATCCCACCTACTGCCTTGCCAGTGCCGCCCGCCTTCTGACTCAAACGCTGGCCAAAGTACGATGGGCGGAAACGCATTCAAGGCGATCGTCCCGAACGCGATCTTTCCCCGGATGCCTCCTCCGGTCTACTACGCTCTCAAGGCATCGCTATATCCCGTGCTGCAACCGCTCTACGCTCGCGTCGTCGTGCCCCGAGAAGCACCGGGCAAGGAGGACTATGGCGACCTCGACTTTGTTGTGTGTGGCCCGCGCGAGGGCGTGACTCCAGCGGAAGTCAAGACTGCGCTACGCGCGACGCACAGCGTCCCTATGGAAGGCTCTAGGACGAGCAATTTTGCGATCGCGCTGGATGCGTGGGAGGACGTCGCGCGAGCAAGTCAAGTGTGGGCCGCGACGAACCCAGAGGTCGCAGAGGGGGGCGACAGAGTCTATCTACAAGTGGACGTGCATGTCTGCCCAGATCTTGCGCATCTAGAGCGGCAAGGTGTTCGAGAGCTCTTACGGAGATCTTGGGCTAATGCTCGGCCTGCTCGTACAGACCGCAGGGCTCTCGTTAAGCGTGTATGGCTTGAAGGTTAGTACGATGCTACTCACAGCGTCAAGTCACACAGGCCATGGTCTAACGCAACCAGTCCTACAGCTGTCAGAGCCCGGTCGGCTCACCACCCCGGACATTCTACCTCTCCGACGACGTATCCGAAATCCTCAGCTTCCTTGGCCTGTCAATGGAGAGATGGGAGCGCGGCTTCGCTACTCAAGACGAGCTCCTCCAATGGGTCGCGTCCTCCCCTTTCGCCATCGCATTCGCGGAGTACCTGAAGTCCAAGGGAGGCATGCCCGCTGGAGAGGCCCCGTGACGAAGCTCGCCCGCTCCGCCAGAAGTTCATCGCCTTCTTGCAAGCGCACACGTTCTCCCTTGATTCCGGGGAGCCCAGAGTATTTTTGTGCAGCTTGGCCACAAAGACGAGAAACTCGCGGCCGCTCTGAAGTATTTTAGAAAGGAGAAGGAGTACGCCGCGCTGGTGGACGTTGCGCGCGCGGCGACACGCGCGAAGGCTGTAGCTCAACGGGAAGAACGTGCAGGAGTGGACCGGTGTCATGGGCATGCCTGTGCGATTCATCTTGGATGAGATGAAGGAGCGCCTTGCGAGCCATCCTGCTGCTCGGACGAGCGGTGAGGGTTTGGAGGTACTAGGCGATGTGCCTTTGTGGCAGCGTGCACTATTGGAAATGCCGGATGAGGAGGTACGGATGCTGATGGTGCAAGTGAAGGAGGAGCTGGACGCGGCTGGTAAGCTAGAGTTTGACTGGCGCGCTGCAAAGGCTGCGAAGCTAGAGCAGAGGAGGCAGAAGGAGCGAGCAGCTAATAGCGAATCTGTGGACGCTTCTGCAACGGAGGCCGTGTTAGAAAGGCAGGATGTGTAGTTTAATATAGATTCCTCTTTGTATACCAGAGTCCGCTAGTACAATATCCACAGGGTTAGTTATACATATTATGTCACAGCATAGACGTTCGTCCGTATAGGCCCTTCCTGTTCTCTATGTCATCTATGTGCAAGGTTAGTGTGGAGTACAACAGAAAAGAAGATAAACTCGCCTTTCACTCCAGTATGCCATATGCCAGTCCGCAGCTCACCCCGCTCCTGCTGTTGGATCCACTCTAAGACGGGTTCTACAACTTCTTCAGGTATCTAGGGACGCAGTTATAGCAGGGTGGCCTTGCAGGGCACGAAGGAACTTACCCCAGTGAAATTATGATCAGCCTCTTCGACGTAACGTAGGGTGTGGGTGCCGGGAGTGCGCGCCCCATAAATGCGCGCGTAGATGTACGCATCGTAGGGTGGAACGACGGCGTCTTTCAGGCCGTGCAGAGTGAGAACATCTATATGTGCCGGGAATTGGTCCCAAACGACGGATACGTTGACGCTGGCGAATTCATCGTAGTCCTGCCGGTATACTCTAAGACTTCATTAGCCCAAAGCTACAGGATGCGAGCCAGGGCGTCATGCTTACTTTCGCTCAATTGGCTTGCGTGCAACCACGGCCTTACGTATCACGAATCCCTGAGACTCAAGCTCCGCTTTATGCAGCTCCATTTCGTCTACGTATGGTCAGAGGATTCTGGGCAAGGCATGGCAATCCAGGTTGAGGCTTACCGTAGATTTTCTATAGAAACCGATTAGCATATACCACGTATGCTTCTCAAGAGGAGCGCACCTCCATGCGATAACGACCAGCAACGTTCACATAACGCCGCACAGTCTTTGAGGCACCGTCACGATGCTTGCATATCCATAGCGCGCCGACAACGCTGCCTCGCGAGTGACCAATGATCGTGTCGATGACATATCCGTACTTTCTGGTGAGATATTCCACAACAACTTCTAGGTCGACCACATCATTCTCAAAGCGGCCGAAATAGCACGATCCGTTTGTTTCGAAATTTCCCCTGCCAGTTGGAAGTCAGTCGATCATAAGTTCAACGAAGCTTCGTGGAGAGGAAGGAGGCTATACGGACCGGAAATCGAATCGGAAAGAGTCAAAGGGTAGACGCAGAGCGAGACGCTTCTGGAATAGGTAATCCTTGTGTCTGTAAGAGAGAGGGAGGGCTGCAATCAAACTCGTGTTCGAAGGCGAATGTAGCAAGGGCAACTACTTGCCCTAATGCGCCGTGTAGGATCTACGAATGATTCGGTTCAATGATAGTCGTGGCGCAGGCTGATGAGAGCACGAGCTTACCAGTGCTATCCGCCTACCTTGAGTAGGCTGTTCCGGGGCAACCTGCTCGAGGACTCCTACGATATTGCAGTCTTTCTCGTGCGAGTGCGGTATCGCAAGCTTAGTAGTCTTCTGAGACGAGGTAGCCGGGGTCACCGGGGTGTTCACCGTCACTGTCATCTTCTGTGAGTGCACACCCTCGATACACACCTGTGCAAGATGGTGAGAGGAGGAAGAGAGCGGATAAGGAGTGGTCTGAGCGAGTCCGGGGCAATAGGACGGTGGCACCGACCATGGGCAGATCTCGGGAACCCGGTCGAAATCATGCTCCCGCGGGCCGGAGTCTACCCCGCATTCGGTCAGGCACGTGACTGACGCGTCCCCTATCGGCGCTTGCGGCGCGGGCAGCGTCTACGACTCTACGTCCGCGGTGCATGCTCGCGCTCCCGCGCTGGTGAGAGGCTTTGCACTGAGCAACCATCATGGCCCCCATGTTGAGATTGGCGGTTTTGTCCGCCCTACTCTCCCTCCTCGCTGTCCCCGTCGTAGGCGGTGGTATTGACCAGGTTCGCCTGCTCGGTCCGCAGGCAGTCAATCTCTGGCGACTTGAAGCCGCGCGAACGCAAGCACAAGCTGCGCAAAACCTCCTCATCCAACAAGATAGTTACGCGAACACAATATCTCTCTCTGGCGCGTCCGAGGATACCGATGGGCTCCCAAGCCAGCTAGAGCGGAAGTACCCTGCCCACTGGTTCGAGCAGCCGCTCGATCACTTCGCGTCCTCCGACGGCGGGCACACATTTCAGCAGCGCTACTGGATCAACACGCGCAACTACCGTCCGCGACCTAATGCACCCGTCATTGTACTCGATGGTGGAGAGACGAGCGGTGTAGATAGATTGCCTTTCCTTGATACCGGCATTGTGGAAATCTTGACCAGAGCGACCGGAGGTGTGGGCGTTGTATTGGAGCATCGATACTATGGTACGTGCAGGGACCTATCACGGGTTCGTGACAAGACGGCGAGGGCTCAATATTGATTTCAACACTAGGCCGCTCCATGCCTGTGAACAATCTGACGACCGATTCACTCCGGTACGCGCATATCAAACGTGGGAGTACGGGAGAGATTATTGAACTGTGTATTCCGCAGATGGTTGAACAACGCTCAGTCGGCAGCAGATTCCGCTAACTTCATGAGGAATGTCAAGTTCCCAGGAATCGAAGAAGACCTCACCGCCCCGAGTCATCCTTGGATATACTACGGTGTTCGTCCATCCATATGCACATACGCGCGATTCACGTTCTGACTGTCAGATACATCGTCAGGGCTCGTATGCAGGTGCACGTGCCGCACACATGAAGATTCTTTATCCCGACATCGTTTATGGTGCCATTGCGTCGAGCGGTACGCGCATATCCCGGCCTCAGAGACATCAGTACCTGACTTTGATCGCAGGCGTCACGCATGCTAGCATTGAAAACTGGGAGTACATGGAAATCATCAGACGTGCCGCAGAACCCAAGTGCTCCCACCATATTGAGTCCTCCATTGAGATCATCGACGCGCTGCTGGACGTTCCAGTGACTCGGACACCTCTCAAGGCCCTCTTTGGTCTTGCGGCGCTGAAACATGACGAGGATTTCGTCGCCCTTCTTGAGGTGAGGCATTTTTTCTACGCGTCACCTCTAGAATTAATCCGCATATGCCACAGAGCCCAATGGGAGGGTGGCAAGGAAAGGTCTGGGACCCGGAAGTCGGTAGCACCCGCTGGGAGGAATTCTGCGACGCCTTGAATAGACCGTTCATCTCCGGGGACGACTTGGCTGTTACATATGACAGAGATATCGACCTTGTTATGATCACCGAGGATGTAGGCGTGCCGGTGCCGGTCTACAACTACGCACGCTATATCAAAGACGTGAGGGCGTCCTTCGAGTGGCATTTTGCAGGGCTTCGCTAACTACTCGATTCATAGAATTTTGTCTCGCAATGCACAAGCACAGTCGAAGACGTAAGCAGAGTCAATGCGACTGATTTCAATGAAGATTCTAACATTAGTGGCTGCGGATAGTGCTTCGGAACATTCGATGATGCAAAGTTCCAGGAGACTGGCCTTGAACAGACATGGAGACTTTGGGTCTTCCAAGTTTGCACTGAATGGGGCTACTTTTCGGTGAGCTCTGCTATACTACACAGACTGAGCACCACGTGACCAATGCCTATGTACAGACCGCGCCTCCCCCGGGGCATCCGCGCATCGTCTCTCGCCGCTTGACGCTCGACTATGAGTCGAAGATTTGCAAACAGGTCTCTACCAAGGCTCTCCCAACGCTGTAACAGTCTATGATCGCTGATAACAAATTACTAGGCTTACCTTCCAGGAGAGCACTTTGTTGTCCCGCCGTTGCCAAATGTGACCGCAGTCAATGCGCTTGGCGATTACGATATCGCAGCTGACCGTCTTGCTATCATTGACGGGGAAGGTACGCTCTGAACTGCGAGCTCTGTGAAGACCGCCTTTTGCTCATCTCTACTTATTCAGTTGACCCTTGGCGCCCTGTTACGCCTCACAGTGAATATGCTCGCGACAGAGTGGATACCATCATGCGCCCGTTCAAGCTCATACCCAGTATGTCCTCAAACCTCACGCTTATGGCTCGAGATGCTCATACGCCTTGGTGTAGACGCTGTTCACCACTATGACGAGTACGGGAGACGCAACATGTCTGAAGAGCCTCCTGAGATTCAGTTGATTCACGAGGAGATGATTGGTTTTGTCGTTTCATGGCTCGAAGACTGGGAAGCTCCGAAGGCCATTGATATGACATCGCGGTAGACGACGTGTTGGAACTGTGAACACACTGAACCTGTACTCAGATACTACTTATCAAGCGGTATTCACGACGAGCTTGCGTAGAATCAGAGTTGACGGCATGTGTAATGTTCTAATACAAGACCTGCCTTTCGCGGAACAGAATTAGTGACGTCAGGCGCTCGATCACTCCTTCGCCAGAAAGACACCGGAGCCAATTCTAGCTTTTGAGCAGATTCCCACCAGCAGAGTGCTTCAACAGTTCCACTGAAATTCAAACAACCGCCACTAGCTTGTGCCAGTAGATTCCAAAGCATGGGCAACGAACAGTCAGCACCATACGACGGGCCTCCTGAAGTACTGGAGGCCAAAGACTTGCCCTCTATCGCCAAATACATGAAATCTCCGGCATGTCGACGCGTTTTTGTAATGGTGAGTCATGTCTGATGCTTCAATCGTGTAGAGCCTTTTGCTCACTACTGAATCGCGCCATCGCTAGCTTGGAGCGGGTAAGCGTGGACAACTATCGTACTGGGGGACACACTTTACCTATCACAGATGCTATGATCAGGCGTTAGTACAGCAGCAGGAATACCCGACTTCCGTTCTCCTGGGACTGGTAAGACTGCATAGTTTGCATGCGAACATGTCGATTCTTATATGCTCATGATTGCCACCAGGGCTATACGTGAGTATGAGATAGTGCTCTACAATGACGTATCGTTACTGATGGTCGGCACGACTCATCAGTCCAACCTACAACGATTGAACCTCCCATATCCAGAAGCAGTCTTCGAAATCAATTACTTCCGTGAAAATCCAATTCCCTGTGAGTAGATATCTCAGTCAGCGTTGGACAAGCTGCTAACACCATTCTCGCGCAGTCTACACTCTGGCGCGCGAGCTCTACCCTGGACAATTCAGACCGACTCTCACACATACCTTTGTGAAGCTGCTCTCAGATCACGCATTGCTAGATACGTGTTTCACGCAGAACATCGACACTCTAGAACGTCAAGCAGGTGTACCTGGCGATAAAATCGTCGAGGCCCACGGGAGCTTCGCCTCCCAACACTGCATCGAATGTCATGCTTCGGTGGATGGTGCGACGATGCGCAAAGCCGTAGAAACGGGAGACATTGTCAGGTGTGCAGATTGTGGTGGCTTGGTGAAGCCAGACATAGTCTTCTTCGGAGAATCGGTAGGTCTGCCGCGAACTCTAGTCAGTGATCCATCTGCTCATCGATTACAGCTCCCTCCCGCTTTTCACAGAACTGTGCCAAGGCTTCGGAGCGCGGATCTGCTCATCGTGATCGGCACATCCCTAACCGTTCATCCGTTCGCGTCGCTGACCACTCTCGTTCCCGAGGGCTGTCCTCGCGTCCTCATCAACATGGACCCGGCGGGCGACATTGGTGCACGCCCGGATGATGTCGTCCTCCTTGGCCGATGCGACGAAATCATTCGTGATCTCTGCCGTGAACTGGGATGGGAGGAGGAGCTCGATCGCGAATGGGAGAAGACCAAGGTGCTGAAGCCACTTAATGAGCTCGCCGAGGCTGCATTGAAAACACGAGAGGATCACGAGCCATCGACTGCTGGTCTGGCCGAAGCCGCAGTACCGCAAGAGGCCGCTGCGGAGGTTGGGGAAGTCGTGCCGACAGCGACCGAGGCGGAGCTCGAGGACGCGCGTGTTGAGGCTGAGGTGGAGACAATCACGGAACAAGTTGAGAAGGGGTTGGAGATTTCGGAGGGTGTTGGCCCTCGTCTTCCTATCACTGTCACCGTTGTCCCGGAGTCTGGCCCGCAGGCGGAGGAGGTGAAGGAGGCGGAGAAAGGACAACGAGGCATCTGACGCTTCGCGGAATGCAGGTGATGCGTCATCGGAGAGCAAGGAAGCCGGGGCTACTGCGAAGGAGAAGCTTGTAGGTGTGTCGTGTTCTCATGCTGCGTCTAAGGAATCCTGCTGCTTTGTGTGTTTACGTTGAAGTCTTGCATAGCTGTCCCGCTTGTATAACACTGTATAGAACTGCTGAGCAATACTGTTACCATCTCAGGAACATGACGTATGTCGGCCTGGGTAATGCTCATGCGTACAATCAGCCCGGAAAATGTCCTCGGAAGCAGTGTGTCTCACAGTCTCTCCAGGAGCACCAATAGCGTCCGGAGAAGCAGCACCTCGTGTGCCTGCGCTGCTTCGGCCACGCTGCTTCAATAACTGATACCCACGTATAGATCCTTCGATACCATCCCAATTCAGCCGCTAGTCTGGCCATGACATATCCTCGCATCACGACAATTTGGCACGTCACTTGATTTTGTCTGAGCGTGCGCACTTCCGGCGGCGGCGTCTGCCTGGCGAGATAGCGACATGAAGGTACGCCTTCCCTTACGTACAGCTCTCAACCACCCACCATAGCTCCCGCGACTCGCCATCCCAGCGTCGCAGAATCCCTCAGTCTCCCCTGAGAGACGATACCCTCAAGGCACGGCCGCCGCGCTCATCCAAGAACACTCATCTTCTGCATCTGTGCACCATATCTCCCAAATTCTCGTAAGCATCGTTCGTCAGGTCATTCGCAATCAATGCTGACCGTGTGTTCATCGCGCCAGGCACCTTCAGCCTAATGGACGATGCAGATGAGCTGCTTATGTTGTACGACGGGCCTACCAAGGTCCTAGAGACGAGAGACATACCGGGTATTGCAAAGTATATGAGATCCGAGAGGTGTCGGCGAGTTTTCGTTCTGGTACCTATACATCCATTAGATCATTGGAGGCACCTTGACTAAGGCCGATGGTACAGCTAGGGGCAGGTAGGTCCTTGTCCCTTGGAACAACAAACCAAATGTTGAGACGATATATTGTAGGAGCGAGCGTAGCAGCTGGTATACCCGACTTTAGATACCCGAAGAAAGGTTAGGACTATCACGGGCTCAGTGAGGCTAGCAGAATCATCCTGACCACGATCCATGCCCAGGTCTCTATGTGCGGAGTATAACCTCTTGTGTTGCTCACCTGCTTGTTCTGACGATGCATCTCTCATGCTGCGGTAGTCCACCCTTACGGCGAAACTCAACCTCCCATATCCCCGAGCCCTCTTTGAACTCTCCTACTTCCGCTTCAACCCCATACCCCGTACGTTCCCCAACTCACAATCTGCGTCTTCGCGAGAACCTCACGTCAACATCAACAGTCTACACGCTCGCGCGCGAGCTGTATCCTGGACGCTATAGGCCAACGCTCACGCACACATTCATACGGCTTCTCTCAGACCGCGGATCGCTCCACACATGCTACACCGAGAATATCGACGCGCTCGAGCGGCAGGCCGGCGTCCCCCCGGATCGCCTTGTAGAACCGCACGGGAGTCTCGCGACCCAGTGCTGCGTCAACTGCCAAGCCCCATATGACCGCGAGAAGATGAAGATTGCAGTGGAGAAAGGCGAGCCAGCGCACTGTGAATCGTGCGACGGACTCGTGAAGCCCGGTGTAGAGCTGCATGGTGAACTGGTGGGTGCATGTTCACTGCCTCTGGCTGCAACCACGGCGGAGATCCTTGACCGTCCATTCAGCCTCAACAGAGGTTTACGGAGAAGTGGCAAGAGCTGCAAAACGCGGACCTACTGTTCGTGATTGGCACGTCCTTGACGATTCCCCCATTCGCGCCGCTGGCTACCCTGGTACCTCAAGAATGTCCTAGAGTCCTCATCCACATGGACTTTGCGGGGGACATCGGTATGCGGTCGGACGATGTCTTACTGCTGGGCAAATGCGATGACATCGTTCGGGACCTGTGCAAGGAGCTCGGGTGGGAGGACACGCTCATGCAAGAATGGGCCAAGACGGAAGGCGAGTCCGCGCCCAGCGTCGCCCTGCACATCGACGCGGAGGCCGACGTGGACGTGGACGGAACGGGAAGCATTGCGGCCTTTGATGGTAGTCCACCTGGGGAGACGATGGGTCCCGACGACACGAACGAGTTTGGCGTCATGGCTGATGCAGAATGGCAGGAGAAAGAGCCGAAGGCCGATTCGCTCACGGAGCGGCTGCGGACGGCTCTTGAACACTCGGAGAAGCCGTCAGCGTATGTGCCCGATCCCGGTATCACCTTCGTCGCTCGTTCCCTCAGCGGGGAGGAACTCTTCGCGGATCCGGCCGTGGATCACCCTTCCCGGCCAGGAGACGTACCTGCGGCGGACGGATGTTCTGTTCTGGTTGGTTGAGTGGCTTCGCGGGGACTGTCAGTGTAATGATAGTATTGCTGGTCCGACTACTTGTAGTCTCCTTCTTGGGTCTCTTGTCGCGCGTGTACGGTTCTCACCTATCATTGATGATCTCTACATATTCCCGGGATAGCGCATGTACTTAGATCCTGAACACATGCAAGCTCGGCTGGACTAGGCACTGCACGGAGGTCGTCATCAAAGACATAAATACCGAATCATTTGAGCACTCACACATTAAGAGCCTCTTCTATGAATTTGGCTGCACGGTCGAACAAACCGTTCTGTTGGCCAAACTCTTCTTCGGCAGTGGGCTCATAATCGAAGGAGTGCTCCTTTCCTTCGATGATCACTATCTCTGAGCGAGTACAGATGTCCTGCAGCAAACGATGCAAGTTCTGAGATTCTCGGACCAGCACCGCCGTATCCGCTGATCCATGGATGAGGAGCGTGGGTGGAAATCCAGCGTCCACGTTGCACTGCGGGAATAGACGGCGATGGGCCTCCGGAATGCTCTGTAGGACGCTGCTCTGTGCGTCAATGTGCTGGTCATTGGCACCAAGGAGCTCGCGGAGAGAGACACTGAGACTAGGATCGTGACAGCCAGTATAGTAATCAAGAAAGGTGCCCAGTTGCAGGTAGAGGCGACCCAGCAACATTCGGGGATTAGCAGGATATCCAGGGATATGATATGTGGACGGATGATAGGCCAAGGGCGAGTCAGCAATGGCAGGGAGCGTTGTTGACGCGGGATATAAGTACTCCGTAAAATCTTTGGGATCCAAGATTTCGCGTCCTCGAAAGAAGGGCACATACTTCGGAGACAGATAGTGAGGTGTCTGAGAAACATGACGCTCAGCTGCGTTTCCATGCCGCAAATCGGACTGACCACCATGTCCCCGCCCATGCCATATAGTGAAAGGACAGCCTTGGGCCTTGGCGATGCATGGACGGCTGCGAGATACGCACAGAGGCCGCCGGCGCTGCTCCCAGATACTGCGAGTGCGTGCTTGTCGATTCTGAAGGGATGTCCCAGACGGGACTGCGCGAGCCATTCGTGCCGCAGACGGTCGTTGATATCGTCTCCCAGGAAGCGAAAGAGATCTTGTATGTCCTCGAGGATGTCATGCCCGGTCGAAGGAGGTATGAGCCGGTAGTCGACGGAGATGAACGCGATGTTCAGATTTGTGACGCGTTCTAAGAGACCCATGAGAATGAGACAGACAGTTACAAGGTGCATCCCAGAATCAGAAGGTGCGATAATGGCTAAGTAGTTCGTACGCACTGTGTAGCCAGTGCGGAAACCAGCTCCGTCTATCTCCAACAGTTAAAGCGCCACCATGGAAGTATATAACAGCAGGGACCTCCGCTGTGCCTATTGCAGGGAGCTGATGCGGAGGGTACAGGTCGAGCTGAATGTCAGTCCCGCCAACGACCTTGTATACGACAGTGAGTGCATCCAAAGAGGTAGACATAGCAGTTCGCGAGGTATTCCAAGTTCTCCAGAGCACAGATATCTATCAATCAGAGAGAGCGGGTTGTGTCTATGGTCCAAGTCTCTGAGGTAGTGATGGTGGTTACTGGCAGAGGCAGGCGCGCGTCTATCTGGCGCGTCGAATTCAACGCGACGCGACGCGCTTACCGCCGCCGTGGGCGCGCCGGCTCTGTGGCTTGCACTTCTCTATTCTTCTCCACCACTCACTTCACTTCTCTTGGCTGCCCAGGGTCTCTGTATTATGGCAACGGACTCACTGCGAATATATACCTCTGCAAAGTGGCAGAAGGCCTTCGAACGATTGAACGGAGCCGAGCCAGGGATTCAGGGTCTCCTGTCGTTCAGCGAGGTAGGCCACCGACGACGACCTGGCCAGTATCGAAACTTAGACTCTTACGCTGTATGCAGGCGTGGCAAATCGCATCGAACTTCCTCTATCCCCGAGATATCAATGATCCTGGCTCACTCAAGTCTCAAGGTACGTCCGAAGGGCGCTGTTATGATTCGCTACAGAGACCAAGCCTCAGCCACTTCTTGAAGACATGCAACGCGTGCGCGCGGCCTTTGACCTCGTTGGGAAGTCCAGGATGCTTTCCATGCTTCTGGATAAGTTTCTAGGTGTGTGGGCTCTCGTGAGTTGCTCAATGGCCGCAATCTAATCAGTCATTGGAAGAGGACATGCGAAGGCAGCAATATCTGGTCGAGCGAGACGTCCACCGGTACATGGCGGAATACGAGGTAGGTTCCATGGCTAATGGGAAGAACGAACCTCCTCTAGACCTCCTGTACATAGAGCGCGGGTAAGGCGGAAGCTATCATGCAGCTTATATTCCGTCTGGTCGCATGGTACAACGCATGGAAACCTATCAATGAGTGAGTCGGCGGGTTGTCCACTTCAATGGCCGGCTAACTAGCGAGGAACCAGATTGGGACCAACCATCCTTTCTGCGTATACTCTTGCTTTCCAGACTCACATCTTCTCCATATTTCCCCCGTCCTTCTCGCGAGGATTTAAACAGCTTATAGCGTCAACCTTTGACCTTGTCAGCGCATCCAGTCCACCGCCGTGGGCGATTCCACGGGACCTACCGCCGACGGAGCAGCCGCCGCGACCGGACTACTTGTTGTGGATGTCATGCGAGACCCTCGGTCTATTGGAACGGTACGAGTCGCTCATTTCCAGCGTGTGCTACGAGCACATCGAGGCGCACGTCCACGAGACGTGTGCCAAGAAGTGGGATGAACCCATGCTCCCCAAATTGAGAGACTGGATGACCGAGAAGATCGTGCCTTGGATGATAATGCCTTACGCCCGAGGCGCGAGAAGTGGTGAGTGCAAAGTGAATTATGTGTCACAATTATAGCGCTGATCGTTCACATGTAGCTGATGAGGCCCGCGCGATGCTTCAAGGCGTTGGCTCAAGATTCGACTATCACGTCTGTAAAACGCTATGTGATCTACGGTAGGCTATCTTTGAGTGCTTATCATGTAGTAGAGCTCACCCGAGCTCCGCCCAGCATTCAAGAAATATTTGATATCATCATCGATTACCCAGACTCTCAGAGTGCGCTGCAGGATTTGAAGGTCGCTTCCTCACGACCTGGCCTTGATGATATCAATGTGATTGTTGACCGTGTTCGTCGTCGTCTCCAGGAATGTCTACAACGGGTAGACCAACGCAGCCAGCTTGTGATCACATTACGCAAAGCGTACGTCAAACCCGCATGCTGTTGAGGGGCTGACGGCTGATGTCTTGCACGCAGGAATAAGAAACGTTTGCTCCATCCCGGGGCGGATACGAAGGTCATTTTGGCGCAATACGTATCTATCATACGATGTCTCCGAATAATCGACCCGCCAGGGGTCCTGCTATATAAGGTCGCAGATCCTATCCGGAAATACCTCAGGTGAGCGTACATATTACGATTTGGGTCTTCTGTGTCTAACGCTGAAGCGTGCATTCAGAGGACGAGCAGACACTATACGATGCATCGTTGCGAGTCTAGTTGGTGACGGCGAGAGCGGCGACTCTTTGGTTGACGAGAACGAGCCGATCCAGCCCTTGCAGCAAATGCAGGCGGATGACTACACAGACCCTAATTGGGAGCCTGAACCCATCGACGCTGGTCCAGGCAAGTCCGACATTGCAAAGTGGTGCCCTATCTATTCTCTGAACGTTCTGCAGACTTCCGAACGAATAAGCCCAGCGACGTCATCAGCACGCTGGTCAGCATATACGACTCCAAGGATCTGTTCGTCAAAGAGCTACAAGTCCTGTTGACGCAACGTCTGCTTGCTGTCAAGGACGGCAACTACGAGCGGGAGGTAACGGTCACGGATTTACCCTCGAGGACGCATATGCTCACTGATTTCTTCAGCGAAGAAATATCGAGATTCTCAAGATCCGCTTCGGAGAAGCGGCTCTCCAGGTCTGCGAGGTGATGCTGCGGGATATGACAGACTCGCGCCGCATCGACCAACACGTACAGGCGCAGAAGCCCGTACGTCCTATTGAACATAATTCGCCCTTTTTGAATGGCTGACCATTGGCGCAGATGCCACTCCACCCGACTATTATCTCGAAGCACTTCTGGCCACCGCTCCAGACGAACAGCTTCACCATGCCCGGGCAGTTCAGGGAGTAAGTGCAATGCTCATCTACATTGCACACATGTGACTGATGGTTGCGCACAAGGATCCAAGAATCGTACGCAAGGGAGTATCACTTGTTCAAGCCGGACAAGAAACTGCACTGGCTCTCCCATCTCGGCACTATCAAACTGGAGATCGAACTTCAGGACCGTACGATCAGCGAGGAAGTGCCCCCGTTGGAAGCCTCGATTATCGAGCTCTTCTCGCAGAAAGGTGAGAACTTCTGCTAGAACGCAGGTCTGCGCAACCCTCTGAACTGCAGTTTGCCACAGATACCTGGACAGTCGATCAACTTATGACTGAGTTCAAGTCCGTTGAGAAGACGGCCATCCTCAAGGCGCTCACGACGTGGGTCGACCTTGGGGTGCTCAAAGAGGAGGAGTCCGACCGATACAAGTTGCTTGAAGTTGCGGAAGCCGTCCCTTCTCGCTCCAAGGCTCCCGCTCGTTCGGGTACGTCCAGTTGTGTTTTGACACAGAAGTCTCCCTGATCTGAAGTTTCTCTTCCCAGCACCGGTCGTCGAGGAGACTACCCATACGCTCTCTGTGCAGCAACAACAAGCAGAGCAGATGAAAGTCTTCTGGAAGGTACGCGACGATCCTCCTCATTTCCGCATAACAACACTCACAGCCTGCCATATGCATGCAGTTCATCGAGGGCATGCTCACAAACCTGGGCACACTGCCACTGGCGCGTATACAGGCTATGCTCAAGTTTGCGCCAGGTTACGACAGGACGATCGAGCAACTAGCGGAATTTATGGAGGCTGCGCGGAGGGAGGGCCTGGTTCAGGTCAAGGATGGGATGTGGAAGCTTTGTCGGTAGCCGGGATCGGGATCTGTGCATCGTACCAATGATGTGTACAATACTGTATATCAGACTTGTTCTATTCGGAGCTTTCTTCTCATCTACGCACACAATACATGTCGTTTGGGACAACCTGGTTGTTAGCAACATAGAAGGATGTGTGTTGCGGTCACGGGGTAAAAACGTAAAAGGAGATGCCTCCTGGCTGGATTGAACAACCGACCTCACCATTACGAGTGGCGCGCTCTACCACTGAGCTAAGAAGGCTTAACTTTCATGCTTGGGTTGAGCATCCAACATTAGATCTCACTCATGGCGCTAACACCTTTGTGAGTCCTTCCGCCACGAGGCTCTTAAGTAACAAGTTGAACGCCTCCACCGTGGTCCGTCATGAGCCTGAGGGTGTGCGCCCACTTGATCGTTGCCTTCCCTTGAAAGCTGGTCATTTCTTCTGCCTGCTGATCTATGGGCTGGTGTCATGTGAGGCGACATTGGGGCTTGGCTGAACTTGAGCTTCTCGCGATCCCGCTAGCAATAGCCCTGTGAACGGTGAATCTTACGATTCCTGAGAAGCTCAAGAACTGGACAGTCCGTATATGGTGATGGTATATGATAGCGTGAATGCCGAGATGAACGTGCAAGACTGTCATGTGTCGAACGTGTTGCGCGCGCTGTCTATGTCGTGCATCGCTGTGGCCGCCGTCCCTGGGTCGTCTGTCGTCGTTTCGTGCCATGAGCCCCCTTTTCGTTGTAGACGACCGATCTATTCCTGATCCGAGGGATTCTCTCTCGCTGCCTGAAGTGCAACCACATTGACGCCCCGTCACTTCCCCTTCACCTATGGGGCCCCCCTAACGCCTACTTACATGAGTCCATATATATATAATGTTCCTCCTTGCTCCAAGGACCGTCCTCACCCACACCATGTCCTCCGCAGGACCCTCTGCGGCTTCCGCTGGCTCTCCTCACATGTCTGCGGCAAAGGTGTCGTCTTCCGCCTCTAGCATCGACGAGCGTAAACCGCGTACCCTTATTCTGTGCTTCGACGGCACTGCCGAGCAATATGACGGTGAAGTACGTCTGTCCAACAAACTATATGCGTTAAGCTAGCCGCTGACAAGCTGTGCATCCTACCAGAACACCAACGTAGTCAAGTTCTACTCTTTGCTCAAGAAGGACGACGATGAGGACCAGCAGCTCTGTTACTACCAGGTGAGTTCGCCTGCCCGAGTTGCCCGTGCCTGCAGGTGGTCCGCCACGAAGGTTCTCTATGGCGTCTGCTGCGCAGTCATTCAGATGAATGGGAGCACGTCCGACGTCATAAGGTCCTCCATAAAACGAAGCCGTGGATGCACCCTGACGTTCACACTTCCAGCCCGGCGTCGGAACGTACTTCAATCCCGGTGTGGTATCGCCGCTCTTCCAATGGGCTGCCAAGATTCTTGATGAGGCCTTTGCATGGTAAGTACCCACGCGGCGGCGATTGAGAGCTGGAACTGACGCACTATTTTGGTGTAGGTACTTGGACGCCCACGTTCGTGGCGGGTATCAGTTCCTTATGCAAAACTACGTTGCGGGGGACAAGATCTGCCTTTTCGGTGCGGCCTGCGTCCGCGGACCGGTCCGTGACGATACGAAGCTCACCCAGCGTTGGCTTCTCAGGCTTCTCCAGAGGCGCATACACTGCGCGTGCTCTGGCCGGCATGCTGCACAAGGTAAGCCTGCTGTCCCGTCGTGCTTTCAACGGTTGGCGTGAACGGCGTATGATGACAGATCGGATTGCTTCCGAGAGACACCCCGGAGCAGATCCCGTTCGCGTACAAATTGTACAAGCAGACCGACAAGGATAGTCTTGAGTTAGCGGCCGGCTTCAAGCAGACATTCTGCCGGAACGTAGAGATTGAGTTCGTCGGTGTCTGGTAGGTCACCAGTACTACATAAATGCGCCGATCGCTATGACATTGACGGTGTCAATCAGGGAGACCGTATCTAGCGTTGGCGTTCTCATGACCCGTACGCTCCCATTTACAACGGCCAACACTACCATCAAGAGGTTCAGACACGCACTCTCCTTGGACGAGGTACGTTTGTATCGTGGAGAGTTCACACCGCATACTGAGACGGAAGCACTAGCACCGCGTGCGATTCCTGCCCAACTTCTACCACCGAGCCACTCCGCAGCAGGCATCTCCGTCATCCAGCGGTCCTTCAGGGGACCGGCAGACGGATGTGTTTAGGAGCCATGCCGAGGAAAGCAAGCACGCACGCCTGAGTCGCGGTCTGTTTGGCAGCTCGCGCAAGTTCGCCGCCAACGTGGCGAAAGCCAAGCTGCAGCAGGATAGGCTCAAGTTTGACAAGCGGGAAGGCATACAAACAAAGCCTGTTAGCAGCAGACGATTGGCTGAAGATGCTCTCAACGATCACATATCTGGCGGAACAGACGTCCTCGAGGTATGGTTCGCCGGATGCCATGGCGGTGAGTCTATCCCGCTCATCGCACGTGGGCCCGATTAATGGAGGACATTGTAGACGTTGGAGGAGGCAACGTGGCTAACAACGTCGAAGTTAGCCTATCGGACATAACGCTTAGATGGATGGTTCGGGAGGTGGTGCTGGCTCAGTGCGGCATCGCCTTTGACGAGGCTGCTCTCGTACGGGCGAACATTCCTGAATCCATCTTTCGCGGAGAAGGGTTCCCTCTCCCTGCTCAGACGACCTTCTCGCGGCATCCTCAGCATAATGGATTCTCCGTGGACGAGGCGGGTTCCAATACAGCGGCATCGCAGGATGGGTCAAACGGCGGAGCCCATGCGCCGCTTCCCAAGAGCGAACCGAGGCCTACTGAGGCGACACCAGACGACGGCCTCGATTGTAGCGCAGATGCACTCGCCCCTCTGCATGATATGCTCAAGTCGAACCCGACGTGGTGGCTCCTGGAAATCGTCCCGACCTGGTACAAGGTGCAGCAACCCGACGGCACTTGGAAGACGAAGTGGTGGTGGGTACTCCTCATCCTCGGATCACCTAGTGGCGGCGCATGCTTTGAAGGACCTCTCCAAGCTGATCGTGATGCCTCGCTAGGTTCCATATGGGCCGTGGGCGAGAGATTCCCCAGGATACGCCGCCGAACTTCCATGTGACGGTGCGAGAGCGCATGCAAGACCCGAGCCTCAAGTACACCCCTCGTGCGAAGTATGCGCAGGGGAAGGAAGTATACGTCCCTTAAGTGCCAACCTCAATAAGCACGCTTCTCTCGAATACGCGTATGGACGAAACCATTGGACATCACTACACCCAACACTTGGAGTCTTGGACTGGAACTTTCCCTGTATTGCCACAACTAGCGCTAGGCCCGTCCCTCATGATACCCATCGTTTTGTATTTCATCATTCACGAGCACTATCAGTCACGATTATCACACGTCTTCACCCTGAATGTCTCAATCCACATGATTATATCCCCCACTCGCGATTTGCTCGCCACCGCACCAATCGCATGCAGGCTTGTACGGTCGATACTGTTGCCGTCACATAATTTCCTACAATCCTGGACTCCCCTAGGGTCTACAAGGGATGAACTGCGGGACAACGAGATGGGGTCATTCCGCCGAAGCAGGGCTGAACATAGGTCTGGGCGAATGCCTTGAGCATTAAATGAAAGTATATTCCGCAGCCAGATACAAGGCTAGGAGACTCTAGGCTAGGCTGTAGACATCACGCAGAATCCGTCATTCGTTTTGCTTGCCGCTGCTGCACCCTGCAGACCCGTCGAGCTCATTGCTTGAACGCGTCCGCGAGGAACGTCTCGATCTTGCTTCTTGTGCAGCGCCTGGAAGAGACCGCTCAGTTCTCATGCAGGGGTGTATGCAAGATGTGTGCACGTACCTTGCTACCGGTGGCGACGGAGCTGGTGGGCTCGCGGCCGGCGTAGAGCGGGTACTTGCCCTTGTGGTGCTTCGTCTCGTTTGCGGCGGTCAGGATGCGAGGGCCGACGTACGACCACGCGCCGTTGTTCAAGGGCTCCTCCTACACGACAAAGGTTAGTTTCCCTACGTAGACCCAGTGGCCAAGCGGCGGTAAGACATACCTGACACCAGAGGAGGTCCGCGTTCGGGTACTTGTCCAGGTGAGGCGTCAACTACAACGACAGAGTATCAATATCCAATCCATGTCTGTTCAAACTTTGAAGGCAGCCACGTACGAGGTCGTAGGGGAAGGGCGAGATCTGCTCCAACCTGCTAATGGCGACATCGTTGATGCCCTGCTCTTCACGGTGCTGGAGGAGCGTATAGTAGACCTGGCCTATAGTGGCGAATCAGTCCAGGTTCTGGTATATGATCCACGAGTGTGGCAACATACCAGTGCAGAGAATGTGACGGCGGATCTTCTCAGGCGCAACGAGGTTCTCGGGGTGGGGCTCGGGGATGTAGCGGATGAAGTGGGTGTCGCCGACCATCTCGGAGAGATCGGAGCGGGCACGAGGGTGACGGAGGAGGGATTTGGAGAAGAAGAGAATGAGCTAGCGGGCAGCTTCAGTACTCGATCGACAAGAATAGGGCAAGCCAACTCACAGGCTTGCGGAAGTCACGGTGGATCTGACGACGGAGAACATGGAACTGTACAGACGAGGAGTCAGTATGGAATGGTTCAGCCGCAGTGAGCTGCAGGGGATGTACGCACGTAGTTGGCAGGCGTCCTAGGAGCAAGTTCAGACTCAGCATCTGGAAACACCGTGATGGAAGTCACAGAGCACTTACGTAGGGTAGACAACTTGCATGTTGCAATCTTGATGCTGACGCTCGATCTTCTCCGGGGTAGGGAAGATGTGCGGGTGGTCGTCGCACAACTGCAGGAATCGCTCAAGACGTCCGCTCGAGTGCTCGGGGCCCTGACCATCGAAGCCATGAGGGAGGTTGACAACGAGGCCGGTGCGCTGGAGCCACTTGCGCTCGCCAGATGCAATGAACTGATCGATGATGCACTGCGCGTTGTTCGCAAAATCACCGAACTGCGCCTCCCAGATTGTGAGAGCATCGGGGGAGACAAGCGAGTATCCGAGCTCGAACCCGAGCGCGCCATACTCGGAGAGGGACGAGTTGCAGACGACGAAGCGCGCCTGGTCACCGCCGAGGTTGTTGAGCGGCACGTACTGCTGCTCGTTCTCCTGGTCGTGGATCACCGCGTGCCGCTGCGAGAACGTACCACGCTCGACGTCCTGTCCCGACAAGCGCACGTGGATTTTCTCGAGGGCGAGCGAACCGAACGCGAGCGCCTCGGCGGTCGCCCAGTCGATGTTCTTGCCCTCCTCGATGGTCTTGCCACGGTTTGTCAGAATACGGGCGAGGTTGCGGTGCGGGTGGAAGCCCTCGGGGAACGAGGAAATGACCTTGCCGACATGCTTAAGCGTCTCCTCGCTGGAGCCGGTGTCGCGCGTCGGGAGAGTCTTCTCGATGAGCTCCTTGGGAGACGGGAAGCCAGGCCAGCTCGAAGAGAGCCACTCCTTGCTCGTCGGGACGTAGCTCTTCGCACCCTCGGCGCCCTTCTCGAGCATGCCCCATACCCACTTCTTGTGCTCCTCGATGTCCTTCTCCGTGAAGGTACCACGGTCGATGAGCTGCTTCGTGTACTTCGTGAGAGTCGTCGGCTGCTTCTCGATCGACTTGTACATCCGCGGCTGAGTGAAGCTGGGCTGGTCGGTCTCGTTGTGGCCGTGCCGGCGGTAGCAGACGATGTCGATGATCACGTCGGACTTCCACTTCGCGCGCCAGTCCGCCGCGAGCTGGCAGACGAAGTTGACCGCCTCAACGTCGTCGCCGTTGACGTGGAAGATCGGCGCATCGAAAGCTTTCGCGATGTCGGACGGGTACGGCGTCGAGCGAGAGAAGCGCGGGTCAGTAGTGAAGCCAATCTGGTTGTTCACGATGAGGTGCACGGTTCCGCCGGTGCCGTAGTTGAGCAGGTTGTGGAAGCCCATCGTCTCGTAGACGACACCCTGGCCGGCGAATGCGGCATCTCCGTGTAGGAGAATGCCCATCGCGGTGTCGTGCGTCTGCTCGTCGTTCGCGAAGTGCTGCAACGCGCGCGTCTTGCCGAGCACGAGCGGGTCCTCGGCCTCCAAGTGTGACGGGTTCGCTACCAGAGACAGCGAGACCTTCTTGCCAGAGGGCGTCGGCCGCACATAATTGGCGCCAAGATGGTACTTGACATCTCCGGTGTGGTAGTCGTCTTCATCCGCCGTACCCGAGAACTCGTTGAGGATAGCCTCGATGGGTTTCCGGATGACGTTGGCGAGAACGTTCAGGCGACCACGATGGGGCATGCCGATGGTGATGTCCTTGACGCCATGCTCGACCGACCTGTCGATGAGCGCCTTCATACCGGGAATGAGAGACTCGCCACCCTCGAGACCGAAGCGCTTCTCATTCGGGTATTTCGTCGCGATGAACTTCTCGAACGACTCTGACCATATGAGACGGTCGAGGAACCATGCGCTTCTCCTCCACGGTGTAGTTCCACGGCTTTCGGAATTTCGATGCGTTCCCGAATCCAGTCGCACTTGTCCTTGTCGGGGATGTGCACGTACTGGAAACCGATGGAGCCGCAGTATATCCGCTTGAGGGTGCTTATGACCTCTCCGAGGGTCATCGTTTTCCTGTCCTCGGTGGCGAAGTGCGGCAGGATTCCTGGGCCGAGTGTGATCGGGGTATCCAGGTCGCGCTCGGTAAACCCATATCTGGCTAGCTCCAGCTCAGGAGGGTGGAAGTCGGTCAAGTCGGGGTCGAGGATGCCAAGCGGGTCAAGCTCCGCGAGGTGATGACCGCGCACTTGGTATGCGCGAACAAGTAATTGCACCTATGGGAGGACGTCAACATCCAGTGAGCGGTAACAAAACGCAAGGTCCGGAAGAGAGCCCAGAGTATCCGAAAAGCACGCCGTGAGGCGTTCTCAAACTATTGATCCATAGTTCGTCGTGCCGCTCAGAGCAAGCGTGAACCAATGACACATTGGTACGGGCTTCTTCGGACTCCCTGGGCATATAAAGCGCTTCCACGAAGACGATGTAACGCGCACCTTCAAGTGAACGTCCAAGTCGGGGTTACCCGTGAGGTTGAGGTTTGCAACGCCGGTGGGCACAAAGCTCGGGGGAGGAGTGAAGGCCTTGTAGCTGGGCAGACCCTTCTCCATCCCGGAGAAATAGGCGTTCCAAGAGGGATGTACAAGCTTGGGGTCTTCGCGCCATAGCCTGTACATCTCGTCGATGTAATACGAGTTCGTGCCATTCGCAAACGCGTCGTTTGGCGAAGGGCCCTTGGCAAGAGCGGCGTACGTGCGCGCGGCCGGCGCGACAGACGAGATACCGAAGCGGTACCTGGATCCGCTGAGGGGTTGGATGAACCTTGGGAGACGGGTTAGTCTGTGCATCTCGTCAAGCGTGCGCGCAATGCGCCGTCGTAAGTCGTGAAGTCGTGAGGGGGATGGGGTGGAAAGGGAAGAGAGGGATTGGACGGACGAGAACGGCGAGGAGGAGGAAATATATTCGACCGTATTCCGAAGCCTCGCGCCCTGGGCAGCCCGACATGACGAAATGTAGGCGCCCGTATCGGCGGCTCTTCGGATTCCGGTACCCGGTGCACGTGGCCTCAAGTACTGTATTTACTTACCCCGCGTCCGTTGCGGGGCTCTCTTGACTCGTCGACTTGACAAACCCCGCGTCGACGTCGAGACCTTGCACGACGCTGAACGCGTCAACTGCATAGACCATGGCCTCTGTGATGCTCAGGCCCGCAATGCGGCTGTTTTTCTCCCAGCGTACACGCTCCTATGCCTCTTGGTCGCGTTCGCGCAATCACTGTTGACCACAGCAGGACTTCCGAGCCCGCAGGGATACCTCCACCGCTCCAGGGCATCAAAGTTCTCGACCTGACCAGAGTACTTGCTGGGCCTACGTCGACCATGTTGCTTGCGGACCTGGGTGCGGATGTCATCAAGGTGGAAGAGCCGTCTAGAGGTGATGATACGAGTGAGCAAGCAGCATTGGGTTGCTAAACTCCACACACAGCATGTCAAGCTGACCCGGCGCCTTGAGGATCCTGGTACCCACCTGCCGCCCCACTCTCGTCTGATGCGCCGGAGGAGGCATCGCACTTGCCCCCAGAGTCTGCATATTTCCTTGCAGTGAATAGGAACAAGCGTTCAATCACGGTCAACTTCAAGGAGCCTGAAGGTCTCGCCATCGTCCACAAGCTCGTCAAAGAGGCAGACATCCTTGTAGAGAACTTCATATCTGGAAAGCTAGCCGAGCTTGGGCTGGGATGGGACGACTGTCAAAAGCTCAATCCTCGCCTTATATATGCGAGCATAACGGGTGGACTTCCTCAATGCTGCCACCAAAATAGGGCCCGTGCTGACATGAATGTATCTAGGCTATGGACAAACAGGACCATTCCGAAAGGCAGCTGGTTACGACGTCATTGTCGAAGCAGAGGCAGGCCTTATGCACATGTACGTCTTTCGTTGGATATGGCCAGTAAAACAGGATGTTCTTCCTCAAGGTAGAGCGGCAAGCGGGCCACAACAAGCAGCCATTGAGACTTCGTGTTCCTTCAGGAGCGATTGGCTTCTAGAATTTGCCTAGCAGGAATGCTCCTGAGGCGTCGTGAGGTGGAACATCCTGTCGTACTCGTCCTTCGCAAAGTACCCAGGCTCATTGTCGGCGATGCGAATTAGCACAGGCGAACCCGATGGTCCTCCATGCAAGGTTGGTGTCGCAGTGACTGACATAGCCACCGGCTTGTATGCGCACGGCGCAATCATAGCCGCACTCTTGTCACGGCAACGGACTGGGAAGGGCGTGTGGATAGATTGCAATTTATTTGAGTCACAGGTTTGTCAATGGGCCAATGTCAAGTCACAGCATTTCTGACCAGCGACCGGTAGATGGCAGGTCTGGCCAACATTGCCTCGAACTACCTCATTGCAGGGCAAGAAGGATCTAGACATGGAACCTCGCATCCGTCCATCGTTCCTTACCAGGTCTTCCCGTGCAAAGACGGTTTCATCATGATCGGCGCTGGGAACGACAAGCAGGTGCGTCTAAGCCCACGCTATGGCCCCGGATGCTGCGCGTGCGGTCTGGCTCACGGACACGACAGTTCAAACTCTTCGCGGAGAAGATCCTGGAGCGACCCGACCTCCCTTCGGATCCAAAGTTCTCTACGAACAAGGCTCGGGTTGCGAACAGACAGGAGCTTGTGTCTCTCATCACAGAGACGCTCCAGAAGCAAGGTCGCGACCATTGGATAGAGAAGCTGACCGGTCTGGGGTGCGTGTGCTAAGATTGACTACCCGGCGAGACCATCTGACTGAGTCATGGTCCCGCTTGCTGTGGTCACGCAGAGTTCCGTTCGGGCCCATCAACAACATCGCGCAGACGTTCGCTCACCCTCAGGTGGCTGCCAGGGAGATGGTTACCGAAGTCGAGGTACGTTCGGCGTTTTCTTGAGCGAGCTGCTTGCTTCTCCCGGGGCCTAACTAGTCTCCTCGCGTCTAGCACCCTAGAGCAGGGAAGATCAAGCTCGTCTCACCCGCAGTGACATACAATGGAAAGCGGATGCCAATTACAAGGCCCCCGCCATATCTCTCGCAGCATACTAAGGAGGTATGTTTCCGCCTCGTCCTGTGGACTATGTGTCAAATTATGACACATGTGAACAGGTTCTCGCCGAGCTTGGGTACAGCAGCGAGGACATCGCAGAACTACGGCAGAAGAAGATCATCTAAGAACATCTATTAGACAGACTGGTAGTAATCGTGGCCAATCGAGGCAGGCCTGGCAATAAAGTACAGTGTGATTCTGCACGCACTGGCATCTTCCATCCCACGGAGACTTCCGCTTCCCACTCGTCGAGGTTCGTAACTCACAGCTGGTCCCTCCTTGACATGGTATCATATTCCTGGCACTCCCCATCATCAGCGTCCGACATCCCTCAGCTAACCTCGCAGCAGGAGAAACCCGCCTTGTAGAATGTCAAGGCACCACCGAAAGCCCCTCATCCTCTTGCGACCGCATGCCCAGCGAGCAGCCCCGCGTCTCGTCCGAGGCGCTCCTGTGAAATGGTCCACCGCTCCCTGACCTCCCATCGAAACTCTAATTCTATCTTGAATCAGCTACACTGCTTCTATCTAGACGGAGCAGGCTGGCCACAAGCACGGGGACACTGCCCACAGCCAGGCGCGCCATGGCTGTTGTTCGGGACTGCGCTGCCTGACTGTGCGGTTCCGTGCTTCTTGTTCATCATCATGGCCCCTGCGAGCGCTGCCATCACGAACCATGTCCACCACCCTTGTCGAGCCTCGTATGGGTGCCCCGGAGGTGATGAATGACGCTGCATCTCTGTCAATCCGAAGGCTATATTACCCAGCAGTCGCCGCGCTACGGCTCTTCGCTTTCTGCCCTCTCCCCGCAATTCTGCAGTACTCCCCTAACTTCGTCCAGTGATGCGCCATCCATACGCAGCCATCTCGGCCTCTCGGCCAGCCTCTCTCTTATCCACCCACTCGCGCTCTAGCTCGCCGGAACCAGAGCGCGAACCGCCGCTGCCGGTACCTCAATTGAATCGGAGACGCCCATCCCAAATGGCACCACATGAGATTGATCGCCCAAGGACCGCACCTCCGGAGAAGGGTCTGAGGGCGGTAGTGGGCCACTTCGTGAAGCACTCACGAAGGGTGACGGTATTGCTGAGCGGGCATCCTGACGGAGTGGACGTCCCGATCTACTCGAATGGGCAGACGATTGAGGGCGTCTTGGCCGTTACGCGATCGTCCGGGCTTCTGGCAGTGGAAGTCAAGGTAAGACGAATGCTGTTCTATGTGCACGGGACGAGTTAGTGATCTTGACATCCCTGCAGATTGAAGGTGCTGTCACGATACAAGAAATAGGCGGCTCAGGCTCACGCACCGTGCCACTCATCGACCAGACCGTCTACTCCTGGATACCCGCCGCGGAAGGTTCGCTCTTCCCGCCGAGCACGTCGTTTCGATACACCCTTCCCGAGTCATTCCTCGATACAGCATCTGGAAACTGCTACGCGTTACCGCCGACGTACAGCGCCTCTCTCGAGGGAATGCCTGGGTTCGTGGTAGACATCGCATACGCCGTCGTGGTCTACATCACGCGCCAACGTCAGGCGGCAACCCTTTGGCGAGGTACCAGCAGGTGAGCATCCGTATCATACTCGTACGCCCAGTTTTGTGACTGTCTGTTCTGGGGCCGAGCATCACCATACTGACAGGAAACGGCTTCGTGACAGAACGGTTGTACCATTCCGGTACCGACACCGAACTCGGCCGGCACTACCTGGGCCGTTCCCCTGCCTCTTGCAGAGGACAGAAGACAAGCCACGCACGTTGTTCGTCTTCAATATGCGCGCATGGAGCGTCAGTTTGCCGTGCATCAAAGTCCATGTAAGCCACCCTACCATCCACATCTGTCCACCCATCCAGACCCATCCTCTCCACACCACCGTCCCTGACCGGGGACGGAAGAGTGGGGAGGCGGCAGAGTGTGGAGTCGAATAATGTATTCCGGATATGCATTGGCAGAGAAATGATAACTGACCGACGTGAACACCACCCGCATTCAGGTGTACCTGCCGGCGTCGCAAGTATGCAGCATCCAGGAACCAATTCCATTCCACATCTCGCTTCTCGGAGACGAGCGCGCCATCGAGCCGTTCGCAGCTTACCGCCCCGCCCCCGCGTCATTCCTGCCGCTGCCGCGAGGTCCGAGCTCGTCCCTCGAGTCGCTCGCCAGTGTGCGGGTGCTCCGGGGCGCGGTGCCTAAGGAAGGCGACTGCCGACGCAGAAGTGTCCGCTCTCGTTGCGTATACAGCGTACAACGGTGGTAGATACGCGTCGTGCATGTCTTGCACCGACACAGTCCTACCCTGCACAAGGAGCCACGCCGGAGGATGGGAAGAGTCACCTGTACCATACAGAGTGGATCGGAGAGGGAACGGTGCATAGCGTGAGGAGCAACGGCCGCTCTCTCGTGTGGTCCGGAGCGATCGACATTCCTCCGGAGGTCGCAGCTCAGGGAGGAGGATTCGAGATCAATGGGCTGAAGGTGGTGGTGAGTGGCGTTAGCTGGGAATTCTTGCTCATTGCACCTTCAGTACTTATTTCCGGATGCCACAGGATAGCATCGCGCTTTCCATCGAGCCGCCTTCCGGTTGCAGACGCCGATATATTCCATTGAACGAGGCTATCCCTCTGCAGCTTACATCGGACGCTTATACCACCAGCTACTTTGCCGCAGTGCCTGTGTCGCTACCAATGCCAATTATGCCAGTAGCATGACTTGCGTCTTATATAACGTGTATCAATGACATACTGAGCACATGCACGCGGACGCGGACCACAAAGATAGCGTCGTCTTGACATACATCTTGCTGCGGTCTTCCCTTGCTGTCCCCTGCACTGTATATGTCGCGAACGAGGATCAGCGAGAGCGCAGTCGCGGTGGGAGAAGAGGAGAGGGCGACTTGAGAGGATCGTTCCTAATATGGGCGTCTATGCGGTTGATTGGCCGGTGTTCGTGTTTGCTCGTCCCACATGCTCTCGCGCTGTCCTCCACATGCTCCCTCGCTCCGGGTGACCATCTTCCTCCCCTTTGCTCCCTATTCTTACGCCGGCGGCGCGTGTGTGCGATGGCGAGGCAGATACCACCAATAGAGTCGCCACGGCCGCTGTCGCCGTGCCGTTCTGGTGTCGAGGCTAGATGTCACCATGCACCGGTATCCGCTGCATCCGAGGCGACAACCATAGCTCCGACATGATCATACAGAACCACATGCGGTCTCGAAAGATGCTTCGAACGGGGATGCGGAGGAGCCCCCGACGGGAGCACGGTGAGATAGTGGGCCACGAATACAGTGTGTGCACTCGCATCAGGCCCCGAGCATCCCCACACTCCGGTGGCAGCGGCCGGTTGCATGCCATATGTTTACTCATAGCCACTGCCCTCTCCGTCGTTTCATCCACTCCTCCTTTCCCTGTCCTCTCTCACTCCTCCGTAGGCCATGTCGACGACCAGTCTTCCAAGCTACGTCCCGCCAGCTTTCACCCGCATCCCGTCGTACTCCGCCGAGCCGCATGAGTACGAGCAGCGTCTAGCTTGGAGCCGGCCACCGCGGAGACCCGCAGGCGACTTCGTGAAGCAGTCAAGAAGTGGGAATGCGAGCCTTCGTCTCTTCGCGCAGGAGGACAATGTTAACTTGCCGGTCTATGGGACCGGTGAAGCTGTCGAGGGAGCCGTCACCCTTGCCAAGACGGAAGGGGTCACTGCAGTCGAAGTCAAAGTAAGTTACAAGTGCTCTGCTGTGCAGCGCAGCTGAGGATTCGAGCTGTCCTACCTCACATAGATTGAGGGAACATTGCGTTTGATAGAGGTCGCGGAGGGCGGCACAACTACGCACAAGCTTTGTCTGTCGAAGGTGACCTTATGGAGCAAGGACGCAGAGTCGGGACCATGTCCGTCCTCGCTCAACTTCAGCCTGACCCTACCAACCACCTTTTCCGATAGCAAGGATACCTATGTGAGCTGCGGCGTACATGTCACGCTGCAGAGACACGATTGACAACAGTTGTGCGATGCAGCCACTCCCACCTACCCATGAGGTGCACCTGTCAGGCGTGCCAGGCTTTGACGCCAAGGTCGAGTACGGCGTAAGTGCGACGGTGTCGAAGGGCAAGGCGTCGACTTTGTTGCGATTGGGCAACGCGTTCGTAACCATTCGAATGTATTCGGGCAACTGACGCTTACTGCTTGTGGGTCTTCACTGACAGCACCATCTCGACTCCTTTCGTATACTACCCGCGCTCTCGCCCGGCATCTCCACTGCCTGAACCTATGCGCCAGTCTTATGACACTTTCAAATTCGTCCAGACTCCCGAATGGAGGTGTTGGGAATCCACTATGAAAGCCAAATCCAAGAGCGCGAAAGATATCCATTGTCAGGTGTGTTCTAAATTAGCTGGGTATCATGAAGCGTTTTGAACGTCTCCCCATTGCAGCTGTTCATCCCAGCGTCACGAGTATTCAGCATCACCCAGCCTATACCATTTCACATCATGTTCACCTCTTCCGCGTTCTCACTTGCTGCCTATCTGCCTTATGGTCCCACTGCAAATATTCTGTCGCCCAGTAAGCACTTCACGCACATTCGCATTTTGAGGCAGTCGACTGTGGACGTCAGGTTTGTCAATATTAATATGGTCCTCTATGGGAAATGTTTGACGGGATCATGCTGAAAGGAACGCCATGATCTTGGGAACGAAGACCGACATCTGGCGAGTGGATACCTATAGGCGAAGCCGAGTTCAGGCATTCGGTGGGTAGAGTCGCAGGACTACATGCTCAAGGGCACCGCTTCATATCCAATACAGGGTGACGGTGCAGACTGGTTGGCATTTGTGGGCGAGATTCGCTTGGGACGATAAAGTCAAAGTTGGTGGCTTCAAGGCAGGTGGCCTCATGGTCAAGGTACTCCGGCACTCTTGCTCGCATCGCTGCTGCATTCAACGAACGTCTCACTCATCCCTTCTCAGGATTTCGTGGAGCTCAGCATGATTCCTCCGGACCCCTCGAAGGCGCCTTTCCGGGAGATGCGCCTCGTCATCCCCATCCGGCTAGTCACCGACCCGTGGTCCATGGATGGGCTGGGTCTCGCCGTGGCAGACTCTGACTTTTCGAACCCGCCGACGCCTACGCGACAGCAATGAAGCCTGCTCTCGAAGCGGTGATCTTGGGACATTCCGGTGATGCCCAGTCTCTGTGCTTGTGTATACTATTGCATGTACTGCTGACGCGCATACAATTTATTCAAGTCGCTCGATAGTGCGTGCACATAACATCAATATCTCACAAGTACGAGAGCCATACAACCGACGTTCGTCTCCAAAGGCGCCGCCGGGAATGACAATGTTTGCCCTGTGGCGATGCAGGCTCGGAGCAATGCGTGCCTTGCATTCATGGGCATCCACGGCGGGACCGGGATGCTTCATGCACCGTACGCTTCTTAGGTTGCTTCCGCCGCCCCTCCAGGTACCCGCAGATCTCGAATATGCGAGGGTACCCCGCCGCGTACATGTTAGACATTCGTCACGTGACTAGGACACCAAGGATGAACGGTTCATTGAAGACGAGGAATTGAGCTGTGCATTGCGGTGGGTACCTCAGTCGTCTGTGGCCTGCATTTCCTTGACCTTTGGCGAGGTGTGCTGGGTCCAGGCCTTTGCTTTTCTGGAAATCCCGCTGTGCGACACCCGATGCTCATGCGCGGTAGGCATTCTTCCACGTCAATACGTGTGAAGGAATGGGCTATCGTGCGGCAGCAAAGCCACTGAAGATTGTAAGTGCACCACCTCTCTTCCTTGGACCTGGCGGGACGAGCACAGCGCCCACGGCTACGACATATTCCCGCTCTTATGCCCCTGCTGGAGCTGGCCATATTCTGTCATTCCGCTCGCCTGATCTCGTCCTCGCATATGGTGTATATAAGAGCTTGAATCTTCGAAGGTCAGCGTTTGTCGTGCCTGTCTGCAAGTACCAGGACGCGCCGCAACCGCCAACACAGAAGTCATCACCGCAAGTTCGCCGTCCGTCAAGATGCGCCTCACGGTCTTCGCGTCGGTCTTGACCTGCGCGATTCCGGCGTTCTCCCAGTCGATCTACGATATTGTGCGTGCCGTTGTCATCCTGCTCGCTACCTAGGCGTGCGTAATCTACGTTGCTGACGGGGTCTTTATATTGCGACATCCTTGCAGTGGACGACGAACTTGGGACCGGTCTAGCTTGTTCACGTACACGAACCTGTCCCCGAACCCGATCAACTTCAAGTCACCTGGTTCTATCGGCTCGGCCGACATTGTGATTAACGACGCTCAGACCTACCAATCCGTCTGGGGCTTCGGTGCATCGCTCAGTATGTTGTCGACTAACTGCAGTCTCTATGAGAAACATGGTATTGATTACTTTCATACAGCCGACTCTTCCGCGCTCGTCCTCAACAACCTCAAGGTCAGTTGGCGCGTCCATGCTAGCTAGTTCATACTACCTTTGCGACAGAAAAAGAACTTCCGACAGCTACTGGAAACTGCTCAAGTATCTCTTCGTTCGTACGTCGACCAGATATCTTCAGCACGTCTCTGGCCTTACCCACCTTTCTTCCTCATCCACCAGCCACCGATGGTGCCAACTCTGCTGGATTCTCGTACCTCCGCATTCCGCTCGGCGCCTCCGACTTCTCCGCTAGTGGTGAGCATTCTGCGTTCCTCACTCCGTCTACATCTCGCGCGTGCATTCTCTGTGGCTGACTCGGGCGATGCTGCTACTCCTGTGCAGTCTACAGTCTCGATGACGTCAGCGGGGATACGTCCATGCAGCACTTCAATATTAGCAAGACCCCGTCGTATGTTTTCTCGGTGCTCCAGGACATACGGAGCATCAACAACGTCCTTCGCATCCATCTCTTGCCATGGTCACCCGTGAGTAGATGCCCGCGCGAGTGTCTCGTATAGCTGAAGCTGACCAATACCAATAGCCGGCATGGATGAAGGATTCCGGGACTATGAACGGCGGCAATTTCTTGGATCAGTACACGACGGCTTGTGCGCACAATGTTCCTCTTCCTTCATCGCTTTGAATGAAGCTCACATTTCTTCTTAGATGCGACCTACCTGTTGAAGGCGCTGCAGGCGTACAAGAGCAAGGGTATCGGCGTGTACTGCCATTGGCATCCAGGTAAGCTATCCCATAGGAACTGAAGTGTTGATACAAGAAATGCTGACACCCGTGTCAGAATGAGCCGGAGAACAGCAATCCGACATACCCGACATGTATTATGACCCCTGCCCAGGAAGCCGCGGTCGCGAAGGTGCTGCGAAGCCTCATGAACAAGAACGGCTTCTCGAGTGTGAAGATCATCGGCTACGATCACAACTGGATCGATGGCAGCGGGTACCCCATCCAGCTGGTGAGTGCCGTCCTTCTATGGCTCACCTTGTCCAGTTCCAATCTCTGTGATTCTTACAATAACTGTGGCATAGTTGAACGACGACTCGAGCGACTTCGCGGGTGTCGCTTTCCACTGCTACGCAGGCTCCGTCAGTCAGCAGGACGCATTCCACGCCGCCTACCCGAAGAAAGACATCTTCTTCACCGAGTGCTCTGGGACGTACGGGAGCGACTGGTGGAGCGACATCAAGGCATGTCCACTTTCCTACCTTGCGTATTGTGATGCAGACGCTGACAGCAGATTTCAGTGGTACATGGATAACATGTACGTTCCCGATCCCGCGAGTTTGACCTATAATCTCACATAATTTCATGTAGCTTCATCGGTGCGATCGAGCACAACGCGCACTCCGGCCTCATGTGGAACCTTGCCTTGGACGGCAATGGTGAGCCCATGCTCCCGGGTACGAACAGCTGCTCTCCTGCCTGCCGTCCGGTCGTCACTGTGAACAGCGACGGTAGTTGGAGCGTTAACCAGGAGTGTACGTCGCGTGGTCTTCACTGGGATGCCGACTTGTATTAACGTCTGCTTTACCCGTTGACCCGCAGATTATTCTATGGCACAGGCGTCGAAGGCCATCCTTCCTCGTGATGCCGGAGGTCCATGGGGCAAGCGTATCGGCGTCAGTGTCGGGGGCAGCCAGAACTGGGCACTCCGCGTCGGTGCGTTCGTGACCGGGCGTGCGAACTCGAAGGATTGGCTCCGCTACAGTCTGGTTGTGTTGAACTGGTAAGCACATTTCACTACAGGCCCCTTCAAGCTCGATTGCTGACTCCTTGGTGAAGGGCTGACAACACCAACGGCGCGTGGAACCCCACCCCTGTGAAGACCACCATCGAGTTCCGCGGCAAGCAGGTGAGCATCCCCAACCGCTGTCAAACAACGGCATGAGCGAACGGTATATTGCAGGCCGCGTACACATTCCCGGTCGGTGTCACGACCCTCTGGTGGTACGCGCCCAACGAAGGCCACTCCAAGAGGGCTGACCTTGGTGATTCGACTGTCGAGTTTATGAACGTCACCGACGCTGGCTTTGACCTGCCCGACGAAGCATCCTTTGACGCGGCTGCCGATGCAGACTCTGCCTTCGACGAAACCCTCTATAGCAAGTCGAACGGCGAGAAGATCCAGCGGACCAGATTCCAGTGAGCGGACCAAGCGGCGCGTAGAAATCTGAATCCTCCCTCTCGTGGCTAGTATTCTTGCCTTCTTGATATTTAAAGCTTGTTCCTTTGATGCGAGCGTATTGTACAACATTCGAATTTGACGACAATGATGACTTTGTGTACCTTTGCGATGGTTGTGAGAAATCGAGCCGGTTTGTCAAGGCAGAACCGCGTTGCGTCAGGTACATAGTACTGTACATTCGTACTTGGCACTCTAAAAGCACTTAAAGCAGGATATGCCAAGCGCTCGGGCAGTGTTGCGAAGCTGTTAACGTTGAGGCATGCGAAAACAAGAGAACATGCAGGCTCTACGCACGAGAGGACCAATGATATCATAATAGTCGCCTAGACTGATAGCAATGACATAGCGTCGCTTGAAGGGAGGTCGAGATGGTGGACGAGGCCAAGGACGAATTTGAGTCGCGTGGCCATTCGAGAACATGCGCCGAAAATGGCAGGCACGGTTATATCACTGCGCATCCTCAGCCATCATCGTCCCTTCCCTCACTCCTCCTCCATGTCCAACGCCCTCATCTTCCTCGCCTTTGCTCTCGCTATCTTTCCGCCGCGCGTCCACTCTTTCCACTCAGACTGGCTGCGCAGGTTCACGCCTGGCTCTCGCGACGACAGCAGCTGGCTGTGGAGCTGGGCATGGGCGGCTGATGGCACCGTCTCTGTAGTCGACCGCTCTCCTCCGATTACGTTCCCCGCACGACCAGCATCCTTCGGTGCAGAGCTCAACGATCCTCTACTGGGTTATGTCATTCCACTGTCGTCTTTTACTGCTCCTTGTCCATACGATCCCGACAACTCGACATCACGACGTCACCGCTTCGAACCTGACCCTGTGTTCGGCTGCCCGGAGCTCTGCATAAGCGGGAGCAATGAACCAGAACCTACCGACACATGGATTGCGTTGGTGCAAAGAGGCGGCTGCCCTTTTGTTGAAAAGGCCAGACAGGCGCAGAAGCTTGGAGCCAAGGCGGTCGTCGTCGGTGGAGACCGAGACAACCCTGACTGCTTTGCTGAACATGTTCAGCGAAAGTACGTCCATTCGATCGAGTTTTCTCAGAAGCGACCCTTATGATTGGCCGCAGAGGACGCATCGGACGTGACCATAGCCGCTACTTACATCAAGTACTGGGACTATGTGCAGCTGTCGGCCATGATCGCGGTGTCCAATACCACGCACTCCGGGCTGAAGACGCTTTCCCTGCTGATCAGTACGGAATACTCGGCATGGGAATGGTACTCGTGAGCACTTCAGTCTTTGCACACTTGAGCATCATTAATGTTTTTGCAGTCCCATCATCACCTTTATTATAATCCTCCTTCTGCCGTCCCTCCTTACTTTCATCACCCTATTGATCCACCGCATCCGAGCGGTCCGTGCAGCTCAGCGCGACAGAGCGCCCGAGAGCATTGTCCATAGTCTCCCTTGGCGAGTCTGGACCGGCACGGGATGGGAAAAGCATGAACCTTCTTGTGCCTCAGCTGAGGGCGCATCTGCTGCGGCTAGCCAAGACCTCGAACGAGGCCTCGACACACCAAATGCATCTACGTCACACGACGTCGCGCTGCCTGCCTGGGTCGAACAGCAGATGGAATGTGCGATTTGCCTGGAGATGTTTGGAAAGGGCGACCGGGTCCGCGTCCTGCCGTGCTACCATCTCTTCCACATCGACGAAATAGACGAGTGGCTTATCAACAAGAAGAAGCTGGTGCGTGTTTGTCGTTCGATGTTATACGGGCGACGCACGGCTGACACTCATTGCCGCAGTGCCCGATTTGTAAAGCAGACGTGACCCAGCCTCGGCGCTCCCCCGCAGAACACCACACCACGGAGCATGTACCGCAGGCTGAGCCTGGCGTGGCGACGAGCTCTCGAACGCCGTCTGCAGTAGCAGAACCTACTGAGAGGACACCACTCCTGCAGGGACCGGAACGAACATCCGATGGACCGCAGTCGGCCTCATGATGACGGACCACCAACCAGTAGTCCCCGGGACCAGCCACGACCCGTTTTACGACGATCATGACGTATACCCTGAACCGTGCCAGCTCGACATTACAATACGCTTGTCCGTTAGGACATAGTCCATCGATCCATTCCCTCCCTACTGTACCACTGACTTTCCTCGCCACGCGGTCGCAGCTATTTGTAATGGTAAATGTAAAACAGCTTTTGTATGTGTGCTATCTCAATGATGATTGCAACTCCATTCTCTTCAGATATCTGATCGATACAAAGGGCTTTGAACGCAGTACGTATAGGCGGGAAGCTGAACACATCCCAGGTACGTAGCCGAGAGGCGCATCGCGGGCGTCTTCTGACGGCACAAGGAACCGTGTTACCGGATAAGGCATTTTGTTCTTGTCGCGCGAGTCAATCACTTCCTGCTCTTTCCGCCACTTGCGAGACAAGACCGTCCCACCCATTCCACATCGAGAGTCATCTTGGGCTAACGGACACGAACAGTACACGCATCAGAAGATCATATTGCCCTGCTCCAATTGTCCTTTGAAACGTGTTCTCGCTCGTCCAACGCGAAACGCTGAGAAACGCCGTGGGCCCGCAAGGGCTTATTGTCTTGCGCATCTTCGATCGCCCCTTCTCTCCGCCCATCTGCTCATCTGCTCATCTGCGCGCCCGACACCAGTACACGGGTGATGCGAGGACAAAAGCTCAAGCGGTAATCTGAGTAGGCTCTGGGATGACTAAGCGTATAGCAGACATTGTTCGCCGCGTTCGTGCTGCCCCGCTCGCACAAGACCCGCGCCGCGGCGTGCCCTGGGGCATGCGTGCTGGTCCGCAACACGCTGCTTATAAGTCATCGCTCCCCGAGGGCGATGGTGCGAGTGCGTCTCTCTGTCCGACGGACGCTCTTCTTTTCTCCTGCAGCACCCTTCCCTTGCCGTGCCTGTAGAAGCACTATCCAGGGTCTAGCGGGAGTGGCACTTCGGGCGTCTGTGCACTGATCATAGGTTCCGGCCTTCCAACAATAATCGTTCAGTATCTGCACTCAGGTGAGATGCGCCCACAAACTGGCTTCTTTGGATAAGTACGCATGGGGCTGACATCTCTCCGCGCTGTCCTTCCCCAGTATCTGAACGGCCAAGATGAACGGAGAACGTGTTCGCGTACCCTCGGGGCAGTCAACCTCTACCAGCAGCGGCGAGGCGCCGACTCAACAACACCCAAAGTACCGCAGTACGTGCTTCTTCGTCTGCACAGATTTGTCTGCCTGGCTCATCGTGCCACAGCGAAGCTCTGCCGCAACTTCCCTCTGGGAACCTGCCGCTACGGAGAGCACTGCTCTTATCTGCACGTCTCTACCTCTCCCTCCCTTCATCCTCAATACCCGACACTCCCTAACCTCCCCGTACTGGCGCAAACTATCTTCCGACCGTGCGGCAACGTCACCTTCGGCAACAGCTTCATGTACCACGACAACATCCCGTACAGCGAGAGCATGCCTTCGCGACAAACTAATGAGCTGGAGCAAACGCAAGCCCCGCGGCGTCGTGGTGGTCGAGCGGACGGCAACTCGCGGAGACCCTCTCGCCCAGCACAGGCATCGCACGTCGAGGAGTGGCGTCTTTCTATCAACACCAGGATGGATGGCGAGGGCTCGTTCCCACCTGCGCCACCCACGACGCCAGTCATTGTGCCACTCGCCTCCGAACCGTCGTCCTCGCGAGTGGCGCGCGATGATGTGCGTCCCCGTGAGAAGGAGAGGTCCTCGCACCGCCCAGAGGCTGCCCGTGCAGAACGGTCCTCCTATTCGAACGCTTCCCGACCTCAGAAGAGAAATCAGTTCTTCAGAAGTATATGACTGTTTTATGACTTGCGAGCGCATTGGACTAATGGTGTTTCTCGCAGCAAAACCCTGCCGTTTCTTCACCGAGCCATCAGGATGCGTGAAGGGCGACCGCTGCAACTTGTGAGTACCTCGCTGAGCTACTGCTACTCGTAGACTCTGACTGACTCACAACCGTAGCATCCATGAAACCCCCAAAGACGGTGGGATTCCTACAGGCCTCACTGTGCCCGCTGAGGCGATGTCCGAAGGAGAGGCTGAGAGCGCCGCCGATTCGAGCGTCCAAGGCGAGCACGCTCCGAGCACGGCTGCGACCTCCGAGGCTCCATCTGTCTGCACCGAGACGGAGGAGCCCAAGAAGAACTTCTATCCCGTGACTTGGCGCGTCGTAGGTGGCGGCGTCACGCTAGGCGGGCAACGTAAGCGCACGCCCTCTCATTCTCTCGATGGTGTTTTGACAGGGTGTCCTACAGGCGAGATCTGCGAGAACTTCATGGCCGGTCGATGCACCGAAGGCGCTGACTGTCGATATGCTCACCCTGACACCAGTATGTTACTTTCAATCCTCCACCGCGTCTGCCACTCAGGTCGATTCTGTGCTATAGGTGAGGAGGAATGCGTGTTCGACTACCCGGAGCCGCCCTTGTTCAGTCCCATCTCCCCAATCTCTCCGATGGTGGTTCCCTACTCCTTCATATATCCCATGCTCTCTCCTGTGCAGCCTCTCGCACTTCCCGCGCTGTCAGGACCCCTTCCGGTGTCGCCGCTGTCTGCTACTCAGCCTGTTCCAACTCCAAAAGGAAGACATTCAGCGAAGAACAGCATGACCGGCTTGACGGTCTACACTGCGGCTCCTCCGTCTATGATGAGCTCTCATCCATACTCCCCTCATCGTGTTGTGGATGGTACTACCCTCTTAGACCGCGAACTTCCTGTTGGCCACTACCATGTTGACAACATGTGGTCCGCGAGGACCGTGGTCAGACCGCTTTCTACTCCGCCCACGCCCGTGCATGCCCCGGGAGAGGTCAGCGTTGCCAAGGTGAGCCCAATAGCACATCTATGAACTTCGCGCATCAATCTCAGACGTGCTTCCAGTTGTTCGCGGCCGAGATGCCGTGAGCGTTAGCTTCAATATGATATGGCTTTCCATCTTTGGCCGCGGATCCCTCAATACCTTTGCCAGATATACTCGGACAGTCCCATTTCCACCACCTTTGCTGATCCCACACAGCCGACAACGTGCTGTGGTGTGACTCGAGCTCTACGTTATTTTCGCATTCACTACTGCATGGAAATCATTCTGTCTCACTGGCCTCTGTTTTATCGTTTCGACGTTCGTGGCATCGCGCAGTGTACTTTACTAGGCAGCTTCGTCCCTCTTTCTTCCTTACAGGTATCATCGTCCCTTCGCCACTTCGAAGCAGAAAGTCCGTGGTTATTCCGTACCGTATAGAAATAGTCATCCATGCCTCTGATCGCCAGCTCATATGTACCTGCCAATACAAGTTACCTGAGTCCCCTTGGCCGTCTCCGCATCGTATGACTTCCCAGAATATAATGCATGGCGGAGGAGGTGGCTGAGCCCCAGGGGCCAGAATCCGCTGAGCGCCTATATGGGGCATGGTGCGTGCCAAGAGGCCGGGCCGGGGGAGAAAAGTGTTATCAGATAAGATAAAAGATGAGGTGATGTGCACTGGTCCCGGTCGCGTTGCGTGCTCTGCTGCCGCTTGCCTGAGCTCGTCTCCGTCCGAAAAGCGTCCTTGCCTCCTTCCTCTCCTTCCGCTTCTCCGAGTATCCCTCTCCTGGCCTGTCTCGTGCACGGATCATCGCCTCCTGCGCAGGCCCTGCTGCTCTTATAGTCCCCTCTCCACCTTTTCCCCACCACAGATCCCCCGCACTACCCGGGCGACACCCTCGCAACCCGCTTCACCTACCCTCCACTCTTTTCCATGGCCGCCGGATCGACTGCGATGAACGCCATCGACCTCTCTCAACCTGTGGCGAACATCCTTCGCCAGGGCACCGCAGCCGCCCATGAACGCGCGGAACACAGCCAGGGCGCGAAGTGGCTTGCTCGCGGAGAGCTGGACAAGGAGGAATACGTCCGCTTCCTCATGATGCTCTGGCACATCTACGAGTGAGTACCGTTTGGGCATTCTCAGAATGACAAACTCGCTGACATGCGGCGGTGACGCGTTCCTCCAGCGCGTTTGAGCGCGCCCTCGAGCAACACGCCACACACCCCGTGCTCGCGCCCACGCACAACCCGGGATTGTTCGCGCGCTCGGCGAACATCGCAGCGGACATCAGCTACCTTCTCGACGTGCCCGAGGAGTCGTGGCAATCACACCCGCTTCACACCACGCTCATGGCGACGCCCCCGCCTGCGCTCACGCAATACGTCGGACGCATTCGCGAGCTCGCGGCGAGCCCAGACCCGTCCAGGCTCCTCGCGCACGCGTACGTGCGGTACCTCGGAGACCTGAGCGGTGGCCAGTTCATCCGCAGGCGGATCGTGAAGGCGTACGGGCTCGAGGACGGCGCGGGCGTGAGCTTCTACGAGTTCCGGCCCTTGGGCGGGGCGTCTGCGGGTACCGGGACAACCATGGGAGACTTGAAGAAGATCAAGGAATGGTACCGGGACGGGATGAACGCTGGCGTCGGGGACAGTACAGAGCTCAAAGGTGACGTACTGCGCGCGCGGATGCGATGTCTGACCGGTGGCTGACATACCTGTTTAACGCATGCAGCCGCCATCCTTGATGAGGCGCAGCTCGCGTTCGACTACAACACTGCACTGTTCGACGTGCTGAATCCGCCGTCAACGACCAGCTCGAGCGGTTCCGACGTGGAGATCGACTCGCCGCTTCACTCGCCTGTCGAGTCCACTCCTCCGACGCCGCCCGCGACGGACCTCTCACACTCATCTCCGCTTGTGAAAGAACAGCCAAAAGTGGTGTTTGAGGCGTCTGAGCCACCTGCCGAGGAGCGTCTGGTCAGCTTGTCGTCGGTGATCGCCCTGGTCGCCGCGTTGTCCATTACGCACATGGTGCTCGTCATCGGCGGGTTCACCGGGGAGCGGGGCATGGTCAAGTTGGAGGCATTCCAGCAGTGGCTCAACGGCCTGTTCGGTGGCAATGCGGCATGATTGCGCATTGGCACAGTGGTTTCCATCCACGGGTTGGCGTTCGGTATAGTGCTTTTGGATTATGCACTCTGGGTGCTCTCGGACGAGAGACGAGTTGACTACTGTACATACCTTGTATACCTAGTGGACGTCTGCGTGTCCAGACATTGCCTGAGAATGTCATATACGTATTCACGACTTACCTACTTTATTCATTGATGGCCTCATCAGAGCAACACGAATTCCTAGTCCAGAACGCCAGAAGGAATGGTTGTGCAGGACTCAGCGCACAGGCAGACGAGCGACAGTTCAGACGCAGCGAAAAGCAAACAGGATTCAAGCCTTGACCTCTTCGCCCTTCCAGTCCCAAACTTTCCCCCGTTGAGTCTGGCCGAGAGCCTTGACGACCTCTGCCAGCTTCTCCGCGGCGTAGGCTGGTTCGAACAGCTTGCCAGGTTTCACGCTGCTCCAGAACGCCTTGCTCAGGTCCGTCTTCACCGTGCCAGGATGCACTCCAACCGAAATGGCAGGTAGCTTCTTGGCTTGGAGGTGCAGATCGAAGGTGCGGATGACCTGGTTGAGTGCTGCCTTGGATGCGCGGTAAGAGTACCAGCCTCCGAGCGCGTTATCGGAGATAGAGCCAACGCGGGCAGAGACGTGCACCCACTTCGCAAGGGCAGACTCGCCGGGGCCCTCTTGCTTATTTGCGCTAGACGCGGGAGGCAGGAAACGAGAAAAGTGCTTGATGAGGAGTAAGTGAGCGATGACATTGAGCTGGAACGTCTCGGCGATGTCCTTGAGCACCAGGTCTCCAGGCTGACGCTCCGGGTGCAAGACGCCTGCGAGGAAAAACGCGACGCGGATGTAGGACTGCGCGTCCTGTGATAACGCGCGGGCGAGCGCGTCCGCGGCTGACGCGATGCTCTCCTCGGACGTGAAGTCGAGCGGGAGGAGGTGCAGGCGAGAGGGGTCGACATCTGGGTGGGTACCACTGAGAGGCCCGAGGATGTGCTCGCGCACGGACTCGGGCGTACGCTGTTGTTCAGAATTGGGTGGACGGGGTCTGTAGGTTCCGAAGACCGGTAGGGAGGTGGTGCGGAGGTAGTGCCGGATGAGCGCGAGGGAGAGACCGCGGGTTGCTGGAGAGATGAGGATGAACGGCGGCATCGTCGAAGGTGCCAGAGTAGCGTAGCGATATGGCCTCCAAAGTAGAGGTTGAACAAGATGAAAGTCAAGAGCAGGTCGACGTGGCTATCTTTCGCTGTCGTTCGGATCCGTGCAGGTAGCCTCCTTGCCCATCCGGGACACACTGTTCTGAGGGTCAGCCACCGACGAATGGGTCGACTTACATGCATTATCCAGGACCACGGGCCTGTAGCAGCCCTGTGTATCGCGCCAATCGCGCTGAGCATCGTGATATCAGCTCATGCATACGCGCACACTTGGAAAGGACAGGTGGCAGTATGTTGTGATGGTTGTGGTGAGAGTTTGAGACGACGGGATCGCGAACGCCGTGAAGCATACCCTGCAGAGGCGCGCGCGGCTCACTGAGTCCGCGATTTCGTTGACGCGCCCCGATCGCGCCTCTCTTCCTGGACCGCCATCACCGTTTGGCTCACTCTCTGCCATATCGCTGCTTACCGTGACGATTTTTCTCTATCAGGATCAATAAAGAAAGTTCTCTATCAAAACAGGTCCATAGAGGATCATGCAGTCGGAAGCCGTCGCCTTCATAACTGAGCGTGTCTAGGTTCACCTCCAAATTATCCTACATTCTCGCCGCGTACCACACCACGCACTTCTGTCATTATGGCAAATGGCCTTGATGCACGCCACGGTCGCCTGTGGAGCGCTGCAGAAGTTCTTAGTAAAGCCGCGCCGATCTTGTCTAGGAGAACAGCGACCGACGCGCTCTTAGCCAACGGCCTGCCCTACTCCAAGTTGAGAGCGTGGGCGACCCAGCGTATAATCTTGAACGCTGACGGACTGTCGCTGCTACAGGAAGCTCACAGGGCATACGTCCTGTGTGAACGCGTTGACATTTTCGCGCAGCGGAAGATGGCTTGCAAGCGCGGGAGATGGTATGCTACCTTCCCATCCGCACGCTTCCTTTCTGGACGATCATTGAGCTCGAATGTACTTGAGATCCATACGTGCACCTGTGGGACTTCAATCAGGAAGAGATTGCCGCACCAACATGGCGATTTGTCGGTCCGAGGGTAAGCAATTTGTGCCCCCTGTCCGATCTCCGTCGCTCGACATCGACTAAGCAAATGTGGCTGTAGTCCAATGTCTTCACGCTGGCATTCTCGGCATCAGGGCAGTACCTGTATTCGTGAGTGGTATTGTTGGACGTCAGCGCGAATGCGTCCCGCCTGATCGCTGGTTTGTCAGAGGCGACACCCAATCCGATATACTGCAGTTCGATCTCTCGCATCTCAACGCACCCGTTGGGACTGCGAACGGCGCAGCGAATACCCCTTCGTACCGGGACAATCAACATAGTGTATACACATACCTCCCCTCGTTGTGGACCGGTATCTGACAAAAATGTGTCACAGGACAGCATTCGTGCTATTGCCTGTCATTCTGAACAGGACCCCGTGTTCCTGAGCGCATCGTAGGTTCACGTTGTCATCAAGTAGCTGAGAATACATGCTCATTTCCACGATCAGCGAGGATGGACGAATCATCCTGCACGACATGCGTGCCGAAAATCGTCGCTCCAGGGCTCAAGGCACCATCCAGCAAATCGCGCCCTTCTCCTGTGTTCAGTACCATCCCACCATGTCCCAGTTGTTCGCGACGAGCGATACCGAAGGCCTCGTCTGCCTTCGGGATATGCGAATGGCCTTCGGTCCGCTCTCGCAGCGCCATCACAAAGGGGTCGTGCATAAAGTGCGCTGTCCAGGTTCTTCATGTCGCGACGACTAACATTGCTTAGTATGTCACAGCGATAGCCAAACAGGGTCAGGCATGCATGGCTAGACCGGAGACGAGTCATTTGACTTTTGACCGTGATGGTAGGTCTCTGCGCTGCCACTGCGTCTTGTCATAATAACTCCGCACGTAGGGCGCCGGTTGGCTTTGACTATGCTCGTACGCATTCTCACTCGTAGATTTGGAAACGCGCAACTCACCCAAGTGCTACTAGCACCATTACCCGACTTTATACTCGCTCAATGACCCTTACCCAATTGCAATGTTCAGCGGCCGCCATCGACCTGACGGATCTCCGGTCCTTCCACACGAACGAACATGGTCTAACAGCTGCACTATGAAGGTTCGTCACCTGTGTCCGCCGCCCCATAGCACGTCGTATGACGCTGATTTCTGTCATGCAGCATGCCAGCTTTGGTGGCCTGGGAACAGATCAGGACTCGTATTATGCCCATGGATCGGACGACTTCCGCACGTACGTGTGGAAAATCCCCGACGACGCTTCTCTGTTGGAATGTCGGAAGGTAGTGAGCCACCTCAATTGGGATCTATCTCCCAATCCTGGAGAGATCGGTACGTCCCATGACATAAGTATGTGATGCCAGTCTTCCTCATGGACATGCTAGGCTATGCGCAATCATATACGAGCCCCCGATATGTGCCAGTCGAATTGTCCATCCCGCATACGCGGCTTACAGGTAACTTTTCCCCTTCGATCCTTCCGACCCAGTGAAATGCAGCTGATTAACTCGCATCGCAGGACACGAGTCGATCGTGAACTCCGCGCTCATCCACCCGGACCGGCCGTACCTCCTCACGGCAGGCATAGAGCGATTCATCCGCCTGCACAGCCCGACATCTACAACACCCTCCACAGAGCCTCTCCCACTCACCCCACAGGAAGTCCGCACCGTCCCTCCTACAGACCCTAACTCACGCCAGCTACTGCTGCGCGCGATGGGGTTGATAGACGATCCGACCGTCGAAGCGGACGATGATACCCAGGCCATCGCTTTGTTTGACCAGTGAGTGGTTGTACTGGCTGTGTGTGGAGATCATTAGGGCGGACGCTGACCTAATTCGGGGACTGCAGGATATTGAGGACGGAAGGGGACGGAGACGTCTTCGATATCCGACCCCGCGGCCCTGGATTCGAGGTGAGCGATAGCGAGGATGACAGTGACACGGCCATGGTATCGTCAGGTTCGGACGAGGGGATGGCGGCAATCTAACATCCAGAGTTTGCACTCTACGCGCCGCTATGTAGTACACATCATGGTAGTACATATCTATCCGCCTTAGTCTGTCCAACAGCATCTGTATGATCAACGAACGCCTGAAGCGCTGCGGTATACCAGTCTCGACACGAATATCCTACAATCCGAACTTCATTGCCACGCGTCGCCCTTCGCTCAAGCACCCATCGCGCTCAAGAACGCCTCCGTCTCCTGCCCCTCCTCCATCTTCACGATATGCTTCGCGACCCCATCCCGCCCCTTGCCCCGCCGATGCTGGTACAGATAATGCTGCCCGTATTGCAGAGCTAGCCTGCGCTCCGCCAGCGACGCGTTCCGGCCGACCCAGACGTACAGCGCCTGTGACGCGCGATTCACGCTGTCGTCGAGCACGAACGCGTCGTCCGAGGAGAGCGTAGAAAGGGTAGGGGGTGCGACACGCTCGAAGGTCACGTCGCCGCTCGCGTCCGACAGACGGAAGAGCGTGGTCTCGGAGCTTGCGGTGGGCTCGTGAGCGGGAGGCACGCTGCTGAGCCCGAGTTCTGATAGGAAGACGCCTGCGCCGTCCCCGCCTTCATCTGCAGGGAAGCTTCAGCCATCTGACCAGAGACGTTGTCGTCGGAACGCTGACTGACCGTAAACCGTCGGTTCGCACTGGCCTTCGCGCTCGCTAACCAAGCTCTGGACGAACTCCGCCGCCTTGAAGCGGACCTTGCCCGTGCTTCCGCGCGTGTTGAACTGCCAGACCCGGTCGCCGATGTCAAGCACGTAGACATCTCCCTGTACGACGCTCGACCCATCGGCGGGGACCTCGCGTATCTGCAGGTGAGGCGCGGCGTGTCCGGGGACTTGGATCGCGCTGATGCGGTACAGACGACGGGTGTTGTCTGCGGGCGGGGAGGAGACGTGGTGGAACCCCGAGGCGACGCCGCCACGCAGGCAGATGAAGTGTGGGAAGTAGGAGAGAAAGCGCGGAGATTCGTAGCCCTGAACTTCGCGGTATTGGACCGGTTTGCCTCCCAAGTCTTTGGAGGCCGGTTAGCCAAATGGAGCCGCAGCATTTGGTGCATACCCACGATCATCGAGCTCTACTGTCTTGTAGGCTGCCGTTCCTGCCTCGTCCTGGCTTGTCTCTGCGCCGAGCCAAAAGTGCAGGTCGTACGAGAGCTCCTCAGAGTCCTTGTCTTTCTTATACGTCTGACAAGTCATATACGCTGTTATCAACAATCCTCTCAGAATGATTTTCGAGTGTCGCACTCACATGCAGGACGATGTACGAGTCTCCGTCGTAGAAGTAGCCATAGCGAGACTTGGGCCACTCCTTGACTGCGAATCGTTCGATGCGCCAGATCTGTACGCCCGGCTCTCTTCCCGCTGACTCCCATGCTTGTTCTTTGTCTCCACTATGCTGTCGCACTTGCTTCTCGAGCTACAATTAGCAGGTTAGCCAGAGGGTTTAGCTATGCTAGCGTCCATCCGACGTTCGAGTTGGAGGACAGGAGGATACTCACGTCTGACCCAAGCAGTGCGATGTTCGAGTCTTCGATGTTATATTTTGTGGGCCGTGTGAGCAAAGGCTCGCTGCGAGGAAGTCCGAGCGCGTTCATGGTAATAGTGTAGCGATGGTAGAATGGCTTGTATTGGCGGGATGTACAGTATGGACGATTGCCCCGCGCTCACTGATCGACGATCGTGCTGTACCTGACCTTGTCAGAGATAAGATAAGATGGCCGCTATCAATGACGGAGAACGAAGCGCTGCTTGCGAACGCGGTCACGGACTCGGAGACCCGCGGGTTGCGTTCGGCATCTGTGCTGCTCAGTCAGGCCTAGGACAGCATCACTCGGACTCGGACTCGCATGTCCACATGTTATATTTATCTGTTCATCCTTTCCCTCTACCCACCAGCGCACACACCGTGCCCAGAGCACTCTCACATTCCTTCACCACTCAGCCCACCCGGTAACCTTCCCCCATGCCATTCGGGACAGTCAAGCTGAATGACGGCAATGAGGTGATTAAGCGTTGTACAGATTGCGAAGAGAATATCAATGGCTCCTGACCGTCATCTATCTGGCCAGATGCCCGTCATTGCCTTCGGCACTGGGTCGAAATGGAAGGGCCAGGTATGCACTCAGGAATGCCACTAGGCTCACCTATCTCAACCCTCTCATCGCAGGATGTAACCGACTACGTCTTGCAAGCGATCGAGACTGGTTTCTCTCACATTGATACTGCTCAGTGTATGCGAACGTTCTTCTTCTTGCAGGCGTGTCGCACACGCCCTAACGCCTTGTCTCAGGGTATAAGACTGAAGATAGCGTCGGACGAGCAATTCACGACAGTGCTCTCGGTCGCTCAGAACTCTTCATCACCACGAAATGGTCGGGCCTGACTTCTATCTCAGAGGCAATCCACAACAGCCTGGACCAGGTGTGTATGGAGCATGAGGTATTCCAGTGATTCGTGTATTGATGATATCGCCGCAGCTCGGGCTGAAGCAGGTCGACCTCTATCTCATCCACAATCCTGCATTTATCAAAGATATGGAGGCAGACTGGCGCGAGTTTGAGAAGATCAAGGATGCGGGTCTCGCGAAGTCAGCGGGCCCCCATGTGCGCGCATATATCCCAAGTTCTGATGTGTATATTGTGCTGTCGCAGGAGTATTGGAGTCAGCAACTTCAACCTCAATCAGCTGCAAGACTTGATCAAGATAGCCAAGGTCAAGCCTGCTGTCAATCAGGTCAGCGTATTCCTGGACGCGCCTTGTTTTATCGCTGACAGCCACTACCAGATCTTGTTCCACCCGTACAACTACGCGGAGAACAAGGAGCTGCTTGCGTTCAGCGCGAAACACGGTATTGTAACCGAGGCGTACAGCAGCCTGCAGTGCGTAGCATCGGTCCCTCTCCCCTCGAGCGTATACTAACCGCTTGCTGCGGTGCTGCAGACCAATCACCAAATATCCAGGCGGTCCTGTGGACGAGCCTGTGAATGCTGCGGCTAAGCGTCTGAACATCTCACCCGTCCAAGTGCTGCTGTCTTGGGTCAGAAGCAAAGGCGTCGCAATTGTGACGTACGTATAGAGGCCAACACTGATGTTATGGGCGGCGGTTGCTGACACACGTTCGTGAAGTACAAGCTCCAGCAAAGAACATCTCCAGGAATACCTCGATACCGCAGACATCCGTGCGTCACCGTTGAATCACACTCCGGGGACCGTAGTTACTGATATTCCGACGGCTGCAGCGCCTCTGACCGACGAGGAAATTGCGGCTATTGACGAAGCTGGAGCACAAGGACCGCCCACTCCCTTCCGTCAGTGGAGGAACAACATGTACAAGACAAGGTACATCTGGGTGCCCGCTATGCTGCTGCAAATCGTCGGTTACATCTATCTTACCTCGCGGAAATGAATTGGGAGCTTGTAGACTTGGGAGGTTCAATAGGATGGAATTATCGGCACCTGTTTCCATAAGCCGGCTTCGTCCATGTGCTCTGCTTGTGCTAGAGCATAGAGTGTAGACTGACATTGTTCACTAATGAACGTCCGAGGAAGAGAGCAGGCCATAGCTAGCTTAGCGCGTCTATCACCACTACGGGTCAGGGGTGTCGCGATGTCGGTACGGAGTGATTGCGGCCTTGTCTCCAGCACACGCCCGCAGGCTGCAGCAATCTCTTCTTATACCCACAATAGCCCGCGTCCCTACATACCCCGACCCATCTCGCTAGATGCACTACTCGCTATCCTGAACGTTGTGACCACTACGCCGCCGCCCATTCATTGATATTCACCGCCCACCTCTTCCCATCGGGTCAGCCACCCCATCGGCTCGGACCAGATCCAGTGACTAGAGTATACCCGCACCGAACCACACCCTACCCGACACGCTAGCGCAAGCGCAAGGATGGACCACGACGATCACCCTGCGCTGCAGCCCGATAGCCCGCTCATGACGATGACGAACTCGTTTCTGAACGACGGGATGCTGCTTCTCTCGATGCCCGGGCCTCGTCTACCGTGCAGGGACCCCACGTACTACATCAACGACGGCAACACCGTACTCTTTGTAGAGAACATCCTCTTCAAGGTGCGTCGGGGGTGTACAGAGGTTGAGTGGAGGCAGGAAGGTTGAAGGCATGGGCTGTGGCACGGGCAGGTACACCGCTCGGTGTTGACAAAGGACAAGTCGGCCTTCGAGACGATGTTCCAACTGTCTGGCGAGACGGACTCTGTGCGATCCGACTTGAGCATGAGCATGGCGCAGGAGGGCGAAAGCGACGACAACCCCATTCGGCTGCAGGGCGATACCGCAGACGAGTTCCGCGCGCTGCTATGGGCTCTGTATGCATTGTACGTGCCCCTGTGCTATGCATTGCACGGTAACTCGCAGCCCATGCTGACAACCCTGACTTTCTCTTAGACCGCACGAGCTCACGCTCGCAATGACGACGGACGCAGACTGCACGCAGCTCGCTAACCTAGTCCGCATCACCCACAAATACCAGTTCCGGAGCATCATGACCTGGGCCCTCTCCGCGCTGCACCACTACTACTCCCGCCCAGGCGCGTTCGACGACGTCCTGACCACCACAGCGTCCTCCAACCCCTCCGCACCCACACTCCCGCACGCGGGGCCCGCCACGCCCGGCCCGTCCCCCGCTCAACCGCCAACGCTCGTGCAGATCACCGAGCTCGCCGCACTCTGCGAACGCGCGGACCTCCTGGAGTGCGCGATGGCCCGCTGGAAGCGGCTCATTGGCGAAGGGCGCGACCTCGCGCTCGCGCTGAACATTGGCGAGCGCTTCAACCTGCGCCCCATCACCGGGCTCGCGTACCACGGCCTCATGCTGCGCGGCAGGGCGCACTGGGACGCGGAGCCGGCGTTGACGCGCGCGCAGCGCGTGCGGCTCCTCGCGGGCTACTACGCGCTCACGAAGCTGTGGGAGGCGCTGCCGGGGCAGCCGCCCCCGCTGACGCACGGCGCGCGGTGCACGAGCCAGCAGCGGTGCGCGAAGGCGTTTGGGACGCTCTGGCGCACGGTGCTGGAGACGGGCACGCAGGTGCTGCCCGGGCTGGCGCGGGAGGATGTGCTGGGGAAAATCATGCTCGCGGAGAGCTTCATGAAGGCGATGGTGGAGCGGGAGATTCCTAGCCAGGGGTTCCTGGACGGGATGCCGCATTGCAGGGAGAGCGCGCTCGTGGCGACGTCTATGCGTATGCGGGAGATCAAGGACTCGCTCGCAGACTACTTCTCGGATGACTTCTAGATGAGTATGGGCTTGACTTGATCTTCGCTTTTGCTTTCGTTGGTCTTCGCTCCTCTATGCATGCGCCGGATAGATTTCGTTCTGTACTCACGGGCCGTGTACTTGTATCCTCGGAAGGCTGTGTATCAATATACCCAGGTTGGCAGGATTACCGGACGCCCGACTTCACAAAAGTGCATAGCACGACAATACAGAGTCCATTGGTATTCAAACTACTTTCAACAAATACATCTTAGCACGGGTCGTACATCCGCATCGTGTCCGCGTTCATCATCACATTCGTGCAATGTCCGTAAGTACCGCCGCAAGGTCGACTCAGTTAGTCTCCGCAGTGGTGAACTGGGTAGTGGCGAGGCCGACTTGGCTGTTGCCAGTATCGTATACGCTGTAGAAGCGCTGAAGGAACACAAAGCCGTCTGGAGAGCCTCAATCAGCAAACTAATCCCTGGATTTGAAGACATAGAGCACATACTGATGAAGTCAAGACCCTGTCCGCTCTCGGAGCCCAAGTCCGCCGCGACGAGGTAGATCTTGCCCTCCTCGCCGCCAATGACGCTGTTCAACGAGCGCGGCCAGATCTGCGCGTTCGCGGTGAACTCGAACGTGGTGCCGCCGATGTTGAAGAACAGCGACTGGAGGTTCTCGAACTGCTGCTCCGTGAGCGTGAGCAGGCCCGTGGCGTTGTCGAGCGTCGCGCCGGTCGCCTTCTGGTACGCTTGGAAAGCGTCGGTAGCGAGCAGGAGGAGGGTGGTGCCGGTGTCGACGATGCCGGCGTTGCCCGTGAGGAGGGTCGTGTCGTCGCCGTAGGTGACCTGCTGGTCGATACCCCAGTACAAGGAGGCCGGCTGGGTGGAGGTGATGGGGACGAAGGTAACGTCGCTCGTGACCCTGGAATATTGTTAGAACAAGGTGTTTTCGCACGGTAAGAGGACGACGACGTACTTTCCAGTGTCGACGCTACCGAAGTCGAGCTCGCCGTTCAAGGCACCCTCAGATGTGGTAGGCTGGTAGAAGATACCGATCAGGTCGTTCTCGATGGTGCCCTGGGCGAACAGGTTGTCGGTCACCGTCGGCACGGGTTGGTTGCCGCCAACGGTGCCCTCGGTGAGATCAACGGGGCCGATACCGAGAATACCATCGACGCCCTGGAAGCCCTGCGCGGTCGAGGCGACACCGATGCTCTGGTTCTTGACGACGAGCGATTGCGCGAGAGTCACGGTGTCGACGACTGCACGCGTGATGTCCGTCAGTGCCAGACCTTCGCAACGAGTAGTGGAGCAACCTACACTCGGTACCGGAGAACGAACCGGAGCCGTAGCTCACGCTCTGGAAGGTGGAGCTGTGAGAACCAGTGGTACCTGACCTTGCGCTAGAAGAGTGGAACTCACAACTTTCTGGCCAGTGCTCTTGCTGGTGCTGGTCTGCCTGTAGGGCTTGTCAGCCCCAACCCACGTGTTGGAGCTACCTGTTGAAAAATGCGTTCAATACTGCATTTACACCTGCTCATCATCGGGGCGGCAGCATACCTGTGTCGATGAGGAGTGTGTACTGGGTAGCCGGGCTGCCGACACCGACGGACGCAGTGTAGGTGACACCAGCATCGGTCACGTCGACACCGCCGCCAGGCGTCGGTGCAGTAGGCGCAGTTGCGCCGGAGCCGTCACCAGAGCCAGTCCCTCCGCCGCTGTGGCCGTGGCCGTGGTGGCCATGACGGCGTCTGCGGAGCTCATGGAAGGCAACAGGCCCATGTGGGTTGATACCCCGCATGATCTTCTGCGCCCTGGCACGGTCGCGGGCGATGATGTCTTTGGCATGGTGGCCCGCGATGCGGGTCACGAAGGGCACTGAGCGTGAGGCGACGAAGTTGGACATGATGTTGCTGGTAAGTGATGCGGGTCTGTTGCGATGGGGCAATTGCGGAGAATCGGCACCCTTATATACCCCGGAGACGATAGGTCTTCGTCATAAGCGCGCCACATATGGGAAGGAAGGCCTTGGAGGCGGTGGAGACATCCTGAATGTCACGATTGCGGACCTTAGAATATCGCAAGCGCAATCCAGGGAAGCTGTCAGGCCAGAGATGCAGATAGTTCTCCGGCGGTACCCAGGGCTGGACCCGGAACGTGCGTCTTTGATAGGGATGTTGCCGCGCATGTTCTCGAGATGTGGTCACCGTCTGACAGAGAAGCGGAACCCAGAGAGCACAACGCCGCAGTCAGCAGAGTTTGAGAGTTGTCCAGAAGAGAAGGCGTCCGCAGTCCGGGCGAACAATCAGGCCGGTAGGGGCCGCGTTGTGGCGGCCATAGGAGAAGCTGTAGCTCTTAGCTGGAAGGAAGAACAAGTGGAGGCGGTGACAGATGACGCAGGCGGTTCCGAACAGCTACGCTGAGAACATCGCTGAGGTCCCAGGCCCGAGAGATGAGAACAAAGAGCAGGCGACTGCCTGCGGGAAAGATAAGCCATTCAAGGCAGCTGTAGCCCAGCGACACCACGAAGGGACTCCGTCATATGTCCACCACGCTGCAGAGATGCCTCTTTCAGTCATGAACCAAGCTCTATTAATATCTGGCCTGCATACCATATGTCTTCTCCCGTAACCTGGCTTTGTAATATGATCAACGTTGGGGCGAGAAGTTCAAGGCACACAGCGGGTAGAGGCTGGAGAGCCATCGTAGCAAACGGCTTACATTCTAGATATGACAACGAATCTCTTGTTGGACATCGTCTCGGCCGATATGACGGTGCTCGGAAATTTACGCTCCCGTCGTGCTCAAACTCGCAGCACTGTTCTAGCCTGACAACCGTTGAGAGAAGCTTAGGAGACATTACACGAGGCAACCGGTCAAGTCCAGATGGTGTCCTATACTGCGGTGAACGCATCGACGTGTACACCGCGGTGTAGTGCCTGACAAATGACGAGGCGGCCGTCAGTCAAATAGACAACGTTTTGTGGCAGTTGCTACGATGCAATGCACGTTGCATGCGACTTTCCGCAGCGCTATGGGGCGTTTCCAACTCATGCCCTATAGTCAAAGTCAGCACATCTGTCCATCGAGCGGTTCCACAAGTTACACATGCGCGCGATGAGCACCGGTAATGACGCACATTTTCTGAAGATAGGCTGGGGGGTGCGGTCTGCAGTGAGTCGATCTCCTCAACTCTGAAGCGGCCGGGACGATGCAGATTGACTGCATACGTCCTAAGTGCCCAGGACGATGGTTATGAGGCATACCTACGTATACTGTGCTGAGAATTCGTTCCTCTTAGCACGTAGAACACCCAAGCATGTCAGCTAACTCCACGAGCGGCATTATGGAAGCGCAGGACCACAAAGTCAAGATGGGTGCCTAAGACGAACAAGTCACTGTAAGATAGAACAGATACAATTCAAACCCCTGTTCAGAAGCCAGATGAGTAGCTGCTTCCTCCACCAGCTCCTCCGAGGACGACTCACAATAGTGTCCGATATCAGCGTCCTGCAACGGGGAACTAAGATGCCGTGCACGTCTTCGAGATAAATTGATAGTCGAACCTAGATCATGGGAGCTTCGAGAGAAAGGTTACCAAAAGCTTGCCCTCCGTATCCGCTTCACTGCCGCCTTGAGCCTAGAGGAGTGCCTGCCCTTCCCATGAGCGCGGCCATCGAAAGGTTGTTCTTGACCCGGCAGACTTTCTACCGCCTCAGCAGCGATCTCTCGCCCTTCATCCCGTCTGCGTTCCGCCCAGCAGCCCGAACAGCCAACGATTCGCTCCAGCCAGTCCGTCTGAGCATCATCGAAGTCGTATCCTGACCTCTTGTGACAAGGAATGTAGAGGAAGCGCTCGTCCGCGCTGCGGGCCAAAGCTTCGAAGACGCGCATCACATCGCCGTCACCGCGCACATCCATGCAGCACGAGCAATAGAAGTCGAAGAGCTCTGTGGGCGCCGGCTGAAACGCAAACAGCTGCAGTAAGCCATTGATCGGAATGAGCCGGTGCCAGGTAACTCGTGAGGCTTTGTGCGGGGTTGGAGGGCGGAGCTCAAGACGCGAGCGTCCCGCGATAGGGAATGTGAGGCGAGGAAAGCGAATGATCGGGATAGATACATGGGTGCCACCCGAATTCGCGAGCTGGGCGGTATTGCTCGAGGAGGGAGGGATGGATGAGAGTCGTGGGGGAGAGGGTGAGACTTCGAGTAATGGATCAGCAATGCCAAGATCCGCGCACTCCCCGTGGAGGATCTCTGCTATCCGCTTGCTACCCCAGAGGTCAAGCACGGAAAAGCGTAGATGTGTCAATGAGGGCGCGAGTTCATTGATGAGGATATGTTCGGGGTGAGTACCATGGGAAAACCCTTGGAAAGCGGCTGCAAGGTGTAATCGACGGAGTGTAGGGATCGAAGGCCATGTACTCGAAGTCACCTCTTCACCAGCAGAATCGGTGTCGCTTCTACTCTCAACGGGATCCGGTGCTTCTTCGTCCCTTTCCGGAGACGGAGAGACAGGCTGGGATAGCTGTCTCGACGTGCATCGCCCTCGAATGGTCAGCTCAGTCAAACAAGGGTAGTGGAGGCGAAGCGCTTGGGAGATGATTGCGGCACTATCCAAAGGAGCTTCAAAACAGATGACTGCGAGCGTCTTCAGCGTGGGCGCTGCGTGCCGAAGGATGCCACGTAGGACTCCTATCCATGTCGGCGGCATATCGAGATGAATGTGGTCGCATGCCAATGCCACAGGTCGTGTGCTGATGAAGAGGTGGTGGATGGGTCGACGAGGTAAGCCCGGGATAGGTTCCTGTGAGTATATCATCCTAGCAAAAGCCACTGCCTGTGAGTGTCCGCGGATCGCGAGCGAATGCCACTGGAATTCATAGGAGAGTCGCTGAAAGGTCCTAGAGACGAGTGAAAGGGAGCGACCTGTCGAGCCATCGTCTGTGCATGCAAACGAGAATATAAGAATCTGGAGCTCTGGAGGGCATGCATCCATCGTAGCGGTGGGCTGCTAGTATACGATGTAAGCCAATGTTGTAGCAATTAGGACCTGTGAGATATGGTGAAAGCCGAGAAGGTCAGAACACGATGGTTTGTAGATTGGCAGGTGAGGAGATAGACGAGTTTACATAGGACTTGTCAATTTGGACAGAAGATGTGCGTGAATAACAGACTGTCCCCAGTGTCCGATGTGTCTCGTGTATAGAGCCAACAGAGGGCGAGTTTTAGATGGCGCAGAGTCAGGTCACTGACACGGGAGTCAGAAAGTTGTGGTCGATTGGGTTGCCGGGCACTCCGGGAATCACGGAAAACGCCGAACCGTCGGCCTGATAGGCGCCCTTCCCCGAAATGGCACAGCTTGTCGGGCGCGTTTTCGGTGTCCCGCAGTCCGACAACGACCATCCCGAGTCCTGACCACCTCGTTTCTTTCCTGCTTTCTCGTCTGAACGACGGCGACACATTCTATGTCTGCCCGTGTCTCTCCTTACTACTTGCTTACTTGAACCATCTGCCTCTCGTAGATACCCACCCTTGAAATGCCTCGTAACGACACCCAGACGCCTCTACTGGAGCTACGACTGCCCTCACCGCCCCGACTAGGTGCTGTCGACGACGACGGTTTTGCGGACGGAGACCCCATTCGCAAACGATGGTATCATTATCTTCCACTTATATGTAAGTTCTCCCAACTTCCTGAATGCCGTGGATTTTGTAGAGCTCATAGAACGTGCCGTATAGTGGCAATTGCTATGATGCTCGCACCCCATCCCTCACTCATCATGATCTTCGTCAATTACTACTATCGTGTGCATGATGCACCGCTGCGTGGCCTCCTGCACATGGCAATTGTGTATCTACTCACATTTCTCGCCTTCTCTTCACTCATTGTGGTGCTCGCGCGCGACCCCGGCCCGGTCGTCGGCGACAAAGCCCACGGGGAGGAATCAGGCGAGAGGGCTGATGGGGAAGAAGAGAGCTTTTTGGAGGCACTCTTGGCGCCACCAGAGGGCGAGGAAGCTCATGGACCTGGGAAATGGTGCAAGAAGTGCAACGCGCCGAAACCTGAGCGCGCGCACCACTGCGGATCGTGCGGGAGATGTGTTTTGAGAATGGGTATGCACGATCTACTGACTATACCTCAAACTGCACGCTGAATGCCGGCCTTTTCCCGCTTGATATATTTGTAGATCACCACTGTATGTGGTTGGGAGGCAGATGCATTGTGAGTACAATCAAAACCCCTTCTCGGCGGCCGCATCTGCCATCGCAGAGGCGCATATAGCGCGAGGATACCGTCTCACATGAAGCGAGCACAGGGCCACCGGACGCACGCGTCATTCGTGCATTTTCTATTCTGCATAACCGCCCTTGCGGCATATGTCGCAATCCTTTGCTCGTCAGTCGTCTATTGGGCGTTTACCCATCCTCTCGCCATCGTAAGTATCCGCCCTTTGGTCGTATACACTTCCCCTCTCACCACCCTTTTGGGGCCGTGCACATGTAGGACGAGACTACGCCAATACATGCCATCAGCCTGGCATTCTATGGCATGGTCATCGGCATGGTCATTGGCTCGTTCCTCGGCTACCACATATACCTTATAACGTCTGTGCATTCTGCTGTGTACCCTCTGCTCTGCTGTCTCACCTGCTAGGCAACATACAGGACGAACCAGACGACCCTGGAGTCGCTCTCTCCCTTCATGCTGCTGCGACATATCCCACCTCTGCCGGATAACGCTGACTCCAGGAGACTGTCGAACCCTCCGCTTGAACACGAGCTTTCTTTCGAACAGCGAATGCTAGTGCGCGATGCTGCTCGATACATACGACTATACGACATAGGCTGGCGGAGGAACTGGGCGCAGGTGTTCGGCTGGTCGAGACCCTGGGGTTGGCTATACCGACTAGCCATTGGAGGCAGCTGGTACGTCTGCTAGAAGATACATATATCGGCTGGGAATTGACCGTTGCTTAACCCCGCACATCCGGGGATGTTACTCATCTCTTCCCAGCACGGGCGACGGCCGTAACTTCCCCCGCAATCCCCGCGCTGACGAAATGCTGTCTCGCCTAGCAGCAGGTCTTGTCAGCGCAGATAAGAATCGGTAATGGCTTGATGCTTTCGATGCGAACCCTCGGTAGACATCACTTTGTATACCCCTCACATGGACTATGGATCAGATACCCCCATTTGGCATCGAGTATCAACATGGAAGATCTCTTGAACAGTCACCGCTTTTCTCTGATCCACGGATGGACCTCGGTGAGTGCTGTGCTTGACTCATGTCGTCCTAGATTTCCCTCCTCTGTGCCTCGAGGCTGCATGGGGCTGGGTTGGACGAGATAGCAGCTGAGTCACTCATTCGGCAATATCTTGACCTCCTGCAACACACTGTGCTTTCCGGAGGTAAGTGAGGCCAAAGGCGGAGGATCATAGAGTTCGGGGGATTCTTCCGGTGTGTCAGCCCACTCCTTCTCTGAGATTCAAGCTGAGAAGCCGGGCATGTTGTAGCCCCAGAATTAGAGCGTGTCCGTGCTACCCACACCCGAGCACAGTCAGCTCATTTTTCCTGCGCAAGTGTAGTCTCCGACAGGTCGGTGCCGCCCGTGGGCAAACGCCAGCCAAGACGAAGTGCGGCGACCGCTATGTTATGTTTACACAGGGGTGAACAAAGTCTCCGCCTGCATTTGGCCCATCAGAGACGGCAACTCCTTCCGGCATGGGCCCCTATCGTCATCACAGCGCGGGTTCTCCGCTATTCTTGATGACAGAGAAGTCGAACGTGCAGCAGGCGGCAAGCATGGGACTGTTTGGACGTCTAGCTGCTGTTTTGGCGTCTTAATGGACTTTCGACGGGCGGGTCCTGGGCGAACGCAGCAGCGCATGAGGGTCAAGTGATGATCGCTGGGTAGGATCGCTGTGGAGGCATGGGCACGTTGGACGCCTTTACGGTAAGCAGGAACGAAGGCGTTGCTTACCTAAGCTGACGCTTCAGGCCACGGTGACGCTGTCTCGCCGTCCTCCCCGCCCAGGTCCCTGCCGCTTTATGCAGCCTGCACCGCTCAGCGTCACACTGGTATATAAACGCGCCGGCTCTCGAAGAATGCATTCCTCACTCTTGCTCACTTCTTGCTCGTCCCGTTCGCCTGTCTGTAGCCATGGCGTCCACCGACGCTGCTCCTGTCCAAATCATTGACATCCACCCCCGCGAGGCCCCTCTTGCCGGCCACTCCATCCGCGATCAGATCGCCACTGGGCTCTCACAACCTGTCGGCCAGAAATGGCTGCCCACCATGCTCCTGTATGATGAGCGTGGCCTGCGACTCTACGACGAAGTTACCACCAACGCCCCGGAGTACTACCTCTTTCCTGCTGAGGAGGAAATCTTGAAGAACAAAGCCGATCAAATCGTGAAGGTCATGCACGCCGGGGTTTCAAGTGAGGGAGCCCCCACAGAAGAGGTTGTGGTCGAGCTTGGAGCAGGGTGAGTCTTTCTTTACCTCAACAGCCGTGCTGTTTGTCGGCGATGTGGACGCGTTCCTTCGTGACGCGTCTTGTATCACATACAAACTGTCACCTTCTCGCGTAGAGCCTATCTATGAAGCGGATCTTAGACATCACGTATATCCTCCGCGCTGTGCCTCTCCGTTCCCGTCCCCTGAACATTGTCAGACGTAAAATCTATCACGTGTGATGATAGACCCTTATCTCTTCCGCTTCCCATACATTCTGCTTTTCATAAGTAGAGGACGCGCGATCTGACCCACTGGCCCTCCTCGCAGCGCTCTGAGGAAGACGTCTCTTATCCTGAGTGCACTTGCACGCCACGTTCAAGAACCCTCCGCAGCGCCTCCTATCAGCTACTACGCCCTCGACCTCGAGAAGCGCGAACTTGACCGAACACTCATGGAATTGAATCAATCGCCAGTTGGTGCCGAGATGCGGGGTAAAGTCTCCGCGAGTGGCCTGTGCGGAACGTACGACGATGGTTTAAAGTTCATCGCTGAAGGCGGCCTCGAGGGTCGCAGTGCCCTCGGCAAGCTCGACTCTTCGCTCGCCGAGAAGTACGCTGTCGAGCGTGTAGGAAGGGACCCCTCTCCAAGTTCTGATTCTTCGAGGAGCCGCTCCGAAGCAACGGAAGCCACGCCACCTTCTACTCCTGGCTCCCACCAGCCGCTGCATCTTCTGTTCTTGGGCTCATCGCTTGGTAACTTCAATCGTGGGGAGGATGCGGCTTTCCTCAAGTCCCTGCCTCTTCGTCCTGGATCCGGCGACACCTTGCTGCTGGGCCTGGACCACGACAACGACGCTAAGAAGATTGAGCTTGCGTACAATGATCCCAAGGGCATTACGCGGAGTTTCATCATGAACGGCCTTACTTGCGCCGGACGCGCGCTCGGTGACGAACGCTTGTTTGAGGAAGATAAGTGGGAGTATGTCTCACGCTACAATGAGGAACTGCGTAAGTAAGATCCGAGTGCGAAATTGGGGATGATTCTGATACGAGATGGTGTAGGTCGCCACGAGGCCTACTACAAGTCAACTTGTGACCAGACTATCGTTGATCCAGCGACCAGGGCAAGCTTCCCTTTCGTCAAAGACGAGCTTGTTCGTGTCGAGGTGTCATACAAGGTCGGCGCGAATATCATACGATGCGTAAACGGTTACTCACCCGCGACACAGTTCTCCGAACGAGATGCTTACACACTGTTCACATGAGGCGGGCCGTTCGCCCAGTCCACCGCTGGACCGACAGCGCCTCCCAGTACTCTCTGTGGCTCCTCGAGCGCCCGAAATTCATGTTCCCTCTTCTCAAGTTGCCTCAGTCTTCCGCATCCTCAGACGGGCAGTCCGTCGCTCGCTCTCCCTTCTCGCTCCCGAGCATAGAGGAGTGGCAGAACATGTGGGCGGCGTGGGATTTCATCACTCGGGAGATGATCCCTCCCTCGATGCTCTTCCAAAAGCCCATTGACCTGCGTCACATATGCTTGTTCTACTGTGGACATATCCCCACGTTCCTGTCGATTCACCTGTCGAGGCTGTTGCAGGAACCCGATACCGAGCCCATTGAGTTCAAGGTATGTCGCGCTGTAACTCATTAGGTAGTCGCTAAGCTGACTTGTGTGAACAGTATATATTCGAGGTACGCGGAATAACAACCAGGCAATAGGAACTTTAACTGAGTCGTCAACCCCTCCAGCGAGGAATCGATCCTATCGTAGATGACCCGACGCAGTGCCACGTGAGTATGACTATTTCCTGCGCTGAGGCATAAACTGAGCATTCATGTTCACAGCCCCATTCAGAGGTGCCGCAGAAGGATGAGGATTGGCCGTCATTATCTAGCATTCTCCAGTACCAGTCAAGGGTCCGGGAACGTGTCATGAACTTGTACCGCGATATCGAGTCGGGTAAATTGACCCTGACTCGTAAGATCGCTCGGGTGCTCTTCATGACGCACGAGCACGAAGCGTTCCACGCAGAGGTAGGGTTATTGCTACGGTACAGCAGTTGAAGGCTCACATCGTCGCAGACTCTCCTTTACATGCTGCTTCAGCGCGCGGGCACTGGAACGATCCCTCCTGTTGGCTTCGTTCCGCCGGTGTGGGACGTTCTCGCCGAGACCTGGAATAACCAGCCGGAGCCAGTCAGCGAGACTGTTACCCTGGGCCCTGAGGTCATAACTCTCGGCCATGACGATGACGAAGCCGACGACGACTCGACGGATGTATATCGGTCACGCCTTCGGCTGGGACAACGAGCATCCCGAACGGCAGGTCGAAGTGGGCAAGTTCAAGATCGAGTGGCGCCCAATCACGAACGGGCAGTTCTACGAGTTCTACATGAACGGAGGCAAGGACATGGAGAACGTCAAGTTCCCTGCGAGCTGGGTCGAGACTGAGGGCCAATTCTTCGTCAGTATCCTCAATCTCCCGATGCACGCTCTCTACTTACGACGTTGATATAGGTTCGGACCTTGTATGGCCCTATTCCGATCAAGATCGCCTGGAAGTGGCCCATCATTACTTCGTTCGACAACTTATCCACGTACGCCAGCGTCAAGGGCGGACGTATCCCCACCGAGCCGGAGCTCCGCTTGTTCTTTGACAAGTTTGAGTGCGGATATGAGGGTGGTGCGAACCTCGGGTTCCGGAACTGGCACCCTGTTCCGTAAGTAGTCGTGAGCATGCCAGCTTGGTCGTGGATTCAACTCAGCCAACCGTTCTCAGGTCGACGAGCGGTGGCCAGAAGGACGGAGGCAAGGGCCACAATGGAGGCGTGTGGGAGTGGACGTCGACTGTGCTTGCGAAACATGATGGATTCGTGCCGTCTAAGCTATACCCTGGGTTAGTCGATGACATGCCTTCGCTGCGTCGGCTTGGACTGAACCGTTCTCGCAGATATTCCACGGACTTCTTCGATGACCATCATCAAGTAGTGGTAAGTGGAATATATATCCCCGTGCTTTGTATCCCTGCGCCTCATCAGCTTGCGCGCAGATTGGAGGATCTTACGCCACCATCCCTCGTCTCGGCGAGAGGCGCACTTTGCGCAACTACTACCAGCACAACTACCCGTATGCGTGGGTCGGCGCTCGCGTTGCTTATGATGCTTGAGAGGAGGTGGATGCAATCTGAATAGTCAATATGCAAACGAGGATCGTGTAACACTAGTTTGAGGTGCAGCTGTTGTACAATATGATGCTCTGGAGAACTGCTACTTTGTCTTGCAATGCTTCGCTTTGTCAGCCTGGCACTGACCAGGTCCGGAAGTCGATGAATGCCCACAAGCACACAGTCAACAGGTGTTCGGAGAGACTAGCATTACAGGCCGGTATCGGGTATGAGTATGCTACAACAATCATACAACATGCTGTCCAGTTTTCCTCCAGAGGTATTCACCGAGAACCCGTCGACTGCCAAAAGTCCATCGAAGGCGGAGCGTTTGAGTTGACGCCTGAACCGCGCATCGCTGCCATGGCCGCCGCTGTGGCCGTCGCCCATTGGGGAGTGACCGTCTCCGACCTATTTGTGAAATGTGCGCTCGCATGCGCCGTCGTTCCCCCAGACCCGTTCTCCGTAGACAGCTCCATTAGACTCCGTAGAATATCGTCTAGGTTCTCACTGGATGGTACGGGATCGTCCAAGGCGACAGCGGCATTCTGCACCGCAGTCTGCTCGAAGAGCTCCTCCTCTTCTAGCTGCTTGACAGCAGCTCGTAGGTTGGTCATAACCTGGTCAAAGAGCTCTGTGGACACACCACGGTAAGCTGAGATGATATAGCTGGCTGACGGGCAACAACATACGCTTCTCTTCGATAGGCGTCATCTTGGGACGCATGTGCCGCGCGTACAGCAGCGGATCTCTGTTCGCCTCCTCTTCCTCTGGTCGCGGACGGTGAATGCCTACGACTTCTTCACATTTGCGCGCAAACTCGTTCTCGTTGAGCTCGGAGTCCGCGAAGTCGGTCTCGTCCGGACCATAGTCGGTGCCTATGGTGCTGGAGGGCGACGGCGCCCTCATGATCGTGGGCACATATGGCAGGTCGGTGGGATGTACGATGTATTGCTGACTCGGCATGGCGGTCGGAGAAGGAGATGAGTAAGAAAGAATAATGTGAGCTGACAGACTATTACTGGTGCTGGTGGCTGCAGCGGAGGTCCAGAGGAGAGGTTTATGGAGAATTTCGCGTCGATAAGGGCAGTGGCTAATGACGCGACGCGTAAAATACAGAGACAAACAACGCGTCCGTTGAAAAACGGTTGTGTGATGCTTTGTCAGCACCTGATACACGCCTTCGTAATTATAAGAGGCACGCGTCGCGTCCCTTCTCCTCTTCTCTGCGTACCACCACCCATCCCCCTCCTTCCTCCCCATACACCCCTGCCGGGCCACTCTACATCACCCCCACACGATCACAGAGATGGCCTACGTTTTCAAGCGAGGTAAGATCTTCCTTCACGGCCTCCTATCTCTCGGAATCTGACCCCAACCTCGCCCTCTTTGCAGACGGGTAAGTCGCGTGATGACGCGACGCGACGCGTGTTGTGACCGCGCTTCTGACATTATTATTCTTTCTAGTCGCAAGGAACGCGTTCAGTTTGACAAGGTGCGCGTTCAGCGACGCGTGTAAGTTGGAGTCCCATCCTCATCATCGTCGCAGATCACGGCACGGATTGTCAAGCTTTGCTATGGCCTCGACAAAGATCATGTCGATCCTATTGGGTAGCGTATCCCGTTTGCTTTGCGGACTGAGACACATCATAACTTTTTTGCCACATTCCAGCGTCGCGCAGAAGGTCATTGCCGGCGTGTACCCTGGTGTAACCACCGTCGAGCTTGATGTAAGGCACGTTCTGATCTAACCTTATTACATGTACCCAACGCTATCTCTGGTAGAACCTGGCAGCGGAGACCGCCGCCTACCTCACCACAAAGCACCCAGACTATGCGATTCTTGCCGCACGTATCGCTGTATCAAATCTGCACAAGGAGACGAAGAAGAGTTTTTCAGCTGTCATCAGCGACCTGTACCACTATGGTATGCATACTGAATATGCAGCACCTGCAGAGTCTGACGTTACTCTAGTCAACCCTAAGAACGGCAAGCCTGCCGGCATGATCTCCAAAGAGACGTATGAAGTTGTGATGAAGAACGCCGAAGTCCTGGATTCTGCCATCATCTATGACCGTGACTTCAACTACAACTTGTGAGTGACCTCGTGGATGATCCACTGTAGCGGACGTTTAATGGCGTCCACCAGCTTCGGCTTCAAGACGCTCGAGCGTTCCTACCTCCTGAAGTTAAACGGACGTGTGGCCGAGCGTCCTCAGCATCTCCTCATGCGTGTCGCTGTCGGTATCCACGGGTCCGACATTGAGCGTGTATTGCAAACCTACAACCTGATGTCTGAGCGCTACTTCACTCACGCATCCCCCACTCTCTTCAACGCCGGCACGCCGAACCCCCAGCTGAGCTCATGCTTCCTTGTCTGCATGAAGGACGACTCTATCGAGGGCATTTACTCGACCCTGAAAGATTGTGCCATGATTAGCAAGACCGCGGGTGGTATCGGCATCAACATCCATAACATCCGGGCAACTGGGTATGCACTCAGATTGCACATGTGTTCACTTTTGCTAACCCACAAGCAGCTCTTACATCGCCGGAACTAATGGCTACTCGAATGGCATTGTCCCCATGCTGCGCGTCTACGATGCCACCGCGCGCTACGTTGACCAAGGTGGCAACAAGAGGCCTGGCGCTTTCGCTATCTACCTCGAGCCATGGCATGCGGATGTCTTCGAGTTCATTGATCTCCGTAAGAACCATGGAAAAGAGGAAGTCCGTGCTCGTGACTTGTTCTACGCCCTCTGGATACCTGACCTCTTGTGAGTTCCATGCAAATTTTTGACAAGTATGCGCACTCATGTGTATCACTCGCTCCAGCATGAAGCGCGTTGAGAGCGGCGGAAAATGGTCGCTGTTCTGTCCGAATGAGGCGCCTGGCCTGCATGAGGTTTGGGGCGAGGAGTTCGAGCGCTTGTATGAGCAATACGAGCGCGAAGGACGTGCCAAGAAGACGATCGACGCTCAGAAACTTTGGTACGCAATCTTGGAGTCTCAGATCGAGACAGGGGGGCCATTCATGCTGTACAAAGACGCTTGCAATGGTGAGTCCTATCTCGCTTCTTCAAGCAACCCATCTGACGAGAGTACCGCAGCCAAGTCGAACCAGCAGAACCTGGGTACGATCAAGTCGTCTAACCTCTGCACGGAAATCGTCGAGTATTCGGCTCCTGACGAGACTGCGGTCTGCAACCTGGCTTCAATTGCTCTCCCATCATTCATCGAGAACGGCAAGTACAACTTCCAGCGTTTGCACGACGTGACGAAGGTTGTTGCGTTCAACTTGAACCGCATCATCGATGTCAACTACTATCCTATCCCTGAGGCCCGTCGTTCCAACATGCGCCACCGCCCCATCGGTATCGGTGTGCAGGGCCTCGCCGACGCCTTCATGGCCCTTCGTATGCCTTTCGACTCCCCTGAAGCACGCAGGCTCAACTTGCAGATTTTCGAGACCATCTACCATGCCGCCGTCGAGGCAAGCTGCGAGATGGCCAAGGAATTCGGTCATTACGAATCGTATCCGGGTAGCCCCGCGTCCGAGGGCAAGCTTCAGTACGACCTGTGGGGGGTCACTCCGACTGATCTGTGGGACTGGGCAAGCCTCAAGGCGAAGATTGCGCAGTACGGCCTCCGGAACTCTTTGCTTGTTGCCCCTATGCCCACTGCGTCGACGAGTCAAATTCTCGGTAACAACGAGTGCTTCGAACCCTACACCAGGTACGATTCCCTTGTATCGGGTCATTGGATCTTGCTGACTCCTGAATTAGCAACATTTATACTCGCCGTGTCCTCGCGGGTGAGTTCCAGGTTGTTTGCCCATGGCTCCTTCGCGAGCTCGTCGAGCTTGGTCTCTGGAACGACGACATGAAGAACATGATCATCGCCAACAACGGCTCGATCCAAAGCATCGAAGGCATCCCCGACGATGTCAAGGCCATCTACAAGACCGTTTGGGAGATCTCGCAGAAGAAGGTCCTTGACCTTGCTGCAGATCGTGGAGCATTCATCTGCCAGTCGCAGTCCCTCAACGTTCATCTCCAGTCGCCTACCATGGGCCAGCTGACGAGCATGCACTTCTACGGCTGGAAGAAGGGGTTGAAGACGGGCATGTACTACCTGCGCACGCGTCCTGCCGCACAGGCCATCAAGTTCACCGTCGACAGTTCATTCCTCAAGAACGCTGCGAAGAAGCCCCAGACTAAGGCCAACGGCGTTACGCCCTCCGCTCCATCCACGCCGTCGCGGTCTATCGACGACGTGCAAATCAAGCAAGAGCCTGTGACCCCGTCGTTGAGCACCCCTATTACGAACGGTTCCGTCTCCAATGGTGTCGCTGCCTCCGACCCTCCGTCACCCTCCCCGGCCGCTGCCGTCAACGACGCTGCTCTTGCGGGCGCTACGGCGACTCTATCGCTTGACGAGCGCACACAGAAGGCTGCCGAGGCAGACCCCGAGTTTGCGGCCGCCCTCCAGCGCCAGCGCGATCGTGAGCTCGAGCAGGCCAAGCTGATGTGCTCTCTCGAGAACAAGGAGGCATGCCTCATGTGCTCTGGCTGAGCATCTCGCTGATTTGGATGCGTTCGGACCGTGTGGTGTATGAACTGTTGTGTATCCCTCCTCTCGTATGTATCTCTGGCTGCGCACTTCGACAGATATCCGTTTCCTTGTCTATGATTGTACTCTACTAGAACTTCGCATAGCATCCATGTCTTATTCGCACTCTGGCAATGATATCTCATCCTATCCCGTTCATGGCATGTCCGTAGCACTCGTCCATCCCCTCCCTCGGTAGAGCGCTTCGGTACGTTTGCTTGGGGGAGACTACTCATGGCATTTGTTCGACAACTGACAGAGAAGCACCGGGCTTCAGTGGACTTTGTTGCGACTCCTATTGCGTATGCGTGTCTATTGAACACTTGTTCTCATGCTGGATGTTCTGAGAAGAATATCCTTATTCTACGTACCGAGTAATATACACAGGTGATGAAATAGACTACAAATAAGAAACAAGCCTCCGAGTGGTACAGTACGAACAGACAACAAGACAACTATGTTACTCTCAATCTGTCACCCAGAGTCTCCGAAAGCATCTGTTCGTGATGAAACTGGAACTCAGAGCAACCTACGATACCCACCGTCTGCACCGTCTCCGCCCTTCCCTCCTCCGCAGCAAAGTCTGTAAATCTGACGCGCTCCTGCAGTGCCTGCACCAGGGTGTCCCCAGACACCCGCTGGCAGTGCCATATCTCGAGCTTCGTGAGGCTCGGCAAGCGGATCGCCCACGAGCCGCGGGGATCGTCCGGCTCCTTGAGGTTCGCCAGCCCAAACGAGAGCCAGCGCCGGCGGTAGGGCGCGAGCATGCCGACGACGCGATCGGACATGTCCGAGCCGACGATGCGGAACTCGCGGAGGCGGTCGAGGCGGTCGAAAGCACCAGCGGAAGTCCTTCGTGCGCATGTCCGCGTAGTCCATGTGCAGGACCTGCAGCGGGGGGCGCGAGCGCCGGAGCAGCGCGCGGAGGCCCATGCCCGTCGCGTGGTCGCTCCAGGGGGACTGCGAGAAGTCGTGCGCCTCGTCGTCGCTCTCGCCCTCCTCGGGCGGGTGCTGCAGCGCGACGTACGGCTCGGTGCGGATCTCGAAGTCGACGTTGGTGTGCTCGAGGTAGAGCTCCTCGAGCGCGGGGGCGTCGATGTGGGAGAGGATGGCGCGGACGGAGCAGGTACTCCGGAGGAGGAGGATGCGGAGCCGCGGGAGGTGCGCGTGGAAGAGGAAACCAGGGAGGATGGGCTCGCCTTCTTGAGGCCAGCCCGCGAAGTGCAGGGTCTCGAGGAGGGGCGTGCACCGGAGGAAGTTGAGCATGCGCACGACGTCGGTCGTGACGTCCAGCGAGAACTCGGTGATACAGAGAGACGTGATAGGTATGGGGCGCATGACGGAGGCCAGCGGGAGTGCGTACACCGCCAGGTGCATCGAGAGCTCCGGTGGGCCATCGGAGGGGCCGTGCACTCGGAATATACTGGGGTACAGGCGGTCATCCGACACGTCGGAATGCCCATTGGCTCCGAGGCCGAGTGCCCCGACGCCCTTGACGAGGAGGTTGAGCTCGTCGACGAGAGTATCTCGAGTGCGGTCGAAGTCGTACTTTGTGAGGTCGAACTCCTCCTGATGTATGCCTGCGATGACGCACTTCTCCAGACGGGACATGTGCCACAGCACCGGCGAGAGTAGAGGGAGGATCATGTCCATCGACTGGACTTCAACGCGCACGTCGAAGGGCAATGGCATAGGACCTGTATATCCACCAAGACGCCTGGTCATGCGAGACAGATATTGGGTGATGTTCGTACAGATAGATGTGCCGCCAGACGCGAGGCGAGAGGTGGGTTATGTCCTTCCAGTAGCGACACACTTGGCCGAGGGCGACAGGCGTGAGGTCATCAGAGGGCTCATCAGAACAAGACACGAATATCTCAATGAGTAGCTCCGGAGGCAGGCGATAGATGGCGGAGGGCCTGAGACCGAGGGGAGGGACCATCGCGGCGATAGTCATCGTCGTCGCCCACGACGAAGTCGGAGGTGGTGCCACAAGCGCGCGTGGCGGCGTTCAGAATCAACAAGCCGTGCAGATATGGAAGCGCACGGGACCAGCTCCGCCTATTCCCCGTCGCCGACGCCCATAACCAAACCTCTGTCCAAGCTATGGTGTAGCCACCAATCGTGCAAAGGCCGTGTACGCCTGAGACACTCAACATTCAGCAGAACAAGAGCAAAGCAACACCGAAACGGCGAGATGGGAGTACCAAAGATCGCCCAGTCTGCGACACCCCACAAGCGCCCGATGACTGCCCAGAAAGGCAGGCTGACTAAGCACAGAACTGCACAGAACTGGGTGCTGGCTTCGAACTCAATTTTCCCGTTTCCGCCTTCACATACCGCCGCCAACGACGCGCCCGCCGCTACCCCGCCCGTCCTCAAGGTAATCTCTCTCTTTTCCCCCTCGACTCAAAATGCCGGGCGTACGAGACATCAGGTGCGTGCTCCCAGAAACTTTGGCAGAATTCTGAGCGTGGACTGACCGGGAACCTGGGGAACGACAGCGCGGATGCCTTCATCTCTGCATACGCTTCCCACCTCAAGCGTTCGGGCAAGCTCGAGGTGCCCACCTGGGTCGACCTTGTGAAGACCGGCTCCTTCAAGGAGCTCGCCCCCTACGACCCTGACTGGTACTACGTCCGCGCAGGTCCGTAGCTCTTCCTTGGACCCGCATATCTTTCCCGACCCAAATCCTGACCTTGCCCTCCCATTTCCTTTGCCTTCTCGCCTTCGAAACCTACCGCAAAACAGCTGCCATCGCAAGACACATCTACCTCCGGAAAGACGTCGGCATCGGCGCGCTCACGAAGCTGCACGGCGGCCGCAACCGCCGCGGCAACCGCCCCTCGCACCACGCGGACTGCTCCGCGTCCGTGCAGCGCAAGATCTGCCAGTCGCTCGAGAAGATCGGCGTGCTCGAGCAGACCGAGAACGGCGGCCGCCGCATCAGCCAGGACGGCCAGCGCGACCTCGACCGCATCGCTACTGCGGTAGTCGAGGCCGCCCGCGAGGAGGAGGAGGACGAGGAGGAGGAAGAGGAGGAGGAGGATGAGGAGTAGATGCCGCGCGCCCCTGCTCTCACTCCATTCCCCATCCCATCGCTGCTGCATCGACCATAGGCTGCTAGGTGTTCGCGAGCGCGGTCTGCGGGTTCGGGCACGTCCACTATGTGCCGTGTTGTATTCACCATTCCTGCTTTCCCCACTTACCCTGACCCTCCCGTCCCGGCGACCGACACGAGCGACCACGACGTATGCTATATGCCACTTCAAAATTATAGGCAGTCCATTGTATCTCATCCATGGCAATTTTTTTCCCCTCGGTGAATCTGGTGCATCTTAAGAACTCGTCTGGTTTGTGTCTGGTGAACCTTTTCCTTTCCGGCTTCCCATCTACTGGCTGAGCTCGATCACCCGCCTGAAGGCAAATACGGAGCCTTGCCAAGGTGATTCTCGAGAGTGTAGTCCTTGCTAACTTCCTTCAAACTAACGTCGAAAGAGCGTTCGTGAATACGTGCATGACGCCAATACTTCAGCATAAAACATTGGGTGCCCGCAGTGGAGTCGTTCATAACGACCGGGGTGAGGGGGTTCCCTCTGCGCGGACCTCCTCGCTGCCCCACGCAACACTGCACACATATTTCCAAACCAACATCGCGGCGCCCATAGAATTGCCAAGATCATTAATTGCGCTCTCTAACCTAAGAACCGAAGGGGACAGTCTATCTCGAGAACCACTACCTACGCTGTTGCACAAGCGCATCACCCGCTGCGCTCGCACACAACCACTCAATCGATCATCATCATCATCATCACAGCCCAACAGCACGAGAGCGACATAGCACCCCTGCGCCAGCTGAGCAGCGAGACACCAGTGCCGCCACTGCTGACCGGACAGGGGACATCATCATCTATGGAAGAGGTCATGAGAATGAACGACTGCGACCGCGCACCAGCACGCGCACACATCGCGGAGCGACACGAGCGCGGGGTACGTGGACGCGACGGCCCAAGCGGCTGCTGGGCTTTTGTCTATGGTGACGGATATGGAGTGGGGTTGTTTGCGAATGCGAGAGATGCGGTGTGTATATGCGTGAGGGTCGGTTGGTCGTGGAAGATGTACGTGGAGGACAACGTCGGAGGATGTGAACGCGTGAATGTGACGGGGCGGCTGTCGGTCATCAACCGCGAGAGATGGTACAAAATGTCATGATGCTGCGGGGAGAGACAAAGGCACCTGCGTTTACGCGTCCTTGTCCACAATCTCGATACCGGAGTCGCTCGCGGTGTTGTCCGCGAAGACAGGGCGCGTCGCCGCAAGCCCGTACGCGTTCTTGTAGAAGAGGATGTCGCCCTCGTCCTCGACGAACTTGCACTCCTTGAACACGCGGTAAACCTCCGCCCAGCCGCCGGGGCGACCCTGGAGCTTGATGCCGTGCTGCGCAAGCCGCTTGCGGAGCGCGTCCGTCGCTTCCCACGCGTGGTAGTGAGGGATCTTGCTCGAGACGTGGTGCGCGACGTGGGTCTCAGAGATGCCGTGAGTAGCAAACGCGCCGAGCCATGCCATCACGCTGCCGAGGTCGCCGAGCAAACTGCGGTCGAGCGTGGAAAGCGCACCGCGGGGGAAAGTGAACTCAGACGCGCGGTAGTGGGGGAGGATAGGGTCGGTGTGTTGGAGGAACGTGATCAGGACGAGCCAGTGGTTGACCCTGAATGTATATCAGAAACTGGCTCTTGAAGATGGTGCAGGAAGACTTACCAGAGGTAGGGGACGAGATAGACGCGGAAGACCTCAAAGAAGCCCCACTGCGAGATAGCTATAGTGATGCCAGCCTATCCAGAGCATGATGCCGACGTTGGAGATGATGATCTGGCCACGCTGGTCAGGACGGAACATGACCGCCGTCGGCTTGAAGTCTTGGGAGAAAAGTCAACTAACGATGCTCAGTACAATACAGGACTGGAACTCACGGCTCGTGTCCTTGGGGTACCTCGATTGACCAGAGGCGTTCCAGAGCAAGTACGCAGGCCAGCCGCCAATCTGAGGCAAGGGCATTGAGTTCACTTTCCGAGCCGTTAGGGTGCAAACAAACTTACGAGGTAGCGGAGGGAGCCGTAGATCGCGCCAATGGGGGAATCGCCGAGGGCGTCATAGAGCTCGCGCATAACCTCCTCCGTGACGCTGGAGCCGGCAAGGTTCTCCTGGGCAGGATCGAAGGGACGAAGGCCGAGCTCAGAGCGGGTCTTGGGGACGAAGACCTGGTCTTGAGTCATGTGCCCAGTGGAAGCGTGGTGCTTCGCATGGGTGATGCGCCACGCGTGATAAGGTACACCGAGCCTATATGCGTTGGGTTTACGGGATGCGTTCAATATATTCAATGCATGAGGAAGGGATGCGAAATTCACGTGTCAGATGCGGTCGCGCGAAAAGGAAGTAGTGACGCGGGACGCGAGACTTACGCAGAGTGGAGGACCCAGCCGACGGCGTTGTTGATGGTCTTGGACTCGGAGAATGCCTGGTGGCCGCACTCGTGGGCAATGACCCAGAGGCCGGTAGCAAAGAGGCCGACAAAGAAGGTGTACAGTGCCCAGAGGGAGAAGCTCGCCGCGGTGTAGAGGTAGGGGTGCGGGAGGGCGATGTGCTCTGGGGTGATGAACGCGTCGAGGAAACGAGCAAGCTTGTAGAAGCCAGCAATGATCACAACGTCCATCACACTGGTGAAAACGCGACGTTAGAGGGAGAGAACACGACAAAGACGCGTCTTCAACGTACATGTACAGCGAGGACCTGAAGGCGGACCGCTTGTGGCAGTGGGCCCTTGATTGGAGAGAAACGCGTTCAGCGGGGGGCTGCTCGATTGGAGGTTCATAGGAACAGCTGGAACTCACGGAATGGCCGAAAGCAGGTCCTTGATGGTGAGATCGGGGATCACGAAGGGCTGCTGCTCTACGGTGACCACCTTGGAGGAAGTCTTTGTCGACATTTTTGCGGCTGTTTGGCCTCTAGAGGAGTACGGAAAAGGGAGCGACAAAGGGGCCGTCTACGAGGAACCGGGGCCGTCTAGCGGAACTGGGAGTCTAAGGGCCGGGGAGGAGAGAGGAAGGAGAGGCGGGGCCAGCAAATGAAAGCAGCTGGGTTTTTATTGGGGAGGCCGGTTAAGCGCGGAGTTTCCCGGGGGAGAGCACTTTTCCTCTGCGCGGTTACTTGCAATCCATTGGGGTGACTTCGCTAACAGGTACGGAATCCGATCCATCCTACGGTCAGTCGGATACTGTTACTGTAACAGCACACCACCCAATCATTTTCCCGTCCTTACCTTTCGCCACCTTTACGTCTTCACCGTCCAGACTGGACAAGCCTCGTACCACCACCGCACTCTTCTAGACTACACATACCTCCATCCAGATCTCTTGCGCCCAGCTAGTCCTCCTCGAGGCCTATCAATGGGGAGATAGCCACCCTGGCTTGCAGTGCAAAGTCCCAACGCACGCTACTCCAGGGGCGCTTTGCCAAGTCCGCTTCCCTGCAGACAAACGATTTCCGCTCGCGCCCACAAATCAATCGCGTTCACATGCCCTGCCCATCCGCCGCCCATCGCTCCCCTCCAGCAATCAGGACCGGCACCCCTCCGTCTACGATAACCCTGCCTTGGCCTGCTCTTCTGATCCAATCCCGTCCGTTTCGACCTGCCTTCTAGTCGCCTGCAGGCATGCTTGCGTTACACCAAGTCCCCGCGGTCGAACGATACCCGGTGCGCACGTACAGTACGAGCGGAGCCAACGGCCAAGTCCCCGGCCTCCGGCTGGCCAATTTCACCACCACGCGTCATGGCACGGTCGGTGCCATTTCGCGCACCACGGGAGCGCGGAGACCCGACGTAGCCGCTGCTCGCGCTCATTGCCCCATCGCGAGGGGTTGTCAGGATCAGCTTCCCTCATGCCGACACGAAACACTGCGACCCAGCGTTCTTTCCCCTCGACGCTCCTTTCACCCCCCAGATGTCATTGAGTGGCAGATCGTCTGATCTATGAGCAAGGAGGTGCAAGGAGTTGGGCGTGCCGGCACTCGAATCAAACAATCATATCTCGCAACAGTCCACGCCGCTCGTCTCGGGTCCTGTCTGTTTACGAAGCGCGAGACGCGAGGAATCGAGTGCGGCGGCGGTACGATCGCACCGTGCCATTTTCGAACAGAATTGCCGGCGGGGCAGTGAGGCGCGCATTAGCGTCGTGCCCAGTGGTTTGTGGATCTTCGCCTTCGATGCCTTCGCAGGGTCCTTGAACGACACCTTCACGTCATATTTGGACAGGTCCGAACCTGAACCTACATATACAGCCTCTGCCCACAGAGCGCTGCCAGGGAACCGCCGCGGAAGCATGCCGCACAGAACCCCACGGGGCCCGGAACTCTGACACATCCCCCGCAGTCAGTGGTTCCGAGTCCATGACGAGGACGCGATCAACGTCCGGTGCACAAGCCATGTCAAGCGGGTCAAGCTCGAGCTTCACACCGACGAGGGATGCATTTACAACAGCTGCGAATGACAGAGAGGAACAGAACTATACAGTACGATAGATACCACAGCACATGTACAAGAGGAGAGCCAGTCAAGGAAGTAGATGTATATGTCCGCAGCAGTCCGCAACCACTGTCGATCCACCGACACGCCCAAAGAGCACTAGCACGGAGTGCATATGCCCTACCCAAGTGCCTCCAAACGCCCCGCAAGACCCGCCAAGAACCCGAACCCGTCCTTGGTCACCGTCCGGCCGCTGCTCCGGTTAATCACCGCGCCAAACTCCACCACGAGCTGCGCGAGCTGCTCGCTCGACCCCGCCCGGCGCACATCCTGCCCGAGCCTGTACAGCTTGTTCATCTTCCCCCACCGCGTCTCGCGCTCCCCCGCGGCGCCGGCGGACTCGGGAACCTCGGACGCGCCGCTGCCCCGCGGTTTGGAGGTGCGCATGGGCGCGGCGAGGGCGCCGGGGTCGGCGAGCTGCTTGTGAAGGGCGTCGAGCACCGCAAAGCCTTCCTTAGTGAGCATGCGTGACTTCTGGTCTTCCATAACTTGTGAGAACTCCCGGACCAGTCTCCCAAGAGTCGCATTGTCTGTCGCGGCCGCGATCTCTCGCGCAAGCTGAGACAACCGCTGTGCCTTCGTATGCCGGCCTGCTGCCGGTGCCGCCCGCGCTCGCCCATTCGCGTTCTCGTCGCGAGAACCTTCATCGTCGCTGACCAGGTTGATGACCTCCTTCGCCTTGGAATCGGGCTTCTGCACTTTTGCGGGTTTCTGCGCATCCTTTGGTGGAGTATTTGAGTCACGGTTGACCAAGTTGTCTCGGACTGCGAGCACCGGGCGGTCGCCAAGCTGCATGTTGGCAAGACCGTTGAGGACGCCTTGTAGCTCTCCCGAGTCCATTCTGGCAGCTGGCTTGGGTGCTGCCGTCGCACGTACAGTGGGCTGAGGGCCCCTTGTCAGCATCTCGCTTGCTCTCCATATATTGAACAAACATGGCGCACCTCAGGATTTGGTGGTGGCCACACGAACTCCGGGCTGCTAGGGAACCCATTCTCCTCGGCGAGTTCCCGGAACTCGTCGATCCACCGCTCGTAGTCCGGCCGTTCGGCGAATTGCAGCCTGCGGCAATACCGAAGGAACTCCTCGAAAGGCGGCGGGAGCCCGCGGCAGATGTCTTCTGGACGCGCGGTGCGCTTCTCATACATGAGACGCTCGTGCGCCTCGTCTGTCTTGGGCACGCCGTTTCGCGTCCAATGGAGTCCACCGGGAGTGAGCATATGGATGAGCATCAGCGCGACAGCTTCCATATCGTCTCTCCGCGACGGCACTATGAGAATGGGCGTCATCAGCTAATGCACTTCAACCAGCCATTGGTCAGGAGACGCGCAAACACACCCTGGCCACGACAGTGCACGCGTACGGACGAGAACCAATAGTTGCCAATGAAGTCACGGGGCTCCTTGCTATCGGGTATATGGCGCTTCGTGCGTTGGTCAATGTAAAATTTGGAGAACCCAAAGTCGATCATGTAGATCGTGGTGTTGTTCGGAGGGAGCCCGAGTACGCAATTCCCGAGCTGGATGTCGCGGTGGAGCACGCCACGCGTATGCATGAATTCAAGTCTTGAGATCTGGTTGGCGAACGCATGAGCCAAAAGTTCGTAGCCTTTCCAATGGACCAAAAGGATACGCCATCGTCAAACGCCGCAGCTTCGGAAGGAGATATCGAAAAAGTGACTCAGAGACGAGACTAACCACTTGTTGTGCGACGCAGCAGACGCTGCGGAGATCCCAGACGTCGGTGGTTTTCTGGCGGTGCAAGCTGTCCAGGCTCGCCCCAAGCAGATCGATTGCCAGGTAATCCCAGGGACCGTACGTCCCTGAGCCCCATAAGGTAGGGATCCCTACGCCGCCCTGCAGCGCGGGATAGAAGTTGCGTTCGTACTTGTTTGTTGGGCATGGCTCGTCAACGGGTTGAAGTTTCAACGCAACCCATTGGCCGTTGTGTAGGTTTCGGGCACAGAAGATGGCGCCTACGGAATGAGGGGCGGTTCCAGTGTCAGGATCCATGCAGGGTGCTTAAGGGTGGCCGGAGATGTAGACAGACCTGAGTATCCTGCGCCGAGTTTCTGGTGTAGTTCGTAGTTGCCCACAACACGCGGATACTTAATTTGTCGTCGGTCGGCCATCGTGTGGTTCACGGCTCTGCTGTGGATATCGATAGTCTGGTGGCTGTAGGCTTGTCAAGGATAGTGGACCGGCTTGTCGGTCGTTCGAACGACTATGAGCGGTCTCTCGTCGGTCTGCGTAGCAGTTTTCGCAAGTAGAGAGCTGGGTGCCGCTTGGGAGGAGGTTGGAGGTAAGAGAGGAATGAAACGATGCGGGTTTGCTGAAATGGGGCGCGCTTCTGTTCGACACGCCTCGCGTACAAGTCCAACATGCGTGTACACGATCACGTGGTCGTCGCGTGGCCGCCACTGGCGCGTACCCATCGTGTGGCCTTCGCTTTCAACGCTCACGTCGACGGTCGAGAGACCTATCTGTCTTCTCAAATTTGGTCGAATGGCACAATCCGAATCACTTGCGAGGGGATTGCGAGGGCATGTTGGGTACACAGCCTTTCAGTAGCTCCTCATCATGGTCGCCCACCGTGGGCCGTGGTATTTTCTCTCAGCAAGCCGAAAGCCGCAGGAGACTGATCTCCGCTATCCAGCATCAACGCGCTGTTACACGCTCCAGACTTTGGTCATGCAGAAACTCGACCTATCAACCTGGGTACTTGTAGGAGAGCAACCTATCGTTCCTTCTTCGTATACAAAGTCATCATTCATGCTTGGATCTGCTGACCCTTAACAGTACGAGTTCAATCCGCGAACCTGGTGACGAGCTCCGGGCTTCTCATGAATGCTATTGCTGGCTTGGTTGCTCGGCTGTAATAAGCCATCTTGCTATTTCTGTGTCACTCTGCGATGGTTCAGGGGCGCGGTCCATCGTCGGGTCAACAGTTGTCCTTCTTACCGGTATCAACAGGGTCGCTTTTTTGAATCAACTCTTGCGCTCAGCCCTGCGCTGAACGCTTCAAGTTCAGCATATTTAGGGACGAACGGTCGCGCGGAACCGTATGCAAGTCCTGCACAAGCATAACCAGGTTCCCAATGAACTGTCCATTGGATGTAGGGTGAGGCGCTTACACACCCTCTCCGGCTCGCGATTTACGGTGTAAGGTGCTACCTGATTATCATGGTCACGCCCATTGCAACCAATCTACAGTATTGTAGTACAGAGACTGCGAACCCTGCAAATGACAAGACTTTCACAGGTGGTACGCGATCACGTGCGCCCATTGTGAGTATCTCCGGTGGTTTCATGAGAAAACATCACATCGGACCAATGTGCTCATCTTCTCTTCAGAGCAATTACTTCCTCACCTGAACTTGGGTATACTAGGGCACAGGACCAGCGTTGTTCTCGACGCCTTGTGACCTCCGGAGCCATTCCTTGCCTATGAGCCGCAATACGGCTCCATTCCTCTGTTTGCTGTGCTACTTTCTCAGCCACAAAGGCATTCTGCTACCTGCAATGGCTATCTTCCGCTTTCTTATGCCTTTTCAGACCTATCGCGTCCTATGCATACGGCGGCTCGGGCAGGTGACGGCACGGTAGCATTCGGCTCTATTTGTCGAGCTCTGCGAATGCGCTCTTGACGACCATCACGGCAATGAAGCTCGTGTCTGACTTCTTTTTCTCCATGCGCAGCGCGTGCCATTTTGGCTTATGACGCACTCAGCTGCGACTGTCTTTGCATCGTGTTCCTGGTCCAAAGCCTATCCTCGGACTCGTTGCTGGTTGTCTGGATTACGATGACGATCACTTGACGACGCTTCTACGGTCTCGACTACGCGTGGCGGCGGGTCCGACTGAGTAATGTTACGATAGCTGGCGATACGCCAGCCAGCGGCGTTGCTCGTCAAGCTCTCTATCTCTTCCGCACATCGATCCACCCAATAGCCTACGATCAGGCAGCTTCGTCGGCCGTCTGTTGTCATCCATTGCAGGCACACGTCCTATTCAGGGCTCTTGCCTTCCTTGTCCCTGTCTGTCCCTTCCGCCAGATGGAAGCACACGCGGAATGTGAGGTATCTTGTTCCGTCCCTCCCATGCCCGTATGGTGCAGTGCGGTTTCCGCGGCCTCCTGCAGGGCAACCTGGGCAGCCGGGCGTTCGATGCGAGACGGCACATCAAACCAGCCCTTGTTGCGCGGACGTATTGCGTATGGGGTTCCGTTCTCATGACTGCGGCGGGAGCTCGAGTCTTCGGAGATGAACGAGTATATAAACACACGCCACCCCACTCCCGAACAAGCGTGCTTCAAGCGGTGCGTCGTCGTCCAGATCATTGGCAGGCGGTCTTCCCTCTCTTTCCTCAACGCCGCCATGATCGCTCGTCTTTCCGTCGTCGCCAGCCTTGCCTTCGGGCTTGCGCCAACGGTCGTTGGCCAGCAAATCTATGACATTGTCAGTGCTCTTCCTTTCTCATACACAGCACGCGTTATGACCTCACATGATGGTGGCTATTGCAGTGGGCGACCACATGGGACCGCTCCTCGCTCTTCACATATACGAACCTATCGCCCAACCCAATCAACTTCGTCTCGCCAGGTGCGATCGGCCAGGCTGACATCACCATTGAAGAGACCCCGCTTGCCCAGGCTATGGTCGGCTATGGCGCGACGCTGAGTACGTCCAGCCGTGCAACCGCTTCATTCCTACATCGTGAGATTTTGACGCGCGTGCCTCAGCTGATTCTTCCGCGCTGATCCTGAACAACTTGAAGGTGAGTTTCCCCTCTTAGACCGTCATATGATGCAGGTTCTGATAAGAAGTTGGCGCGGCGCATGACAGAGTCAGAACTCGAACAACTACTGGTCTATCCTGAACACGCTATTCGACCGTGAGGAGTCTCGCTGCGGTATAGCGGCATTTTGAACTTACTGTAACATGTGTCTTCCATTCAGCGACCGATGGCGCAGACGCTGCAGGATTCAGCTATCTCCGCGTTCCACTTGGAGCATCTGACTTCTCGTCGAGCGGTATGTTAGAATCCTTGATCGTATGCGTTGATGCACTTGCTGAGAGCGCGTCTTCCAGTGTATAGCTTTGACGATGTTGCAGGGGACAACACCTTGGCCAATTTCAATATCAACAAGGCGCCTTCCTATCTCTTCAATGTGATCAATGATATTCGAGGCATCAATCCATACCTGAAGATACACATTCTACCCTGGTCTCCTGTAAGAACAACTTTTCATTGAGGTGGGCCTTGGCTGCAGAACGCTGACGAACGTGTGCCCGCGCAGCCGGGATGGATGAAGGACAGCGGCACGATGCTTGGTGGCAATTTCTTGTCTGCATACACGAGCGTTTGTAAGTCTTCTGCCGCTCACCTGCCCCGATCCATGCCTCCGTGACAGGATGTCTCGCTGACTGGCCGCCGGGCTGCGCAGACGCCAACTATCTCCTAAAGTGTCTGCAAGGCTTCCAGAGCCACGGCATCGCCGTGTACGCCATCAGCATTCAGGTGCGCTGTTTCGTCTTCCGTCACGCTTGGCGTGGAACAGGTGTTCACTATGCACGTTGCATTGGCTTGAACGTAGAACGAGCCGGAGAACAGCAACCCGACGTACCCGACATGCAAGATTAGCGCGGACCAAGAGGCACAGGTCGGCGCGGCACTACGTACGCTCATGAACGACAACGGCTTCTCGGGCGTGCGGCTCGTCGGGTACGAGCACAACTGGGACGACGCGGCGGGATACCCTGTTCAACTGGTTTGTAGAGAACACGTAGAGCGTCGCGAGTAGACGCTGACCTGTACAATCTGCTCCACTGGTGTGGATTTTGATAGATGGACGATGCGTCGAGTTCGTTCGCAGGCGTAGCATTCCACTGCTATGCCGGTAACTTCACCCAGCAAGACTCGTTCCACAACGCCTTCCCAAGCAAGGAGGTCTACTTCACGGAGTGTTCAGGCGTCTATGGAACCGACTGGTGGACGGACATCAAGGTACGCCACTTGGACTCCGAGGATACCCGGTAGCGAGTGATGCTCACCTTTTGCATGTTGATAGTGGTATATGGAGAACATGTACGTCGCCACCTCTTGTGGATCCTCATGAGGCAGTTAGGGTTGACTGAAATCTATCGCACCTATAGCTTCATCGGATCCGTGACGCACTCCTCGAAGAATGGACTGATGTGGAATCTCGCACTCGACGGCAACGGTCAGCCTATGCTCCCAGGTACCACGAGCTGCGGTACGCCCTGCCGTCCTGTCGTGCAGGTGAACAGCGACGGAAGCTTCATGTATCACCAGGAATGTGAGTGCATCCCACACTCTCCGCCTGGCAGCGCTGAAGATGGAATGGCCATCATGGCACAGTCTACGCCATGGCGCAGGCGGGTAAGGCGATCCTGCCGCGCGACGTGAACGGGCCGTTTGGCCAGCGCTTGCACCTCACCATCGGGGGCTCTCGCGCGCAGGGTCTCATCGCGACTGCCTTCGTCACTGGCCGTGTGAACCCCTCCGACTGGCAGCGCTATAGCTTGGTCGTTCTTAACTGGTGCGCACCTATGCCTACGGTTCAGGCTCTATTCCGACGCGAGAGCTGACGTTTGGTTTGCAGGGACGACCGCCCGGACGGGACGTGGAACCCGACGCCGATCCAGACGACGATCGAGTTCCGCGACATGCAGGCGACGTACACCTTCCCCGTGGGCGTGACCACGCTCTGGTGGTACGCACCCAGCACCAGCCTGAACGGCACGGACGCTTCGGACGTGCCTGTCAGAGGCGAGAAGCAGAGTGATGGTGGACGGAAGCAGATTCCGATACAGAAGCAGAAGCAGGACCCTTTCAAGGCGTGGGTGCATGCGAATGTGAATGGCGAGGCGCAGCGTCCTGTCGAGGTGGTCTTCCAGTGATTGAACTTGGTGGAACGGGTTCCGTAACGAATCTGCATGACGCGACATGAAATACCTTTTGTACTTCTAGTTTTGTCAACACTTACAGAATATAGGCATACATACACGGAGTCTAGACATCATGGCAAGACTCGTTACTTGGCGGCAGTGTACATAAGCTTACCTCGACATCTGATGTAGGCGGCCCGCACACTGTTCAGCTTCCAAGGCTCTTTGATGGTCAATAAAAGGCTTATGTGCCTGAGAGTCGTTACAAGATTAAATGCTGTTAAGGGGGCACGAGAAGCAAACTAAGCGGCCGGACGTTCCAGAAGCCACACAGTATACTTCGAGGAGTCATCAGTCCAGCGGTCCATTGGACGCAGGTCTGCTTCAGCGAACAACTTGTCGGCATCTCCGGGGGAGAACTGCGAACAAAAGACAGCTAAGTACATTGCCCCATCTCCGCGAATTGGACCGACCTTGTGCGAGACATGCGCTAGAATCTGGTCACTCTTGCTGAATGTGTAGGAGATGCCTGTCATGGGGTCGATGATGTCCAGCGCACGCAAGGCCTCGAAGTGGTATTCGAAACGACCTATAGCGAGCCATGTTATCAGTATGCCCGGGGCCGTGCAGGCAAACTCGTGGGGCGGTCACTCACGCAGCGACGTATTGAAATGGGCGACATACTCCCAACCATCCTGACAAAATAAGCTCTCGTCTCCCAGGATGCGGCCCGCGTTGACGAGTGCGTTCATTAGGAACTCTTTCGACGTCCCGTCAGGGTTGTTGTACGCGCGCTCGATCTCCTCGACGTTGTCGTTCTGGTCCATTCCCAGCAGGAGGGTGTCGCCAGAGCCTGGCCGTAGAGGAAGTGATCTGAGGAATGCGGAGGCTTTTTGGCGGGTCTCGAAGTTGCTGATAGAGGTGCCGACGAAAAGCATGTGTAATGGTTGACCGGGATTGGATGGTTTTGGAACAGGCGTGCTGTCTGAGCAGTCTCGCTCATCAATATATCTCAAGTGACGTTCCATGCGCGCGCTTACCACTCTCTGAATCGCTATCTTCCGTATCCTGTGGTACCTTGCCAAATCCTTGCAGGCCACCGTCGGCGATGAATCTCAATCCATCGTCGTACGTTCCCCACAGGCCGGCTGTAGACATCTTGCCCTTCAGTGCGGGTCCGACTTCGGACTTGCCTAATTCTCCTAGTGTTCGAACCAATTCGCGCTTGTCAAGATCCAATGCGTAGTAGTTGGTTGTCGGGATGGGCCTAGTTCCGGATATCTGCCGAGCGAATGCTGACAGGAGAAGGGCGGTTTTCTTCATCGGGCTGGGGGCATTTGTTAACCATTGCGATGACCTGGTGAGAGTGACTGCATACCCAGAACCTAGCTCAACCACGTCCTGTCCTACAGAGCCAGGCGTGCCTCGGCTGAGGATGGCGTGCGCGATGTCATCCGCATGGTTGTGCAGTATCTTCATCTCGGCAACGAAGGGATAGTAACCATCCGCCTGCGACACCTTCGCGTCATACAGCTTGAGCCCGCGTTCGTCGAACAGGACCGCAGCAGGCCACTTGTCACCTAGGGTGGACATCCCGGCCACTATCTGATCACGGATAGGGTTCCCGGAGTCGTTCAGAGCGGAAGTTCGCACATCCAGGATCGGTATGGTGCGTTCGTCGTCATCAAGAATCGCCGTTGGAATGGTGTCAACTGTAACCATGCTTGCGTCCACGGGTCTATGTGGGACCTGTGTAGGGCTTGTGTAGGACCGTTGGCTACGGGAGCAGATGCGCGATATTATCGTAGCCTTCTGCTCATTTATGCGCTTGAACTGAATGACACGTTCGGACACGCCAGTGGGGTGTCTCAGCACATGGGCCGAGGTCAGCGCAACAGGTTACCGTCGTCGTCTGACTCTCCGCTGCGCCTTGGACAACACGTGTGCCATCGCACGGGCCAGTTCCTAGGCGTACTCAACGGCGTCCGCGCCTCCTGTCAAGCTGCGTTAGTCAATCAAGCGGCCTCGCGAGTCTGTAGAGCATACCTATCTCCCAGCCAAGCTGCGAGTTGTGGTGCAGCGAGCCATGGACTCGCGAGCATGAGCCGGCCGTGATTCAGTCCGAACGTACTCCTCACGCGATGCACACACATGTGACGCTCTAGCGAGACAGGGTGCCGAGAAGACGGCACCCAAACGCGCTTCCCTGCAAACAGTGGCGGCCAAGACGTCAAAAGGCAGAAGACGACGTGCGTGGTGCGTGGTTCGACAGTGGACACGCTGATGGCGCTTGGGCGCGGTAGGCGCCTGTTGTGCCCCAGCCCCAGACCGGCGGCAATTTCAAAAGGGCAAGGGGCAGCTGTAGCCGCCGGCCACGAGGCTCCCGCTCGTTCTTGCAAGCACCGCCACCGAGGCTGGGCCTGGAAAGGATCGGGCCTATCGGGACTAGCGGCCTGCGCCTCGCCTGCTCCAGATCGCTCAAATTGCCCCCTTTGTGGCTCAAATGCACCCCTTGGGCTTTGGGCATGTAGGTCGCCGAGAACGCCTGCGACGCACCGACGGCTGTGTTCCGAGGCTCGTCCGGCGGGCTGCCTGGTGAACAATTAAGTGGTACGGAGCTCGATGGCCAACCTGAGATTGTGCCTTGGATTTGACTTGCAAGGTTTCTGATTGAGCTTTGAGTGTGCTTCAGGCACTGTTGCGAGGTGCCGAGGAAGACCCAGCCATCTCACGGATCGAAGCAAAGGCACGCACATGTCGACACGCAGGAATCAAGAGGATGAGGGGGTCAATCGGAACGCTCCAGAGGCGAAAACGTATCCAAGCCCAGCGCACTACGGCGCGTCGTGTATAATGCCATGATGCGAGGTATTACAGTATGGATGCGTGTGAGATTCTACCTATTGCTACATGTATCTTGAGAATGACCAGTGATCGACGACAACAGCGTAGATTTGCCGTGGGGAGCGGGGGAGAGGAGGTGAGGGGGTAAGCGCGGAAATGCCAGAGCGAGAGCCACAGAGCGAACAATATACTGAAGAGCGGACGAGACAATTGTGCAACAGTTGACCCAAAAGTGACGAAAAGCCCTGTGGTGAGAGTGTGTGTGTATGTGAGGGTTCGGTAAGAATGAAGACAACAACAATAACATCAACCAGGAGTACGCCCCAGCGCCGCGCGGCCCAAAGCGTGTATGGCGGGCTCGCACGGTGGGGCGCCGTGAGTAGTGTAGAATATTAATAGTAAAGCGTGCGGTGCGTGCGTGCGTTCGTGTATATGCGTGCGTGCGGTGCCGTGATGATTGCTTAGCAGCAAGAATGTCGTCTCGTGAATGATTGCGTTTTGAAGAATAGGATCCCTGCGATCCTGCGGAACCCAGCGTCCCTGTCGAGTGTGTCGGACGCCTCATGAGCCCTCCTTCCCCTTCCCCTGCGCTGCCCGCGACGCCGCAGGAGTCGGGAGGACGTCCGCGGATACCGACGCCTTGCCCTGCAGACGCCGGCCAACGTCCACAGAAGGGTTCGCGACCGCGGCCGGCGATTGAGCTTGGTCCAGCTTGTTCCACTCGTCGAGCAGCGCCTGCCCGACGGAGGGCTCCAGCTCCGTGCCGTCCCGCGACACCTTCACCTCCTTGTCGTGGTTCCACGGGTTGCGCAGGTGCCGCGTGCGCGTGAACGGCAGGCGATCCGTCCGTATCCACTCCACCCTGAATGGCTCGCCCCACGACGGGCCCTCCTCGCGGAACCGCTCCTCGGCCGTCTTCTCCGTCTCCTTGCCCTTGTCGGCGCGTCCCTCGCCGCGTTCGTCCTCCTCGGCGACGGTGTGCAGAGACGACGAGCCCTCCTCTGACTTGCGCATCGCTTCCGCAACGCGCGGGTCGCGAATGGCACGGATCGGCGCCATCCGGTCAAGCTCGATCTCGTCAGGCTCAGTCGCGTGCTTGCGGCCGCTCGACCCCGCGATCAGAGGAGCGACTGGACGAACGACGTTGCTGTCGTAGCTCAGCGCTGGCGCGCCTGGCCCTGCGTCTGGGCCAAGGCTGAGATTGCGATGCGGCTGGGCCATTTCCGCCGGTGCAGAGAGGATGTCGCGCTCACCAACCTCGGACAGATGCCTCGCATGAGGGAGAGGCTTCGGCTGCTCTGGCGACATCGGAAAGGGCGACTCGCCGTATCGCTGCTCGCTCGGAGAGAAGTACATGTCGCCGCGTGTTCTTGACGGACTGTCACGCTGCGACTGAGTTGAGGAACGACGTTGCGGCGGCGAGTCCGTCCGAGAAGCCCACGACACGCGCTGCTCCCCACGCATGATAGGACCTGCCATCCTTGAAAAGCGATCCGTCGGTCAGATGAGTACCGCGATTGGAAGGAGAAGCACCTACTTTGCGTAACCGTAAAACTCGCCGCTCTTGTTCACACTGAAGATGAGGTAGACCTCCTTACTTGTACGGTAGGCCTGGTCCAGGATGCCCTCATTGTGATGCTGCGTCGCCCACAAGCCCTTCTCCACACTCAGGTCCAAGTCAAACTAGGTAATGATTGCGTGCTCGTAAGTTTACTAACCACCGCTCAAACGTAAGTGAGGGATTCACCTGTGTCAACGACTTGAGGATGAAGTAGCGTTTCGGGAAGTACGCGGTGAGGATGCTCGAGTTGGTCGACGCGTACGACCCGGAGCTACTTGAGTGTGGTTCCGGCTTCCGCCGCCGCCCATGTGCGCCCTCTTCGTCGCTCGAGAGCGAGAGGGACCCCATCATGTGTGCAGGGTCCGTCGGAGAGCTCGATGGCGTCGTTACGTGTTCTGACGACGACGTCGAGCGTCTCCGCGCAGCCTCTCGCTCGCGCTCCTTCTTGTCTCGCACCCACCGCACGTGGATACCCACGCCGCGTTGTCCGCCGACGCCCGCCTTCAGGTCGTCCTCCCGTGCGCGCACGCGGCAGACGAGCCGAGGACAGCGCGGATCGTTCGGGCGAAGCGGCAGCCCGTTGAAGTGGCGGATCGCCGCTTCGAGGTGGGCTTCTGACTGAAAGTTGACGAACGCGCAATTTGACCGCGAGATGAGGAAGATTGACGAGACGCCGCCGTAGATAGAGTCCGAGGAGGAGCCCGTCGACGCAGTCGAGGATGAGCCGATGGGACCGGCCGGCGCGCTTTGCGTTGATGTCGGGCCGACGGAAGAACCAGAGTCAGGGGAGGGCGGAGAGTTGAAGAACCGCCAGAGCTCGTCGTGAGTCGCGTCCGAAGGGACGTTTCCCCGTCCACATAACCCATTCTGAACGATGCGCAGGCGGATTGGGATGGTAAGGGCGGCGCGCACGTGGCTGCTGCTGCGAGCGCTCCTCCGTGGGACGGCTGCTCGAGCTGACCGGGGACATCGTGGCCGATCCTGGGGGATCTGGCGGTCGTCTTCGTTGTGATAACGGAGACTGTTCCTGGACGGGGTGGCTGAACTGAGACTGAGACGGGCTGAATGGCGGAGAATAAGGTACGGGTCCTCCGTGTGACGATCCTGGGGCGGAACTCGGGCCTGCTGCGTGTGTAGGCGACATGGGAAAGACCGGGGAAGTTTGTTGTCGGTACTGGGACGATTCACCCTCGCGTGTATTGACAGGGCTGTACGACATGGCGTACGGACTTTGAAAGGACTCATATTGTCCAGACGCGGGCTGCGAAGGGAGATACCACCACGTGCCCTGGCCCTCTTGATCGGGGCTAGCCTGCGCGTAATGCTGTGGATAATGTGAGGGGTATTGTGATGGCGCGTAGAGCGAAGGTGAGGGCGCAAACGAGTGTGGAGGATAGGGAAAAGGTGGTGTGGAAAATCGCATAGGCGAATACGGCGTCTGGCCAGCAAAAGACGCGGAGTGCGGCGGTGGAAGCGTCCCAGAGTGCGCGTGAGGGGGTCCGGAGGTCTGGGGAGGTAGGGGGGAGTGTGGAGGCGGGGAGGCGTGACCCTGCGGGCGGGTGTGCGGGGAGAACACCGCAGGGCTGGGAGAAAACGAGCGACTGGAGGACGAACTGCTTTCTGGCGACTGACCAGGGTACTGGTACACCGACGAGTGGGGCTGCATCATGGGCATGAGCGCGCTCGGCGAGTAGCCGAGCATCTGGCTGTGCGGGGGCGAGAGCATGGGCTGGTCTGGCGCGTGCATCCCCGGGTGCGGTGGGGGATACGCGTACTGCGGCGGGGAGTGGTGCACCATGCCCACGGGCGGTTGGCCGGACATCGTGTATTGTCCGACGTACGCGCCGCGCTGGCCGTAGGTGTACTGTGGAGGGGGACCCTGGAAGGACGGGACGGGGGTGGAGACAGTCGACCAGTTTTCTTGGGAAGAGGAGGGGATGGGAGGGGGATAATGAGGGCCGGCAGACGTCTGGAAGGACGGACGTACGGATGCATGGCGCGAGGACGGATAGGGTGGGACAGCGCCTCTCCCGCGTGAGGACTGCCTGCCATGCTCGGAGGTGGAGCTTGTGGACCGAGAATCAGACATACTCAACGCCTGCGGCTTTGGAGCATCGCCCGACATATAAGCCGGTTTGTCGTCGTTGAGGCGCAAATGATCGATTATATCTTCCGGACTGTTCTGGAAGGGAGCGGTGGCCGGATTGGGCGAGGCGATGGGCGTACGAGCTTCATACACTACGTGGCGTACTGGAGGGGGCGCGAGAGGGAGGTAAGCGTGAGTTTGTAGGAGGAAGAGGAGAGGCCATATTTACAGGGGGGAAGACCGGCGGACTGGCGAGTGGGGGTGGCTGCAGGGTCTAGAGGGAGAAATGAGAGACGAACATGTCAGATCTGAGAAAAAATATGAAGGGTATGAGAAAAAAAAGGATCGGTGAGAAGGGCGGATTAAGGATTGCGGGTGGTCACTGGCAAGTTGGCAATGCCAGCGACGGGCAGGAGAGATCTTGGATGGAGAAAAAGGAGGACGGCGCGTACGCGAACGTGACTGGCTAGGCGCACTCGCAGCAGCAAATTAAAATCAGGCGTCGTTCGCCGCCCTCGTGGCGTTCAAACTCCGGTACACAGGCGCGACATGCGCGATCGAGAGCCTTATCACGTGCCTCCACACTCTCGATCAAAGGCCTCGGCTCATCCCTCATCCTCTCTCCTGCCCGCACGGCCATCTCGGCCTCCGACATCCTCCTCGTACTCTCTCGCTCTCGCTCTCGCTCTCTACTATCAGCCACAACGCCTCCCGTTCGCATCGCACACGTAGCCTCGGGAAATTTTATGACAGCCATCCTCAAGAACTTGGGCTGACTCACCAGATGTTCGCCCCAATGGCTCTGGCTCTTGCTCTTGCTCTTGCTGCCGATGCTGCTGCGTAGACGCTGCAGCCGACTGCGGACGGCCGGACAACTTGGCCAGTCCAGAGTGTTCGTTCCGCGCACACAGTGCTCCCGGTCCCGACAATGGCAGCTGTGGGTGAGTGTCAGTAGCTTCGGCACCAGAGTGCAGAAGCTGTCTTTCCGGACGCGGAGTTATATCCCGCCCAGGGGGAGAGCTTGACGAGGGGGCGAAGGTCGCGCGCATATTGCCAGGTGCGCCTTGCTCTCTACTGAATGGCTTGTGCGATTCCAAGGTGATGCGATGCTCTGGGGTGGTGCCGGGATGGAGGGCCCCGTATCGGTATCGGTGGGTGTTGGGTTGCGTAACAAGACGGCGAGTTGAGTTTGGCGGAAGAACTCGAGAGCGGACGAATGGGATAGCGGCGTCGTAAGTAGCTGACGAGCACAGGTATGGGGAGGGGTGGCCTATGGCGACTTTGCGTGGTCTTGGTGGCGGTGGTGGTGAGCGTCGGACGTTATTATGTGCGACTGGGGGACAGGGAGCCATGTCCAAATCCGGATGGTGGACCGGGGGCTCGTAATGGGGTGGAGACGAGAAGGGGGAGGCTGTGGCCAGAAACGAGGGGGAGGAGGTGGATTCGATGCGCTCGGTGTGGATCGGCACGCCAACCACCTGGCTCGCAACCTTGTCACGCCCTCGCACCTGCCATCGGGGGCAACTCTGAAGCGAGTGCGCAGGGAGAGGGGGCAGGGGGAGAGCGCAGGGAGGGAGGGAGAGCGTGACAGCCACCGAAGACGGCTGCAGGAGGACGCCGTTGGACTGGGACTGGCAGTGAATGGGAAACACTTCATGACATCGCTCTCGTATCAGCCTAGTGCACCGCTAATCCTACCACTGACGTCACCTTCCCCCATCCTAGTCCCCCCTTCGCGGAACCGGACAGCTGCCTGCCCGTCCCCTTCCCGCTCTCAACACATCCCCCCGCTTCTCACAACACATACCCTGCAACGTGGCCCATCTTCCGGGGCGACATCCTGCCTGCTGCGCCCGCGTTCGCTCGCCGCACCCGGCCCTCTCTCTGTCCTGTCCGCAACAACAGTCGCCGTCTCCTCGGGCCCAGCACGGCGGCTCAGCGAACACAAGTGTACGCACCGCGATCGCACGAACCAGTCGGCTGGTTGTTGGGTGGTGTGTATCCAGCACCGAATGATGTCAGACCAACGCCAGCCAACCTTGGCCACGAACGCCCATTGGCGAGCCTGCGTCTCCAACCCAGATCTGTCTCGCCAGATACAATATAGCTTCAGCCGATCACACAAGCTCACTAAGTACGCTCGACTCCATGACATCACTCCACCCCCTTCCCCGCAGACGCGGTTCCTTCCTGCCCTATCATGGTCTGTCCCCCGCCCGGCTACTCAACGTCTCAGCTGCAGAAGCTCCCCAACTCTGCGCCCTTGTTCCTGCCGTTCGCCTGTTCTGATACGCGGTTCGTGCTGACCATGATCCGAATCGGTCATTGGCCACCGCAATGCTAGACCAAGAGGCGGGATTGCCTTTTGGGTCGATGGCATGTGAACACAGCGAAGCAACCCTCGCTGCCTGCGGTTGGGCAGCGTTCAGACTTGACGGCCGCCTGATTTTTTTCTTCGGACAAGTCATTGATTACACGTCGATGGTGTAAGGATGTAGGCATTGGCTACGACGGCATACGTCCGACCGATCGTCCCGAAATCTCCGACACCTCCACCCGCTCTACCTCCTAAGTGTGTAGGGGCACCAGCTGCATCATACCTACGCACCCTCGCCGCCAATGAGGTCAGAGAAATGAGCGGCCAAGTTCTGCTCCAACTCCACCGTTGTCCCCTCGAGCGAGAGCAGCGCAGCGTACCTGCACAGCGGCGACAACGCCTCCGAGAGCACCGTATGCGTCGCAAGCTGCTGGTACATGAGGTGCAGCCGGCGCAGTACGTCGACAGCTGGAGGCACCTCCGTCGCGACCGAGTTCGCCACCTCCCGCCAGACGTACACCCACGTTGACCGGCACCCGTGCTGGTGGTACACGCAATCCTCCGACTGCTCAAACTTCGGCGGTGTCGTTCGTAATGTATCCCAGAGGCGCGTAAGCGACCAGTGCCCAGAAAGCAGCCGCTGTTTCTGCTCGCGCGTGAGCACAGCGGGGGTCCCCAGATTTGCCGCGCCGTTCGGGGGCATGGCAGCGCCGAGGGATGCGGTACGAGTAAGCGCGGCTCGAGAGTATTCCTTGCCGTCCTCGACAACCCCTGGATCGAAGTCGGCTCCCATCTCGAGTAGTTGAGCGTAGTAGGCATAGCCCTCCAGTTTCTTCGCCCCAGTTCGTGCTGCGATGTCCAGGGCGTGGATGGGACGAAGGGCCCCATTCTTGATCCGTAATACCCATGCGTTCTCAACGCCTTCGCGAAGGGGCTCATGACCGCACAGGACCGCCACTTCTAGTAGCCTGCGCATCGCAGAGGATGGGCATTCTGTGAGATAGTCTTGCCGTGGCGAGAGGGCGCGCGGCCTCGTGACCACGTTGTATAACGCGTCGAGTGCCCATGTCTCGATAGACGCAAAGTGGTACTTGTTAGTCATCTCACAGACTGTGAGAAGTCGGTCAATGTTTGCCTCCGACGTGTGGTATGCTTGCAGTTCTGGTGGCCTATCTCGCATACCAGCCGAGAGGACGGCCACGTCAGCTCGACGCCAATTTACGCTCAGAGATCAGGAAGAACACGTACAGAGCATAGAGGACCGACAGAAGAGTCCGGAAGTTCTCCGCGGACTCCCCGTAGAGGATAATCGGATTGCCGTCCGAAAGCCCTTCTACCATCTCCGAGGGGACAGCTCGGACGGGCACGTCAAACATGTCCTGAAACGCAGAGTTGTCGCGCCCAAGAAGGTAGCGGTGGACCTACAACACAAACCAGCCAATCCGGAGCGAGAGTGACGGCCACGACAGTTAGCGCGATCGTCAACTTCGCGATTTGGCAGACATACACAACGGAAAATCGAGATAAACATCGGGGATCGGCCCCAAGCCCGCAAGGCTCCAGCGTGCCAAACTCCTGGAGACTGGTAACGCGGGAGGTGGGCAAGCCGCAAAAAGCGCACGCTTCAGTGGAGGGACCATCCCCGCGTTGCGCTGCAAAGGCCGATCCCGAGCAGAATAATGATCCCATCGACCCGATGCGCCCAACAACCAGCCAACAGGGATGCGACTCACTCTGAACAACGTGTCCTCCACGCGAATGGCGCAGTCCGCCCCCTCAATATAATACTCCGCGTCCCTCACCGGCTCGGTGGTGGTCTGCGTCGCCCGAACCAATCCGGACGCGTCGATGTCCATCATCAAGGACGTCTTCGTGCCAGCTCCACTTGCCGAGTGCCGATATCTGTGCAAGCCGCCAGCTCGGTCACGGTCACAGTCGTGGTCGCACGACTTGTCGTCGTTCGTGCGCGGGACCGGGGTTTGGGTGCCAGTTGAGATCTGGGAGAGAGACGACATGCTGTTTCGGTTGCCGGCATTGTGTGCAGGGCTTCCGTTCATATGTTCTTCACAAGGACTATATGCACCGCCATCACCATCGGTGCCGCCTGCGTCGGGGCGCACAGGCCTTGGGCCCGTCTCATCGTCCGAGCCAACTCGCAGGGGACGCCCATAGAAACACGACGGGCTTGACTGCCTTGTCCGCTGTCGGCGAGTGTCAGCTTGTCGAAAGAGGACGCTCGCACCGCCTGGGACGATGTCGCTCATCTCAGCGCGGTGTTGAATGCGAGACTAACATTGACACAGACACCGGTAAGCCTGAAGAGGAAGACTCGGCAGCAGTCGCGTCGGTCGGCATCGCCTGAGTATTTGGACTCGTGCTGCGCAGAGAACTGCGAGGTTCCACTGTTCTTTGGCGTTTGCGTGGGTGGCGTTGCTCCACAGGAGAAGTTGACTGGCTCATGGAGTCAGATAGTTCGGGGTGTTCGGGAAGTCCGCAGGTCGTGAGAAGGATGAGAATGGAGATGGCGGTGTCTAAACGGCTGCTGCTACAGCACGGTTCGTTGGGGCCCTCTCGGTCGCTTGTCCTGAGGACGAAGGAACGCAGACCTACGTGTATGCGTCGTTTATTGGCGTTAAACAGGAGTAACAAGACCAAAGTTGTCGTTTCAGCGTGAGCAGTAGATGCTAGCTATAAAGCAAGGTCTCTACAGGTCAAGTCGGATCTGAGAGCTACAGCAAGACGGGAGAGCGGATGGGATACAGGAGATGGTCGTGGTGGAAAGATAGGGAGCTCTGAGCAGAGGCAAGGCGAGGTGTATTCACCTGCCGCAGTAATCAAGCGCCCGTGTGAACGGATCGGCAAGTGCCGAGCGTCGAAAACTTGGAGGGATCGCTACCCTCCGCGTTCACAAGCACGTCCTATACGCCTCCCTTCCCGCCTCCTCGCCAATTCTCATCGCAAAAATGGTTCGTATATCGATTGGTTTATGAGGCTTGAAATGCTGACGATGATTCTCAGAGGCCAATTCTCCTCCAAGGTGTGTTTTGCACTGCCGAGCACGCGTCCGAGCCCTTGAGATTTATCACACCATACCTATGAACAGGCCATGAGCGTTCGCTCACTCAGATCAAGTTCAACCGCGAGGGCGACCTCCTGTTCTCCTGCTCGAAGGACCACACCATCAACGTCTGGTACACTCATAACGGAGAGCGGCTGGGAACGTACGATGGGCACAACGGCACTGTGTGGACGATCGATGTAGACTGTGAGTCTTTTTCAGTTTGAAGTGATGTCCTGGTGATCTCAATTTCCCGCTCGCTATACCCTCAATTGCTTCATGCATGACTTGGATCGCTGTCTTACCTGCTGATTCTGCTCAAATGGCTCTGCTCAAATGCTTCGTACTTGCGTTGCTCTGCCATCTATCCCATCTATGCAGCCCAATCCCGCTTCCTCGTCAGTGGCTCTGCCGACAACACTATGCGTCTCTGGGAGGTTCAGACCGGAAAATGTCTTTTCTACTGGGAGTTCCCCACTGCCGTCAAGCGGGTAGCATTCAGCGAGGACGACGACCAAATTGTCTGCATCACCGAGCAGCGTATGGGTTACCAGGGTGCGGTGCGGATATTCAACATTAACCGGGATGGCGACGGTACACAACGTGAGTCTGAGAAGATGAACGAGATGGGAGGAAAGAGGACTGATGACCGAATAGAATCCAAGGAACCCGCCTCGATGTTCAACCCTATCGGTTCCAAAGCGGTCGTCTGCGCATTCGCGCACACTCCCGACCTCATTTTGACCGGACATGAGTCCGGCAAGGTTGCACTGTTTGATTCCAAGACTGGTGAAGAAGTGCTCTCGAATGAGCACGCACACCGTGATGTTGTTACCGACTTGCAAATGTCTCCGGACCGGACATACTTCATCACCAGCAGCAAGGACAAGACCGCGAGAGTGCGTTGATCTTTCTGAGACAGCCACCAGTTTTCCTCACATCTCTCACAGTTGCACGAGACCCGGACGCTTACGGTGCTCAAGACCTATACGACCGAGACGCCGCTCAACAGCGCGGCGCTTGCGCCGAACAAGCCTTATGTGCTACTGGGTGGTGGTCAGGATGCGATGAGTGTAACCACCACGTCGCTGCGGCAAGGCAAGTTCGAGACCCGCTTCTGGCACAAGGTATTTGAGGAGGAGGTTGGTCGTGTCAAGGGCCACTTCGGCCCAGTCAACACGTAAGCATGCCACTCGCCGTCAATCTTGCTGCTTGAGTACTCACGACATGCGCAGCATCGCGGTTTCACCGAAGGGTGACTGTTACGCATCCGGCGGTGAGGACGGATTCATCCGTGTTCACCATTTCGACGAGAGCTACTTCCGTGCGAAGCCGTACGGTGATTTGGAGATCGAGGATTAGGTGTGGTGTACGTTAATATCTAGGAGGCGCGGTGACTGCGCCGCGTTGTGGCCGGTCTATCGTCGGGATGCTCGTACTTCTTTTGTGTCCATCTCTACATGCTTCCAGCTGTAGCTATACTGTATCATCGAGAGTGTGATGCACGTTCCTTCATCTTGCCTAGGAGGGCTGGTCATGGATGCACGGTCGCAAATATCTCGGCGAATGAACTTCATGACTTGCCATTCTAAGCTACGCACCTCCCGAAATACGATTAAGCGCCTGTGGCTGAGGCGCGCTACTCAAAATTGTCGGTCTCGCCGGCGGTACGCGGGGGCGGGTTGATAATAAACGTTCACTTGCTCAGGTCCATCGTGGTTGCCTGACCGTCCGTCTTGCCCAGATTGACCACGAAAATGCCCCAGGAGACAAAAGCCACAGTCCATGCCGGCACCAGAGACGCTAGCGGTGGGATCCAGCCCCTCCAAGCGGTGCCTGGCTCGCATGATAGCAGAGAAGAGTCCCGCTCTCCTCCCGCTGTGGATTCGAACAAGGGTTTCTTCGACTACAACGAAGAGAAAAACCTGCACCACGTATGTCTTCATTTAGCTTAGCTGACAGTTGGAGCGACCTCTCCTAAGCGTCGACGCGTAGATCGAGGAAAAGCTTCTAGCCCATCGCCGAGGTTCCGATGCAGCTAGCGCCTCGCGCCCTGTCTCTGCGGTGAGCTCGCCCAGTCTAGGTCCTGGTGTGCACCATTTGGACGCCCCGCACTTGAATTTGAAGCTATCTGCCATCGCGGAGCCTCCGGCGACGCTGGATGCGCATTTGCCCGATGTCATCGCTGCAAGCCCCACGGTCGCGCCCATCGACCTGAAGGGCAAGAGCAAAGTAACAGGTAGGCACCCGTGTCACTGCTGCTCTACAGGATCTACGACTTAACTCACTCGCTCAGAAACTCCGATTGCTGTGGAGAATATTGCTATATTTGAGGCTCTCGAGAAATGCCTTGACCTCCGCGACAAATACATGCATGTCTCCGGACAGAAGCTCGGCTTCAATCCGCGCGACTACGATGGACTGTTTACGGGCTTGGACGATGACATTGCCACCGTCTCTGGTGTACGTCCAGACGCCGATTGGGAGACGCGCCCGCCTCCGAAGAGTCCCTTCAACAAATGGCGGATCTACCCTCGCCCTCCTCCGCCTCACTGGCATTGGAAAGGCCAGCAGACCGTGGTCGCGACTAACTCGGGGCATGACCTTTCCAGCGATGAGGAGTTTGACTTCGCGGAATGCGAAATTCCCGGCCCCGATGAGTACAACTTCGGGATTGATGAAAGAGGTGTCTTCCAAGTCTACGACCCGTCTTCATGTAAGTGCCACGCAAGGCGCCGTCGAACGCTGTCTGACGACCCTTAGCGACACCCAAAATCCCCGTATACGAGATACCCACTATCAGGGAATACTTCGTCGATCTCGAGAAAGTCCTTGCCGTCATTTGCGATGGGCCTACGAAGAGCTTTGCCTTCCGACGCCTCAACTATTTGGCCAGCAAGTTTACCATGTATTCCCTGCTGAACGAACAGCAAGAACTAGCAGAGATGAAGAGCGTACCTCATCGGTGGGACTCTAGCGTTCTGCTATTGACCTTCGTTGTGGCTGACTCTTCTGATAGTGACTTCTACAATGTCCGGAAGGTCGATACCCACGTTCACCACTCGAGCAGCATGAATCAGAAGCATTTGTTGCGGTTCATTAAGTCAAAAATGAAGCGAAGCCCTCAGGTGGGTGCTCTACGTTCCATCGGACTCAGATGAGCCCACTGACCATTCCCTCAGGATGTTGTCATTTTCCGGGATGGCAAAGAGCTGACTCTGGAAGAGGTGTTCCAATCGCTCAACCTTACTGCTTACGACCTCTCCATCGATACATTGGACATGCACGCGCACCAGGATTCATTCCACCGATTCGACAAATTCAACCTGAAGTACAACCCGATTGGAGAGTCGCGTCTCAGAGAAATCTTCCTCAAGACCGACAACTACATTGAAGGCCGATACCTCGCCGAGCTTACAAAAGGTGCCCTTTATAACGACTTTGTAAAAAAGGCATTCACTGATGGGCGCATATAGAGGTGATGACCGACTTGGAGCAAAGCAAATACCAGGTAGGTGTCGAGGACCTCTTCGGATATCACAGGGGCTCAATTGTCGCAGAATTGCGAATGGCGGATCAGCATCTACGGCAGGAAGCGAGACGAGTGGGACAAGCTCGCGAAATGGATCGTCAAGCACAAGCTATACTCGCACAACGTCCGCTGGCTTATCCAAGTGCCCCGTCTCTACGACGTGTACAGGCAGAACGGTTCAATCCAGACCTTCGAGGATATCGTGCGAAGTGAGATTCTCCTCCTGTTCGCGTATTGGTGGACGTCTCCTCACCTGCAACGAACAGATGTGTTCGAGCCTCTCTTCGAGGTGACGAAGGATCCCTCTTCGCATCCGGAGCTTCACGTGTTCCTACAACGTGTGATCGGATTCGATACTGTAGACGACGAGTCCAAGGCGGAGAGGCGTTTCCACCGCAAGTTCCCCTATCCGCGCTTATGGGATGCGAAAGAGTCGCCACCATACTCCTACTGGTAAGCCATACACCGCAGTCCATTGTAGCATCTCGTTCAACCTCGAAGTATAGGGTATACTACATGTACGCAAACATCGCAAGCTTGAACCAGTGGCGGCATCAAAGAGGGTTCTGTGAGTCTGTCCAGAACTACCTTCACAATCCGTCGCTGAATGCGCTCTCTCTAGCCACCTTCGTGTTCCGCCCCCACTGCGGCGAAGCCGGAGACCCAGAGCACCTCGCCTCCGCCTACCTGACCGCGCACTCCATCTCGCACGGCATCCTCCTGCGCAAGGTGCCCGCGCTGCAATATCTCTTCTACCTCAAGCAGATCGGCCTCGCGATGAGCCCGCTGAGCAACAACGCGTTGTTCCTGACGTACGAGCGTAACCCGCTTCCTGACTTCTTCAAGGTCGGCCTCAACGTCAGCTTGAGCACGGACGACCCGCTCCAGTTCCATTTCACCAAGGTTTGTTGTGCCCTCTACCAATCCTGCACCGAGGCCTGATGGCGCATCTTCGCCTCTCGCATGTAGGAACCTCTGCTTGAGGAGTACAGCGTCGCCGCACACGTAAGTTGCCTCCTCTCTCTCCCCCACATCCCCTACACACCGCTCACCGCCTGCGCCTCCACCGCATGCACGACACCACAGATCTACAAGCTCCCGCAAAGCTCGCTCGCCGAGCTCGCGCGCAACTCCGTGATCCAGAGCGGGTTCGAGATGGAGATCAAGCGCCACTGGCTCGGGCAGACGTGGTACCTCCCGGGCGCCGCGGGGAACGACATCAACAAGGTCAGTATTTGCTTAGACTCGGCGCCGCCCCTCCGCGTTGCATCATCCGCAGCACGCTCACCACCGCCCCTCCTCCTCCTCCTCATGCTGCTCGCGCTCTCACGCGTCTTCTATCTCCTGCGTCGCCTTCGACGTGCTTCGCAACGCTTCGATGGCTCGCTGCTCGGCGTCATTACCCCGTCGACGATACCGCGTGTCCGACGTTCGCACCCCGGGCTCCACACAATGCACATTGTTGCGGATGAATGCAGACGAACGTACCGAACCTTCGCCTCGAGTACCGGAGGCAGACGTTGGTGGAGGAGCTCACGATGATCAAGACGAAACGCATGCCCGACTCGCAGGCTCTTGTTTTCCCCAAGCACGCGTGACCCGCGCCACCCGTGTAGCACGTATGAGAACAACTGTAGCGCTTAGAACATGTATGACAGATGGATATAACGAAGTCTCGAGATTCACCGCTCTTTATCTATCCGTTGCTTAAACAAGATTTTCTACGGGGGCCGATGTCTCTGAATTGAAGGGTGGATTACCGTCTATATGGCTCGATACTACAACAGCTAGTGAACATATGGTACAGTGATTCTACACATGTGTCGTCGATAGCGTGTGCCTACTTCTTCCATTCTAAAGTCCGTTTTGTTTCCTGCACGGCACCCTCAACTTCTGGGACACACCCACTCAGAAATCAGCCACATAGCGGTTCGTCTTGCCGCTGAGCTCCGCCTGGACCTTGAGGGCGCGCGGCGCGTCCTCCTTCGGCATGACGAGCTCGACGAGCTGGATGACGTCCGCGCGTGCGAAGGTCGCGTCGTCGAGCAGGTCCGAGAGCTCCTGCTTGGTGCGGACGGTGTACGACTTGCACGTCTTCCCCTCCTCGCCACCGAGCGTGTCCAAGAGCTTCGTCCACTTCCTGTGCACGTAGAGGTCTGGTCAGTAACGGACGACGCGCACGGGAAAGGCGAACATACCAGTTGGAAATGTCGTTGTACTTCCGCGTCATGCCGTGCAGGTAGCGCTCGATGGTGTACCCGCTGTTGTTCAATACGAAGATGATCGGCTTCAAGCCCCATCGGAGCATGACTGACAGCTCTTGCACGGTCAATTGACTGGAATCCAGATGAGCATCCTAACCTGACCGGGTGATGGCGGAATAGACGTACATGCTACCGTCACCGACAAACAGAATGGTGCGACCAAGGCCACGGTCGAGTCCGCCGAAAGCAGCCCCAAGCGTGGCACCGACCGTCCAACCGATACTGCCCCACAGAATCTGGCTGACGAAGATGGAGTCGGGCGGCAGGGGAATATCGAGGACACCGAAGCTCGAGGTTCCGGTCTCGGCGACAATGATATCTTTCGACTTGAAGAACTGGCCTACGCGCGGCCAGAGCCATGCGTGCGAGATCACATTGTTGTCCTCCTGCGGCACAGGGAGCTGGAACTTGGGCACGTCAAACTGCACAGCGTCCTCCTTGAACGGCTGCAGGCGAGAGGTGAGTTTAGGGAGAAGGCTCTTCATGCCGATGCCGGGGAAGCCGGCGAATTGGACGCGGGTGTGGTCCGAGTGCAGCTACAGAAGGGTTGGATATTATTCTTGCTGAATGATCTAGGGATTGATGATGCCTACCTCGATGGTCCGCTGGGTAGGAATGTGATAGGTGAAGTTGCCAGTGTTGAAGTCACTCTTCAGAGCACCGACGGACAGAATCAACTTCGCGGATTCCACCTTCTCTTTGATCACCGGGTTGGAGACCGAGCCGACATAGATCTATGAATGCGATGTGAGCGCCTTGCACTTTGTAGCCGGAGTATCTGGTACTTACACCGCCATAACGTTCGTAAGACTCGCTCACAGCGGTCTTGCCCATAGGCGCGGAGTAGACAGGGAAACCTGTACGCTTGTATAGTTCCTCGACTTCCTTTTTCACGCCGTGACGGATGGCACAAGCGTCGACGAGGATAATCACGTCGTTCTGCGCCTCCTCAACGAGCTTCACAATTTCATCGAGGACGAACTGCTCGACTTCCTCGTCGTTCGCTGGAGGCTCGATATTGAGAGGGGTCTTGAGCCGCCTGGCGGGGATACGTTCATAGGCGATGTCTGTGGGTAGCATGAGGTAGACGGGGCGAGCCTATATAAGTGGACGGTCTAAGTCAATGGCTGAACACGCATGCCTGAATCGCTATGATACGTACCATGACCACGCACTTCCGTGAGGACACGGTCAATCTCCGCTGGAGCAGTGTCCTTGTTGTTCAAGACAGCCTGAGCAATCGTGAACTGCTGGGAGGCCTTGTAGTATGCGTCATATCTGCGCGGCACGATTAGTGGTATGCTATCGGTGCATAGCGGATGTAACCTACCGTCCATCGCCGAGAGTGTGATGCAACATAGGCTTCTCCTTCTGTTGAGAAGTGCTCGGCACACCAACCAGGTGGAGAACCGGGACGTGCTCGGAAAATGCTACATAGAAGATGAGTACTTCGGAATAGCTCGCGGCCTCTTTGAATGTGATCTCACCGCCTGCGATGCCGTTCATAGCACTCAACTCGCCGACACCAAAACTGAGAAGCACTCAGAATTGTAGCTCAAGGCCATATGTGCACGACTCACGTAGTTGTAACTACACCGATCTTGCCCTCGTTGACTCGAGCGTAACCGTCAGCAGCATATGCTGCGTTAAGTTCATTGCTGCAGAGCGATTGATGAGCTTAGCGTTCGGTGAGGCATAGAGCGGACCCACCAGTCGCCGACCCAATCAATTTTGGGGTGGTCCTCTACGAAGTCCTGTACAACGGGTGAGCTGGATACACGCGTGGGGTGCGTCGGTGAGCGCGTACCAAGAAACCTGCGGCAGGCTGAATTAGCGGGGCTCATTAGTAAGGGACAGATCACACGTACCGAGGTTGAAGTCTCCGGGAACACCAAACATTTTCTGCAGGTTCCGCGTCAGCATGTAGGGGCATGGAGATAAGGTCGGTATGACATACGGTGACTCCGAGCTGGACGAGCCGTTCTACGAGATACTGGCCGACGAACATAGGTCTCGCCCGCGACAGTCGACTCGCCCTCAACCTTGAGGGTTTGCAGTTCATGACGGAGGCGATTCACCTCGGCCTGTAGAGACGCGACTGCCTTGGACGACATGAATTGTAGGGGGTGGATGTATGCGATGTGAGGGGAGGGTGTTTGTGAGGATCGCAGTGAGCAATGGGGAGGTGTTTAAGTAGGCACTGGGGGTGATGATGGGAGAGACGATGGAAGGGATAAGGAGAGATGCGGACGGATGAACGGGACTAGAACGGAGACGGTCATCGAGAGCTGTCGTGACGGCCTGGGTGGGTCCAGTCGGAGAGCGTCCTCCCGCGTATGACGTCCCTCGACGCAGGCCCTCTGCTATAGATAAGATAAGATCCCAGACATATGTACATACACGATCTCGATCAAGCACTCGCCCAACCAAACATGGCTACCGTGGCTCAACTTCTCCTCCTCCCAAACCTGCACCGACGTCCTCTGCAACCACTCGGAGGGTCGTTCCAAGTAGTCACCAACGCAGTCCATGCTGAGTCGCACATGCTGCCCCACCGTCTATGAGAACTCGTTCACCGCCCCCTGCTCTAGGCCAACCAGACTCGCAGTGCAATCTAGACCCGGAATCGCGCGCGCCTCCATCCAGTGCGGTCCGGCCAAGTGAGCGATTAGCAACCTCTTTCACCAACCGCTGGCCAATGGCGAATCGGTCGTCCGCGTCCTGTACGGCGGAGAAAGGATCAGAGCTGTTGGTGCACTGCCACGACTCCCGTGTACGTGAGCAGATGTCAACCCCTCCGTTCATGAATGGCCATTTGAAGGCTGTGAGACTCTCCGCGGGTCCAGGGCTGTCGGGATGTCGAGAGTCGGGTGCTTCTCATGACGAATGGTTTAGACAAGTTGGATGGCGGTCTAAGATCGTCGGGTTACGCGAACCCGTTGTTTCCAAGAAGCCCAAACGCCGTAGCGTGCACAGGACATACCGTAGTAGTAACCGTACTCCCCATCCTGAACGCCTTAGAGATGAAGTCATGTTTGAGTGAATAGATGCCATCTCTGCGCCTTTGCAAGGCGTGGTCCAACGTCGGGCCCCTCACAGTCACCGTCGGTACCGCTGAAGTCCCCAGTTGTATGCTGTCCTGGGTAGGCGCACAGGCCACACCCTGTGTAGTGCATGTCAATTGGGATCCACGAGAGGTTCTATACTCAGCGAAACACGCTCTACTTCCATGGTGGCGGGCAGAACTTGCACCGATTCCGAAAGAGTAGGAAGCTATCAATAAGCGGGAAGTGTCCTCATTGCAGATGGCGCCACCAGCGAGGTAACGAGTCGTAAAGTCTACGGAGAAGGCTGCATATGAAAGCTACGATACAAACCAGCTGGTCATGAGAGGTCGTGAGGTAAAGCAAACGAGTAACGACGACGGTCGGGCGTGCCCGACAGTAGTCACTGTCAATACTGCAGGCCGCCCGTCCGTCATGATATGCTAGTGTCCGGGTATAGCAGGGTGACGGTAGGTAACTGTGGCGGGCGAGAGGTCCGCAGAACGACGGAGGCAACAAGAAGGAAGGAGGAAAGGAGAATCGTCCAGGAGGTTGGCAGGATAGTAGGGGGTTTCCAGGAGCTTTTGTACAAGTATGGCGCCAGCTGGTCTACAGTGGACGGAAGGTGACGAGACGTATGGAGATCGTTCTAAGCTGATAATGATACGGCAAGCATGGAGAGGAGAGCTGCGAGCATAGACCATGACACGCTCAGCGGTATTGACAACGCGCCACTGTCGGTGAGCAACGCGCGTCAGTGTTGACCTGTTCGGGACGCTCGAACGATGCATGATACACGTACGATGTAGTGCGTTGAGGTTCTGACACGATGCTGATGGTCATCACCTGCGACGTAGCCATCGACGGGGAGCGTGTTGGCGTTGCCCACGGTGACGTTGTGGTTCACTCCCTGGCTGGAGTTTGACAAGATGCCCGACAGATAAATCACATCGGTCTTGTAGGTGTACCCGCCGAACGATGTCTGTCCGGAGTACGTGGTCCCGTTCGTGATGTTGCCAGTGGGTATCAGTGACTGCTGTGCTGTCGCGTTACCGACCAGCCAATCACTTCATGGAAGTGAGCCTTGGTCGTATGACCACTCGTGAGCGAACATGCTTACCGGCCAAGATTGTACCTGCACCGGCGGTGTCAGTAACTCGTGCAAATGTCAAGGGAGAGAAACACATACCCGTCGAAGATGATGTCATGGCCCACTTGAGAGACTGTTGGCACCAGGTTCTACTCGGATACACACGAGGAAGACTTACTTTGTATGGGCAGCTCGTAGGACGTAGCCATAAATATAGCGCCACTACGCCAGCTCAGCGCAAGAACGATGGGAAAGCAGCCGTCAACAGCTCACCTGTTCGCTTTGCTCCCGTCCTGAACCCAGTAACGGAAGTGGTTTCCGCCCTTGATAGTCTCTGTGCATGTTCCAAGGGACGGGTCACCATAGTCCCATCTCAGCTCAGACGTCTCGTTTACTGTGCAGTGCGTTAGCAGAGGATTCCGGTATAGGCGTGAGACTAACACTGACCTTGACCCTTTCCGTCTCCGAGGTTGGCCGTCTGCGCATCGCCCGCATGCTGGCCCAAACATTCCGCTCCAAACCCAACAGATCTACGAGTCGACGCGTTCAAGAGCGTGTCATACCCCGCTCCACAGATATCTACTCACAGGAAGTAGTTTCTCAGACCACCGTTATCCTCCGAGTCCACCAAGACTGTCGCGTCCGAGTGTCCTGAAACGATTACGTTGAGCGGTTCTCCGAGGCCGTTAGTGTTAGGTGCGATCTACGGGCATGTTTAGCTTCAACCTCCTCGTGCACCCAATATCAACACATACCGTGAGCATGCTGCCTCCGAGTTCCGTGGGATTGTAGAAGCCCATTGGCGGCACGTTGCGGCCTCTCCGCCATAGCGGGCTGGGAGAGCGAGGAGCGTTGGGGTTGCGAGCAAACGAGAGTGCAGGAGCGCATAGCAGCATGAGGAAGAGAGACATGGTCGCCATGTTGGCTGGCAAGCACGGCGGTGGGAGGGGTTTAAGGAGCGTATCGAGGAAGAAGACGACCGCGATGGTCAAGAGCAAGCCGGAAATTGGTTCTGTCTAAATCGGGGGACACCCTGGTCTGCCCGCCACTTATATAAGCAGGACAATAATTAGAACGCAAGAGCAGAGCTATGCGCGCGTGCTTCCGCGCATCTGCGCCCACCTGGCTGTTATTAGGGATCTCTCACCGTTGCCCAGTACGGGCGCGCCATATCATCTTTGTCTACGGTGGCCTGTGCGGTAGGTAGTCGGTTGTCGACGCCGAGCTTCAAAATGCCACCTTGATCGACTTTGAGACTACGTCGAAGCGGCCGCGCAGTCGCGTGGCTTGGGCGTTTCTCGTCCCACGCATACAGTATCCATCCATACGGCTTCCCGAGCTACACCGTATGCGTGATACACCGCTACGGGACAGTTGTAATTCGCTGAAACACCTTAGGCATTCAGTCAGACCTACAGACCTACAGAGGTATGGCAAGCCCCTCGCCTCACAGTGGATCACTGAAATGTGTCAGGAGATCGACTTCTCCGGACTCACTGGCAGCTCCCTTGAGCGACCGAAGCAGGATTAGCCGACTGATCGTTGTTCCGTGCAGTGAATGGGGCACAACGAATGGTGTTATACACCGGTACTTTGCATGGACGTGAGTACAATTCAGTAGTGAACATTGAGGATCAATATTGAGTACTGAACTGCGGTATCCAGACGATCGAATGGCTCGGACGGCGAGCCATTGTTCTTGTTGAGCGCTGATGTGCGCAGCCATCCGTCTTTCAACTCACACGATGGCGCTTCTTGCCAGCGACGGAACCTTGTGCAATGGGCCTGGACCTGCTGAATTGCGCCGTCATTCTGCAGTGCACCATTCGTCCTACGGCATCTGCCATTTGCTCGAAGTCATCGAACGCCCGCAGCCATATCACGCAGGTGTGCACGGCTACGTACATGGTTGCTGTCGGAGCGTGCGCGAAGTCGAGAGGTGCTCAAACGGCTGGCGATTGTCTTCAGCAGGTATGAGAGACCGCCGTCGCTGGCAAGTCGCAATACGTTTTATGTAGTCGTGCGTCGCAGGAGAACCATGCAGCGCATGCACGCAATACGCTCAGTCTCCGAACCCGAGCAAGACGCCTGGGACACCCTGAAGGCCAAGCTATTCCCAGGGAGGGTATGAAGCCCGATGGCCTGAACCTTCATAAGCCTGTGCAGATACGTCCCTATCCAGAGACTATACTGCAATCACTATAGTCCAGCTGCGTTGCCTGTGCGTGGCTACTTATGAGCTGCTGTCACTGTATGTTATTCAGAAGTATCCTCGACCGAGGGCCGAAGAGCACTCAAATAACGTACAGAGTGCGAGTCCGCAGCCGTCAGCGTCGATGTAGTGCACAGCCGCCACGGTCAATCATCCCCTTGTCCGCCTTTCCTGCGACCTGCGCAGCAAGCCTGGGATGCGCGAACATGCCTGGAGGGACGTGCGTCGTCATTTCCGGACACCAATTCATATCTCAGTCGCTCCAGGTCCACCCTCATGACTTCCCGATAGCGCAGATGCTATGGCCTCCCCGGGCATGCATTCGGCGTCGTTCACCGCAGCGCTATCTGCGCAGAGTTTGTCCAGTATAAGACAGGTGCTCTTGGTCCGGGTGGTACGGCGGTGTTGCTTCCCTCGCGCACCTATTCCACTCGGGTCCCCGCCAAGTTATTCTGCTTCCAGATGACCAGTGCAGCCCCTTCAGCCTCTTTCGCAGTCCCGACACTAGGCCCGCAGGGACCGTCGGTCGTGGGAACGCTTTCCAGCCACTTCTTCTCGGCCTCTGGCAACGTTGTGACTACTGCGGTTGCACCTACAGCCACAGCCTCCAGTGTCGCCAGTTCTAGCGTGTTTGGCGGCCCCGACAATGTCGTTCCTGGTTTTGAGGACTTCTTCAGTCTGTATAGTACGCTGCAGGTGTCTTTGGGTTCGTTGATCATCGGCTTGCTCTTCGCGGCGATGTGAGTTGGACGCGCGTAAAGCCTATCGTACCTCGGCTGAGCTGAACCTCTTTTCTGTGTTCCAGCACGTTTGGAGCCGTTTGCACCAAGGCGATCAGCTACTTCCGCATTGATAACAGAAACACCACCGCTATCAAGGCTCTTGTAAGTGTTCATACTCAGTATGTGAGATTGATCCTCGTTGTTTATCATAATTTCGTAGATCACAGGCTTGGTGTTCGTACTCATCGGACCCGGCTTGGCTGCAAACTGACCAAAGTCTTCCGACAGTCTGATCAATGCCGTGCAGATGGGCGTCACGACTGCCGCTGTCGTCACCTCGGTGGTGGTCGATTTCGGCCATGTTAGCGCGCTGTTGGACAACAATTGGTAAGGACAAAACATTCCGTGCGATCTGCTGAGACGAATATCTGAACGGCTTACTGGAAACAGGACGATCATAGTGCGTTCTATGGTGTTTGTGACTTTCTGTACTCTGAAGCGTCCTTCGTGAACCAGACGCAGATCTTCTTCACGGTGAGCAGTGCTGGATTGAACTCTCGGAATTGCGATGAGTTTGACATGACCGTTCGCAGACCCTGACCGCGGCAATTGTCCAAAGGTATTCGAATGCTACAGCGATCGATGAAGCGGAGGAAGTATTGACAAAGATACTCGCAGTTTCTTGGTGTACCGCCTGCACCACGGTAAGTCTTGCTTGGCTTTTACTGTCAGCAATGTTCTCACAACCCTATGATTCCTCCAGCTCGGCGTAGCATGACCTTGACTCTCGTCGCAGTAGGTCGCATGTTCCAATTCCGATGTAACTCACTCATTGGCTCTCTGCAGTCGCTGTTCATACTCGTGCAATTCGGTGAGGCATATCTATCGCACGTTTGAGCCTGTTGCTGATAGAGGAGACCATCGCAGTGATGTCCATATGTGAGTGCATGCCGCCGACATTCGGACGAGCTGCGTAAAGGCTAATTCACAACGCACCAGACTCTGTGGCACAGACGTGAGTTGCTATCTGCCTGAAAGAGCGTTGGTATCTGACCTCCCGAACCCAGCTTCCAGGATGGCTACGTCACCGTCATGCTGTTGCAGAGCGTCGATGTTGTCAGTAGACCCGGATATCTCGTGTCTATCTAAATGACCATGCTGACGGTTGCATTATCGCCAGTGGGCCATGGTCACCACCTTCGGGATATCAGCCGGGGTGAACATTGTGCTTGCGGCCTGTGGCTATGTCTGGTTGCAGAAGCCGTATGAGATCCGGAAGTGCGTCCTCGTCTCTCCATTTTAATCACACAAACCTCACTATATACGTAGGAATGGCAGGACGACCGCTGATAGAGGAGGTCGAATATTGGACGTTCAAGAGTCTCTTCCTCTGCGGGTAAGGCTGCAGTGCATCCATTCAATTGCTCGAGCCGCTTATTGGCCTGATAGCATTCTGTCGATCTACAATGCAATCGGAGTGTCGATCTTCCGGCTCAATCTGAGCTGGCTTGGGTTCACGTTCATCCTCGGGAATCGTAAGCCTGGTTCTCACTTCGTCAGCTTATACATCAGGATTAATTGACTTGCACAGTCTACACTCTGAGCGTGATCCTCAAGTAAGCTCCAATCTGACTCTGCCCCGCGCTGCGACTCACCGACTATGTCTTCGTAGCGTGACCGAAGGCAATTATGCTCCTGTTGCCCCCCTCGTCGATGGGTCGCGCGGCCCCGCTACGGAAGCAGATTCTGTCCGCCCTCCTTCTACTGCCACTTTGACGAACGATGATGCACTCTGGGAGGATATTGTCAAGAACCAGAAGATCATGGCACTGGAGCAGTCTGCTGCGATGACTGTTGAGAAGGTCAGTCGTGCTGTGCTTCTCGGAGAGCATGCGTTGTGTACTGAGCGCATTGGAACAGCATTCGGATGACAAGAGCACGTTTGTCCTAGGCTACCATGGAGCGAGCTCTGTTGTTCGTGACTTTCGCTCCCTGCTGCATGCCAACGTTGTTGACTAGTCACTACAGGTCTAGATGGTGGCGAACTTGAACTTGGCACAGTCACAGGTAGAAGATGAGATGCGTACCGGCCGCTGTCTCTCCTTGTCCAAGTTTCGCTCTGAGTTGTTCCTAAGAGATCCGCCTATGTATTTGCCTGGACATTGAGGAGTGTTGTCCCATCCCGTGCTATTGACGTTTGTTCTGTGTTCGCGGATGATCGGTGTCGTAGTCTACATGACGTTGTACGCTGTGTGGCTATCTCAGTCTGCGACTGCTATCTTCGCGAATGATGCAGTGCAACTCATCCGCGCAGTCCTGCAGGCTGCAGGACAAGAGAACAACAAGCGGACTACCATTCCAGCAACCCATAAGAGGATATGAAAATGCGAAGCTGAGCTATAGTCGCGCGTTTAGACCGCACATAACCAAATCCGGCTGTCTCAGAGGATGCTTGCGCGACGGGAAGAGTTCAACGAGCAAGGCACGAATGCTAAGCGTGGATGCGACTGTCAGTGATGGTACATAAAGCAGGGAGGGCGGCGAGAGTGGGAGATAGAGCTGCAGATCGACGCTGACCGCGGAGAGAATGGAGATGGAAACGAGGGACCAGCGTGGATGGTTGCTTGCGCGAGTGACGCCGGTGCGCTGCTTGTCTCTTCTCTTCACCTTCGTCGCTGTCCTCGCCGTCTGCGACGACGACGGCTCCCGCTTTTCGTCCTTCCTTCCGCACTCCTCTCGTTTTCTCATGACCTTCTGTCTCTCTAGCTTCGTCCGATGACCCCCCGCCCTGTGCTGGCTCCCAAGTCTCGTCCTTTGTCGGCAATTTTCATTGGGTCTGCTGGTTCAACGCCCCCATCCCTTCCAGATCTGCCTGAACCACCCAGCCCCGGCTCATCCTCGAACGCTTCTGCATCTGGCTTGCCCTCTCCTCCTGCAACAAACTCCACGGGCAGCGGAAGCGTCGGCGAAGGTAGTTCAACCGCCGGCAGTCTCCGTCACAGAACGCCCAGCTCCAGAGCGTCGTCAGATATGTCTGGCGGCGCTGGTGATAGAGCCTATGGCTACAACAAGAAGAGGTCATCTACTCTGGACGATGAAGACGAACCAGAAGAGAACGAGAACGATGAGGATCACACCGCGCGGTTGTCTGACGATCGGCGGCGTTCTTTCCCCAAGGCTGCCAATGATAACCAGTCTGCATTGCAGCGGGTGAAGAACCTGACCCAAAGGAATCGCATGGTATGTGTTGAGGGCCTCGTTGATGCGCATATACTCACCTTTTCGACGCGATCGCCTTGATTACACCTCAATTGGGCCTTGTGGAATGTGCTGCGGAACACTGACACGTTCGTCGCCTTGACCTACGCTCTGTGAATGCTCCTCAAATCGTGTCTGGTACAGGTTCTGGACAAACTCTCTCGCCTCGGCTCTCCAGTTCCTTCCAATCACTCCCGTTCTCCCTTGTCTCCTCCTACAGCTGGATCTTCTTCATCTTCTGCCACTTCATCTTCGCGCGTTCCCTCAGGACAGTATCGATCGCCTTCAGTCTCAAACGGCTCAACTACCAGTAGTCGGCGTCGCGACATCCAGCTTTCCGGCTCAGAGACCGAGCGCGAGAGTATACACAACTCAAATCAGTCGATATCATCGGACGGTAGGTCCGGGACGCCCCCTCCCTCCGCGTACCCGGACATTCGTGCGCCAGCATCGGTAAGACAACGGCGCATATCCGCGCCAGCATCGCCCAACAAAGCCGAAAGATCTACTCGTGAGACTGCTCGTGGCTCATCACCTGGACCTTCTCGCAAACGAGTCTCTACGACACTCTCAGTTGACGAGGGGTATGGCCATTACCGTTCTGATGACGAAGATGTAACCGCAGCCGCTCTGGCCGCTGTGGCGTCTTCGAGGAGGAGTCCTGGGAGTAGTGGCAAGAAAGGCAGGCAGCCATTACCGAGGGAATTCAGAGAGAGGAAGGATTCGGACGAGAAGGTATGTCTTTGCTAGCATTAATGGCTTAGGTTGCCAATGTTGCTCTCTAGCGGAACATCGAACCTGCAACCCCGCACCGAGCCTCAAGTCGTAACGACTTAGGGAGAGCATCTCCATCACCACGGAAGAACCGAGTATCCGCGTCAGACCCACCAGCCTCACCACGTCGGCTTGGTCTTTCGAAGTATTCCACTGTACGGGAGCTCACGCGCAAGCACCAGACTAGATGGATGTCAGAAGATCTCTCCTCTCCTTCCCGAGAAAACGCGGACGAGTCGTTCGACCCTCTTCCAAACGGGATGGGCAGACGTCAAGGTCACCGAACCGGCAGCTCCGAAGGTCTGTTAGGGACCGCTGGAGGGCGGAGCTTGATCGGTGAGGGATTGCGCGCTGCTGGTCTCACTAGGAGGAGAGACGAAGACGTGTTCAGCAGGTGACTCTCAAGCCGTAGTTCCTCGGCGGACGCGATCCACTGGGAACTCCTCGGTCCTAGCTGATGCCCATGTTGAGACCCCAGAGCAACGACGGGAGGGCAGAAGCATCCGGATAGACGAAGGCGTTGGGCCGCCCTACGATCCGAAGACCCCTCTGAACCGGTTCACCGACCGGCGGCCTCAGAGTGGGATGGCGGCTCGCCCTGGCACATCTATGGCTGCTTTGCATCACGACACGCACGATCCGGCGCCACCAAGAACGGCGCCTCCCGCCTTGCGCACGTACAGGTCGACATACGCCTTGCCGGACAGAGTCTTCGAAGATCTACAACAACAGTCTAGCCATGAGCGTCCCGGATCCTCATCGCCATTCGTAACCATGCGGTCATCCACTGCTCAGAGTGGCATACGGGACAGCAACGCTGAGCATCGGCGGCTGATGTTTGAGTCGTTGTCAATGTTTGAGTCGCATCTCTCCCGCCTTCCACCCATGGGACAAACCACGACGACGACGATCCCGGAGGTCTTCCAGAGCGCCCAACATCTCGTGCATGCCTTGGACAAATTGAATGGCATGTTGAAGGACGGGACTAACAGAGCGCTTGAAGCTCAAATCGACGCCGAGCTTGCAGACAACAGAGAGGGCGTCGACTTGGTGGAGCTTTGGCGAGAGGTGGGCTCCGAGCATCGCGAGAATCTACGCGTCAGCGACGAGGTCGTACGCAATATGACCGGGTTCTTGCTTGGTGTCGGGAAGATTCTTAGGGAAGCTACTTCTGGCGTTCAGCAACACCATCGAGCCGTCAGCTTGGATGAAGATGCGGTACGCAGGATGACCCCAGAGGTGCAGCCGAGTGCCTTGCGTGACTCGGAAGGGCGACGTAGTAGGGAGAGTAGACGGAGTTGGGAACCGGGCCATGGGACAACGAGGCTTATGGCTAGGCTGTCTAGCTTGGAGAGGAGCGGCACTCGGTCCCGTCCAGGTACTGCTCTGAACATGACACGGAGTTCTGCGACGTCCAGCAGCGAAGGGCGCAGCAGCAGCGACATGGCAAACGACGGTACGCCTGCCACCCTGCGACAATCCGCCCCCATCGCAGGTTCATCCTCAATCGCTCGACGCCTGTATACGCCCAGGGAACGTGGTGACGTTGGTGGTACCGCTGGTCACGTCCCTCAGCACCGAAGACCTCAACGGCGACTACGAACCGTCTCCAACTCCCGTCTCAAGGCAAGCGCATGTCTCTCTGCCAGAGCGTCGACCTCTGCCGCCATTGGCTGTACCTCCATCTCTTCCCTACTTTGCCCTCGGAGTCCCTTCTGACGCGTAGCAACACCGTGGCAACCGACCGGGACAGGTCGAACCGACGGAAAATCTCGACAAGCTCAATTCTTACCGTTCGGGCTGAACCCACATCCTCGTTCGTCCCAGTGATCAAGCCTTCGAATCCAACGACAGCAGTGACTACCCATACGGTGTCCGCCTCGCCCGAGACGGACCGCACGCCGTTTCCAATGCTCCGAAGCGAGTCTGGCAGCTCATCACGCACCAATGGTGTGACTTTCTCTCGCCCGACGACAACCTCAGTGTCTTCAGCGCTGAGTGGGCTACAGCAACAACACGAAAGGGGTGCGAGAAGCCGCACCGTATCCAGCTCTTCTGCCGCCGCTGACCCTCCTCCACCCGCAGTGCTCGCGCCCCCAGCACCCATCTCGACCTCCACGTCTGGGTCGGAGTCGGAACGAGAGTCACGGTGGAAGACACTCAGCGGACGCCCTCGCGTCTCCCTTGATAGCAATCGCAGCGGCGAAAGCCCGATCGACGCTGGGGACCGTAGTATGGCGTCGACTGTATCGTACTCCGCTGCCCGCAAGGAGCGTCGCAGAACGATTAACCGAGATATTCCAAAGATAGGTGCAGCTTTGTGCCATTGAAGGGTGAGCACCTCTCGCTACGATTCGATATATGCACGATAGGTTGTCTGACCTGCACGGATGTCAAGTAGACTGTAGATCAGACCCGCCCCGTTCTGAGCAAACCGTTTCCATTCCATACATACTGGCGCCGTTTTCGCCTTTGGGCCGCCTCCTTCCCTCTCAGGTCTCATGCACATCCCTGCCGCCGGACAGTTCGCCAATTCCTTATTCGCGTTCCTCGTATTCTTGGTCTCGCACGTCGAGCCCTCTGCAGCACCCTCCGCTACCGAGCCGCGCGCGTTGCTCCTCTCTTCTACATCCTCCTCAGCCTCTCCGCCTTTTCCCTCCCAAGCCAATTATTCTCTTCCCTTTTCTGTCCGTATAAGCTAAGTCTCTCTCTCCTTCTGTCCATCTCCATCTCTCTCCTCTCTCGCCCCCTGTATCCGAAAGACGCACGTATGTTTATGGGCTCCATGCACGATATGAGACGAGTCGCCCCAGAGTTTACGCCTTGGCTAATCAGCTATAGCAATGTAATGGGATGATGTTCAAACGATTCCCCGATGATGACGATGATACCCCGTTTCCCTGGTATAGGCTATAGCCTAACACGCAGCGGTTCGCTGCGCCCTGGGCCCCTGGTTACACGTCGGACAGGCTCCCGTATGTACCTATCAGGCAATCGGTGAAGATATACTATCATATGCATACAAGAAAGGCCGATGTGGACAGCCGTGGGTGCGTCGGCGACTACAGGTGAGTAATCTGCTTGCCGGGGGATTTTCAGGGACTCTACTGGAGGACTGAATGCAGCTTCAGCCCAAGGTGCCAGGTAGTGGCGCTAGGATTTAAGGGCTTGACAAGAGTGCGGGGTACAGTGGCGATGGCTCAGCGCCCGTCGTGGCTACTCCCAGTATCCTGAGCTCAGAGCCTGGAAGCCGTGTAGCATGGAATTGGAAGCAATGGCCGCCGTGCAGCGCCGTACGTCAAAAGACCTTGGACTCATGACTTCAGCGCAAAGCCGTGGAGGAGCCTGCCTACCATCTAGCTCCAGTACGTATTGCGCCTCCGAAGCTCTGTCAGCAGCGACCGCTCCGGGGAGTCCGCAAGCCCACACCACCCAACAGACTCCCGACGCCATTGAAGGACCCGGGAACGCTTCCCGAGAAGCGCCCCCTTGCGAGTTCGCAGTGATCGTCCGTGGGCCCTGTCAGGAGTCGACGGCGCGTGCATCACGATCAAGGTCACGGTCGCGCATTGTCTATTCAGTGGTGCTATCAGGAGCTCGAGAAGGCGTCAGCCGCTGCCCGTTAGGGCAGGACTGGCAGCCCGAGGAGATCGCCCTGGCGGACACTCACATCGCCCACTGCCCCTCGTCGACGTGAGTGATGGACGGACAGATGGCGAGCTTAAGCTGCAGGAGAGATGATAGTGCATGAGAGGCCTATATGAATGCGGAGTAGACGTGTCGATTGAGCTCTCGGTTCTCCCGGGCCCCAGCCCTTCTGTCGCACTCGACGACCGTCGACCCGCGCCATGCGGTGAGAGCCGCTCGCCCAGTGGGGCCCGCGCATCTTGCACGCTTCGCTGCTCAGAACGCACATCCGCCCTCCCAGCGCGTGCTCCGACTCGACGCCCACGCGGGGGGCGTACGGCACGCGCCCTATCCTCGCGCCGGCAGTGCCCACGCGAAGCGTCGCCTCGGCCGAGGAAGGCGCGCCCGCAATGGAGATGAAGGCCGCAGCGGGTCGCACGGGCTCTCAGATAGAGCGCAGGCTCGGTGCCAGTAGGATGCCGGGGAGCCCGGCGAGGAGCGAAGGCGACAAGCTCACTGGCAATTTGGAGCACAAGAGCGAGACAGAACGAGGTGTGTGCCGTGACCGCTGGGCTTCGCGACGGCGCACAAGGTATCTGCTTGCCGGGCTTCGAGACGGCATCACTGCGCGTGCGGCATGACGTCGTCGTCGCGGGCAGGGATGCCGCTGGAGGCTTGAGGATAAGCAGGAGGGCTGCCTGGTTCGCGACGGGGCCGGGTGGGAGATGAGAGTGGGAGTTGCCTGGAATGTCGGTGCGCTTCAGGCTTGGTACGGTTCTCGTTGTTCAGCTCGCGAAGCGCTGCCTCGCGCCGGAGGAAGTACCCTATCGCAGGAAAATTTCGCACCTTTGCGTATACATACGTGTGTGCTCGCGGGGTGCGATCGTTATCTTCGCTGGCCAAGGACGGGAGGGCCGCTGAGGGGGGTTACCAGGTACGGGCTGAGCAGTGGTAGCGAGTGGTGTCGTTTGCAGGCGATCGCAAACGCAGCGGAGGCGGCCAAGGGATGGATCAATCTGGGAGATCCCTGAGCCGATCCGGGAAGCGAATGGGATAAAGGTCGGGTAAGGGCGTGGGAAAGGCCATTGAGGCACGGCAAGCGCCCGCGCGCGCGAGGGAATTGGAATGATAATTCATTTCGGAGAGACTCACTCAGTACTCAGTTGCTGAGCGTGGCAGACGCCGAGTCGGACTCAAGCTCAAGTGATCTCGCCTCTCTCACCTCGCCCTCGCCCTCGCCCTCCGAACGTCTCCCGCCACGGCTCCGTTCTTTCTTCTCGCGCGCACCTTGCTCTCCACTCCCACCGCCCGCGCTCCTCGCGCTCCTCTACACCCGCCGCCAGCGTTAGCGGCGCGCATAACCCACACTCTTTTACCCCACACGCTCCTTCTCTCGAGCAGCAAGCACCGTCGCCCTCCGCGCACACCGCGCGAACTCGATTCAGAGCCCTTCAGACATGCACGGTGCTCCCCGCAACATGCAGCACCGGCGCAGACGTGTCGGCGACCTCGCAGAGCGCGCCCCTGCGCTCATCAACCTCCCTTTCCCCGACCCATCCATACCCATCCTCGACCCCTTGCTAAAACCCCTCGCTCCCCTCATCACGCCCATCATCGATGGCCAGCACCCCGCGACCAAGACCACCACGCCTGCTTCGCACGCGACGACCACCAGCCCACCTCAAGCTCCCACACCTAATCCCACCACTGCCGCTCCCAGCCCTTCGTCTCCGAGTAGCACCCCGAGCAACGGGAGCGACCCTTCGAATGGGAACGGCAGTGGAGACGGCCAGGGCGACCAAGGCAATTCGGGCAGCGGCGGCTCCAACGGTAGCGGCGGCGGCAACTCTGGCAGCAGCAATGGCGGCGGATCTGGCGGTAGCCCCGATGCGCCCAGCAACGGCTCCTCTGGCGCACCAGCACCGAACGGGCCCGCTGCATCCTCACCGTCAGCAGCTGTCCCCGGCGGCGCGACAGGCACTAACGCTGCCTCTCCCGGGCAAGTGGGCTCATCGCCGTCTGGCGTGCCTGGGTCCGACGGCCAACAAGCATCAGGCTCGAATGCATCGGGCAGCTCGGCCGGTTCCGCGCCTGGAGCAGACCTCACGCCCGTCATCAACGCCAACGGCGCTGCGTTCGTATCCGGGACAACTTCGGTGCCTTTACCTGGCCAGCCTGGATACGACGCCCACACCACTGGCATCTCCGCCGCAAACGCCGCAACACCTACTGGTGCAGACGGCACTCAGGTGTAGGCCAGGCTTCCGGATCGCCAGGCATCAGCCAGTCAGGAGCGGGTTCTTCGTCAACAGCTAATAATGCGGATCCCTCGCGGTCATCGAGTGCGGGTGGTGATGGGAGCCATCACGGATTGTCCGCAGGCATCATTGCTGCCATCTCTGTCATTGTGGCCCTGCTGTTCCTCGTGCTCCTCGTTTTCTGCTGCAGACGGCGTGCGGTGGCCTTACGCCTCCGTCGGCGGAACAGATGGTTCGCTGCCGGTTCGTACAACGCAGGTGTCAGCGCCGACGACTACAGAGATGGCGGCAGCGGGACCAAGTCCGCACGGAGCAGTTTTGCGACGAACATCGACCGCGGGCAGATGCTCACCCCAGCACCTCCGCTGGACCTCATGCCGCCTGCGAACGATATGTCTCAGGTCTGGCCGAGCAATCTGAACGGATCCATAACGGTCGTGACCGTCCCCCCTGCCACGCGCACAGTCGAGTCCGCGCCGAGCCCGACGATCAGAGCTGCCCCCGACCGCACGAGCCTGTCTTCCCTGTCTTCCTCCGGCAGCGGGGGTGGCAGTCGTCCGCCCTCGCAATCGTCGCAATATCAGCATCTCACCCTTCCCGGCGCGGCAGCCACGGAAGGGTCGGCGTACGGGCACGACTTCCCCTCCCCCTTCTCAGTCCGCCCGTTCTCTCCCTCCGAGACGTTCTCATTCCCTCGACCCCCGCAGGATGATGCGCATAGCCGTGCATCTGGGATGATGAGCGGCTCTGTCGTGAGCGGCTCGGTGATGAGCGCCGCCAGCGCCGCCTTCTTTACGGCTGAAGACCACCCTATTTCCTCGCCTGCGTCATCGCCCGAGCCTCGCCTTGGCCCGGAGGAGAACCCATTCCTCGACTTCACAGAGATCGCTGCCGCCGCCGGTCGTCCGACCACGGCATCCAGTGAGGGTTCCGCGCACTTTTCACCCGTAGAAATGATCCGTCGTCCGTTCGTGCCGACCATGGATGACGAGATGGCGGTGAACCCTGGAGAGAACGTTCGCATCATCAAGCGGTTCGACGACGGCTGGGCGTACGCCGAGAATACGAGCACAGGCATGCAGGGCTTGATCCCTATCGACTGCCTGCGGCCCATCGAGGAAGACTTGCCAGCGTTCCTCGCGAAGAAGCGACTGAGCAGCTACGTGCCCGGGCCCGCCAGTGCGCAGGAGCGACGCGCGACGCTGATGTCGCAGCGGACGAGCGTACTGAGCGGGACGTCGGTGGGCAAGGCGATGTGAACTTCGCCCCTGCATGCCTGACCACGAGAGTCCTGGACGCCTGCTTGCGTGTTTGACGATCCTTGCCACGACCGCCACATTGTAACGCCTTGTTTGTTGTTCGGTGAGCAGCCTTCGCTCGCTAGATCGCCGAACCGGGCTCGCTAACCGTGCTGTGCCGCTAGTCGCATACAGACTTTGTGCCATGCATGATGCTGTGCTACGTGAACCGACCGCCTGCCCATTCTGTGCTACTGCTCTGCCATGTGCTCTGTCCCTCCCTCCCTCCCCTTGTCTATATCCCTCGTTGTCCATATCCGAACCTACCAACCTGTCTCTATCTCCGAAGTTCTAAATTGTCTGTGTCTCACTACTACACCTACTCTACCCCGCCCCGCTGGCCGTCGCGACTGCCCCCCTTCCAATCTGGTCTCGACGGCCAGCAGGCACCACCACTACCGGCTTCTCGCCCCTCGCGAACCGATTGATTTACTCGGCCGCTCGGCTCGCTTTCGCCACCGCTACCCACGTACACGCTGCAACGACGTCCTCCTCCTACGAGCCATTCTCCTCCTTCACCTCTTCTTCGCCCACGGCCGGTCGCATTCCGCGCTGCTGCGGGCTGCTGGTGTAGCGACCGCTGGGCGCGTTTGATACCCTTCCCCCGTTATTACTGTACGTAATACTACTTTCCTCGTGGGATCAGCTTGCTGCTCGTTACCCCCTCCATGCTCCAGATTCCCCCGTGCTCCCGGCTTTTGCTCTTAGCCTCACCCTGCCTTCTTCCCGCCGCAGCACGACTCTTGCCCCACCTCCCATTTACCCTTCACCCACGCGATCCTTCCGGGCTGCGCGTCCCTCCTTGGCTGGCTTGACATCAATCCGCTTGCTTGCTTGCTTCATGTAAAAACAAGGCCTCTTCTGGGTTGTTGGGATGTTGGTCCGATGCGGACGCGGACAAGACGGGATGTACGTAGATACCCTCTTTTCCTCCTCCTCCCCCTTCTCCTCACGCATGGCGCTGTTCGGTGTTTGCTGATCACCCCATTTACCCTTGCTCATTGATCTTTTACCCTTCATCGGATCGTTTCCCTTCCAGACGTTTACACAGGCTGTGTGTTGTGCTGTAGTTGCCGTTGTCGCCAGTAGTTGCTGTTGCCGTTGCCGTATACGTACTTTCGTGTCGCTGACGACGTCGCCGTGGACGTTGTCGAGTAGTACGAAGGCTTATCTATCCGCACCCTCCGAACCAGGGGTGCACCTCGTATATACGTGGGGTGTATACTTACAGTACGCACTCCTACACCAGTATCCGTGCCTCCCCGTGCCACCACCATCCCCTCCAATGTAGCATTGCTTGCAGTTATACCGTCAATCGTTATCCGCGAGGCTGCGTGTTAAGTGAACGCTTCCGATTCACGTAGGTTCCGGGGCTCGAGGCTATTGGACGTGTTCAATGAGTGCGGTGTGATCCGCGTTGGCCACGTCGGCGGTGTCGAAGGTTAATATATAGTGTGTACGTTGTTCAAACTGGAAGCACGCGGGAATGCGCAGGTTGCGACCCCATCGTCGGAACCGGCCTGGCCTTCAATTTGAACGTGGAGGCGCAATGTGTTGAGTAGGTCGCCTCGTTCCATGACGAAGGATTTACGGGACCGAAGCTCTGCACCAAGACATTTCAAGACACGCATACATCCGCTATTGGCCAACTTGCTACAGAAGAGAGAACCGAGATAGTAGTGTAGACGGATTCACATCTGCCGATTTCCTACCCCGCGTCGACCGGTGCCGCATGTCCTGCAAGTGCGTCCAGAGGCGTCCGAGTGGCGACTTGCCCCGCGTCATGGCCAGTGACAGCGGGGTCGTCGTCGTCGTATCGGTACCAGCCCTCCAGAGGCGGCTCCCCGGATGCGTCCCTCGCGATGTTCAGCGCGCGACAGAGGTAGGCGTCGTACGCGGCGTCGGCTTCCGCGTCCTCGTCCGCGTCCTCTTCGTCGGCGGGCGTGAACGGTCCAGGGCAGCGCGCGTGGCCGAAGACGGTGCTCGGTCGGGAGCGGGTCTGAGGCGTCTGCGCGCCTGCGTCTGGTTCTGCGGCTGTGTTCGCGAAGTTCGATGTGGTGGAGAGAGAGGGCGGGCAGTAGCTATAGGTCCCTTCGGATGCAGGGGTCGTGTCAACTGTGTGTTGAGAATGAAGAGAGGTGTCGTATTGGTGATATCGAGGCGCGAGGTCGTTGAGGGCGATGTCGTACTGCACTGTGAGTCTCCGGAACAGCGGTAGGACCTGTTCGTTCGAATTGTGGAGGGAACAATTCCGGTCAGCTCATCACTTCGGTGACAGCGCGTTCAGAGAGGCCGCCCCACCTCGTCCGCAAAGGCACGCTTGCACGCGGGCGACTCGGCGGCGAGGACTATCGCGGTGGCGAGGCAGAGCACGCCGAAGCGGTACGCCCACCAACCAACGGTGGCCAGGGTTGGCAGTCGGGACCAGATCCAAGCTGCCCGTGGCCCGTCCTCGTCTCCGCAGTCCGAGCACCAGTCCGAGACCGGCCTCGGGAGTACGACGCTGTTCTTGTTGCTGGTATCCGAGAACGAGAGACCGTGGACGACGGAGAAGTCCTGGAGGCCGAGGTCGCTGAGGTACGCGAGCGCGCCGCCGTAGGTCACGCCGTCCGCGAGCGTTCGACTCAAGCTCCAGTCGACTTCGGCGAGGGGCGCGGCGTCCAGCGTGAGGCGGGTGATCGGGCTGCATATATCGCCAACGTCAGCACCGCACTACACGCAATCAAGAGAAGAGGAGAAAAGGGAAGCGCGCACCCGGTGAGGTGCAGGACGGTGGCGGTGACGGAGGAGAGGACAGGTGTGGTGTCAAAGCGGGCGAGGGTGGCGAAGAGGGTGTCGACTGAGACTTGCTGGAGGGCACCCATGAGGGCGACGAGGCACGTTACGAGCACTGTGGTGAAGATCATCTTGGTGTGAGGGAAGGAGGGAGTTCGCGGCGGGGTGGGCGTTATATCCGTTGTGCGAGGAGGCTGACCGTCGTGTATACGCAGTGCTTACCGGGTCGCGGTCAGCCTCCCGAGGATCCTTGACAGGTAGCGGTCAGTCCAGATAATAACTCGGCTGACCAGCTGTCAGTGGCAGCCTGAACTGCTCCACTGCGCCGGGTAGCAGCTGGCTGCAGCACGCCGTTGCGTCTTGGCCGTCTCGAGCGTGCAGACCTGCGCGTCTTCTGTGATCTGTGTGCTTACCGACGTCATGTCCCTGAGCGACGTGCCGCGTCTTAACGAAGCACAGGATGGCTGAATGGTTTGTTGGATGAAATGGATACAGCACGGCGTGACATCGAGACGGACCGATATATGAGAAGTAGGACCACACATATGCGCACACACCAACCGCGCCCGTACTGGGCCCCATACCGCATACCCCCTTCCCCCGCTGTTCCCGCAACCTCTGACGCCCCCCTGCTCCACCCTTGGTGGGCTGGCGGGAACCATGGACGCCGCTTCTATGTGGCTCCGTGCACAGGATGAGGATGATCATAGATCATGGCAGAACAGGGGTAGCAGACAAGGACGAGGGGGGAAGGGGGAGGGGGGAAGACTTCTATGTTCGAACAGCACGGGCGATGCGAAGGAAACAGGTTGCTCGAAGGATGAAGGAAGACATGAGCCGAACCGACCACGACAGTCCGAGATGGAGAGATGGAGAACAGGAGGAGGACCGGATCCAAATGGCAGAAAAGCGCAAGTGAGGCAGCGGGTATGCGTGTGCGAGCGGGGAAGAAGAATGTATGAATACAGTTTGGTTTGGTTTGGTTTGGTTTCGATTTCGAATCCGCCTCGTCGTCGTCGTCGTCGCGGGCGCGGTACATGGCATTCGGACGGTAGCAGTTGGCGCGTCAGAGTGAGATGTGTGGTGGGAGATGGGAGAGCGTAGCGTGAATGTGTAAGCGAGCGATGTTCGGCCGCTGCGGAGAAGTAGGTGTGAGGGATGAGCGCGTGGGAGGGATCGCCGTCCGTCGGCGACAGGCCCGGGGGTTCCTACAGCGGCACAACCGCGAAATTCTGCCTGTAGGCGCAGAAGCGGTACGGTCGTCTACGAGCACGGGCGCGACGGACAACAGGAGCCATATTCGAATGGGCTCCTCTCTATGACTTGAGAAGCAGAGCGCACGCCGCCTTGCACGGATAGGAGTCGTGAGGGATGAGCGTGTGGTCGGCGCACGGAGACGCGCCGACGTCTATGGAGGCAGCCGGAAGGAGCGGCACACCAGCGGACGGTGTGGATGTAGATGGGGAGCATGTTGTGTTGGTGGGCGGGCATAACCGAGTGCGGGAGCAAGGGCACCACGAGAGCGTATACACGGACACGGCGGAGGTCATGTCGGCTTGTAATAGATGGTCGTAATGTACTGTTCGAACCGCTGCCGTCAACGACTCATGCTCGTCCCTACATATGCTGGCAGCACGGACACGCACCTTCTTCCTGTATCTCGTCGTGTTCGCGACGGCGAGAACGCCGTTCCTGATCGCGCTCGTGCTCAGATGGTGCAGCACGACGTGCGACGGTACCGGCAACACGCTCGCATCGTCAGACAGCCCCGGCCCATCCAGCGGCCGCGCCTGCGTGAGCGGGGGCGTGGGCGGGCCCGTCGACTGCTGCGCCGCGATCATCGCCGTCACGTCCGTTCCGGACGCCGTCACGACCGGCAGGTTCAGCGGTGGGGGCGGCGCCGAGCGCGCGTTCGCGTTCGCGTCCTCGGCGGCCTGCGCATCGGCGGCCGCGGCGGTCATGCCCAGGAGGTTCGCAGGGCGGCCTGCCGCGTCGCGACCCCTGTCGCGCCTAGACCGCTCGCGCTCCCGTACGCTCCTGCGCTTGTCGCGCTCGCCGCTCGTCGAGGGCGCCCCGCCGAGCGCAGGCCCGGCCATGACGGGCCGCACGTTGAGGATGAGCTTGTCGAGGTGTCGGGGCAATGCAGGCGCGGGCGGAATGTTCGGCGCGGGGATGGCGCTCGCAGACGAGGTGGGCGAATCCGCGCGGGCGAGGTATGCTTCTTCCTCTGCGGCCGCTGCGATGAGCTCGGGAGGGATCTCGGTCGTCCATGCGGCCTCTCTGCCCTTGCCGGTGGGACCGCCCACTTGCGTGCTCGAGTCGCTCCAGAACGAGTTCTGGTGCTGTTGGTGCTGCTGTTGCTGTTGAGTGGGCGAAGGCTGTTGGGGAGAGCCGATCTTGGGTGGAGCGGTGACGGCGACATAGTTGGCAAGTGTGCCATCGCGGTCGTCGACGGCACGAGGATAGTCGTTGGTGAGCCGCGTCTGCTCGTCTACGATGAACTTGAAGTGGTGCGTGCCGGGCAGCAGCGGGACGATCGTCCAAAAGGTCTCCGTTTGCGGGCTGGAGCAGGGTAAGCGGATAACGCGGTGATAAGGCTGCTGAATGCTCACTCGTATTCCATCGGCTGGCGGCCCTGCCAATTATCATGACCAGCACGAATGAGGTAGACCTTTTTCCCGCTTCCCCTCCAGGTGATTTTGTAGTTGACTGGCTCAGGCTTGTGCGCGTCTTCCTCCGCCTTGACGAGCGCGATCGGAATGGTACTGTGTACGACCTCAGGGACGAACTCCTGTCTCAGGGGATGGTCGTTTCTCGGAGGCGAATCCGGCACCGCGGCGGACTGGAACGATCGCGTGGAGTTGAAGGCGGAGAGGGAGGACTTGTACCTCGAAGCGCCATCTTTCATGCGGTCGATGCGGGCAGCCGAGGGGAGGTTGTTCTGCGGCCTGAACGTCTGCGGGGGCGGGTTTGCGGCGGTGGGGATGGGGATGGGGGACGATGCGCGGGGACGGCGATGTGCAGGATGCGGGGAGACGGAGGCGGCGGGGGAGGAGGAGGCGGGGGTGAGGGTGAGGGACGCCAGGTCGGGCAACTCGAGGGAGCGCTTCTTGTGCCTGAGGGAGCGGTGTACGCGGTGGGAGGTGGAGGAGGCGGAGGGGTTTGGGCTGCCGCCGCGGACGGGGGAGTGGGTGTGACGAGAGGGCGAGTCGAAGCGGGCGTTGGCGGCAGAGGGGTTTGAGGATGTGTTGCCCATGCTCGGAGACGAGACGCGGGCCCTTTAGGAGAGGCGGGGGAGCAGGAGAAGAGAGTCGAGTCGAATCGAGATGATCAGCGGGAGGGGGTGTGCGTGCGTGCGGTGTGTGGATAATCCTTGGATGGTGAGGAGAGGGAGACGTGCACAAAAGGAGGCTTTACGGTTCGGCGCCGCGTCGACTGTCTGCGTCTGTCTGAGTCGCGGCGGGTAGGACGGGGAAGGTTTAGCTCGATGCTGCTGTGTTGAGACGTTGATGGAGGAGAGCTCACTGGCCGGTGCACGCTATCCCGTACTGTGGACGAGAGACGTACGGGCGCTGTGAGGAGGAGAGAGGGATCAGCACGAGCGATATCGGAGGCAGTAGGGGGAGGGTGTGTGATGGGAGGGAAAAGGCGGACAAACCTCGAGGGAGAGGGGAAGAGAGGCCGACGGAGAGAGTGGCCGTCGAGTCTAAACGAGAGACCTCGAGCTGGATCGCTCCTCCGCACAGTCGCAGTCGGTGTCGGTGTCAGTGCTTGTGCTTGTGCTTGTGAACGAGAGTAGTGTCAGTGTCAGACTCAGGCTCACGCTCAGCTGTAGCGGCTCTCCTCTGCCTACTAACAGACGCCCGTCGCCACCTTGTAATCAGCTGCATCAGCGGCCCGTGGAAAAATCGATTGTCCGGCTAGCGGAGTTGCGTCGGACATCCTCTCCTCCCCTCTCTCCAATTGGGCGCCGCCTCATTCGCCCCCCTCCCCGCATAGGCGCTCTCTAAATGGAATGACGACAACCTTACTACCCCGCGTCCCTGCAACGCGCACCTTTGCTCCGTCCAGGTACACACACAGACTACAGCCACGGGCCCGCTCCTCCGTTCCTTCAACCGTTCCTACTCTCTCCTAATACGCCACGCAGCCATGCGCGTCGCGGTGCTCCAGTTCGCGCCCAAGGGTACGTGCTTCGCAGCTTCGCCCATCTACGCGCCCCCCGTTTCTGATATGCTGACCCCAAAGTCGGCGTTCACTCCTACCTACCAAAGATCGGCCAGGTGCAGGAGAACATACGCAGGGCCGAATCGCTATGCAACAGGTTCGTCCCTTCCCACACCACTTCTCTCGACGCCGCTGCTGTCCATCATTGAGCCTGACACTACGATCGTCCTCCAGGCTGAAACCAAACTCGGTCGACCTCGTCTGTCTGCCAGAGATGATCTTTACCGGTACGCCGCCACCACCTCACCGCCTTCCTCCCCTCTCTGCACCAGCTGACCGCTTCCAATTTGACCCACCCACGCACAGGATACGTCTTCCCCGACGCGGCATCCATATCCCCCTACCTAGAAGACCCCCGTACGGGCCCTACCTCCCAGTTCTGCGCGTCCCTCGCCGCACGTCTCCACTGCTACGTTCTCGCCGGATACCCAGAACGTCTGCCTCCAGACGAGGTCGAGCACGATGTCCAGCTCGAGGATGGGCGCGTTGCTGAGCGCGTCGGCGCCAACTCGGCCGTGTTGTACGGCCCGGACGGACAGTGGCTGGGCGGGTACCGGAAGACGAATCTGTATGAAACGGATATGACATGGGCGAAGCCAGGTAGGCGTTGCTGTGTAGCGCACCGGCGCATGCGTCTGTTGCCTCCCCGCGGAGAATGTGCTCGGAGTCCGCGCCGTGCTCGACTCAGTCTGGGTTTTGCACAGCGAGGGTATCCCTCTTCCTGCAACCGTTCTACCCTTTGTCCGCAATCGTCGTTTACAGACCTCGAGACCATCCATTGTGGAAAGTCCATAATTGGGCAGCTCCTTGGTTCTGTGGTCATATGCCGACAATCTCCCGTCCTACCGTTCCCGCAGTGGCATCCGCAGACCCCATTCCGAGCTGACATCTTCCTCCCAGGCACAGGCTTCCAAACCTTCAACCTCCCGCCACCCCTCGGCCCGCTCTCCCTCGGGATCTGCATGGACCTCAACACCCAGCCGCCCGCGGTGTGGTCCGACCTCGTCTCGGGGCCGTACGAGGTCGCGGAGTACTGCATCCGGCAGCGCACGCGCGTGCTCGTGCTGCTCAACGCGTGGCTCGACTCGCGCACGGGCAAGGGTGGGCGGGGGATCGAGGCGCACCCGGACGACGGCGAGGACGCGGACGAGGAGACGGACTGGCGGACGATCGAGTACTGGGCGATGCGCTTGCGCCCGCTGTGGGCGAAGGTGGTCCAGGAGGGCACTGCGCCCGAGGGAAGCGGCGCTCCAGGAGAAGTGCAGGACGGAGACGGGGGCGGGCGGACCGCGGACGAGGAGCTCCTCGTCGTCATCTGCAACCGGTCCGGGACGGAGAACGGTGAGTGCGGGGCTGGATGGCGCATACCGACTCGGACTCGCGCTGACCTCTGGGCTTTGGCGATAGGCATCACGTTTGCGGGGTCTTCTGCGCTGTTCAGCTTGACGCGCAATAGCGGCCGGCCGCGCCTGCTGCATGTGATGAAGCGGCGGCAGGAGGGGCTCGAGGTGTGGGCGTACCCGAGCGAGGGCGCGAAGGCGATATGAGCAGCGGTGCAGCGGGCGTAAGAATCGCGGACAGTGGGCATTGTCGTTGCGGAAGGCTCATCGGAGGACTTGAAGATTACACAGCAGGTGTATTCGCATAGCATGTATCATCAGATGCGAGGGAATGTGCGTCGTATACCGCCAAAGCAACGCGCATGATATCCCAACCGACGGGGAAAGTCGCTGATCGGCATGCATTCGCTGTCAGCACTGTCCCTAGCGTCCAGACTGGCAGCCACGGTGTGCACTCACATCGTCCCCGGCTCAGAACCTCTCATGAGTGCATACCATCAGTACCTCTCGGGGTCCCGCACTGGGGAGATATGAGCTGGGCTCGCAACGCTGCTGAGAGATCTACTACTGTACAGGCTGCTGGAGGCAACCGCTTTGCTTCTTCCGACGGACGAGTTCTCACGAAGCACGCTTCCCATGGGTGCTGTTTCCGACGCGGCGGATGATTGTGGGCCCCCTCGCCATGCTGAAGTGTCTGCGATGGGGGCTTGTGAGCGTGGCAGATGAACGTTTGAACTCTGATTACGCACCACCAGCGCAGCGGCGATCTCTTTCTCGCTCTCCTTGAGAGATATCGCGATGGTCGTCGCAGGTGAGAAGACGCTTGCCGGGCGAGCGGGTTGAGCGGGTTGAGGAGTCCTGCTGTTCTTTCCGTGCTCCGAATTGTTCGCGCGGTGACGACGACGACGACGACGCGGCCGACCTGGGCAATGGAAACATGGGCCCTTTTGACGCTGCCGGCGCACAGCGGTAGTACGGCAACCAGGACTCGGTCAGACAATGCCTTCTGACGACAGCCAGTGGGGAGCGAAGGACCGGGTCCGGGGGCCATGCTTCGATGAACGAATCACAACTCTGACAATAGCCGTTGTGAGCTGGCGACTCTCGCTGCCGCAATCGAGAGGTTCACTATAGCATACTAGGGTGGAAAGCGTACGGGCAAGCGACGATCACAGCCATTTGTTCAGCTCTCTTGCCTTGGTCGTCGCGGAGGACGGTGGGAGGGTGCGTTGCCGCCACCTTCAGGATACACGTCATTGCATTCCTTGCCGTTCTGAACAGCGCTTTCCAACTCAATGCACTGGCCCGGTTCTGACTTCTGGACACGTCGGAACTAGTACTGTTCCTGTCGCGGTCAACGGAGGCTGCGAAGTTCGAACGCCGTCGTACCGCCTGCAAAGACAGCCTCGGAGTGGTCCGGGCTGGCGTCGACGTCATGTATAACGCGAGGACCGGCGGGATGTGTGTACTGTATGTATGTAGCGCAGCGCAGTTTAGCGCAGGACTGCATTTGGACTCGGACGGGACGAACACTTGAATTCGGATGTTCCGAGTCGGCGGCAAGCAAGAACACCCGCGGACGGGGCCCTCCAGGCCCTGGTGACGACGGATCCGGGATCGCAATGACCAGACATCGCATGCGCGATGGTGCACATCAAGTCGCCATCGCGAAGTCTTCTGGGGGTTTATTTCTTACGTTACGTGAGACGCAGAGAAGGGCCAGGCACGAGGCGGCCGCAGCGGCTAACACGATCCACGCGATGCGCATCGCGCAGTGTGCAGCCGTCCTCGCCGCACGACAAGGCCCTTCGGTCAGCGGACGTCGCTGTGTGGCTTGTGCCCAGGCGTGCCGAAGAGAATGTGGCGCCGGGGCGCTGGAGGGGCGGAAAGATACGGCGGGGACGGGAGGAAGGACGATGTTAGCCTTTTATGGAAAGGGCATGGCCGAAAGCGGAAGCGCGGCGGCGTCGACGGCCGGGCGTTGAGTAGAGGGAAAGTCAAACCACAGCCTGTCATTCATTTCGCTCGGCGGCGACCACGTTCGAGGCCACGGGGGGCTCGTCGATTGCGTGTGGCTGGGCGTGTGGGGAGGAGAGGGCGATGCGTGGAGACCGGCGGGTGGCCCATCTAAATGCCGCAGCGCGCGCTGGGGTGCACAGGAACGGCAAGGAGGAGATATGGCGTAATGTGTAAGTAGCGACGGCGAGGTCGACGGTGTGGTTGGCGGATTGACAGCTGACGGTGCTGTGGATCGCAGTGCGGAACAGAAGACGAAGTGTTTGATATAGAGCGGCGTATGTGTGCCGGAGCGGGACGGAAGATAGACAAACGATGTGCCGAAAAAGATGGGGATGGGCCCGTTGACTCGTGGTGTGTGGAACAGGAGGGAAGATGTTCGGATTCGGCGTCGGGCGAGGGGAGGAGTGCGGCGAGGGGTTCCGGGGTCCTGGATGAGTGGGAAGAAGGTTTGGGCGTCTGTGAGTGATCGAAAGGGGGAGGGGGGCAATCAGTAGACGCCGGGAGGGAACGCTATTCGACGGTTGCAGAGAGAGCGCGCGAGAGAGAGAGAGAGAGATGTGTGCGAGAGAGGCCATTCAACGCCCCGTATCGCCTTTGCATCGCCAGCGTCTACCTCCGTTGTTGGCTGGCGTACAATGGCCCTATTGTGTGGCTCGTGTATATGTAGCTGCGAGGTATATAGCACGCAACGCGAGGTATGTTGGGAGCAACGCCAACGCCTGCGCGACTGACCGGACGGGAAGAGCGTGATCTGAAGAGGCTGAGATGGAGTTGAGACGAGACTCGGGGCTGAGAGGGGAAATGTGGGATCGGACCAAACACCTGCCCACTTCCCCTCGTCCTCTCCTCCACCACTTATATACGCCCTACCCCCAGTCTCACCCCTCCCCTTCCCCCGCCATCGTCGTCCCCGTCCCTCATCATCAACACCTCACACAACTCCCTCCCTCCTCCTTCCCGCTTGACTACCTCCCAATCAGCGACCACACCTCGTTCATGAGCCATTCAGGCAGGACCCCCATGGGTCCTCCTCACCAGGACGTCGTCATGGGGCCCCCTCCCGTCCCTCCCCAGGTCTCACAGTCTGCGTCTCAGCAAAAGGCCAAAGAGCCAGACTTTGCAGACAAGTACAAGAAACTGAAGCGCAAGTATTTCGAACTCGAGGAGGTGAGCGATCGTCATCGTTTCAAGCCCGCGGTCCTGCCTCGCTCATCGTCCTTCCTGTTCGTTTTTCCACTCTCGATCAGTCGACTATGAACTGTCGCAGAAACACAAGGAGGCAATGATACAACTGCGTAAGTTCAGGGGAGCGCAATGTGAAGTGGAGGGCGGAACGAGCGTGAGTCGCCTTGCTACTCCAATACACGTCCACATTCCTGACGCTCTTCCCAGCCTGCTCCTCGAGCGCATCACCGAACTTGAAGCCATCCCTGGTGTCGCAGCAGCCACACAAGCCTCCGGAATGCCCTTCTCCGCCCTCCCCCGCAGTCTAATGAACGATCGGAACCAAAAGGCGTTCCTCGCCAATCTCCACCAGGCAATTGACGAAGTCGAACGCGAAGACCCCGAGCTCGACCCGCACCTCGTCTCACGACACGTCGGGCCCGCCGCGCGGCGGCGCCAGGAGGCCGAGGAACGCGAGAGGCAGGAAGAGGAGGCCCGCGAGGTGAAGCGCACGACGCGAAAACCGCGCGGGCCCCAGAAGGGCAAGGACATGGGCTGCCCCGCTCACGTTCGCCCCTGCGCCTCTACCCGGGCCACCGACGCCGTCCGTCGCGCCTCAGGGCAACCCGACGTCGTCCCCGCCGATCTTGGTGTCGAGCACAGGGACGCGGCTCCGTCTCAAGCCGCCGGCACCGCCTGGGGGCGAGGTGCCTCCTCCCCCCGCCTCCGCATCTGTTCAGCAGCACCCTGGCGGATCCCAGCATGCTCGTCACCGGTCAGAGTCGCTCTCTCCGGTCCTGTCCCCGCAGGACGAATACATGCCGGGCGTGCATCCTGACACGCTCTCTCCCTCCTACCCACAGCAGCACGGCGGAACAGGGCCTGCCCAGTCCCCGATGCAAATGACGTTGCGCGCGAGCTCGACCGGGCAGAGGCCCTCGGACATCCAGCGACACACGAAGCCGAAGCGGCTGAAGGCGCACACGGTGACGACAAGGAGCTACAGCATTCCGACGGTACCGCGCGACTAAGCGGGGGAGGCCCATCCTGCCGCTCAACGTGGGCATCATGACGGTGCATAACTTAGGGGAGGTGTGTATGAGGGAGCATTTCCACACCGAGAGGTACATCTTCCCGGTGGGCTATGAAGTAACGAGGTACGTCTGTCTTGCACGTCGCTCCTCTGTTGTTGATATCATGGTAACATTGACGCCCGTCTAAGGCGGTACCTGTCCACGATCGACCCGAACGCCGAAGTCGTCTACCACTGCAAGATCCTCGACGGCGGCGACGGACCCAAGTTCCAGATCACCGCTTCGGACCTGCCAGACAAGCCGATTGTTGCAGGTACAGCGACAGGGGCCTGGTCTGTCATCGTGCGCGCCGCGAACCACATCCGCAACCGCGCGCACTCGAACTCAGTCTCGGGCCCAGACTTCTTCGGATTGGGGCAGAACACGATCAAGCATCTTATCCAGGAGCTGCCGCATGCGAACCAGCTCAAGGACTATGTGTGGCAGCACTTCGTCGAAGGAGGGTGAGCGTCCTTTCCCGCCACTTCTGTCTCTCTTCCGATACAGTACTTCATGCTGTTCCCGCGCGCATCATCGCCGCTGTGGCTCTCTATCGTTACGCTCTGCGTCTCATGCCGTGCGCAAGGAGGAGAGGAGGAGAAGCACGCGCAGGCGAACCATCCTACCAGTCGTACCCGATATATCAGTATCGCTCATTCATTCTCTTCTTTTTCTCCCCTCGGCGCTCCTTAGGCCTCTGGGTGGACGACATGCCGCAGTGATTCCTGCACTGCCTGATGAGCAGGACCCGAACGGTGCTGTCCCGCCGAACGGCGACTCCGTGAACGGACATGGTTATCTCAACGAACGTGGAGAGCCCGAACCTGAGCCCATACCCGTCCCGGCGAACGCCGCCGCCGCCGCCGCCGCCGCTCGCTACCCCGTCAACCCGCTCCACAATGTCGCGTTCGAGGCCGAATGAACTTACGATCATCCATATGGAAGAAGACCCGTCGCTCCGACCCCGCAGCTCGTCCCAGGCGCAACAAGCCAACGTACCGATGAAGTCGATCACGTTCCACCAGGAGTACCCGAATGCTCCCCCGGAGAACGGCCACCGGACGCGTCGCGGTTCGCGTGCGAGCAACGCGGCGTATGAAGAGTACGCTTCAGCCCCCGCCACAACCCCCGCCGCCAGGGCGGCACGCCTATGCACATCGACTCCCCGACGCACTCGCGCACGGCCTCGCGCTCGCCTGTGATGCATCGTGAGCGCGAACGTGACCGTGACAGGGAGAGGGACGACCACTTCTCGCCGCCTATGCACCTGCCGCCTCCCGTTGTCGGCTCGAGCCGGTCCCACAGCACGGTCGCGTCGCCCCATGGACACCGCTCTCCGTACGACTCGCACTGCGAACGGCGCGTCGGAGCAGGCAGGGTACCGTGCGGGTACGCCGCCGCCGCCTGTCCCTGCGACGTTCGCGAGCATCATGCACGCGTACTCTGCGCCACCGAACGCGTCGTCGCCGCCTGCGGGCGAGAGCGCGGAGTATGCGTACGCGAACGGGAACGGGAACGGGCGGAGGAATGGACATCCTGCCGAGCGATGATGTCCTGTTCCTACCGTCCGCTGCCTGCTTCTCGTGAAGTCGAAACTCGCGTGAAATACCTCCACTGCCCATGGCCTATGCTGTTACACCTCATGCCTCTGACACCACCAAACCAAGTATCCCACATGCCATGAACTGCCACCGCCGTCGCGTCCGTGCTCGCCATCCACTTACTCGGGACCGCCGGTGCTCACTTCCACTCTCTGCTACGTTCCCTGCTTTCGCTGCCGCTGCCTGTTGTTGTTCTTGGTCCGACCCATGCTGCCGCTGTTCCGTACGTTACACCGTTCCATCCGCCTCTTCCTAATGTCTCTCCTGTGTTGTTGTTTTCCGCGGCTGTAATGATATGCGCCTATGGAGATGCGCGACTGTCACGCAAGCCGCCCGTCTCGGAGGGCTGGGTCGCAGGCGACGTCTAGTCGTCTTATGCCGGTAACGTATCCTCTCTTCCCTACTCGTGCTATGCACGATCACCCCCGTAAACTCCGGAGGTGAACGCCCCCAGCCGGTCTCCTCTGCAGGCGGCCCGCACACGCGGGCCCTCCCACCCTGCAGACGGAGACCCGGCCACGCGTCACCCGCCGCGGAGTCGGTTCGCAGCCGTGCGGGGCGGGCGTGTATGCGCCCGTCCGCGCGGTTCCCGCTTCGCGTGCGTCGTGCGCGTGCGTATTGTGCAACCGGGCGAGAGCGACGCCGCGTCCTCCGAGTGGTCATGTTTTTGTGAGGACGGGCCCTACGTGGGACTCCTGCCGATGCGAGGGACGTGCCGGATTTGGGGTAGTATATGGGGCGGACATCTCTCGTCTTCGAAGCTTGGGTTGTAAGTATATACTGCTAGAATTTACAGACGCCCTGAGGTCGAGAGGAGACCTCGTGACGGCACACAGATCTGCTGTGTGCAACGATCATCACAGACTGCTGAGCAGTCACTTGCTCCTACCAGCCACAACTTACCGATCGTCGTGAATCAGACTGACCATGAGTGCGCCAGTCGGCAGACTCGCGCAGGTCATCCAGAGTGCCAGAGGCTGCCCCTCACGCAGTCCTCGACCGAACATGGGAGGCTGACACCATCGCAATGCGGACTGTCAGCCTCCTCGCACAGAGGATGATATAACGCCCACCCCGCCGCGAACTCTCTCCTTCCCCCACACCAAGATGATCTTCACCACAGTGCTCGTAACGTGCCTCTTCGCCCTCATGGGTGCCTTCCAGCAAGTTTCGGTCGACACCCTCTTCGCCACCCTCGCCCACTTCGACACCACACCTGCCCTCTCCTCCGTCACCGCCACCGTCCTGCACCTCACCGGGTGCGCGCTTCCCTGTTTTCCTCTGATCTTGATTGCGTGTAGTGCGGTGCTGACGTTGGCGATATATGCAGCCCGATCACCCGCCTCACGCTGGACGCCGCGCCCCTCGCCGAAGTCGACTGGAGCTTGAGTCGAACGCTCGCGGACGGCGTGACCTACGGCGGCGCGCTCGCGTACCTTAGCGACCTCCCGGGCCTCCCGGACTTCTCCGCCGTCCACGGTCTCTCGTTCTCGGACAACAGCAACAAGAACAGCGTCGTACTCCCGAGGCCGGTCTCGGACTGGTGCTCGGACTGCGGAGACGAGGACGAGGACGGGCCACGGGCAGCTTGGATCTGGTCACGACTGCCAACCCTGGCCACCGTTGGTTGGTGGGCGTACCGCTTCGGCGTGCTCTGCCTCGCCACCGCGATAGTCCTCGCCGCCGAGTCGCCGGAGTGCAAGCGTGCCTTTGCGGACGAGGTGGGGCGGCCTCTCTGAACGCGCTGTGATCGGAGTGATGAGCTGACCGGAATTGTTCCCTTCACAATTCGAACGAACAGGTCCTACCGCTGTTCCGGAGACTCGCAGTGCAGTACAACATCGCCCTCAACGACCTCGCGCCTCCATATCACCAACACGACACCTCTCTTCGTTCTCAGCACATAGTCGATATGACCCCTGCATCCGAACCGACCTATAGCTACTGCCCGCCCTCTCTCTCCACCACACCGAACTTCGCAAACACAGCCGCAGAAACAGACGCAGACGCGCAGACGCCCCAGACCCGCTCCCGACCGAGCACCGTCTTCGGCCACGCGCGCTGCTCTGGACCGTTCACGCCCGCCGGCGAAGAGGGTGCGGACGAAGACGCGGAAGCCGACACCGCGTACGACGCCTACCTCTGTCGCGCGCTGAACATCGCGAGGGACACGTCCGGGGAGCCGCCTCTGGAGGGGTGGTACCGAGACGACGACGACCCCGCTGTCACTGGCCATGACGCGGGGGGAGTCGACGCTTGGACGCCTCTGGACGCACTATCTGGACTTCCACGGGAGCACGCAGTACTAGTCGATGCAGGATAGATTGGACACATGAATTCGTTCCTTCGCCCCTTTCCTGTTGATATACTCTACTAGTAGTAAATGTGCGTCAGTCTGGATATGTCCTCTCACACGTGGTATATACATCCTATCTAATGGGCAGAGGCTTGTGTGTCCTGTCCCTTGATCGATCAGCTCTGTGACAATGTCCGTTTGGATTCTTCGTGAGGTTAAGATCGTGTTCGGAAACTACAATACCGCCGCCAATGTCCGAGCACCTTTGGACTTCTGTTCTCGCATCGACTGGCGTCGTGGAAGCGCAGCCCTCCGGCTCGGAATGCCTCGACTCTCATACGCGTACGATGGCGGAGGGAGTCCTCCGCTACTGCCCTCTCCTGGGAGCATGTCCAGGGGTCCTCCCTCTAGACGGACGCCCCCATCCCTCGACTTCTTTAACGCGTGCCCAAAGTGCCTTCGAGAACCCCTGTTAGGTGTTGACTGGGCCTGAGGGGTGCTGCTCGTTCCTGCGAGAGGTGATGGCGATGGCGGTGAAGGAAGCGGACGAGGGGGCCTCTGACCACGCCAGTTCGCGACCGTAGGCCTTCGTGTGCGATAAGACGGAGGAAGAGTGGACATCGTAGCTTCGGATAGGTACCCGAGATCGTCGGATTCGGCGGTCGATGTGCGGAGCGCAGTGCCGGAAGAGCTGACTGAGGCGCGACGACTGCGCGCTACTCGACTTCTCCTCCATCTGTCTAGGACGGTGGCGTTGTCGGCACTTGCGCGGTTGCTCGACGATGCGGCGCTTGTCCACTGGGAATGAGAGGAGGCGCAGCCCGTGCTCAGATCCGAGGGCGGACGCAAGGCAACCGTGGAAGGAGGCATGGTTACGAGGTTCGACGAATCATCGGTTTCGTGCTCCCCAGGAGGTTCGTGGCCGCGAGTAAGGCAGCAAGACTTGGCAGCCCCCATTGTAGAGCCGCACGCTTCGCCTTCTAATGAAGAGGCGTCGAAGCCTGCCCTCGGAGTCTCTTCCGTGCTAGGACCGGAAGCACTGCAAATGGCCACTGCATGATCGTGTGTTGCCCCCTCCTCGATCACATGATCCTCTTTCAAAGCCTCCAGATCGTCAGTGTCTGCGAGTAGTGGTTCAGCGCTATATCGTGACTGCTGCGGCTGGGATACGCACTTACGTCGTAATCATCCACCTTGCCCAGCATGCGTCGAATTCGTGCCCAACAAATCCGGCAAAGGAGAGCACAGGATAGCAAGATACCCAAACAAATGCCGACCACGACCGGAATCACGACCGACGAGGAAAGTACCACGGCCGCTTCGTTTGGGGATGAGCTGGAACGGCTAACGATGGAAGGGACTGGGGTATAGTGGTCCATTCGCTAGGGCAAAGCCTGAACGATTCTTCGTACCTGGCGAATCAGCTGCAGCAGCGTTGATTAGGTTGACGACCCAAGTCGTAGACCAGAACAATGTCTTCGATACGAACAGTAGTCGCACTGTTGCCCTCAAGTGAGGGCTGTGGAGAGGGATGCTGAGCGGGAGGGGAGCCAGCACCGATCCAGGATTGTTCCATATGAGATTTTGACCTCATTACCCTGCATCTGCGAACTGTCAAGGGCTCGATAGATGGCCGTTGCGATACAGTCCCATCGGTTTCGATGTAGGCTTGCTCGAAAGGTCATGGATCTTGCATACTTGCAATCAACATCACGAAGGCTCGATGGTTGTTTAACAGCAGACAGCCGCCGCATGTGTGATATTAACATTGCCGCTACGCACGATGCACATAGGCTCTCACACTCAGGCCAATCATTGGCTATTCGAAGTTTGACAAGGGACCTGTAACTTGATATGTCAGAATAGCATATGGCAAAGGAGATGAATCAAACTTACACAGCTAGAGCGCTACGTCCCATCGACGCTCTTTACCAGCACAGTGATGTGAGAATAGCCGGTTCACGTGGTGTGCTTAACCTCATGACCTCCGACTATCGTACGAGGGCGGGAGGACTGTGTTGTGTTCTTCGCCAGGATGCACGGCCGAACTCCCAGCTGCTATCAGGTCCAGACGCCCCCCAGCCAGACTGACGCCTCCATCAATCGACCTCCTCGGGGTCCGTGGCATTGCGGGTACGTTCGCAATGAGGTTGGGACCGGCCAGATCTTGCTCGTCCGAAGGTTGATTCGAAAGAGGTCTTGTGATCACAGAGTATGGGTTGGGAGACAGAGGGACCGGGAATGACCCATTCGGCGGGGATGGAAGATAGTCGGGGAGAGGGGGTGGAGAAGGATCAACGAAAAAGCGATCAATGGGGATATTCGACCTGCGTGTGCGGTATGATGGCGGAAGGGTAGACACTGTTGCATCTGAGAGGTAAGCCGTGTCATCTGTTCTCGTTGGCGATATGGGAGTGCGAAGAGATGTGTGTGAAGTTGGGCGGCTGAGAGATAGCCCAGGGCTACTTCCAAGCTCGACGATGTGCGGAAATGACGTGTCATCTATCCGCCGCACATTCGACCGGTCGGCGTTCGGTACTGAACGCGATCCACTGGCTGCAGGAGAGCATGGCGTGAACGGATCGGACAACCGACGGACTTCCACTTGCAGGATGCTGGTGCGCGTATAGGCGGGCGATGGGTAGACAGGATTCTGCTCTGCCACTGACGATATCCCATGGAAACGGTCGTCCTGATAGGCCGCAGTATATGCGTCCTGTGGAGAATGTCGACTACCAAGCGTTGATTCGACCTGAAAATGCATGACGAAGTGTTATGAGGAGCGAATTGAAGGATGCCTACATAGGGAGAGATAATCATGTCAGTATGAACTTCAGCGTCTTTACATATCGGAAACCTGAGTCGAGCTAACTGCAGTGTCATTGAGATGAGAGCAGAGACAACGAAGCTTTACGCACCGATTCCGGACTTAACTTTTGGTTCGTTACATGACACCTCTCTCGACTTCCGCGGCGCTTCCGACCCACCAAGAAATACACGATGCCCATGATGGATACGAAGAGGACGAAACCAGGTACCGCGATGCCAAAGAACTCTCCAAAAGATGCACGAGACAAGACGTTGGCCATTGAGCGATTCTGGACAGAAGCAGTAACCTTTGTACGAGGAGTCGTTGGCACCTAAATGAATATCTGTGAGTCGGTGCAGTACTTGCCAAGAAGCGTTGAGTCGAGAAGTAAGGCACGGTAAGAGACGTACAGTTCTAGCTTTTGTGCCCCGTGTCATGGCAGTTTATAACTGCCTTTTGCAAGGCGGTGTAGATGGTTCACATCCCAGCGGAAGGGCTTGATATTACAGAAATAAGAACACCCCACGCCATGCTACGTATAACACGTCGCGTTCAGGCGCGGTTTCGACGGTCAGCTGTACATGATCCATCTGTCAATACGGCGAGCGTTAGATCTGTGCAAATACCAGCGTACTTCTTGTTGTGAACCATACTTTGATAGATCTGTAAAGTCCGTTAGATGGTGATATATGGTTCAGCATATGGCATGACAACCATGGAGCAGCCTGATATGGATATCACAGAAGGATCAAATCTTCCGCTCACGATACTACTTTAGTACCTGTAAATCGCCAATTTGGACTTGCAGAGATGGCGAGTACTGTACAATCGCTGTGCAAAGCGCCTTCTTACTCCCGCAAAATCTTATCTTCAGCGTGAGGGACGGGGACACCATGTCCAACGTGATGAATGGTTCCAGGCAAGTTGAGGATTAGTAGGAAGCTTCAGAACGAGCGCTTCATCAGGGCTGCGGCTCGTATAGGGTGACACACATCACGAGACTTAAGTCACACCGCGTCATATGAGTAAGCGACACGGCTCCGCCCACTGGCTCGCAGCTGACTCTACCAAATCGTTCATGTCCTGGGCTCTGTTATGAAGCTCGCCCATTTATACTTCGTCAACGTCGTCGTATCTCCATAAATGCTGCCAGTCTGAGCAAGTCGTCAAGATAGTTGCAATCGAAACAACGCGAATCCGCACTAGCCACAGCAAAGATATCGAGCAGTACTAGTCACCGGAGCCAACTCGCTCACAATCTCGCTCGTGCTTCCCCTTCATCAACAATCGCTCCCAACCGCCCTTACTACTCTTCAAGTCTCGAGCTATGAACACGGAGAACAGCTCCGTTCTCGGTGAGGAGAGCGAAGACGATTTCGACTGGGAAGAAGTCGAGGTTGCCGCGCCCACCGTGCCATTAAATGACGCACAGTTGCAGGCTGAGACTGCAGCGGGCTTATCAGCATACTACGGGGATTCACATGAGCCAGAAGCGGGTCCCTCTGGGAAACCGCATATTGAAATAACCATCAAGACGAAGGGGAAAGCGAAAGGCGACCCAAAGTGCGTGCATCAAGTGCGTCTCGGTCTGAGGTGACTTATTCTCATAAATATCTGTGCCTCATAGGAAGAATGCCAAAGCCGTTCAGTTAGCAGCTGAAAGACTGATCCGTTTGGACTGTCACAAGATCCATACAGTCGCTCTACTTATGAATGCCAAAGTCCGGAATCACTGGCTCAATGACCCTTTGCTACAGGTATGTGCTGCGAGCGAGTTCCGCTCATTACTCCGCTCACTGCTCGCCTGTAATGCGCTCAGGCCCGTCTCATGTCCATGACACCGTTGACACTCCAAAACTCGTTTGCTATGATCCATAAATCCCGCATCCCTGACGCTGCGAAGCGTGGTCGCCTCTTTGAATCCGCCATCACGCGCCTTGCAGATTGGTGGGCGAGCACGTTCGAGATTGTACCTACCGGCCACATTCGCTCCCGGACGTTCGAAGAAGTACAGAAGACGATCAAACTCGCCCCTTCGGCCTCGTCTGACCCGAAAGGCAAAGGCAAGGCACGTGCGGTAGAAGATGATTATGAAAACGATGAGGAGCGGTATGGGATCGACGGGGAACGGATCCGGAGTGCGAAGAGCCTGATGAAACACGCGTTGATGCGCCGCGGGTCAAGAGACACAAGCGCACAGCTCTTCACGGCCCTTTGTCGGGCGCTCGGTATACCTGCGAGACTGGTCGTCAGCCTACAAAGCGTGCCGTGGCAGGCTGGAGTAGGCAAGCCGAAACCATCCACCAAGAAAAAGGGCAAAGGACAACAGGAGAAGGGCGATGTGAACGGGAAAGGGAAGGCAAAGGCCACCGAGGTCGCGGACGAAGAAGATGATATGGAGGAGGTGAGCATACCGGGCTCCCCTACTGTAAGTACCCCGAGAGGGCGTACTCCTTTCCCAGGGAACGGACAACGTTTGGACGGCAGCAGTCCTGCTACGAGTGGTTTGGACAAACCCAAGCCGAAGAGTCCGCATGTCGTCCGGCTGCGCAAGAGTAGGGGTCAGAAGTTGGGCATTGCAGCCGAACGACCTCGACCAAGTACGTGTCCCATAAGCACTTCACTGTATGCGGCCGAACTGATCAGTTGCAGGGGAGCGCACCCCGGACCCAACAACCACCGCGCCTGTATTCTGGACGGAGGTCTTTTCGCGTGCGGATGGGCGCTGGCTACCAGTCGACCCAGTGCGAGTCATCGTGAACCGTAGGAAGGCATTTGATCCTACGCCGAATCCAAATGCTCCGAACGCGAAGCCGGACCGTCGACGACCTGTACGTGTCGAGAACCGTATGGTGTACGTGCTTGCGTTTGAAGAAGATGGGTATGCTCGTGACGTCACTCCACGGTATGCCCGAGAGTACGGCGCCAAGGTCTCGAAAATGCAACAGGGAGGGAAGGGCCGTAGGGAGTGGTGGGAGAGAATATTACGGATGGTGCAGCGTCCGTATCGACTGGTACGCAGTCTGTTCACCTCTCAGTCGACGTAACGCGTCTGACCAACCACCATCAATCGCAGCAACGCGATGACCTCGAGGACGAAGAGCTTCAGGCAAATCAGCTGACCGAGGCTATGCCTACTTCCATGGCTGGGTTCAAGAACCACCCGCTATATGTTCTGGAACGACACCTGAAGCGCGAAGAGGTGGTCGATCCGCCCACAGAACTGGGTCGATTCCGAGGAGAGCCCGTGTACCCACGCGCAAACGTCCTCGAACTCAAGACGGCGGAGAATTGGATGCGGCAGGGTCGAAAGGTGCGCGAGGGTGCCCAGCCGCTCAAATGGGTCAAGCAGCGCGCCGTCACCGTCAATAAAAAGCGTGCGATTGAAATGGCACTCGCGGACCAGCGAGAGCGCGCTGCGTCTGCCTCCGGGTCCGCCTCAGTTTCGAAACAACCGGGTGCTGGAGACGAGGGCGATGCTGGTGACGCACTCGAGCTGTCCTGGGATGCCGGCGGCGGTAGTACTCCGGGAGAGGGGTTCGCAAGCGAGGACGGGGTGATGCAAGGCTTGTACGCTGAGCATCAGACGGAGATCTACAAACCTCCACCGGTCGTGAACGTGAGTGCTACCTTGTTCTCGAGAATCGTTCTCATTGTCTCTGACCCATGCGCTCCCCGAACGCAGGGTAAGGTTCCGAAGAACGATTTTGGGAACATCGACCTCTACGTGCCGTCCATGCTTCCCGCTGGTGCTGCACACGTGCCATGTAGGTCACCTCTACGTTCCGCCTGCTCTTGACTTGAATGGCGGACGCTGACGGTTAATCTGCCTCATGATGCCTCAATACAGTCAAGGGCACGGCGAAGCTCGCGCGCCAACTAGGGTTTGACTACGCGGAAGCAGTAGTAAGTATCATACTGCAATCCGCTTTCTGCTCGAGCTCGGGCAAATGTGATCGTCGTTCGCATCTGACGCGCCTTCTGCATCGATAGACAGGCTTCGAATTCAAGAAGCGCCGCGCCTTCCCAGTCGTCACAGGCGTCGTCGTTGCCGCGGAAAACGAAGCCGCACTCATCGAGGTACGTTTCTCTTCTCCCGCTGGCCGCATGCTCCTCCTCTACTCTCCATTGTCCCAGCAGTGGCACATTCGTCTTCCAGATTCTAGCTGACTCCACTGTGTGATCACTTGCAGGCTTATTGGGAAGCAGAGCAGCATGCCGAGGCGAAACGGCAGGCGAAACGACAAGAACAAGTCATCAAACGGTGGACGAAGCTCATTCAAGGTCTCCGCATACGTCAGCGGCTGCAGAAATCAATACGCCGACCGTGCAGGCACCCCCGGCGAGAACAAGAACAAAGACAGTGACGGCCCGCATGTCCCACCTGAGGAGGTTCGTGTCTTCTTTGTCCCGTTCTATCCCCTCCGCAGTGCGACCGGGCTCTCTTCACACTGCCTGCACAAGGCACCGGACACGTTCCTTTGTCCTTGACTGTATGACCGATTAGCTTCTTGTCCCGCTTCATTGGACCTCATGGAATAGCGTTTGAATGCAACATGTGCTGATCGCGCAATCGCAGGAGCCGGAGAAGCACGCTGCTGCTGCGGGCGGCGGGGGCTTCCTGACGGGCGTCGACGACGTCGTGCAGCCGTACAGGCTCCCGCGGAACCTCCACGAGATCGTCGAGCATGCGGGGACGCGCGGATCCGCTCTGGGCGAGCTCAAGAAGCCCACCGCTCCCGCCGACGCTGACGACATCGACATCGACGACTCGGGGGATGGCGGGTACGACGACGTGGGCGGGGGCGCGGGCCAGGGCGTAGAAGCGCACGACTTCCTGAAGTTGCACGCGTCGAACCGTGACGCGGACGAAGACTCGGACGAAGACGAGATGATGGAAGACGTGCCCGTGGCGCCGCAGCCCACTGGCGCGCCGAAGACGATGCAGGAGCTCGCGGAGGAAGCCGCGCGGCGCGCGGGGAGCATGGACGGCTCGGCGAACGCCGTCGAGGAGCTTGATATGGGCACGCCGCTGTCCGTACCTACCCCCACAGGCGGAGGGCGCGCGACAGTGCGCGGGAGGAGCACGCGGGCTTCCGCTGCTGCTGCTGCTGCTGCTGCTGCTGCTGATACGCCGCCGGCGCCTACAGAGGCGGAGAGCGGCGCGTCGACGCCGATCGCAGCTAGAAGCAGGGGGCGAGGCAGGGGACGAGGCAAGGCTAGGGGTAGCGCCGGCAGGCCTGCCCACGCGTCGAGGACGAAGCAGGCTCCGCGGCGCGCGCGGAAGCGGGCTCGCGCAGAGACCGACGAGTCCGATGCGGACTCCGAGGAGGCGGGCGCGCAGGCCCCCGCGGACGAGGCTGCGGGAGTGGACGACGCTCCGCCGGCGACGGCGGCCCCTGCGAAGAAGAGGGCGCGCACGACGAAGACGCCGGCGCCGGCTGTTCCGCCGTCGACACGGGTGTTGCGCGCGCGTCCGCAGAAGAGCGCGAGCAAGGTCGAGGAGGAGCGGGAGATGGAGGAGGCGTATCGACGGGCTGTCGCCGAGTAGCTAGAGCGATTAGCGGGGACTGGATCGTGCGGGGGTATTGTTATACATATGTAGATAAGACGGCTACTTATAATACATGTGCATGCTCACAGTCGGGCTCACCGTAGTATCAGACACGGGCGTGGTGTGTTATACGGTCGGTTGACTCGGACTTGCGTCGGTCATTTTGATATCCTGCAACAGCCAAAGGAGCGCCTCATGAGCCACCGACAACGGAACGACACACGCACATCTCCAGCAACGCACCTCTGCAGGCTCGTCGGAGGACGCCGACGGCTGCTGCCCAGCCGCCCCTCCCGCGTTCCCCTCCCGCACGGCCTTCTCGACGGCAGTCGCAGGGAGGAGGACCGCAAACGTCAGGTACGACGTGTGCCCGCGCACCTCCGGGAACGCCTTCGACAGCGTGATCTTCCTCGGCTCGGCCCCGTCCGCCTCCTCTTCCCCCTGCGTCTCCTCCAGCGCGGCCACAGGGACCACCGGGGTGTCCGCCCTCGACGGGGCGACGGTGCTCTGACCTTGCGCCTGCGTCTGCGTCTGCGGGTTCGCAGCACTCTCCGCCAACGCCTCCTGCTCGTCGCGCGCCTGCTCCTCCGGGGACGGCTTCTCCGCCTCCGCCCCCGCCCCCTCACCCGCCCCAGCCTCTGTCCTCGCCCGCTTCTCCTCTACCCCTGCGTCCGCGCCGGCGCCCTCCTCCTGCTCGTCCGCCTTGCGCTTCTGCGCGCTGCGCCGCTCGCTGCCGAGCCGCGCGTTCGCGATCTGGCGGAGCCGCTTCTCCTCGCGGCGCGCCTCGGCGGCCTTGAGCCGTGCAGACACGGCGCCGATCGGCTCGAGCGCGGGCGCGGCGTCGACCTGGTGCGGGCGCAGGAGCGTCTCGTACATCGTGATCTCTGCATGGGGTGTGTGTGAGTGAGGTTCAGGATGATGTGAGAGGAGGGAGGGAGTGAAGGAGGGAGGGAGGGAGACGGGGGGACGTACCGGTGAAGCCGGCCTCGTTGAGCGCGGAGACGGTGCGGAGGACTTGTTCCATGCACGGGCTGAAGCAGCATATCCGCGTCACCCTGTCTTTCTGCAGGAGCCACCGCCATCAGCGTCAGAAAAACAGAAAGAAAAAAAAACCCCCGCGAGCCGTATCGACTGCAAACGCAGTATCAGCTCGGCTCGAGACTCACGCGTAGGGCCTTCTTCGCGTGCTCGACCGCGTCCCAGGGCGCGGGGAGGTCGAGGAAGACCGCGTCGACGGTGTCGACGACCGTGAAGCCCTCCTTGCAGACGTTGCGGTGCGTGAGCGTGACGATCTCGTCCATCCCGTGTCTCGTGAATTCCTCCCTGTGGGCGGTGCAGGTCAGTCAACATCCGCATCTCCCGTTGAGCCGAGTTTGTTTGTCTCGAGTGGTGTGCGACGCAGTGTACGTGTACGTGTCCCCCAAGCTGGGTTCACGAACCGCGCCGGCGTCAAGGGTCCGCCTCAGAACGATTGTCAACCGGCACAGAGAAGCCCCCCTTCGAAACCTCCACGTTACGCAGCGCCTTGCGTCGATCTGTAATGTGTGCATCGCAACAGCAATCCAAGATCCGTGCCTCCTGCGTTCGCCGAGCAAATCTCGACGGAAAGCCGGTCGACGCCGGAGCGCCAGATGCGAGTCAGATCTGCCGCCGCACGCCCACGAACCGCCAGTCCTCCGTGAGGGGGGGGCAGCGTTCCTGGGCGCGTTGTGAGTGTGCACGATACCACACACAAGTCCCGCCGTCAAGTCGAGCGAGCGGGGCTGAGTCGGCCTTGCGGGTGCAGCGGCAGACGAGCGGGGATGATGCGTGTCGGAAGAGGTGCAAACGGCGGCACTCACCTCGCCTTGTTCGCGCGCGCCTCGTGGAACTCGTATGACCACAGGTGGCCGCCAGGTCCGACCGTGCGCGCGACGGAGTGCGAGAACGAGCCCGAGCCCGTACCTAAGCGGCAACGCCGAAACAGAGCAGAGCGTCAGCAGCACGTCGCGTGATGGGATGGGAGGCTCAGCCGCTGCGGAGGCGTTGAGCCCGAGGACGAGAAGAAGGAGGTAAGTAGGTAGGCGCAGAAGCGAAGAGGGTGGAGAGCGGCGGGAGGCGCGTATCGCAGATGCACGAAGCGGAAGCCGCTGCTAATCGTAGATGGCCGTGCTACGCGACACCCGGACGCAGGAGAGGATCGGGCGACCGCTCGAACGGTCGAGGGGGACGCGCAACGAGGCGGGGTGCGTCGAACGCGAGGGACAATGCGCCCCTGTCGGACGCAAGAGAGATGGATCGCCATCGGCATCACGATGGAGTGCACGTCAGAGAGGGCGTCGCGTATAGACAGCTAATCGGACTAGTCTTCCTTTGCAGGAGGGAGGATGCCCGATGCAGCCACCGATGGGCCACCGCATATGGCGATTGGCGTAGCAAACGTGCTGGGAGGAGCATCGCGAGCAGAGGTTGGCCCGATCCGTCGGTCACGGAGCGCGTAGGGCGCGGGTGCGGATGTACGCCAGCAATGCACATGCCTGGCTGGGCTCGCGAATGGGAGACATACAGCGGAGTTGCGCAGGGACACAGGCGCGGCGGCCGCAAGGAGGGATCATCCGCCACGGTCCAATGCCAGGTCATGTACTGCAGCCGACGACGTCAGGCAAATAGACACGACCCCAAGAGAAGCTCAAGGCCCAGTCATGCCAGGACAGAGAGACGAGTGAAAGGCGACGAGCGTATTGGGCAGTGAGACGTACCGGCTTCGATGACCTTACTGCCAGGTCTGATGTTGAGCCAAGAGGTGACGAACGCGATGTCTGCGAGGTAGAGGATCTGTGTTCTGTGAGGGAGAGCGAGCGTCCATAGTTCTGGGGTGGGTCTGAGGAGGTGGATGAAGCCCTTTCCGTTGCGGGAGCGGACCTTTGAGCCGTATGGGATGCCGATGAGTTCGTCGTGGCGATAGTATCCGTATTTGGAGTTGAGGTCCTTGCCGGGGGTGATGACGAGCGGTTGGATGAGGTCTCTTGTCTGGCAGATGCGAGGGTAGGCGGATGAGGCGGCGACAGATGCGACGGAGAGGGTGTATGGAGCGAGGAGGGCAAGACGTAAGATGATGGGAGCCCGAGGGCGGGGGCAGAGAGAACGCGTACCATCCAGGCTATGACAGTGTCCCCTGCAGCGATCTCCCGAGCGGTCGACCACATTTCACCTGTTGTTCTCCTGTGATGATTCACGTGTGGTGAGCGAGGGAGGGCTAGGGGAGAACAAGGGAGGTGTGGGTGCGAGCGTGGGTGTGTTACTGTACTGTAGCAGGCAGAAGAGGAAGATCTCCTGCCGAAAACTCAATCTCGCGTCTTTGCATACTCGTGGGAAGATTCGCCTATGCCAGGGGATCTGTGCTGGGCGTCTGGCAGACCCAGATCCGCGGCCCCGGATCGAGCGAGCCTGATGCGGAGGAATGGCGATGGCGGGGAGCACTCTCCAGCACCAGCAGCACCAGCTCCAGCACTAGGGCAGCCGCGTACAGACGTCGGTGTACATGCAGGGACAGCTAGCTGCCCGGCGAACGCGTCCTCCTCCTCCTCGACCGTCCGACTCGCACTCGCACCGCATCATGCCGCTGATGGGCCCTCCGCCCGTCTTCACTCCGGATCGCCTCCGTGCGCAGAGTGCACGCTGAGAGCGCCCTGGCCGTCGGTTGAAACTTGGGAGGGAGTGGCAGATCGGCCCTCACCGCGTCTCGAGTGCAGGCAGTCGAGGACAACTGATTCCCGTTTAGACAACTCGGCCCTCCTCTCCTCTCCTCTCCTCGCCTCCCTCCTCCCTCCTCTCCTCTCTCCGCACGACCACCATCTCCTCCCCCGCCACTCCTGGCCAGCGGTCCACCCCCTCCTCCACCGGACCACACCCAAGCCCACGGCGCACAGCCCTGCCCGTGACCGTTCCCCGTCTGGAGCTTCGCGTCCACGGATTAGAGTGGTGAGTGAGTGTCGTGTGTGCTTCTGGGCGCCCGCATAGACGCGAGGAATTCATGCCAGTCGCGTTATAGTCTACGCCAGCTGCAGGCTCCCTCCAGCTCTCCCACCCAACACGTACCGGACGCCTGTCCCTTCTAGAAATACGCCTCCCTATCCAACCCTCACAACGTCCTCCCCTCCCTGTCACCTCCCCGCTTCCCTATCCGCCCCCCACGCCCCCCTCGAGCCTCCTCCTCCTCCTCCTCCTCTTGCCTCTTGCTCTTGCCCTCCTCCGCCCATCTCTCCCTCCCATCCCCCTCACCATCCAGCAGCCATGGACTCCTCCTCCCCCGCATGCGTCTCCTTCAGTACGTCTTAATTCTTCACAACCATCTCCCTTACGTCCCCCGCTCATCCGCCTATCCCGAACCCAGTCGGCATCGTCGATTTCACAGAAGACGTGAGCGCGCCTATTACTGACGCCCATCTCATGCCCCAACTCCTTCCTCACCTTCCCTTTTCCCCTCCCAGGCAAACTGGGTATACTGCTCAGAGTCGGTATACGACCTGCTAGGTACGCCCTTCCTATTCCCGCAAGTACAACGCCTATGCCTACTCTTATATGACCGCAGGCTATGAACCCCATGAGCTCATCGGCACCTCCTCCCTCCTCCTCGTCCACCCGGACGAGTTCTCCGAGGTCAAGGAGCTTCACTACACCACCATTTCTCAGGACCAGGCTGCTGTCCTCGCCTATCTTCGCATGAAACACAAAGACCCGTACAAGGGCTACATCCTGTGCGGTATTGTACGTCTCTCCTAGTATCCATTCCTTCCTCGCATTCCTTAAGCTGACAGCGGCAACTTCCTCTCTCTCTTATCCTCATGTTCGCGTCTGCAAACTCTCCTGCATGGCCAAAGTCTCGGACGGTATGCCAAAATGTCCTCGTGGGCAGTGTCTCATTTGCTGCGCCGGGCCCCAAGGCGATGCACAACGCGTCGACCGCTCAAGAGGTCAAGATCATCACACCCACCGCCAAAGATCTGGAGTTTAGAGTGAGTGCCCTCGCTCGATCTCACACTTTAACCCTTTCCTGCCCGCTCCCTGTCGTACCGTCCTCGTGCCCGTTCGATGAGCTTCTCCCGCTACGACATATGATGTGACTGCGGGCCGCGCGCTGACGGAGTGATCGGTTGTACGTATTTGATTGCAGCGCTGGAACGACCCCAACCCGATGCCGCCCTGTCCCATTCCGAACTCACGCTCGGCGAGCCCGGACCCAGACCGGGATCGCGACCGCGACCGCTCGCGGGCATACGACCGCCACCACGACGACTCTCGCGACCGCGACCGCTCGTACTCACGCGGGCGCGCGCCCGCGCGGCAGCGCGCAATCACGTTCGACCCGCTGCCGGAGCAGTCGATCCGCACGGCTCTGATCCTGGACCGCTTCAGCGTGAACTGCACGATCTTGTACTGCGCAAACGACAGCTTGCTGGCGACGACGACGTGCATGGGCAGGAGCTTCTTTGACTTCGTGGCGCGGAGGGACGAGGATCTGGTGCGGTCGTGGATTGATGTCATCAAGAGCTGGGGGGTGAACGAGAGGGGGCAGCCGAGCGACGGCGGGTTTGGGTTCGGGAAGTTTACGGTGCTTGTTAACGGAAGAGATTCGAGGTACGTTGCAGACATGGAACAGGACATAGAGTTCTTCCATGATTCCTGTCACATGTTCAAACCGTACTGACTCGTGCCATTCCACTGCAACAGCATCCGGCATCCGGACCCCGTACCTTCACGCCATCGGCACAACTCCTTCGCACATTCCAGCCAATACGGCCACCACGCTGACTCGCACTCGCACTCGCACGGACACCACTCACACCACCTGCATTCACACTCGCGGACACGCGACCCGCACGCGCACGCGCACTCCCGCGCACACCTCTACTCGCCCACCGGATCAGGGTACCGTGAGCGGCCCGCGTTCAACGACCGTGACAGCGCGTCATCGCTGTACCGCATCGCGAGTGGCAGCACGAACGGAGGCTCTGGCTCTGGCTCTGGCGCTGGCACAGGAACGGAGCGGGACCGGACCAACGAGCGGTCGGAGAAGTATAACGAGAAGTACGGCACCGGCACACCCGCGGCCGACCGCACTGGACAAGAGCGAGCGGGGCAAGGCGAATGGACGGTCGGTGCCGGTGGGCAGCGCTATCGGCGGGAGGGCGGCGAGGGGAGAGCGGGACGACGAGCTCGTGGTGGACGCGATCTTCTCGGCGCATTCGGACGGGCTGATGGTCATCTTGCGCCGGGCGAGCTCGTGAACGCGATGGTTGTGTTTCTCGAGGCTGCCGGTGTACGAGGGCGTCGCCCGCGCGGTGACGAGAATACGGGCTCGTCCTGGGCCACTTGGCAGCACACGCGCGTGCGGGGGCTCAGGCTCTTTCTTCCGACTCATTGTTGTTGAGGATCGTCGCTCTGGTTGTTGCTATCGTATGGATCCAGGTCACGTCGGTCGTCGTCATGAATCTCTGTCTCTATGTTTGTCCCGACTCGCTATTGTCTCCCGTCTACTTCTTCCACTGTCTCTGCTGCTATCTCCCTATCTCTCTCTCTCTCTCTTTCTTTGTCTGTCTGTCTGTCTCTCGTCCCAATTGTTTACATAGTGTACGTAGAAGAAGTCCGCCTCAACCAGCCGTGCGACCAGGGTGCAGCGGTCAGCCTCCTCCATATTGTGTACTACAACGTCTTGACCTCCGTATACCCCCCTCCGCCGCCGCCGCCCCTCTCTTTTCGCACCGCGCACCTGGCCAAATAGGCGGCTTTGGCGTCCACCGCGTCTCCCCCAGGGGCCGGGGAATCTGCACCTTCAGCGATCGGTGTATATACGTATGTACACATGTGTGCGCCGCCGCCGTCCGTCCGTCCGTCCGTCCGCGCCTCGAATGACAATGTGACACATACACGTCCATCGTCCATCGTACATCGGTGCGATGCGATGGGGGCCGTATCTGGCAGTTGGAGGGCCCCCGCCCGCGCGCGCGCGTGTGTGTGTGTGTGGGCTGTGTGTGATATGGTGGGTGATGGTGATTCAGACGGTCTCGTCGGTGGAGTGAGGACAGCGATAAACGTTGTCCGGGTCTGTGGGGAGGAGGGTGAGGATGGAATGCATAAGATGGGATGCCCTGTCGATCAGCCGGGCGTGTCGCCCGAGTGCGGTAGTCCGTCAGGAAAGCACGGGGGGCAGAAGTGGTCAGGCTGAATCGCTGAACGATGCCGCTGTGTAATTACGACTCCGAGGGCGCATGCGATAGCTTCGAATGCTGCGCCCCTGCCCTGTGGGCAAGAGGCTGATGACCGACCGACCGACCTCAATGGCGCGTCGCTTCTCCGCGCCGCCGTCCCTCAGCTTCTGCATGCTGAAGCCCCTCGGCCTGTAGACGTCAAGTCTGACGCTACAGCCCAGGAACCGCGGTGTGTGTTGACCTTGCCGAGGTCGCAGCGAAGAGCCGGACCACGAGGGCTGACACTAAGTCACCGGTCGGCTGCTGGAAGAAGGGTAGGATTGCAGCCTGCCGACGTGATCCTCGGATGTTGCGCCCATCCATCGACGTAGTACTACACGCAGGCAACAGATCCCGCAGCGCGAGAGAGGAGCCGCGAACCGGTCCACCCAGAGCCAATCATCGGGGCCGTCGACATCACCGGGGTCGAGCTCGCCGGGCCGCATCGCAGAGGGACGCTCTGCTGCCGCGCGCAAGGCTGCAGCTTCCTGGGCCGGCGGGGTGCGCAGCGAGGCGAGCGCGACGGCCTTGCGTCTGCGTTTGCAGGCCACGCCTACGCTAGAAGGCGCATAAGCTCAGCATCCGAGAGGCACGTCCGGTCATGCGCCGCTCGCGCCCATCTATCCCTGACATACCGCGGAAGCGTGTCAGGCGCGCAGAGACAAGGGCAAGGCGATCTGACGTACCGTCTTGTTGGATGGAACCCACGAAAAGGAGTCGAGAGACCCACTCTGTCTCCGTTGCTGTGAGAATGGGCTGGCCGCCTGTGGTATGTTGCAAGGGATGTAGACGTTGATGAACAAAAGCATCTGAAGGAAGAACAAGGCCCGTCGGTAGACGTATGTGATGCGAAGACGTGCATGAGGTACTACAGCAGCAGCGTGCCAACAGGCCTTCCGGAACGTACCCAATGACAGGGACGGCGTCCAGATAGGCTACCGCGCCGAGAGAGAACAAGACGAAGATCTCTCAGGGAGGCAACTCTGCGGATGGTCATCAGCTAGCGTCGTGATGAAGTGGGAAAGAACGCGTGCGAACCGTGGCATTGCGGCCCTACGCCGCCTACGAGACGCTTGCGAAGCTGCTCGTGCGACACAGTGCTGGCATCGCGCGCGCGCGATGTCTGCAGCGCAGCTGGCAAATGCCTGTGCAGCGGGACGCCGCCCGCCGCGGAGCCTCGAGTGGTCGAAGCCCCGACCGCTTGCGCGAGAAGTACATGCGTCTCCGCGCCCGCTTCGGCGAACGCGCAACTTGGACCAACAGTCGCGTAAACCCCCTTACATGGTATGTGTATGAAGCGCGTGCGCGCGTGCACACACGGCACAGCGTCCGCGGAGGGGGCCGGCGAGATTGAGATTGGGGGCAGGTGCGAGTGGGCGAGCGTGAGCGGGCGCGAGATCCACGGGACCGCGCTGGATCTCAGCGAACGTCGGCGACTTTGTGGAGGGCCCGAGGGGCAGGAACACGCCGGTCACGCCAACGCGTCGTGCGCATGGGCTTGGGCGCGTTCGCGAACCTTGGCGGTCGCCCGCCCCGGCTCGAGCGACTTCGTACCTTCACGACAGTCTTCAGTCGCCGAATGAACGTTGATGCGCTAAGTATCGGCACATTACGTTCTGTGCCGTGGCACTCGTCTCTGTGTATGATGACACCTGATACTAGTATTGAACACAATATCAGTGTCCGGACAAACACGAATGGCCAGCCCTTGTCCGAGTTGATCTGATACCGTCATTTGCTTGTGGTCTGTGCTAATGTGCTAATGTACTTTCTCCCTTTATTCAGTCAGCGACCCGGTGCTGTCCCACCAAGCATAACCTCGAGGAATTTGACTACCGCCTCGAGTGCCGCAAAGAGCTTGAGGCACTCATGTGAGCCACTGCGTTCTACCACAAAAACGTTTTCTTTGACAGGAAGAGGAAGAGTGTCTTGATTGCCACCACTGTCACGGTGGAGAGCCTCTATATGTTCCCAAGCTCCAATCCAAACTGTACAATGCGGGGTACGTGCTGAGGGACTGGTCCCAAACTCATTAGAGTCTATCGGACCTCCGAAGCCATCTTCGACGAACCTCTTGGGCCTTAGGCGTATGAGTGTCCCATAATAACTGTTGCCGTTTCAGCTATTCACGAAATCTGGCACGACCGTTGCATGGGGTCTTGTCCGCCACCAAACGTCGCGTTACACGATCGTTTGTTTGCTCATGTCTCGTTCTTAGATTGTGGTGTGACTTCACGACGAGAATGTAAAGAATGACATTGTATATGTCCAAGCCAATGCATACCAAGCCTCCGATAGCACGACGCGCATCGGCGTGCGGCTCTGGTTGGAAACAGGCTAGGAACAGCGCCTGAATTGGACTCCTGGCCCTGAACCGAAACCAGCGTAGTAGAAAGCCTTGGAATTTCGACGCGATTGAACAAAGCAGCATTAGAACCCAGATACTTATCAGCTAACAAAGTCTATAAGTAGGTTTCCGGACCTGAACCAGCCTGGTAACCAGAAATGTGCCAGGAGTCCAGTTCCCAGCATATTCTGCGCCTGTTCCCAACCCGAACCAGGCGCCAATGCGCGTCGTGTAGCATGGTCGGGGGTCGATGAACAGAAACAAGAGCTATGTGGATCGTCGCCCGATTCGAGCCTCAAAGCGGCCACTGTCCGTGCGAACACGGTCACGTGCAACAATACGTGCCTTCTGTTCAGCCACAGACGCGTTTCAGCGCTTCTTCGCGTTCCTTCTTTCTTTGAGCCACCTTCGACGCCTCACAGCATATACGTTGATCAGGCTATGTCTGATTACTACGACGACGATGATCTGAATACATCTATGGACGCTGAAGGATCCTTGGCAGCAACCACGAGCCCACCTGGCCGTCACCGTAATGGCTTCCCCGCTGCTGTGAATACTCAAGGGGAAGCATATGTGCAAAGTGTTCTCAGTGCGGGTAGGAGGTAAGGCCATTTGCACACACCACATATTATCAGAACTGATTGGAACTGCTTTTAGGGTCCTACTTGAGAGTAAGTTCCGCCGTTGAATACAGGCGATTGGCTTACGCAACTCCATCTCAGCATTTGGTCACTCTCAATTCAGAGGGCAGCAAGAAGATATTGTAAAGGCTGCTATGCTTGGTAAGAGCAAGAAAATCACGTTTTAATCAATGGACTCAGCTGTGGCCTCAGGTTCTGACGTCCTGGTCATCGCGCCTACGGGCATGGGCAAGGTATGTTAGCCAGTCGGTCGATGGGACGGATCACTGACGTGTCTTCAGAGCTTATGCTTCCAGATTCCATGCCATTGCCGCAAACGTACGATTCGCGTATTGATTGATATTGCTATAGTGCTAACTTCAGCAGCATGGAGTCACTGTCGTGGTTTCGCCGCTTCTAGGTACGCTCTCTCGGTCATTGTTAGCAAGTGCGCTTGCCTGACATAACACCTATTCCCTAAGCCCTAATGAAGAACCGTGCGTGTATACTCTCTTCTGGATCTCGTGAAGCTTACCATCACGACAGAGGTCACCAAACTTCGGGAGTTGGGTGTCGCTGTCGCCGCCCTCACTTCAGAGACGTCACCGCGTGACAGGACATACGTATGGCTCCTCGCATAATACGAGCTACCCTAACTAATGTCATCTTACCTTAGACTCTCCAAGATCTCACTTCTGACGACCCGTCTATTCGCTTGTTGTATAGTACGTTCACAACTAGATTAGGCCTCCACAACACAGCTCACGGGCTTGACAGTAAGCCCGGAGAAGTATTGCACTCCTGAGATCCGGAGGATTCTCGTACAACTCCACCAAGCAAAGGAGCTGAATCGCTTGGTCGTCGATGAGGTCTGTTGCTCCATGCTATTTTGATGCAACGGCTGCTTACGCCCATCTGCAGGCACATTGCATCTCTGTAAGACAACAAATGACCGTTGCTGTACCCCTCTCATCAGTGAATAGGAATGGGGCCATGACTTCCGGGAAGAATATCGTCGGCTGGGGTCTTTCAGGGACAAATTTCCTGACATACCTATCATGGCGTTAACCGCCACTGCCACACAAGGGTGCGTCAACCGTTCTTCAAGCGAAAAGGTACTCCATTGACAACTTCGTGGCATGCCAGAGTGCAACAAGATATCGTTCGAAGCCTCAAGATGGCTGGCAATCGGCTATACAGTGGCCCTTCATCCGTTCAATAGGGCCAACTTGTACTACGAGGCTAGTACTTCGAAATTCTGCGAAACTTGAAATATTGTTGCTGACGAGGCAGACGGCGCTCGTTACAGATCCGATATCTCTCGTCTCCAAATCCTAACGCGCATATGATCGACGTTTATCACTACATAAACAATCTCCACGAGCGTCGAGGACGATGCATCTTCTGGCATTGTCTACTGCAGGACTCGCGCGACATGCGACGAGCTCGCGGAGTTTCTCAGCCGAAAAGGGCTACAAGCCAAGCCCTATCATCGAGGGCTTACGTACGGTTTTCATTGAGGATTCCCCTACTATATGCATGATTCTGACTGTCATTGCACTAGCTCGGCGGTCTTGGACAACACATTGAGGGAATGGGCTGAAGGCGGATCTGGAGTCCCTGGTGGCGTAGATATTGTACGTTCAAACCCCATAGGACCATGTGATTCAACTAACCAAGTCTAACAGGTGTGCGCTACGATCGCGTTCGGTATGGGTATCGACAAGGCTGACGTTCGGTAAGCAAGGTTTTCTACGCCTGGTTCGTCATGATCGTGTTCCTCAGTCGGCATAGCTATATCATTCACTACGACCTGCCTAAGAGCTTCGAGGGTACGTACCTATATTGCGACTCGTGAGCCTGGTCTCTGATGTCAATGCTCGCCGTCCGTCCAGGTTACTATCAGGAGACAGGTAAGTAGCCCTCTCTGCCGGGTACACTTCTTGCTCATGATTGCTTCAATAGGCAGAGCGGGTCGCGATGGTCTGGTACGCTTGGCAGCCCTTGTGCGATCCCGATATGCTGACTGCCACTAATAGCCAGCAAAATGCGTTCTATTCTATTGTTAGTCAGAAGTCGACTTTGTGCCTCCTTCACCGCATACTCACTCTCGCTCATACCAGCAAGGGAGGATGCCAGGCGGGTCAAACATTTCGTCGCCGACTCTCATTCAAAACGCATCGTTCGTGCGGAGTCTAACAATGGCCCGGAGCCAAGTCAGAGGGCGGCTGATAGTCTGAGTGCAGTAAGAATCGCACACCATGTACCCGCGCTCCTGCAAGCTCTGACTAGTCCCTACGTAGCTTATCAACTTTGCCGAGAACGTACAGCTGTGCAGACATGTGGTGAGTGATGGTCTCTTAGATTACGAGCATTCGTCGCGTAGAGCATTCCTGCTCATAGAGAGCTCCCACGCTTTACAGCTCATATGCAGGTACTTCGGGGAGAAGATCGACTTGCAGGACGAGGCCGCGACGAAAGCGTACTGCGACAAGATGTGCGACTGTCAGTAGACAGACAATCTATGCTCTACAGTAAGGCAACCTGACTCACTGGGGCATCTACAGGTCTGCAAGTACCCGGGTAAATCCCGTACACGCAAATTAGTGCTGTCCTCTGAGGAAGACGTGGAGGCAAACGCCTGGTACCCGCCACCTAGGCCTCCTGTCAACAACATGGATGCCATCGGCGAATCATCTAGAGGACCTGTTCCACGACGGGCTCGGTCCGGCGCTGCCTCCGACTTTGGGCAAAGACGGACGTCAGAGAAACGAACTGGCGGCTACTCCGACGCTCTGCATAGCGAGTCTTCTGGAAAGGTCAAACGGGTCAAGACGGCACCCGTTGTCCCTGTGCACATATGTACGTACGCTCAGTGCTGTACAAGTACTCTTAAAACCAAGGGTCAATCAATGGGACATCACAGCATCGACACTCAAGCAGTCTCTGGGTCGAGCATTCAAGACGCCATTCAAGGTACCTCTGAAGGTTGCACCAGGGGTAGACTCCTCTCGCGGAGGACACAACACTTTTGGTGTGAATCCGCAATCTGTATTTGTGTCGGACAAGCCACAAGATAGTGCGAAGGGAAAAGAGCATGCCCCGCCGGAGCCGCAACACGCTGCCAGTGCTGGTTGGGACCCAGAGATCTCCAGTGATCGTGATGATGACAAGGACTCGGGTAAACGTCCATGTGAGTTGCACCGTCGTTCACTGAACCTCAAGAGATCCTTCATTTGTCAGCATCTCCTGTCTTGCTCCCCGAGACGGACGTTGAGCTCGATGCTGCATATTCCCAGAAAATTCCCGTAAGCCGGCGCAACGTCCGCTCTATTACCCACGTTTTGCGTTAGAGCTGACGTCTATCCGCAACATCAGGCTCAGATACGCAACGAGTGCTTCACAGCGCTGCGGAAAGCCCTGCACAAAGTTCTTCCGCTGGATAGGCGTGAGGAGGATGGTAGCGTTGGTGCATGGAGCCACCTCAAAGGATCCTCGGCGTTCGACCCCGACACTAGGTGAGTTACCTCTCACTGGGCGCCGTACGGCGCGCCGACTTGGCCACTGGCTCACGGCTGAACACCCTGTGTACAGGAACGCCATGCTCTCCACCACGGCGCGCGAGCTCGAGTTCAGCGTACATTCGCTATGCCGAACGGCGGGCGGTTACAGTGAGCGCGCAGCGGACAAAGTCAGAGCCGTCAAGCTCCTCGCGGACGCTGAAGCATGGGCCAGCGGAAGCTCGGCAGATGAGGACTATGAGGATGCGCGGGAAGTCGCCGATATTCTGCGGCAGGTGTGCGTGAGGATGCGCAAGGGGAAGAGCCGGGCATGCTAGTTTACGCTGAGATGTCTTGGACATCCGGGCGCCGGCCGTTGGATGACGGGGATACCTTCTTTGCTCTGGATTTGCAAGCTATACTGCTCATAACTCGTTGGACTGCTGCACCTTCTCCTTATGCATACAGTCCGGATTAGCAGCTTCGCGTCTTCGCTGTCATTTTGGCGTTCTGCCTACCGAGCCTGCAAGCACGGACCGAGATGCCTGATGACGTTCAGACTGAACGGAATGATGCGAAGCTCACTGAATATGAATGAAGTCTCGCACCTGATACGTGTAACGTGCATTTCTGTATTGATCTTGGCGAGGATCGTGAATGAGTACGTACCGAACGCACGTACCTTGCTCAACAGGTGCCGTTCTTGACTCAAGAGAAAAATCACACGCATGTCGATGAAGGCGCAACAAAATCTTTTGAGAGATGCGAGGAAAGCTATGGTACACTATGCAGTACAGAGAGCATGCGCGACAAAGGGATTAGGGCATAGGGATGAAGGTTGCAAAGAAAACTCCCGAAGCCAGGTGCAAGTCTAGGGCTACAGGGGCAAGAGCGAAGAGGCGGAAGAACAGAAGGAAGAGGTATCAGCGAGCCAGAGCCGTGCGCACCGCCAGGGTGTACGAGGCCACACCGCTCACTGGGCCGCGATGGCCTGGGGAGCAGTGATTGGGGGCTGCGCGAGCGGGTGGGACGACTGCTGCTGCTGAGGCTGAGGGGGCGCCTGCAGCTGGAACTGCTGCGTCTGCTGAACCTGCTCCTGCGCCTGCTCCGCGGGCTTGGGCTTGATCGTGAACTTCAAGCGCATGTTCTCGCCCTCGCCCTCGGGGGTGATCTCGACCTGCTCCATGTTGTCAACGATGTAGTGAGCGCCGCAGTTCTCGATCTTCGAGCGCTCATGCGAGGTGCAGACGGCGATGACGGTCGCGCCGGAGGCGACGCCCGCGCGGATGCCAGAGGGAGAGTCCTCGAAGACGACGCAGCGCTTCGCGTCGAAGCCGAGCTCCTTCGCGGCGAGCAGGAAGGGGTCGGGCGCGGGCTTCCCGGCCTTGAGACGCTTGTCATCGGCGGTGATGGTCACCTCGGGAGGGGTGATGCCGACACGGGTCATGCAGCCGTAAGCTGAACAGAAGAGAACAAGTCAGCAACGAGCTCAGAAAGAACATGGGGGGCGATGGATACTTACCATAAGTGCGCGCGCCGGAGGTAGCAACAGCGTAGCGGCCCTTGGGTATCGAGTCCATAACACGCTTAACGCCGGGGAGGATGCGCACAGAGCGGTCGACAGCGGCGGCCTCGAGCTGCCACGCCTCGAGCTGGTGCTTCTTCTGGACCATCGCCTTCCAGTCGTCGATGGACATGTTGTCCTCAGCCTCCTCTGAAATGGGGTTCTCGAGCGCGGCGCTGTCAGCCTCACGGATCGTGGGCGACATGCTGAGGAGGCTGCTGACGCGGTGGAGGAAGGACGGGCGGCGGAAGGGCGTGAGCTGCGCGAGCGTGCCAACGAAGGATGATGCACGCGAAGAGTTGCGGGAAGCCGGTGTGGAGCTCGAGGGGGAGAGCGCGGGCGTCGTCGCGCCAGAGTTGACTGGCGAGTTTTGGAGGGAGCCGGGACCGTGCTTGTTGTAGGCGTCGGCGAAGTAGAGGATGGACTCCTCGAATGCCTGAACCTCACGGTCCATCTCGTGCTCCTTGATGTGGGGCTTGAACTGGGCGAGGTTGTCGACGGCGCGCTTGCCGTGGGTGGCAGCGATCACGTACGCCGGGTCCTGCCCAATGTCGTTCGCGACCTTGCCCCATGCGGCTTCGACTGCAGCGATAGAGTCGGTGAGGGTACCGTCCTGTCAACACACTTCCATAGTTAGCATACTCTGCAGGACGCGAGGGGTAATAAAGGCTGGGGAGGTGGTTGAAGGGATACACACCATGTCGAAGAGGACGGCATCGGCGTAAAAGGTCTGCTCAGCGTTGGAAGACATGATGATGGACGAGTGGTATCAAGGGTGGTTGTCTGTGCTGAAGAGAGGAAGAAGGAAGGATGAGGGAGTTGGTTCCGAAGAGACCTGAGTATGTATGTTTCCGTTGTTCGACGGTTGAGTGAAGCTGACTGGAGGCTGACATGGGTCTTATATACGTTCTTGCGCATGGTGGGCGCCTCTTGACGTCAAGCAGGCGGTGTGGGTGGAAGAAGGGTCAACAAATTTCTGAGCGTATCGGGCGAGTTCGTGCGCAATGGGTGAGAGTGGAGCGACGAGCACCAAAACGGGATCGGAGGGGAAATTTCGCGAGAGCGCCCGTGGCGGGGGTGCAAGCGTTCGCCACTCGGCAAGAAACTGGGTTGGCGACGGAGAGATAAACACCGTTGCGCCGTCTCCTTCTCTTCTCCGAGCTTGTTTCGCGGCCGGGCCTGCCTTTTCGGGCGGAGGGAGTAAGAAAGCAAGGACATCGATGGGCGTTGAGTCCAGGAAAGGCAGCTCCGTTTGATGGGGCCGCTAGATCCCATCGGCGCCCTCTTCGCGCCCTATTTCCGATTCGGGTCGGCCAAGCCCGACGCTGTGGCCTTGTCGCTCGGCACACCGACGCTCGCGCCCTCTTCCCTTCATTCACATGCCGTTCCTGATTGAGGGTGGCTGCCACTCGCGCTCTCTACGTATCTGCATCACGCTCAGAAGCACACCAGCGCACAAAGCCCGTTGCTTCGAGACAAACCAATCCACCTCAGAAGCGCACCCCAAAACTCACTGCAATTTGGCCACACCGTTCGTGTGTTTGTAATGCGTTCAAAAAGTGGAGTGGCGCGCTCGTCGGCCATACCGCAGCATTTCCACTTCCGATCGGCGCGCGGGACTCTCAAGCGCCGGTCGGTCGTATCGTTGTACCGCCCGCCTCCGCTCCAAATGCGGTATGCCGCCCCCCGAGGCCACAATGCCGACGTAGCCACCGACGCCGAGCAACGCCGCCGTTGCCAACGAAGGAGGGCACAACTTTAGCCGCCCGTCAGCGCTATGACGTGCCGAGGGTGGTAAGTATTATATGGAAAATGGTAATTCGATGCCGTAATGGGATGCGTATGTGCCTCTGAGTCTCTGCTGCTGTGCGCGTGGTGGCGCCACACAGCAAGCGCCCTGCGTGCTCAGTGTCCGCTCCCGAGAGGTCCGCTTGTGAAATGTGCCCCAATTCTCAGTTGGACCACCGTTCATGCAGTCATCACCCTCCGGCGAAGCGTGGAGTGTGATGAACGTTTGCTCACAATCGTACGCGGGACGTTAGCCGGCGTCCACGTCCGTCATCCAAGCCGTCGACTCGACGTTCATGCACTCTTCTCGCTCCATAATCAATCCCATCACTGCGCCCCCTCACATGCGACCGACGTCCTTTTCCCTTTCCTGGACAACAGCTTCACTTTGTGTACATTCGTCGGTAAGTACGTCCATGACCTGCGTCGACCCCCGCGATGGGTATCGTGACCCTCCCGCACCACTGCCTAGCTGTATCCGCGCCAAGCAGATCGAAAGTAGCTTTCTACTTTAATCATGCTCTCTCATCCATGCGCACATCCTATCCTCTTCTTCGCGAGTGCCACCGTCCTACGTACACGCACCCTGCTTTTACGCGTCAGAACGCGTGGACGCACCTACCGCTCTCTCGGGACCGCTCCTGCTTTGGAGCTCGGACATCCGAAGCAGTGCGACGTACGCGAGCGTGATACCGCGTCGGCTCAGGAACGTTGACGTCGGCACGCCTTGTTACCTCGTCGGCACCTGCATCGTGCCATGGACGAACAACAGCTCGCCGTCTGCAATCGTGGGCAAGGTTGCCCGCCAAGGTTCTTCGCGACCTTGATGCCATGCTGCCTCCGCTGATCCCGTTCGGCATCGCACAGAACGTGGTCACATCGGTGTTGCTGGGTACTTACCTTCTGAGTAGCGTACCGAGGTCCAGTACGCTGGAAGCACCCTCTCCGTCATTCCCGCTCAAGTGCTGTTCCGTACTCGCGGCATCCTTATCTGTTCCCAACTCTAATCACACGCTGTTGCTACTCGTGGCCACGCCGGTCAGACAAACCAGTGCGTTTAGCATCTGCGCCGCTTCTCTTGTACGTCCGTGGCAGATAGGACTTCGGTGGCGTTCCTGCAGGAAGTGCCAGGAAGTGCCGCGTTCTGAACTAGCAAAACAACATCACGCCCGTTCCTCATTATCATCGACCCGAACGGTGACGCCGCGCGCTTCTCACTTCTTACCCCTCATCTTGCATCTGTGTCTTCTTCCGAGAATCATGGCCACTCCTCCGCTTTTGGTAAGCAGAGTGCGAGCGGCCGGCGCTGCGGGAGCTTCGACGACGCTACGGGGGTGCAACTTGCGACCGACCGAGGCGAGCTAACGGCCGGTGGCACGTCCCTTTTCTCTCTCAGCGATCCACCGAAACTCTTCTCTCTTGTCCGAGCCTGAGTCCATGCGACGATACCGCGCTATTCCTACGCCATATTCCCGCTGCGCACCTCGCCGGACTTCTCGCTTGGAGTGTCCTGCACTCACTCCGTTACGCGCCCTCCGCCGAGCGCCTGATATGCGAGATAGAACATGGAACGTGGGTGCGCGGTATCGGCATGGGTGGCACCGCCTTGCTTCGGAGATCCTGGGGTAGCCACAGCTGAATTCGCACAGCGCCCGAGTGGCGAGGAGGGGAAGATAGGGCGGAAAGATTGCTGTCATGAAGCGCGTTTGGGCTGGAGGCCCGATAGAGATAGGACGGTGTGAGACGGGCTATGCTCCGCATCGGTGAAGTCGTCGAGCTGGAGTGCCGGGCTTTCACTTTGAACGTGAACGAGGCGCTCTGTGCGCTCCGCTATGAGTGACCACCGACAGTCTGTAATGGCGTGGTGGCTTGTGCCACACCTCTACGCAATCTCGGACCGGAGAGGCACAGCTGTCGACGATGCTGAGTGGTCGAGCAACCCCCGGCGCAGTCGGCGTTGTGGCGTGGGTAGGATGTAAGTAACGGGGACAAAGTGACGGTGTACTGTATAGATGACCGGAGTCAGGTGGACGGTGTGTGTGGCGGGACGGAGGACCCGTCCGAATGCCCGAGATCGATTCATTTTGTCGTCGCTACGGAGCTTGGACTCGGACGTCGAGTACGCACAGGTAAGTACGCACGCACGATGTGGGTGGTCGGACCGATACTTGACGGCCTTCGAACGTGCGCTTAGCTGATCGATTGTAGCCCGTCTATATTGCTAGTCAGGTCCGCACGTCCGAGCTCTCAGTGAGAATGTGTTGAACGTCAATACGGCGAGGGTTGCCTGCGTAGACGCGGTAAGTACGTACGAAAGTCATTCATGTGCCCTCGAGGTGGCGCTGTGAACGTGTAATGATCCCTTGTCGTCATTGCTATTTCCTGCAACGCTCGCTCAGTGAGCATTGCCAGGCGCCAAGAAAGCAGAGGGGTTGCGCAACTCACGGACCGGGCGACGTGAATGACCAGCCAGGGACTAGCGTGGACTGCTACTGGGTCGATGGCAAGTGACCTCGACGGAGTTAGGACAGCGGCACACTCTCCGCCACGGGACCAGTTGCTCAGCTCTCAGCAGTCTCTTAGCCCCGTAATCACCCTGACCCCCTCGCACTAGATCAACAGCGTATGTAGCAAAGCCCAGCGAATATCCACCAACTGAACACTTGCCCCGCGCACTTCCGCGACCCGCCAACCCAGCGACGCGATCGACAGACAGCGGCGGACCCGCGCACTCGGTGCCATGATCCATCGACCATCATCCCAGGCTCAAGCGCGGGACCAGGCCCCCAGATTCGTCGTCGGCGAAACTTGTGGACGCTTGTAGGTCCTGCCAGGGGACGGGAGCGAATGACGAGCGAGCGGAGAGGGAGAGATCGCGTCGATGTCGATGTCGATGAGGGTCTGGGCCTGGGCGCGGCGATGGCCATCCGCTGCCAGTCGACGCGACGCGGGGCCGCTGGCCAGGAACGCGCTCTGTGTGTTGCAGGATGTCGAGGTCTCCGTGCCCGGCGTGCCGACGATGCGCCGACTCGCATACTATAGTGTCCAGCGTCCGACTCCTAGTGCCGCTTGCTAGATCCTGTGGAGTCGCGACCCGTTGCCTCCTACTGTAGCACCAGGGCAGGATCCATGGTATGGCGGCCTCCCTTGGACCCACACTCATTCTTAACGCAATCCGTCAAGCTCTCCATATATGCGTGCAAAGTACATCCTATACACACCAACCACAGAAGCAATTAAACGATCCTAGAATACTTGTTGTACGGTCGCGTACTCTGAGCGTCATGTCCGTACCGAGCGCGGATGCAAGGGCACCACCACATCCTCCATATCATCGTCATCGCTATCGTCGTCCGCGAGCTCGTCCACCTCTGTCTGGTGCCCGCTCGCCGGAGCGGAGGCTTCCCTAGTGCCTGCGCCAGCCTCGTCTGTCGTCGCGGAGGTAGCAGAGGTGGATGCGAACACCTCGGGGAAGGCATTGATGTCGAGGAGAATATGCGTGCCCCCCGAGTACGCTGCGATGGGCGGTGGCGGCAGATCGTTTGAACGCTGGGGTGCAGGTTGAGATGCGGGTTGTGAAGGCTGTGACGGTGGTTGCGCAGCTTCGGGTGCAGGAGGGGGCTGCTGAGGTACAGGTGCGGGTGCGGATGCGGGTGCGGGGTGTTGGGCCTGATGTGCTTGATACTGTTGAAGCGACGGGGCGGGATAGGTAGGTGCTGGCTGAAAAACTGGGGCAGGAGGAGGAGCGGCATGCTCCTCGTCCTCCTCTCCTTCTGCGATCTCGGTAAGTTGAGCGGCGAGCAGCGCAAGCTGTGCCTGAAGCGCGGCGCGTTCGTCCTCCGTAAGGGTCGCGCGCGGCGGTTCTGCGGGCGCAGCGGCTCCAGCAGCGCTCACCAGAGCAGAGAGGACCGCAGACAAGTCCGCGTCGTGCGACGCGGTGACTGGGGGAGGCACGCCCGCACCGCTGGTACTCGGCCCTGCATTCTGCGAGGGTTGACCAGCAGCAGGCGCTCCGGATTGCGACTCGTTCGACCCAGAGGCGGCGGCGCCGGCGAGATCGAGGCCTCCGAAGTTGATCGCCTTGAGGATATGCTGCGCAGCCTCCCAGGCATCGCTGCCCTCGCCCGACTCGTCCTTCTCCTCGCCAGTAGTCTTCGCGGCGGAGTCGGCGGCTGCGGTGGTCGTCGGAGCTCCGGGCGCTGGTTGTGCAGCAGCCTTGACCGGGGCGGGTTGCCCATGCGGGATGCGGTGGATAGCCAGGGTAGTGGGAATACGGATAGGAGTATGGGTAGCCGTTGTACGGCGGCTGCGCGCCTGGTGCGGGGGGATGCTGGGCTGGCTGCAACGGAGCATGGGTGAAAGGAGAGGACTGTGCCTGCGGATGGTGCATTGCATAGGTCGTCTGCGCGAGTGTCTGCGGCCTCCGCGTCGTCCGCTTCGACGTCTGCAAGACAGCCCATCGTCCGGTGAGATCTCGGTAGGGAAAGAGCTTAACGAGGATCTACGTACCGCGCCTCCTTCCCATGCAGGGTTCAAACGGTACTTCCCGCCCGGCCGCTTCTCAAGACGGCCCCTTTTGTACGCTTTCTGCAGGGCCTGGCTGGCACTGGGCCGGAAGTTCGTCTGGAGAGGGTACCGCGCCGCCATCCACGTGAAAAGGTCCTTCGGCGCTGCCCCTTCGGAGTCGCCGCAGTCCAGAAGCGCCTCGACGATCATTTCTTCGTATGAAGGTAGATCTTCCGCTGGCGGTGGTGGAGGTTGAGGTGCGGGACCAGGTGGATGGAGGGGTGGTCGGACGAGAGGATTGGAACTGAACATATGGTGTTGGCCATGAGGAGGAGGCGGTGGTGAATGGCCTGGAGGAGGTGCGGGATAGCCTGGTGGTGGTGCGTACGGAGGATATGGGTAATGAGAAGGGTAGGCAGGTGGAGGTGGATAGTACGGCGCATGAGGGTAAGCGGTCTGTTGACCCTGTGGTTGAGGGACAGCGTATGGATAGGGTGCATATGGATACGGGCCAGGCGGATGGAGATTGGCTTGTTGAGGTTGCGCCTGAGGCTGAGGAGTGGATGCATGCGAAGGGGGCACAGAGGGCGGCTGCGAGGGGCCCGCTTGCGGTTGAAGGCTGCGGGTGCGATGGCGCGGTGGCACTAGGCACACTCGAACTTCCTGCCACGGGCGTTGGCGCAGGCGGAGGTGCAGGGGATGATGCAGCGACAGTAGTCGCGCCGGAATCTGAGCCATTCACCTTCGGTCTCGCTTCCTCGGCAGGGTTCCTCAACGATCCCATGGGCGGTTCCGGATCCTCCGCAGGCGGGGGAGGAGGCCCCGGAGGATGTACCTGAAGTGAGGGCGTACCTGCATGTGCTATCGAGGAATGACCGCCCGGCGACGGAGATGCCCTGTCTGCAACATCGGATGGCGGTTGAAGTTGCGGTGACGAGGAGGGCTGGGATGTCTTCTTCAACTCAAGGATGGCCGCTTCGAGATCAGCGGGCCAGACGGTGCTCTTGACCTGTAATGGAACATGGGGCTCGAATAGCAGACATATCTCAATGATCTGCGCTGGTGGAAGGAGACTCAGGTATGTCTTCTTCTGAGACGTAGTGTCGGGGCTCGCGTCTGCTTTTGCACTCGCGCCGGCTGACGGGTGATGATGATTCGGCTAAGGATAGGTTGGTCTGATTGGTCTACGAGTCCGAACAGAGTGTATTTGGACGCACCTGCGCCGTTTTGTAAGGGCGGACCCGCTTGGGGAGGAGGGGTTGCTGCGAGCATGGTCTGCAGCTATACAGCCGCTGCACAGTTTTTGCCCTCAAGATTCTCAGCCACTTCCGCTTCGGCGTCTATCTGCTATCGGGCGTCTATAGTGCAATCAAGTTCAGATACTGGTTAGCGCCGAATGCACTCGTTCAGTGCATGTACGTACCTCGAGCGTCCTTGATCACCGTGAGCTCTCCGACACCTTCGACGCCTACATGCTGCCCTATGCTGCTGTGATATTTCCTAAGAAGTCTAGAACCCTTTGCTGGTAGAGTATCTCTCGGCCACCCACCCTGCGCGATCATCTCTGTGCTCTGCAGTATGCTCTGATGGTGGCTTCTGGATTGGCTTCTGGATTGGCGGCATAGAATACAGCACATCGCTATTGCTGAAGGTAGGACTGATTACTCTTCGATATAGGGAGAGGGTCCGTCCTTTGTAATGGGATTTGTCATCTTCAAGTCTTTGCAATACACGTCCTGGACCCAGTAATTCGTGCTTCATCATCCGGTTTGAGACAGCGGGATCTCGTTTCTGGAGAGACGCTGCCGGACCGCGGAGTTGCACTGTGTCGTGAACGCTACCCCTGTAGCGACATCGATATTGTGCACGGTCAAGTGGACCCCAGGCTCTAATGACGAGGCATGCATTAACCCGCATGATCTGGACTCATACCCATCGATAAGACGCGCGACCATACGCTCGATGCGATGGCGGCGCTCAAGTGACCACTGAATCCTATATAAAGGCCCGCAACCGCACCGGGCAGCTTCAGAGTTCCAGGTCTAACCCAACCACCACCCTCGACTTTACCATCATGACCAAACAGATCGTCTTCACCGAGCAGGCTAACCCGCCCCTTCCGGTCTACTGTACGTTGACACGCGCCACAACGGCCTTTCGTTGGTACCTGACGTACCAGCAGCGCAGGCGGTGATCTCAGGAAAGACCATCTATGTCTCTGGCAGCATCGGCATCACCAGGGACATGAAGCTCGTTGAGGGCGGCGTTCAGGCGCAGACGGTGAGTGTCGCGCCACGATGCGCGGTCGGTAGGTTGAGGTAGAGCTAGAGCTAATGGGACGATCTCAATAGCGCGCCGCTTTGGACAACATGAAGGCAGTCCTGAAGGGCGCAGGTGTTGGCCTTGAGAGCGTTCTCAAGGCGAACATCTACCTGACTAACCTCTCCCGCGACTTCGCGCCAATGAACGAGGTGTACCTTGAAGTGAGCTCATGATCGTGCCGGCACGTTCTATTCGCAGCACTGACGATCCGCGTCCGTCTCTCATGGCCAGTACTTCCCTTCGAACCCGCCAGCTCGCACCTGCATCGGCGTCGCCGCTCTACCTCTCGGAGCTGAGGTCGAGATCGAGTGCATTGCTGAGCTTCCTTGAAGTTGGGTTCGCTATCACCCTGGCATTGTACGATCAGAAAAATGAAGTCGAAGTCCATGATCCTGTAATGCAAACCGTCACACTGGGTCAAATCATGCGCTAGACGTGCTCGTCGTCAGACGTAAAAGAACTCTACTGAAGGAGACCCGACAGGCAACTTGGATCGCTGAGCTTACTTTCTGCCAAAGATGCAACACCATCGGTATCTTGCGATATTCTCCCGGGAGGAAATGAAGGCGACCAGCCGGCAGGTCGGTTCGCCTTCTTACGTCGTTGCGTAAAGAAATGCTAGGACCGCGGGGAACACCAGCTATGTCATATCAACCGCCTTCGTACGATACAACGGGTTGGACTCCAGCGAAGAAATGGTCCTCAGTGTTATCCATTCGCAGAAACCCGCCTAATCGCGGCAGCTACTGAGAACAGATCTGCAATGGCCCTAACTACGTAGCACGTCCACGAGATACGAAACTTCAGTTTTCCCCGCCGGCTGCGTCCGCTGCACGTTGTGCCTCACGGATCAAAGCCTCAGCCGCTGCAGAACGGGGCTTGATGTTGCAGCGACAATCTTCAGGTCGACTGTATAGGCAACCCGCCGATCAGCCTTAGTAGATGGGCGGAGAGGCTGATGAACGCCACCTAGTAATGCCGTGGCTCATCTCGTACTTGACCCGGATAGGCTGGCCATTCTCATCGAGCGGCGGCGTGATGTCGAAGACGTGGAGGAGCGATGCTATGTTGATGAACAACGAAGCGAGCGCGAAATGTCTCCCGGGACATATCCTGAACAGTGGCCCGCACAGTCAGAGAAAGAGTCAAGGGTCTACAGAGTCGACTAGCCTCCTCCCGAAACCGAAGGCGATGGCCTCGGGGTCTTTGACGTCAGAATCTAGCTTGCCGTCCTTGATGAATCGCTCTGGGCGAAACTCTTCCGGTTGGTCATACACCTCTGGATCGTGTAGCATCTGCCTGCACGCCTAGATGAGAAGCGGCCCTTGGGTAGAAATCCTGCAAGCATGTGATCATACCAGGTATTGACGGTGATTGTAGTACCCTTCGGAATGAAGTAACCCCGTATTCCGATGTCGGCCATGGCACAGTGCGGTAAGGCTACAGGCGCCGTCACATGCCATCGCAAGCACTCCTTGAGGACCGCGTTCACGTAGACGAGGGAGTCGCTGTCATCGTGGTCCGGAAGCCGATTGGGGCCTATGACTGCGTCCAGCTCTTTCTGTGCTTTTTTCTGGACGTCGGGATAGAGCGACATCGCTAAGAAGAAACCTTCCAATGTCCAGGAGGTCTATCGCAAGGGGCTGTATGTTGGTGGCGGTAAAGGAGGAAACGACATTTTGCGCACCGTGTCTGCACTACCTGGGTTCAACGTGTTACACATTCATCGTCGATACTTTGCCAAGTGGTTTCTCGAATACTTACCTTCAACAGTGACCAGACAGACCTCCTGCGCGAGCGTCTCGTCCGTTGCGGTAGAGGCTGAGCCCTCGTTGCGCTCGGCTCTGGCAAGAAGGTCGGTTGCTAGACAAGAATTCGAGCCAGCACGATCCTGTGAATGACTTGAGCTCTCCGCGACGAAGTGCTAGTATGCTGAGGAGGCGTACTGCTATATCTTTCGCTGCCGCGAAGAGCTCGTGCTTGAGTCTCAGGGTCGCTGCTTTGGAATGCGCTAACGTGTGTTGAAACCCGGCCCCTGGGAACCAGGCAGGAATATAACGCAGGGACGGGAACATCTCGACTGCGAAGTGACCAGGGGTAGATTGCACCAGGGCGTCCAGGGCCGCGCTGGCAATGGACAGCCGTTTGTCGTTCTCGTGGACCACATCAAAGCCATACACGACTTTGAGCATAGTTCCCTGGAACGAACTGTGCGAACCTGTGAGTTGCTGGCTCTGGGGCCTAACAGATACGATGCTTACAGGCCAATGTTTGACTTCAAGTGCGCAGGCGAGTCCAATAGGCGGCCCAAAAGCCTGTGGACGCCCGTTCGCTGCTCTCTTCAAGTATTGAGAGATGGCGGAACGATGGAAACGTTGCCAGAACTGCCGGCGGTGGCGCCGCCATCGTTCTCCATAGGGAAAGAAGCAAAAATTCAGGTCCTGTCCAGAGCTGTACTGGCCAAACACTAAGTTCGGTTACTTGTGAACCGAGAGGGAGGAAACGTACAGCTTCAAAATTGGGAGTTGAGGCCTATCGGACGTCTCTGCGGAGTGCTTGTCTAAGAGCTCCACGGCCTATCTCGGCGTCGTTGATGATAGCCAGAGAAATGCCTGGGGCTTGCAAGTACACCAGGCCACCTACCCTCGCAACATGTTGTGAATAGACGAATCCGATGCTGAAGAATCGCACGCACCATACTGTGCGCACCACTCGGTGTATTTGCGCCACGGCTTGATTCTGGGTAAGTCAAGTATATTTCCGATGAGGGGGAGCGGTCGAGGACCCGGGGGAAACTGGTAGGCCCCGGGTACGAATCCTCCATTTCATGCGAGACCGCACATATGTTAAGCTCAGGGCTAAGATTGCGAGAGTGATTGCGAGGGGTATAGGCGAAGTCATCCCGGCAATCATGGGCTAAGGGTAGAGAGGTATCGTTGGCCCTGCATCGCCTCATGTATAGGACATTGGCAGGAGACGGTCCGATTGCACCTTCGTCGCGGAAGCCACCATACTGGGAGGTGCGAGGTTCTAAGGGGGAATAGTCGTAAGCTTGCTCTGTCAAGGTGGTCATACGGGTGCCCAGGGGAACCGCGCGGAGAGCCGAGAGGTATGGGTACGGCATGCTGGGTAAGGTTCCTGGAGCACGTAGAGCTGGGAAGTGATCGAGGCACAATAAATAGAGGCCGCTACAATAGCATGTTCAGGAAGGTTCAAAGTGTACCCAATGAGTGACGTACGCACCAAGTAACTGCAATCATCATGCGCTAGCGGCATCTAGATATCAGTGTCACTATGTGCCCACTGTGTAGTACATGTATGCATGCAGGCGAAGTATTCGTATTCACTGGTATTGCCCAGCCAGTGTCACCGCGGGCAGTATTTGATGCGCGAATATCCACTGCTTGATGTTTTTATTTCAACGCCGGTAATGATAGTCAGGCGAACGAGTGCTGTATAGAACGCTGTGACTGCACCATTCGTCGACATTTTCCCTACGAGCCCCAAAGCCCCTCGCGAAGCCAAGTCAACTGACCTTTATAAATTCAGAATCGCGACGTGTAAAACAAAAGAAAAAACTCACTATCCAATGAAATGTGTGCGACTGTCTCTAATCGAAATCTGACATGCTGCATAATGGTAGTGAAGCGACGTCGAGCTCTGGATAAGCGCCCGTCGGTGAGTATGCTTAATGTGTGAGCGCTACTTGGGCACGGTCCCACCATGATCATGTTTTTGGACGCGAACGCGCAGTCGTTACGATTTTGTATCTCATGCTTCACCGTGTCGTAACTTGCGGTCAGTCCTGGAGCAGTTGCAAGGTGCTGCAACTCAGAATGTCGACAACATCAATATCCACCATATCCGTCGGTCTTCGCCTACTACTACCCTGCCTTGAACTTAATTATCTCATCCAGCTGCCCGGACAGGCATCTGTGACTCGGACGGTGAGCGCGAGAGATTCAAGTATCGGATCTCCTTTATTCGAAGACGTACGATTCGAACCTCTGCGACGCAGCAACTTATCGCAATATATGCATTGACATCTCGTGGATAGGTGTTGCCAAACCGAAGGAGGGCGGGATCCGTAACGGCCCATACGAGTGATGTTCACATTAAGCGCACAAATGCATGCATGCTTAGCGTGCCCTATGAAGCTTTGTCCACAGAGAACAACTATTCTCCCCACGCAGCGTCGACGTGGGAGAATGGTAGTAGCTAGAGTTTACACAGCGGATACCCATAAGCTGTCCGAGCACCATATCCGGGACTCGCCTTCTCCGGCATATGAATCGTATCGTTAGGGAGTGTCGGGATCCATCCTCCGCCTACAAAGATTTCTACTGGTCTGAGCACAGGGAACGTGCCTCTTCGAATCTAGGTTTGATTGTGCAACGGATGTCGCGAGGGTATCTGCCAATATACCGAATTAGTTGAGGCATTGCGTTGCCGAATACGAAGAATTCTCATACGATACTAAGCCGGATGTGTGCCCATATTCGACGATTATCGGGTTCCCCTGCTTATCAAGCGGAGGTTCAATGCGTAGAATGTGCAAGATCGACGCGATGCTCAGGAACAAAGTCTCGTCGGCGAAGTGCCGTCCTGCACATACTCTGTGCACGATGGTGAGACAAGATTGGCAGGATGCGTAGTTTGCGATCAACTTGCCGTCTTCCATAGCCGAAAGCATACACGGCGGGGTCACCGACAGAAAGATCCAGTTTCCCGTCGCGGATGAACCGTTCGGGCATGAATCTCTCCGGTTCCTTGTAGACCTCAGGGTCGTGCAGCATGGCCCTAGAAGTGTTGGTATCAATGCAGACAGCACAGTCGTCCGACGTTCAAACCACGCACCAGGTGTTTGGGATGATTGTGGTACCGGCAGGTATAAAGTACCCATCAACCTCGTCGTCTTCAAGTGTGCGGTGGGGCAGGCTCAACGGCAACGCCGTATGCCAACGTAGTACTTCCTTGACAATAGCCTTGATGTACACGAGCGATTCCTGGTCCTCGAAGTCTGGAAGGCGATGGCGGCCCACTACCGCATCGAGCTCGGCCTGAGCCTTGTTCTGCACGTCTGGATATAGAGACATGGCTACGAAGAGACCGAGCAGCGTCGAAAACGACTGGACAATCAAGTTATCAATGCCATGCATTGGTATACGGATCATTGTCAGTACTAACAGTGTCAGATCCACCTGATAGATCCGTGAGACGCAATCAGCAGTTGACGAGGAGGAGACTCGCCTTCGATGGCTACAAGGCCCACATTCTTGATTATCTCTTCGTAATGAGCCTTCGAGGTCATGTCGGTATTGTCGCCAGCCCTCAACAAGAGCGTAGCAAGTGCGGATTTGTCTGCATTTTCCTGCGAGTGTTACGTTGGCACGCACGCGCGGGGATCTTGTATCAATACAGATGGTTTACTTACCAGTGTGGCCTTCATCTTGGCGAATGGTACTTCTTTCGTGTCGTCAATAGCGGCTTTGCACTTATCCAGTTCGCGTCGGAAACCCGTTCCTGGCACCCAGCGGGGAAGGTACTGAAGCCACGGCAGGAAGTCAATGAGATGACCGCCTGTCATGATTTCGATAGAACGGGCCAAAGCCTCATCGATGAGTTGCACGTGTTCATCATCTTCATCCTTCGCGTCGATACCATACAGGATCTTGATCATTGTGGCCGCAAAGGCGCTATGGAGCGATTGACTTACTGACTGTGCAATAATAGAGATATAACTCACTAGCGGAGATGCTCTTGCAGCTTTGTAGGTGACGATAGAACTTTGCATAGCAACTTTCGCACCGATGCACGCTGAGCGTCTCGGTAGCGTTCGATGACTCTAGGCTGGAAGATTTGCCAGAACGCACGCCTGTGGTCTCTCCACCATTGGCCGTATGGCATGGTACTCAGGGCGGCGTCATTACCGGTGCTAGGCTGAAAATCAGATATGTCTCTGGCTCGTGAGTAAGACGACACATACAGAGGGATGGTGGGAGAGTCAGGGCGATCCGAAGTGTTAGAGGATCGTTTGTCCAACAGCTCGGCTACACTACGAGGGCTTCCGGCTATGAGCACATGCCGGCCGAGTATATTCAAGTATACCATATCGCCTACACCACGAAGTCACGACATATCAGCGAGACTACGACGATGGCGTATGGCTGATCCACATACCGTATTGCGAACAGAGACTCTTGAAGCCCGTCCACTGATTATCCCAGCGCCCAACATCAAGGAGATTCCCTATGAAGGGAAGGGGCGTCGGGCCTGGAGGCAGAGGCAGACCTCGAGAGCGACTTCTCCATATCGCCAATGAGCGAACATAGACAAGGAGTGCGACGGAGCTTGCGAGGATGATCCCAAAGCTAAACAATCCACACGAGTGAGTGATGACTTCCCAAGTGTTGTGGGTGACGAGCATGTTCGAGGATACGGGGGAGCATCCAAACATGCACAGCTGATATCCAGACGGCAGCTCCGGTACAAATGTTTGTGATCATAGGCGCTGAGTGTCGTTGAGCGTGGACCCTTTTCACTGTCACTATCGGTTAGACAGCAGATTCAAGCTGCGCCCGGTTCGCGCTAGAAGATATGTCATGTGTGGGATTTGTGAGAGTTGTGATCGGCTGCACTCGACATCTTCGGAGTACCCTCCGACATCCCGGAGCCGCAAAGAGCAGTCAGTCAGTCAACGTCAACTGCATAGTTTCGACACAACACACCTATTGCTCAGAAACTCGCTGGAGGATACGAATAGCGCCGCTAAAACTACCGAGATCAGGTCGGACAAATTTCCATGCGTGCACACGCCCAAATCAACAAATCTGACAGGTTTTCCGCCGGCCAGGCTATCATCACGCAATACGCCTGCATCTCACACACCTCGTGGTGCATATCAAAGTCCGGCAGGGTATTAGATGTAGTGCCTCGGCATGTCAGGTACGTTCAAGCGCAGAACTGATATCGCCGCTAAGGGCATGGGTCTCACAGTACAGATATCACCGGATCTCATTCAGTTGAAGAACACTGGGCTGTACTACCTTGAAGGCAGCTGGTCGTGCGATGGTGCTTCGGCACAATTAAGCATCCGTCAACAGCGAAGTCGTTGCAAACGTCTTGTGACGGAGCTTCACTGTGCACCTTACATCCTTGGGGTAACTGGTGACGACTCGGCGTTGAGCCAATTGTTGTCAGATATGAGAAGAGGAGGCCGTTACGTACCACAAGAGGCTACCCTCGTAGTGGTGCTCGGGCTTGATCGGACGGCCTTCTGCACTGAGATCCGGCACGATATCGAAGAGATGAAGCACAGAGGAGACGGTGAGGAATAACATCTCATCCGCGAAAGCTCTTCCCGCGCATACTCTAGACGTCCGAACGGATTGGCGATCAGTCCTGCCAGCGCGTAGGATGCTCAATCGACTCGCCTTCGCCCGAAGCCGAATACATGACTGAACGGATCCCGGACGGAGGGATCCAGTTGTCCGTCCCTTATGAAGCGATCTGGGTTGAACACGTCTGGCTGCTCGTATTACCTCGGGGTCTTGCATCATCGCCCTACAGTACTTGAGCATGGCAAGATCGACCACCTTCAGGAGTGAACCACGACACTTACCAAGTGTTCGGTAGGATGATGGTCCCTGCGGGTATGAAGTACCCATCGACTTCATCATCCTCGACCGTACGGTGTGGAAGACCAAGCGGTAATATGACGTGCCAACGGAGGAGCTCCTTGATCACGGCGTTGACATACGGCAGTGATTCGCGATCGTTGAAGTCCGGAAGGCGGGCAGTGCCAATCACTGCGTCCAGCTCCTGCCTGCGCCTTCCTCTGCACTTCGGGATAGAGCGACATCGCGAGAAAGAGGCTCATCAGCGTAGAGAACGACTGAGTAGAATATCTCCCTTCAGTAAGGAGATGTGCACTGCGAAGGAATGACTGACTGTATCGGAACCGCCTTGACAATTCCGCATCAGCATTAGAACGCCTTATTGCGAGACGACATGTCATGTCACCTTCGAATGCGACGAGGCCTACGTTCTTCACGATCTCTTCGTAGTTCGCCTTCGCCGCCATATCCGGATCGTCTTCAGCCCTTGAGAGCAAGACAGAAATCGTACACGAGCTCGCACTGCCCTGATCCTAGATGAATGAATGAACAAATGCGCTCCGTAACACAGGCATAGGTCCGACTCACGGATGCGGCCTTCGTCAGGGCATAGGGAACCTCCTTCACGTACGTTACGGCAGCCTTGCAATTGGCCAAAGCGTGTTGGAAGCCCGCGCCCGGAATCCAGCTGGGAAGATACTGCAACCAGGGACAGAAGTCGATGGGATGGCGACCGGTAACAATGTCCATCGAGCAGCTCATGGCCTCGTGGACTTTAGCGATGAGTTGTCGTGTATTGTCCTGGGTATCGATGTCATATAGTATCTTCATCATGGTCGCCGCAAACATACTGCGACGTAAGATCAGTATCTGATGGAAGAGTATTGGCTGAGCGAGTAACGTACTAACGAACATGCTCCTCGAGATCCTCGGGCGACGTGAGGAGCTTGTGAAGGAACCTCCGGAGGTACACTTGCTGGACGTCACGGTACTGCCTGGATGGCTCGGGGGTGGAATACCTGCCAAAATGCACGCCTATGTTCCCGCCATGTCTGGCCATATCGCATGGTGCTGAAGGCAGCGTCGTTTCCAACACTTCCCGGATGTGAGTGACTCAAAGGCAGTATATCATGCATATCAGGACACGTACAGTGGAAGTACAGGGCTGACCGGTCGATCAGACGTGTTACTGGATCGCTTCTCCAGTAACTCCGTAGCTAGACGAGAGCTTCCGATAATCACAATGTGTTGGCCAGCAACGCGCAGATAGACCAAATCGCCTATAGCATGCAGGAGCAGTCAGTAAGGACGCCTCTCCGTGTACAATAGGAACACAGTACCGTATTGCGTACACCAGTCCTTGAACACGGCCCACTGGTTCTCCAAGCGTATAAAGTCGAGGACATTGCCTATGATGGGTAGACCTTTCGGACCTGGCGGGAGCCGTCGACCACGAATACGATTGCTCCATCTCCTGTGCGACTGCAGAAAGACGAAAACAATAATGGAAGCCGCGAGAGCAGCCCAGGACTTGAGAGACGGTTCGACGAGTGTAAGGGGGCCCATTGTGAAGATGTGAGTATTGTGAGAGTAGTGGCTGGCAGCGGTGGTGTGCTCTTATACCAGCGTCGGTCGGTCGCATCCCACCCGCTCACAGTGGGCGGTAGAACAGTGATGTATATAACAGCTTTTCTGACCAAACCCGCCGATGTGACCGCTGTTTGAACGCGTTCGTGAGGGCTCCCACCCGGGCTAACCCGACACACCCGCTCAAGAAGCCACATCCGCATGTTAACACGGCCGATGATACGGGATACGGAAGCTATACGCGAATGCTGCTGGAGGGATACGGTTAGCTCCATAGAAGCCGAGAGTATGCGGTGACCGCTCACTTGCCTCAGTAAGCAACATGCTCGCTCGCAGCCTGAACGGCCACGTCCCGAGATGACTGACTCTCAAAAAATAGACAGCCAAGGGGCTGAACATGACCCTGTTAGATTGTTGCCTCTCAATGCGAACATTGCCGTGCATGAGAGAACGTTGGCGGGAACGTCATCGCGTAGTCCGGGATGTTCGGAGTAAGTCGGCGACTGAGAGAACTTCATGAATATCGATGCCCACGACAATCGAAGCTGCTCGCATGCGTGCCTACACAGGCATACACTGCATGGCGATGGCACCTGTGACATTACTCCCGGAACTCGATGTCAAAATGGGCGGGTGTGTCAATATTGTTCCGGACGCTAACGACACGCACCGTAAAAGCTGGTTGGACCTGCAGGCCAATGCCGTTCGGTAACTGCCCGTATGAAAAGCATACAACATATGTCAAGCGTCGTCTCCACAAAACAAACGGGCCTGATGAATGCCGATTGCACTAATTTCTGGCATTCGACGGTTGGTGCTGTAGACGATCAGCGTTCACGAGGGATCGCAGCCCAACGTAGCTCCTTGACTAGAGCAGCAGTTCTTCAGTCACTCAATTCAAAGCTGTAAACCCAACAGTGCGATGATCCTATCTTTGGTGAGGCCAGCGGCCACCATGCATCAAGAGTTAAACCACAAACGGACGTACCTCGTCTGTATGCCACGCGGCTCGATGTTTGATAAATTGACCAATGGGATTTAATAGACAAAAAGCCCCCCATATGTGAGCAAACTGGATCGTTTTGCGACAACATGACGGCTTGAGTATCGACATCAATGGTCGACTGGATGCCCGGTCAGACGGAGACGCCAGCGATTCCGTTATAGCTAGGGGTGTAGAGGCTTTGGTGGGCGTATGTCCTACATTACCGTCAGGATGTCTAAAGCTTCGAAATGCATGTTCAAGGTAACTGAGATCAGGTCTTGAATACACGTCCGCTGTAGTACTAGCTTGCATGTCGTGGAATGAGCGAAGGAGCGACGAGCGCTTCGGTCCAATTCCACTGAACGACGCGCCGGCTAGCGCGTTGTGGCACGCGCTTCGGATGCGCACGCTGCTCACCTTTCCTTCAGCCACCACCACCATGGCTTCTCTCGCTGCTCGTGCTATCCCTCTCGCCAGGGCCAACGCTCCACGGACATCGAGCCGTCTGCTGTCGACGTCGCGGGTTTCGCGCCAGGAGGCCACCCCCAACCTGGGCACCGTTCCGCCTGCAAAGAAGCCCGTCGGCGCGTTCCGGGGAGGGTGCGTTACGCCGCAAGGTCCAGAGTACAATGAACAACTCTTGACGTATCGGTCGCAGGATCGTTGGGTTTCTGTTTGGATTTTCGTTGGCGTCTTCGTTAGCTGCATATCACCTGTTGGAGGAGTACAAGCTCGCTTCTGCCGCGCTGCAGGCAAGCGTGGAGGAATTGCAGACGAGCACCCAGAAGGTATGTACACATTCATCTCAGTGCTCGTGGCGTTGAACGGACAACGTATGGCGCGCAATAGGTGTCCGCGCATGTCAGGAGAATAGAGGCGGTCGAAAAGGACTTGAAGGCGTTGAGCGAAACCTCAGCCACGAAGGAGGACATCTCGCGGGTGCGCGCAGAGATGAAGAAGCTGTACGACGGCTTGCATGTCGGTGAGTATTGGTATCGTGTACTGACACCCCATTGGAGACTGTACTCACAATGCTGCGACCTACCCACAGAATTCCTTGACCTCCGCGCACACGTATGGGGAATTCGTGAGTGTATCTGCGCCTGCCTAGCGTAAAGCACGCTAACAGTAGCTCTCATATAACAGAGGAGGACGTGCACGCGCTGTCGAAGAAGAACGGCAGCACCGTACGCCTCGTGTAACGTAGACTAAGGGAAGCAGAACATATCCTGGTCTTTGATCCAATATATCCGCGTTCTGCGACTGTTGTATGCTTATCATACAGGCTAGCTGCACCAAAATATTAATGCCTCGGGAGTGACACGATGCTCGGGGAATAGTCGGTGCGTACGGCCGGCCTTTCCGAGGCACCCCAGCCTACGATCGCAGGCTCAAATCATGTTCACGACCCATTGTTCCCTCCAATACCATCGGATTGGTATGTACGCTCGTAGACTATTGCCAGATAGGATACAGGATGGTCAAATGGGAGGTTGCATAGACACTCCGGGTGTTCCTGGACAACATAAGTGATGCAACCGTTAGTGATTGACCACAACAATTGATCCGCAGGGACGATGTATCGTAATGCACATTGCACACAGCGATCGTCGGAGCGATTTCGAGGCTGGAGGCGAATGCCTTGAGCTTGTACCTGGATTTCAACCTAGCAGTGGCCTCTGTGCGCCAGTCTCTTTGCATGCAAATCCCACACATTTCATCGCACAGGCCTGGCAGGGTCTTGCAAGGCCCTTCTCAGCCAGTCCACGCCGCATTGCCAGACCGCCTACTACCCGCGAGCCATGGCCAACGCGGGCGACTCGCGAGCGGCGTGAAGGACGTCGTCGCTACGGAACAAAGCGGGCCGCGGGAGTCGACAAGACCAGTATCCAGATTAGGCAGGCGACCTTCCGTGTTTGATAGCAGTTGCCAAGCCGCGGACCGCGGGCGGCGGGCTGCAACCAGGACAACCCAGGCGAGCAGAAATTCGGCCTGGAAGCCACATAATGTGCTCTCGCCCCCTTTTGCCGGGCACTTCCACGAGCGGACCAAAGGGCATGGTAGCGGAGGGTAGCGGAGGGCAACAGCCGCGGCCGACGGTGCCTTTCATCCTCGAGGCCGATGATGCCACGAAACATCGGGGATGGTATAAAGGCAGAGAGTGGCCAGGTTGGGTGGGCATTCTCTCCACTTCCAACTTCACTTGCTAGTCAAGACCGGGTCTTGACTCTCTTGTCTTTCAGCTTCTCCTTCCGTCTCTTGTGAGTATCCACGCTATTCGTGGCGGTCCAATGCAAGTGAATCTCATGCAATCACCGACAGGTCGCTGGCACGCCACTCTCCTTTGACTTCCCGTCGTTCCAACCAGCTTCCCAAGCTCCCGCCGCACTTCTCACCATGGTTTCAATCAAGTCCTTCGCCCTTCTGAGCCTTCTCTCTTGCCTGGCTATTGCTGCGCCGGTGCGCCGTGAGGTTCCGCAAGGTACCGAGAGCTAGTTATGTGTTCTTTCTGTATAGATTCCTGACCAAAGTCATAGAGCACTCGCACGAGCCCATTCTCACCAAGGTCCGAGAGAGCTTGAACCTCAACAACCCTGACAAAATCCAGGATCCTGTCTTCGCGCTCCTTGGCGATGCTGCCGGCAAAGGCTGGCGCCGGCGACATCACCGTACGCATCTCTTTGTTTCTCTACGAGGCCTGAAGCTCAGTGGTCATGCTCTACCCAGGACCTTGCCTGCTTGCAGCAAGCCGTCGCCGACCAAGCGTTCACCAACGCCAAGGCCGCAGGGGATCTCGACGGCATGGTGAACGCCCTCATCTTCCGCGCCATCGAGCGCAACACCGGCGGCGTCGGCGTGCAGTCCGCGCTCTGCACGCAGACCGCGAAGAACCCCGAGATCGCGGCGCTCACGCAGCACCAGGACCCGGCGTCGGACAACGCGGCGGCGACGAACAAGGCGATCACGCTCGAGCTCGCGAAGCAGATCGCCGCGATCGGCGGGAACCCGCAGGACGCCATCAAGTCGGGCACGTTCGCGCCCGGCGACAAGAACGACACGACCGGCAAGGGCAACTCGTGCGACGATGCGAACGACCCGAACGGGTGCATCTTCACGCAGAACCTGCTCGTGCCGGACGCGACTGAGGACGAGATTAACGCCGCGGTGGCGGGCATCTCTGCCAGTGGCAGCGCCGCGAGCAGCGCTGCAACTGCCACCAGCACCTCTGGTGCGGATGTTGACTGTGCGGAACAGAGTAAGTCTCTGCGACCCTCAGGCGTCCGTACAATGCTGACTTTGCATGTAGCCGTCACCGTAACCTTGACTGTGGCTGCAACAGCGACTGCGTCCGTATTTAAACATTCTCATCATCATGAACTGCTGGCTGATAACGTTACTTAACTTGCAGTGATGCGACTGCTACGTGCGCGCCTCGTAAGCCCTTTTCAGATGTGGCGTATGCCGACACTTTACTAACCCTGATTCTGCTATAGCTTCCAGCACTGTTACGGTCACCGTGACGCCGACTGCCACCGCGAGGCGTTGAGATTACCTTGCTCCATGGCTGATCTGCGCCGCCTTCTGAGGGAACCAGGTGAACATTCTTGCTTGGCACCCGCTTCTTTTCTTCATTTTTCTTCCTGGGTACCGATTTTGTATTTTTCATACCTGTTCTCTTGGAGGGTCATTCAAGTTTGGTTGTATCGCTATCTTTCGGGGCTTGGCTTGGCTTTCACGTGTACTTCCCTACAACACTCATTCAATGCAGTCGCACTTCTTTCCGTGGCCTTCTCTATGCGAAGAAAGGGGCAGCAAGGTTGTATGGCGTAGAGTTCACTTACTCCGCAGCAAAATCAGGCGGAAATGCTATATCGCGTCCGCCGTCCGGACTGGAGTGAATTGAGTGGATCGCACACACAGCATGGATGGACCTGCGAGGCTGCAGCTCTGTTACACGGTGACCGGGGCGGTACTCGCGCGCTCCGGGCCGCTGCATGGCGCGCAATCTCATGCTTGACGCGCTGAACCGTGAGGAGCCTACGCGCCTTCCGCTCGGACGATTCAGCAGTTGCTGCCTCTTGAGCTCTCTCTAGTCTCTTCCTTCAGCTGAAGCTTGTCGACTAGCAGCACATCCATATCCTCCACCCCCTTACTTTGTGGGAGATAGTGACTGCGAACTTGCAAATATGTCAGACCGCGGATACGTCAACTTGGTCCGCCATCTCACCCGGACTACCGCGACCTCCACTCTTCCGCTGGATACCCTCCAAGCCTCCATCGCGCACTATCTCGCCCGACCGCCCGTACCGATTCCTGGTACACCCACGCCTTTGGCTGCTGCGACTCTTGCAAGCCCGATCTTCCGCAAACTCACGTATGCGAAGCTCGCGGCGCTCGCGCTCGCGTTCAGACATGCCTTCCACCTGCGCGTCGGATTCCTGGACGAGAAATCGACAGCACGCCCCGGAAGGCTGTCCGCCGCTCAACTGTCGAAGCTCGCAAATTGGACCGAACATATCAGAGCAGGGTTCGCAGGCAGCCATGCGATTGTCAGGCTCGCGAGCGCATCGGGGCTGTTGCTGGGCATGGAGGACTGGGAGAGCGACCTGCAGTTCAAGAAGAAACAGGGGAGAGTGGTAGCGAAGGTTGAGGAGGAGGTTTTGATTGCGCTGGCTGAGATTCTGGATGAGTATGCGAAGGAGGGCAGCGGCTGGGAGAAGGACTTCAAGCGGACTTCTGGTACAGGAGATGAAGAGGGTGAGTATACAACCGCTGGACGGAGAGGCTGCTGACGGGCTCATGGACCTTATGACAGAACCGCTCGCCCTGGCCATCCTTCTTGCGTCGCAATGCGCGCAATGCATTGCGCAAGAGCGGCTTCGGGCCCTACCTCTCTCGGTATGTCTGATATCGGCCTCTGGTGTCCTCCCGTGCTGATCAGGCTGGTCTCATTGCAGACTGTCATTGATGTGCTAATGACCACCATCGATCGCTCTTTCTACAGCGGGGCATTTCTATCTGGAGCATTCCTGTCTACTGTCGCCAATGCTGAGGGCAAACTTCATATTGCGGTCAGTGACGACCCAATTGCGATTATTGCCAGCAGTGCAACATGTCTGATTCCACAATACCTAGCCTACGTCTCCTCTGGCGCGAACGATCCGCTCCGTTGCGGATTCGCCGTACATCGCCTCGATGTCTTTTCTAGCTCGATTCGCCGCGCGCTCGCTTACGGTCCTGGTTGAGTCCAGGCGCACTGTGGGATGGGACGTGATCTCCCGAACTCTGACACGTCTGGAATACGTTACTTCTGCGGTGGCCAGCGATTGGGAGAAGTGCTCACTTGCGTGTGTCACTGAAGACGGGGATCTTGCTGGTGGGTTGCCCGCTTACGTCCCGCAGGCCGCGACTCACAGGTACCAGACAACGAGACCCGGCAGGTCGCAACGGCGACGTGGTCCGTCCTGAAGACGCTGCTATTCACGACGCTGATGATCTCCCAGTCTATCCTCTCAGCTGTCGCTTTCGTTCCCACTTCTCAGACGTCTGGTCCTCTGCCGGGCTCACCAACGTATTCGTTGCCTCACACCACTGCGCTGAAGGTATCAGCGTGCTATCGCATCTCTCATTTGTGATGCCTCGGTTTGGCGGGGTTGCATCGACGGCTGAAGGTGGTCTGCCGGAGCTGAAGCGCGCGTTTTACATGGCGCTCGACGTGCTGTCGTCCGATCAAGAGGCCTCCGAGCGGTTTGTTGAGGAACTGACTCGGAGCTGTGGTGTCTCTGAGAAGGGCAAAGGTTAGTGTCTTGACCTCGAAACCACTCCCAGTGAGTAACACGGTTTGTTCCCTAGGCGTGGACAATCTGCCTCGCCCGCTGGTGGATGCGCGCAAGGCTTTCGCGTTGGCTTGTGTCGAACAGCTGGTGCCGATCTTGTCAGAGGAGACGATCCGGACGAGGGTGTACCCCCTGTGCTACCCGTAAGCCTCCAAGGCCGACAATGGACCTGCATGTGCTAAATCACGACGTACAGACATCTCTGGGATCCGAGCTACAGAGAAGCATACGAGTCTGCCCATTCCACCATGCTCGCCATCTTTGCGGCCTACGCCAAATCTCACCCTTCTTCCCTCTCCCGCTCATCGTCGCACAGCGACCCATCGTTCGCAGGAGAAGCTCGTACCTATGTACGCCCGGTGTCTTGTCGAGGTAGGCGGCTTCTTCGGCCGTCACATACATAGAGATACCCACGCCCTTTTACAGAACTCCGCCGACGGGGTGCTGAGCACAACGCAGCTGTGCATGGCGTACGCCGCGCTCGTCCGGGGCGCCAGCGCCTTCCGAGGCGGCGCGCGTGAAGCGCAGCCAGACCCCGACCGCGACGGCTCCGTGCACGGCGACGCGAACGCGTGGTTCTGCATCGAGACGCTCCTGGAGGCCATCCACGCCGCCCACCGTTCTCCGCCGTCCGAGCACCTGCACCGCCTGCACCTCGCGCTCGTCGCCACGGTGCCCTCCGTGTCGCTGGCGCTCCTCCCGCGGCTTCTGGATGAGGTCAAGGAGACCGTTCTCGCTTACGGTGGACCCGTCGTCTGTGTCGGATGCTGGGTCTCCCGAGCGTGCAGACAGCGTCCGGGCGGAAGAGATGCGGGAAGAGCTCGTGCAGGCGCTGTTCAAGGCTATCTTGCACGACGTGGGAGATGCAGAGAAGGAGTACGTGATGGGGTGGTGGGATGAGCATGCGGGTTCTTTGGCTGGTCAGCCTCGCAGACATTCAACTGTGCATGCTGATGCAGAAGGGGTCACTGCTGGGCCAGAACCTGCTCTGGCGCGTTTGTGATCTTAATACTTCTGCGACTTTGCATTCCCTAGGAATCGTGCCAGAGACCTTTCGAGATCACGCATTTCGCGCAGCAGCTGTCACTCAGCGGAACACATACTGTATGTATAACAACATCATTACGATACAAGTCAATTCCTCCGATCCAAGGTCAGTTCGAGGTTTCTACGGCTACGCGCATCGGCCACAAGCACCCGAGCTTCAAGCTCAACTTCGACACATGCCTGCATCCTATAGCTTCGCCTTATCGCCCGCCGCCTCTTTCTTCTTCGCCTCCGCCGCGGCGGCTCTCTCCATCATCTCGCGCGTCTCGGTCGCGGCCTCCGCGAGATAGTGCTTCAGCTCCGCCGTGCGGCGCTTGAGGCTCGTAATCGTCCAGCGGATGTAGTTGTCGCCGATCGAGTATGACAGGCCGTAGCCGTCGGGCACGACTAGAGACACGCACACCGTCAGCATCAGGATCACCCACGTACAGATACAGGGTCAGGACACAGGGTTTACCTTCACCGTAGCCCCAGCCGTCGAGGTAAGGCGAGGACAGCTGCGAGGTCGAGAGCTCCCAGTGGCTCGTCTTCGCGTACGCCTTGTCCTGGTATATCTCGGGCAGCGGTTCGCCCTCCCTGAGGCACTTCTTCAGCCCGAACAGGTGGCGGTCGACGCCCTGCCCGTCCGCGGCCCACGCGGCGTACTGCAAGTGGCGCGACACAGCCTTGCGGAACAGCGCCGCGCGTTGTTCGTCCTGCGACGCAAGCCACACACGGTCAGCTTCCTGCAGAATACTGCGAGGAGGATACAGGGAGGGGGAGATACACACCGTCTGCTTCGGGTCGAGCATCGCCTCCGCCCACGCCTTGCTCTCCTTGCTCGCGCTCCGGATGACCTCCGTCCTCCCGAGCTGGAACTTGCGCGTCTGCGCGCTCTCGTAGCACACGCCCGGGCGGCCGAACATCTTCTGGAACGCGAGCTGCTTCACCATCTGCGCCCACGCGTCCGGCGACGCCTTGTGGCGCTTGATGTACTCCTTGCCGTAGCCCTCGTAGTGGAGCACCTCCATGTCGTGCTGCGCGACGAGCGCGTCGAAGTGCACCTCCGCGGTGGAGATGTGCCAGCGCGTGCGCGCGTCGAGCTTGAAGGTGAGCTTTTGTGGGGCCGGGAGGGCGGAGGCTGCGGAGGCGTCGAGCGCGGGGCCGAGGTCGACCTTGCCGTGTGCGAGGGAGGCGAGCATGAACTCGTTCATGCGCAGCGTCGGGGTGCCGTCCATGCACGAGTGCTCGCCTAGGAACCCAGACTTGCCGTTCTCGAACACGATCACTGCGAAAGCGGTGAGTTCGGACTATTCGAAACGGGCGCTTGAGACGTGCGACTCACGCTGGTGCTTGTCGAAGAAGCGATTCCGACCGTCGCCAACCCAACATTGCCAGCTTGCCTGCTCGCGCGTGACCGGCGCCGTGTCGTCCAAGCAAACTACCATGATCGCGCTCTCAATCTCCTCGAGTGCAGCGGCGTTGCTAGGTGCGGCGGCCAGGAGAGCTGCGCGGGCCTGCACATCGATATCAGCATCCGTCTACAGAGACGAGAATGCATCCGAGGCTCACGTCTGTCCAGGTGTCCCTGTTCTCCGCGGTGAGCGCACCGACGGGAGCGGCCTTCTCCTCCCCGGCCATCGAGATCACCTTCTTGATCTGCTCTTCGAGTTCCGCTGCAGTGAGCTCGCGTCCGGAAGCATCTGCGAGCGGGACTTTGAAAAACTTGTTCTTGCGCACAAACACGACATGGTTGTGTGTCTTCGGATCGAACTTCTTCGCCGTGTCCGCAGGTTTCGTCGGGTAGCGACATGAGTGGAACCTGAAAGATACATATCAGAGGCAAAAGGCGACTGGAGGCAGAGCGAGTGGAGACTCACAGCCACTCGTACGACGACATGGCCAGAGGCGCTCCGCGCACTTTCTCCGGCTCGAGCTGTCCGCTATGACATGCCCGTCAGCGAGTGGAAACACACATTGAACGGCCAAAGGCATACCTCTCGACGAGATACCTAAACGGTAGCATCGCCTTCAACAGCTGCGCGGCCCTCTTCGCCTGACTAGGCCTTGTCCGGTCGTCCATGTGCACATAAAAGTAGCTCACGAACACCACTACCGGGTCGCGATACGCCATATAGGCCGTCTCGTTCCACCAGTCCGCGAGCCAGTTCTTCACGTTAGGATCCGCCGCGCGCGCCTGCAGGCGCTTCTGCAGCTCCTGCCCCTGCGCAGACTCGATGAACGCCTGGACCGCGCGCTGTGTCCGCGCAAACTGTTCGCGCGTCAGGTGTGGCTCGACGGTCTCGAGGTACTTGTGCGCGGTTGACGAGAGCGAGGGTACGGGAAGACGCGGGAGCGATGCTTCATACCGGAGCATCGGCCCCACATTTGGGTCCGCGACGTATCCTGGGGGGACGTCTGACGACGAGGAGACGGCTTTGCGCGGTGCGGAGGACTTAATGTGCGTGCTTGAGACATAGCGACAGGTCTACGGGACTGTTGGGACAGGTCAGCGACGACGTTCGCAGAGGTGCGCTCGTCATAAACGGCTCGGAAAAGAACCGGCGCATGAACGGTTCACGCGCCCCGCATTGCCCGAAATCACATTGCCAGGCAGGTTGGGGTCTGGGGTACGCGTACCTTGAGCAGCGGGGCGATGGCGCGCACAAAGGGCATGATAGACACACCTCCCAGCACGTATGGAGGGTCTCATACATATGCGCCAGGACGGGGCTACGGCAGCCCGCAGGAAATGGTTGGCCGACCACACCCTGCTCACGGAAATGCGTCGGTGGGGGATGCCCCCTCCGCATGCGCATGCAGTATGGTTCCGCTCCTGACCATTCCGACATCAGAGGAGCGGACAACAACTCGGAAGGGGGTTGCTGGATTCTCGGACGGGGCGCATGTGGAAAGTCGGTCTGCTGGAAACGCACAGTTCGCAGGATCCCATCCTTCCACAACTCTCCTCAGCCCTCATGCATGAGATCCGGAAGCTCGTTCGCAGAGGCCCAATAGCACGCGAGCAGGATGAATATGGTAGGAGTCATTGATGGTGAGCGAGAGGACATCCCTTGAATGTCGCATTGCAGAGCAGAGGTTCAATGGTCGGTGCAACGCAAATGCGACATTCCAGATTACTCTCGCCTCGCGCCATCGCGGCAATGTTTCCCACCACTGGAGTACAAGCGTGTTCATAGCCCGGGCCGCAAGTATGAGCCGTCTTCCTCCGTTCCCACCATGCCCCCGCAGAACCCGCGAAGCACCAAGAAGCACCAAACAAACGCGAGGACTTACCAAAACAGACAGAGACCGGATCTGAGCGGTGCGTGCGGTTGATTGGAACATATAGCTTGTGCGCGTCGTCGTCGAGGGTGCAGCGGGTTCGGGTGCGGGCAGAGGTTCTCGGAGGATCTGCCTGACCCGGAAGGTGCGGGGTATATAAAGTGGGGGAGTTAGAGGGGCGTTGTGGGGATGTGCAGAGATGCGGTGTTGCCGAGAGGGACTAAGCGATGGGCGAGTGTCCTGCAAAGCTCAGGTGGCCAGAGAGAGATGGCTCGAGGCTCTGGAGGAGGAGCAGATTGAGGTTAGACCCGCGCTCGCCCATAAGTACGGCCCTCCGGTAACGACCTCCCCCGCTTCCGGCACTCTGCCATCATCACGCGTTTTGTACTCGACGCCTCATTCTCTCGGTTGCAAGAGGTCAGCAGTATGGCATCGGTTCAGTGGTGTAGTGGTTATCACACCTGTCTTACAAAGGACACAGGCGGTCGTCGGTTCGATCCCGGCCTGAATCAGTTTTTGTCACTGCTTGTACCTCTGCACAGACATCCCATCGTACATTAATGTGTTACACTGCAATCCACCTGTCCTATACTGCAGGTATATCCGATACGCCCACGGCACAACCTGATCAAGCACACAACTTCTCAGCAACTTCTTCCACCAGCTTCCGCACCTCAGCCTTCTGCACACCGTTCTCTCCGCACCCGCCTTTCCCGAGCTTCGTCTTGAGCGTGTCGCGCGATTGGAGCACTTCAAGCAGCGACGCCAGCTGGCTCTCGTAGAAAGGTGACAGTCGGAGCAGGAATGCCAGTGCAGCAGTGAGCCGATGAACTGGAGAACGGGACGTCAGTCATGTCTCTTGCATTGTGTACGCCATGCGTTAGATGACTACTCACCAACTTCTTCGCTTTGAGTCTCATTGGAAATCGCCTCCAACACCGCACTCACGAGCTCGACCTCCCACTCCTCGTCCTCCTCCACTTCGACAGGCACCGCACCCGGCGCCGTACCCCGAACCTTCTCAACCCGACTCTTCTGCAGCGTCGCCGCAATGTTGAACGTCACGCTCGCCGCCGCCGTCCGCACCGCCGCGTCCTCGTGCAGGAGCGTCGAGACGACCGCACGCGTCAACGACGCGCGCTTTCCACCGAGAGACGCGCGCGAAAGCAGCGTCTTGCTCAGCGCTGCGTGTGCGAAGCCGTTGGCGAGCGTGCGGAGGACGGTGAGCAGATAGTTCCTTCCGCTCGACTTCTGCGCGGGGTCGGCGCTGTCGAGCACCCCGAGCGCCTTGTCCAGGAACAGTTGAAGCGGATCGGGGTTGGGACAGGTGGCAAGCCAATTAGCCACGCCATCGTCGAGTACAGCGAGCCTCCACATGTCTACCAAAGGGAAGAGCTGAGATGGAGAGAGTACGTTCGCTATACTCCTCGTGGTCGACGCCCAGCTGTTCAGTAGAGGCGTAGCGGCTGGTAGCGCCGGCTTCTTGGCAGCTTCTGCCGCTTTACCGTTAGATGGGAACCGAGCCTTTAGTAGTGGGACAACGGCGGCAGTGAGTGCTTGTTTCGCCGTTTGCAGTTCTGGTGATGATGGCGCTGCGTCGATGAAAGACGCTAGCTTGGCGGAGACGGTATCCCACGAGGGCGCTTGCGTGAACAGGATGGGATTTGTTGAGAGCGCTTCCACGGCTGGCAGCGAGAGCTTAGTGTGTGGATGGGCTGCATTAACAGAGTTAGCTGAGGTGCCCTCGTTTATTGATAAATGAAACCTACGAGGGAAGGCTTGGTAAAGCAGCATGTCGACTTGCGAACGGAGCTCTGCAGCATTCGCGCCTTTCATCTCGTCGAGCTGACGGAGAATGTGGTTAGTATGCACACCTTCGATGGCACGCCAAGATGAGCTCACCTTCTTGCCATCAAGGAAGAACAAGAACGTTGGCGTCACCCTTACGCCCCACTCACCCGCGACCTGGTTACCCATACCCACTGACAGGTCCACTTTCACAAACGCAACACGCCCGCTTCCCATACCATGCGTCTTCTGATGCGCCAGATCTTCAAATACTGGCTCGATCATACGGCAAGGCGGGCATGTCGGCGAGGTGAACAAGACCACTGCGGCGCGATGCGACTGTAGGAGCGAATGTAGCGAGGACGGGTTTGTACACATGTGTATCGCGCCGGCAACTGTTGAGCTTCCGGAACCGTTTACGCTCCCATTGGTACTGGAACTGAGGGAGGGCATGCTTGCCGGTGTTGGCGCGGAAAGAGAGCCGGTAGAGTATGCTTGTGAGGCAACAGCCTGCAGAAGCGCAGAGGCGAGCGCGGGGTTGGGTGAGGCAGAAGCGGCAGCATTGAGAGTTTCGGGAGCGGGCATCTGGGGCATAGCAGGTGCAGCACCAGGCGCGGGACGACGGAACATCGCGTCTATAGTTGGACGAAGGGCCGCGCCAAAGGGTGTGGAGAGGAAGTCAGACGGAAGGTCTGGGAAGATGGCGTGAGTTCGATGTGCGCGCTTCCAAGGAACTCTAGTTCAACGCCGTACCTTTGATCCACGATGGTATCGAACCTCCGGTCAGGAAGCCAATGCAATCGTTCGTGAACGAATTGCAGTTGAAGTCTAGAAGGTGGTACTATGGACGTGTTCAATGTAGGTTCAGCCAGGGATACGTAGCAACAAGGGCATACTTTATCCGCGGTATAGTGTTCACGCATCTCGGCGAGATACTCGTTAAACGTCTCCTCATCTATCGACGTCTCTCCCATGTCTATGATGTGCAACGGCTTGCCGTGCTACCAAGACAGGAATCAACATCCATCTCCATCACGTTGGAAAATCCGCTCACTTACATGAGACATCCCAGGCTGAGTAATACATATGCCCTGTCCGTAGAATATCTCCTTCCCGAACACAACTACGGATGTATGCCTACACCCCTCATGTTAGACTCACTCGCTGCTAATTTGGTCGGTCAAATCACGTACCATATGCCGTCTATCTGCCGACCAGTGAGTTGGCGCGACAGAGTCTTTGCGAGGCCATTGCTGAGGTCGTAAACGTAGAGTTGCACTTTCGCCATATATTTCGTCCCGTGGCTGCCGATATTAAGCTGTATATAGTTGCTGAGAGAACGAACTGCGATGCGAAGCAGGAGTTATCGCGTCTAGAGGTACGTGAGGGCGCTCCTGACGGGAAAGTCGTAAGGAAGTAAGGAAGGGATGCGGACGCTGTGGGAGGGAGACGGAGGTGTTGACTGGAAAGGACTCGAAAGCAGACGCGTCCCGATGACGCACTCACGGCACATCCATGCAGATCGCGATCGGGCAGTAGTACCCCTGAGCTTGAGCGCTTGAGCTCCCAGGAGCGCCCTGTCGAAGACCATGTACTATTCAACGCCGGGCGCCTACGCCTTCGTTTCTGACGATTCGAACCGCCGCCCAAACTCTCAGCTGACCCAGTGGATGCTCTTCTTATGGAGGAAGCAAAGCTTGACTGTGTACAGCGCCTGTTTTGACAAACTTCGTAAATGGAAAGGCTAACCGCATTGCCTTCGCGGGAGTATCATCGACAATCGCGGACGTTTGCGTACACACGCCGGCGCCGTGTGCGGCCTTACCGTGCTCAACTCTGGGCTTTGTGAGTGGACGAGTTGATGACCATCTGAAGCTTAGATTCCAGCCGCGAGTGCGAGATGCGGCTATGGGTGGACCCCATTGGTCAAGAGTTGAATGCTGGGGAAACTGTCTGTGCAGATGAAGAGAAGGGCCGGCGCCGGACGAGCAAGTTCTTTCAGATGCTTTGGCCGTATATATGCAGGTTACGCCACCCGCACAGACCCAATTGCCCCACCATTCTGCACTCCATGGAGTTTACTGATTCATTTGTCACATTCGTTGTAGTCGCCATCGGAATATTCCTCTACACCTGGCGCAAGCTTGCATGGAAGAGGCGTAGCCACGGTCTGCCTCTGCCACCAGGTCCCAAAGGACTTCCACTCGTCGGCAATATATTCGACCTAGCTGTGCCGAGGCCATGGCTGGGTTTCCGCGCGATGCGCGCCTCCTTCGGTGAGTGATGTCGCCCAATCTCCAGCGGCCTCTGGACAGCATACTCCAATCAGGGGACCTTGTCTATCTCCAGACTCTTGGACACCGCTTCCTCGTTGTCAATGACCCCGCTGCGGCGTTGGAACTGTTTGAGAAGAAATCCGCCAACACCTCGAGCCGTCCGGCAAACGTAGTAGCGAGGCTGTATGTATTCCTCAGGCTGTCATAGATGCGGCAACCTATATGTCTGATGTGTTTGTGCAGCATAGGGATGGAGTATATCTTCGGTGTTCTGCCCTACGGAAAGCTGTGGCGGCGTCAGCGCCGCGACTTCTGGCATCACTTCCATCCCACTATAGTCCCAAAGTACCGCCCCATCCAAGTCGCCCACACTCATGTTTTCCTTCAGAGACTCCTCGAGTCGCCCTCAAAGCTGAAAGCTCACATCCGGTAGTAAGTCCTCTGTAGATGCTCCGGACGATAGCGCGCAGCGTCTCACAAGGTCACGGTGCCCAGCAATTTTGCCACAACGATGCTGCAGGTGATCTATGGTATCAAGGTTGAGGATGAACGGGACGACTACGCCGTAATGGTCGAGGACTGTATAAGGATCTTCGGTCAGGCAGCTCCGGGCCAATTCATTGTCGAAACACTGCCCTTCCTCAGATATGTACCCCCGTGGGTCCCTGGGGCGGGATTCCAGAAGGCATTTGCAGCAGCCAGGGCGGCGAACAGAGAACTACAGAGACGCCCATTTGCGGAGGCTAGGAGAACCTTTGTACGTGTCGATGGCTTGTCAATGAATGCAGTGCTCATTCACACACATAGGATTCCTGCGACCCCGATGTGCAGCACAGTATTGCCGGCAGTTTGCTGGCACGCTCAGGATATGTTCCTGCAGGAGACATTGACCCTGAAGAGCAGAAGATCATGGAGAACATTTGCACCACGACGATCTTCGGTGAGCGGATGGATATTCCACCATGTATGGTCACGTATTGATAGGCCATATGGACTGACTAGGTGGTTCTGATACTGTGAGAGACCTATCTGCCATATTTTCTTGTCCTAATCTATCAAGCTCTGCTGACTGGCCGCGTAGACTTCTTCGATGATGCAAGGGGGGTTCAAGGCCCTTTCGCTCTATCCGGACGTGCAGAAAAAAGCACAGGCGGAACTCGACGCTGTCATCGGTCCAGGTCGACTCCCGGAACATGAGGACCGCGACAACCTCGTGTATATCAACGCGTTAATGAAGGAAATCCTGAGATGGCACCTTCCAGTGCCGATTGGCATACCACACAAAACGATCGAAGACGACGACTTCCGCGGGTACTTCATACCTGCCGATACAATCACCATTGTCAATATCTGGTACGCTTCGATCCATCTTCTGCATGTCGCTTCTCTGTAACTAACACACCATGCATTCATTCATTACTCGACACACTCCAAAACACACTCCAGGGACATCCTGCATGACCCAGTCGAGTACCCGCAACCCGATGAGTTCCGTCCAGAGCGCTTCATACGGGATGGACAGCTCGATCCAGACATACGCGACCCCACCCATTACATGTTCGGGTTCGGGAGGAGGTATGCTTCAGAGCTGTTGTTGCTGATCGCTTCTTTACCCTTGATTTGTACCCACAGGATCTGCCCCGGTCGGCACTTCGCAGAAGACGTCCTGTTCCTCACCATTGCCTCCGTGCTCCACGTCTTCGACATTGGTCTGCCTCAGGATGATAACGGTCAGCCGAATCGCATTGAATATCAGCAGAGCGATGGGTTGCTCAGGTGCGTGGGCTCGTACTACGTGTTTGCAGCGTGATTGAGCGCTGACAGTGATCACACCGAGTAGCTACCCGGAGGATTGTGCATGCACCATCAAGCCACGTTCTGCCGAGGCCGCCAAGCTAATCATGGATATTTGAAGGCTCGAATAGATGCATTGGTTTGTCGATTCGGTCTTAATTCTTCAAGCGACTTGGACGGCTCTGATTGTGACATCTCCGCAGACGGTATCGACCTGCGCCGGCATACTGAAGATGAGTCTTGGAGTCAAGCCGAAGCACGCCTTGCGGTATACTAGTACTTCAGGCTGTGTGACACCTTTGACATGCTCTACGTAGTGAGGTAGCTGTCTGGAATCAATATGCTTCGGTTGACAACAAGCTGAAAATGGTCGATTGTCCGGATCACTCTTGCGCATCAGTACCACACTTAATGGTGCCGAATACACTACTGAGTTGCACAGTGCGACAATGCCGATACAAGCACCGGCGTGTCCTAAGTGCCCACTGCAATATGAAGACACCGACCGGTGTCACTTATGTTACAAGGTAAAGTCTGAGTCGAGGCAGTATCCACGGGCGCTTCAACGCTGATTCATACTCAACGCCGAACGACCACTAACATCACGCATTCCCGTCCATAGATGGTCAAACTTCTCAACATCCGAAGTGTCATAAGTCATTGATGGAACGCCCGCAGTACGGGCGATTTACCCTTCAGGGCGGCTGCCAGCGGCAGACAGGCTACTGCCCGTGTTGGAAAGGCTAGGGCGCGCATGCCCAAGCGATGATATCGGCGGAGAGTAACAGGCGGCTACTACATGGTATGTCGGTGTAGCGCTCCCCTCGGTCAAAGTCGCTGAAATTGTTCGATTGGCAGGCCCTCTTTGACCACCATTGAGCGTTACCAATGCTCGTCACCTCACATTCGCTATGTGACGCAGCCCAGCAGACGGCCAGTCTGTAAGCGTTTGGGGCCTTACACTGAGGATCTTGACTACGTCCAAAGACGAGGGTGATCTTGTATTCGTTGGCGAGGACCGTGAGTTGCCTGCATGATCCTGCGCGTCGAAGGAGAGCTTTTACTGAAGGGCAACGCGTCTATATGGGAAGTGTTTCTCGATACGGATACGCCACAATATGCCTAGGTGTGGAAGGTGCGAATCTCACACGGATCATATTCGACCCCTCATGGGAACTTATAGATAGTGGATCAAAGTGTAGCTTCCTACGCTGTCCCGTTCAGTAGGCGCATCGTCATCTTCACGGCATTGTTATGCACCCTAGCTCGCAACTGTCAGTCCCGTGTCCCTGATAACGTTTATTCAGCGTCTCCCTGTAATATATCTGGCGACTCCGAGTCGGATCTCCTGCCGTGGACATTGGACCTATCCCTTCACTACTCCCAAGACGACCGCAACGACAATGGGACTTTTCGTCCTGTTCGCATCTTTGATTCGTCCACTTGCCCTGTGCGTTTCATTGCCCATCGTATTCTCCCTATGGTCCTGCGTGAAGAGGCAGAATCGTACACGAGGCCTACGTCTCCCGCCGGGGCCGAAAGCGCTGCCCATTGTGGGCAACATATTCGATCTGATGCATATGGAGAACCAGTGGACTTGCTTCAAGAACTTGTGCGCACGATACGGTACGAACAATGTCTTACTATCTATTCAATCGCAATAACCATGGAACTCGGCTCGATGCGCACAGGCGATCTGGTTTACTTGGATGTCCTTGGACAGGATGTTGTCATTGTTGGGAATCATCGCCTGATCGACGAGCTGCTTGAAAAGCGATCCGCTAACACATCAGACCGACCTCACAGTTACGTCCTACCCCTGTATGTGTCGTGACCGGTGGGCAGGCGGTTTCGCGCGACTGACTCGATATTCCGTTGTCTAGCATTGGGAATGACGTGGCTTTCAGCACCATGCCATATGGCCAGTGGTGGAGGGATCACAGGCGTGCCTTTTGGCAGATATTTCACCCGAAGGCCATTCAGGGCTACAGAGACATTCAGCAAGTATATACGAGGCGATTTCTTCGCAAGCTCGTTGAAACACCCGAGCAGTTCAAGCAGCATTCTCGCTAGTGAGTATCTCACATTGCAGAAATTGGCTGATACTCCAAGTGACCGTTTGTAGCGTGTTCGGAGCTGCCACGCTGAAGATATTGTATAATATCGATGCGAAAGACAGTGGAGATGAGGTGCTAGCACGAATCGATGAGGCTCTGACCTGCACGGATGATACTCTGACGGGAGGTCATCCGATCGAATTTCTCCCTTGGCTAAGACATGTTCCCGACTGGGCTCCGGGGGCGGGTTTCAAGCGCAAGGTGGCTCAATGCAAAGCAGCGGTGACATATGCGAAAGAGGATCCTTTCGCGAGAATGGTCGCTGCAATGGTAAGTTGTGATGTCCGTGCTCAATTGAGCTTGACCTCGAATGCTACGATGTGTCTGATCGACTCCGGCTAACAACGGGATTTATGGCAGGACCAAGGCACCGCCGGTTCTTGCTCACTTTCCCTGTTGCTCGCAAGGATCGAAGATGACACATACATGGGCGACAGAAAGCACTACGTGGACCTTGTCAAGAACGTCGGTCTAATCGCATTTGAAGGTAAGGTATGCCAGTACCGCTGGGTTTCGCCATCTCATATGAACTATCAGCCGGATCGGATACGGTCGGTCATGCTTATCCCGGGGTTGACCCACCACATGCTGAGCCTCATATATGCAGTCGTATTCTTCTCTCCTAGGCTTCTTCCTTGCGATGTCCCTCCATCCCGAAGTACAAAGGAAAGCGCAGGCGGAATTGGATACCGTGGTCGGCCCTGAAAGTTTACCGGATTTTGAAGATCGCGACGCTCTTCCATACACAAATGCTATCATCAGAGAGACCCTCCGCTGGCATAATGTTTTGCCCCTCAGTATCCCTCACCGTACCGTGAAAGACGACGAGATCGATGGCTTCTTCATACCTGCAGGAACGGTCCTGATTCCAAACACCTGGTAGGTCGTCTTGATTGGGTGTGTGCGCTCCGTGTCCTTCGAGTTCAACGAGCCATCGCTACCTTCAGGGCCATGCTGCGAGATCCTGCTGCCTACGATAGGCCGGAATAATTCAATCCTGATCGCTTCATTCGGGATGGGAAGCTGGATACCTCCGTTCGGGACCCCGCTGCTTACGTCTTTGGTTACGGGAGAAGGCGAGTCGGAAAGAATACCTGATGCGGCACGTTTCTCATACATATGCAATACAGAGTATGTCCAGGACGATACTTTGCGGACGACATGCTGTATATCGTTGTCACCTCCGTGTTACATGTCTTCAACGTTGAGCCACCGCTCGATGAGCATGGTCAACCTATCCGGGTTGAATATCGCCAGACGCATGGGCTAATCTCGTAGGTGTATGCTTCAGTGCTTTCTCTCAGAGCTAATATTTTTGACGACGGTCGCAGTCAGCCTCAAGACTTCGGATGCGTTTTTAAGCCACGGCACAGTGATATGGCGACTGCCTCTCTGATATCAGGCGTCGAGTCATCTTAGTGCCTGGATTGTAGGAGTTGCCAACCGGTACAACGACACTCCTCATGATGCGACCCACCTGTTCATGGGGGGTCTCACAGCAGTGTCAATATACCTGTCGTGATTTGTACCCGTACAAGATAGGTACGCAGGAGGGAACATTCAGTAGAGGAGGTCAACGAGTGCGGCGCGACAGATTGTTTCGTGGCGGTTTCGCACTTTGACCAGCAACTTCCCCTCATTACGCAGCCTAGCGTGTGATGGCATAAGCGACCATATCATGAAGACGATTCGGCTGAGACGGACCTTTGCGCCTGTTTGCGAAGCTCGAGGTACTGCCTTAGTGGGATCGCTCCAACAGCATGACCTTCACCGAGAGACAGAGAGAAACTGCCAGTGGTCACGTATCCAATGATCCCCTCAGGCGAAGGCGGAACCTGCGACAGCTAGACAAAAAGTCACCCGTTAGCGATTCAACAGTCTGATCTCGGATTGGCATCAAAGCTCACCTCCGTTTCGTCCGGCCCATCCTCCAACAACGCAAGCCCGCTTTTCTTCCTCGCTTCGACCGTGACCCACCTCCGCGCTTCGTCATCTTCTATATAGTAGATTACAGCAAGATCCTCCGGCTTCCCGCGGCCGCATAGAGAGATTCCGACCTGAACGAGAGCAGTTCGCATCAAGTCCTCTGAGCGGACGCTCGCTGGTAGTGGATCGAGTTTCCGCTTTGCGCGTGCCTGGTTGAGTCGTAGGAGGAGGCCGTTAGCAGGACTGAGCATGGACGAGATATCGCCGATGATTGATGGTACGTCTGGGCCACGAAGAAGCCAGGGCTCTAGCGCTGTGTCGCGTTGAACAGATTCGGCAGCAGCGACGGTGACGGATCCGTGAGCACCCTCCGAGGCATCCGCCATCTCGACGTCTCTCTGCGCGTCCAGGAGATCTTCACTACCCTCCACAGTCACCGCATCCTGAGCCGCAACGGGTCGCTCGATACCTAGGATCACACCCCAATCCACCTTCCAAGGACTCCTCGTCCCAAGCTTCTCGTAGTTCGGTCTCTTCGCTGGCGGCTTTCGCTCCCAGGTCTCCTCCTCCTCTATTGCTCTGTCCTCCGCATACTCCTCGTATGCATGCGTCGCTGGGAAGTCGCGTGGGAAGTACGCGCAACCAGCTTCAAAAGCCTGCATCTGGCGTTCGCGTTGGCCGCCGACACGAGTGCCAGTGTAGATGAGCGAGGAGAGAAACGGCATCCCCCAGCCTTGCGGGATGATGAGTGTCCAGCCGTGTAGGGCATTTGTGGTGGGTGGCCTGGGGATAGTACTCGATGCCAGTTGGGTAGGAACGGCAGTCTCGACAGAGCGCTGAATGAGAAGGACGGGAATACGGTCGTCTTTGCGATCGGCTTTCAGAGGGGTACCTGGTACAAGGTTCTATGGCATAGCGTCAGCAGTAGAAGAGATGGTGTTACGATAAGATACGGACATTCGATCGACGCTGATCGATATCTTTCTTCTTGTATCGAGGCTTGCGAATGGCCATCCTCGTTTCCTCGTCCCAGATCTTGCTCTCTGCAAGAATGGCAGATGGGAAAACGGTCGAAGCTGGGGACAGAGTTGCTCCTCCTCCAACATCCAACTTCGCATTCTTGGGCGGGAAACTGCCATGGTAATTAGTCGACGCATCAAGGTGAGAAACCCGGTTCACGAACCTGAGACGTGGGTCATGGACTGTGAAGCCGATAACCATGCCTCTGGGTACCGAACCCGATGACTGAAGCTGGTTCAATGTCGCCCAGAACTGTGACGAGAAGCGTTCAGAATATACAGATTCAGTGATTGTAGGGCACCGACCTTCTTAAAGTCTGCTCTTTGATCATCTGTAGGCTTCAAGGCGCCCTTGATTACCTGGCTCGCCTTGGGGCCCATGATCTCGAACACATTGAAGTGCTCACGGAGGTCAGCCATCTCCACTTCAGCAGTACGACCTGCTTGCTTTGCCGCATCGAGGGCAGAGGAGGCCGCGAGCCGAAGAGACTGATGTGCTTCGGCAAGCACTGCGGGATGCACGCGGAGCCAGACAACGCGAACGGTGTGCTGCGGGTCACTGGGAGCGGCTTTCTCCTTGCCCTTGCCCTTGCCTGTGCTTTTGCCAACGGATGAGTTTTCAGTCGCCTTTGTTTTCGCCGCTTCCGCTTGCCACTGGACAGTGACCGGAGCGATGAGCTTATGCGGATACGAGTTATAGTGGTAGAGGTATGTTTCCAGCGTTCGCGCTCCCGTTAAGAACCTGCATTCACAATCTGTGACTGTGATTACAACGATCGATCGACGAGACCAACCTCTTTGCTCCGGGACCTGGGCCTTGACAGTCACAGCAGCTGTCTAGAATGGTGCGCAAGGTATCCTCCGGTCCCTTGAGTTCAATGGTGGCAAAGTAAGACGCGTCATGTAAGATGGAGCCGTGCACAGAGGCACGGTGCGACGGCCTGGAGGACTTCTCTGTGGGAGTGACAGCCTATAGTCCGAGTTTCAACGTGTTACTCATCGGGGGGCACAGCTGAACCGGGTCGTCGCACCAATCTGTAGCCCCACATGTTCTCCATGTGCATGCGCTTTGCATGCCAGATGTGCGTTTCGAGCCATGTTTTATCTTCTGCTCGTGCCATAGCATACCTGTCAGCACTATCAATAATACAGATGAACGGAATACGGCCTACTCTGACGACGAAGTAGCTGAGCAGTCCTTTTGAGCAAGTTCTTCTTGCTCTTTTTGGGCATGCTGCGACCCAGTGCCTTCCGCCTCGCAGGATCCATCTGGCCGACAGTCAATCAATCAACACAGCGGCCAATGAGGCACAAGACTCTCATTACCTCCGTGCGAGCTTTGTCTCGCAATCTGAGCGGTACGCGCCGAACATCATGACTTGCAGCTCTACGGCGCAGATGACGAGGAAGCTGCTGCCAAGCTCGTTGCGTAGCGTTCGAGCTGCTCTGGGGTTCAGTCACCACTCGCGACTATCTGGAATGCATCATCATACCGAGCATTCTGCATGGCGTCTTGCATCGCATTGATCTCAAACGCACGCGCCTGCGAGCAGCTAAGAATCAATCGAGGAGCCAAGCATGCCACATCTCTCACCTCGGCGAACCTCTCCACGTCTAGCGCGCCCGGAAGACCCTTCATGCCTGGTAGAGGTTCAAGTAAGCCTACCGCAGACATTCAAAGCCGCGTCACCCTTACTGTCGAATCTGACAGACTTTGACGGCCCAGCGGTCGCATTCTCGCTCGCGTTCGACGGCGCAGACTGAACCGCGATGCTACGCGCCAGTGCGGTCTTTTGCTTCTTACGCTCGCGTCCGGTAAGTTCTTCGTTAGCTCTGTTATCGGTTTGCCGTTTCGGAGGCATATCGGGCGACACAGAACCAAGCCGCGATAATCACAGAGAACGAGAGACACAGTGCAATAAGGGACTCGGAGTGGTGGCTGAGATACAAAGGTCTAAGCGCCCACGCGAGAGGGTAGATTCAGTTGTCGCCGGCCGCGGACCGCGTCGCGACTCAAACGCGTCAAATCTGCCATGAACCCTCCCCGGAGTCATTCCCCTGCTGGCTCACCGGTCGAGCGGAAGATGTACACTCATGTCTTTTCGACGACGAATTGATATGAGCAAATTTCAGACAACTTATGGATCATTCGGACAAGGATCAGCCACCGCCGGATGTGACGAGGATGCAAGGTATAGAGTGTGTGCGGAGACAGCTACGAATACAACGCAACAACCGAAAGCGAGGGATATGTACAGGATACAACGTGCAGCAGTATGAAGAAGTCCAGCAGAACGACAGCAAAATCAAAGAGACTGATCTTCCAAAAGCCCAAGTAGGAGGAGGATGGGATTCTGCGGTTTAACTAGGATTTGAATCTAGCACGCGCTCAAGATCATGCGGTTTGCTATGCGAGGAAAAACAGATGTCAGATCATTGAAGTGACTGTAAGCGAGTTGATCGGGAAACATACCTAGGACCGCCAGAGGTATTCGAATCTGCGCCGACCCGCTTGATCTCCTCGCTCTGTGATAGGCGTCAGTATGGATAGGTATGCTCAGATCTTGTACGGAGAATACGCACATCAACATCATCATACCCTGAGCGCACCATATCAAGCTCGATGTTCATCGGTTCGGCGCTCTATTGAACGTGGATTAGTTAGCACAGAAGCGCATAAACTCACAGCTTCTAGTGTAAGACGTACCTTTGTGTCTGTATGGACGTTGAATTGCACGCTATGAGACGAATCTTCGCCGCCGATACCGCTCATTCCAGAGCGCGTCATATACGTGCCGGTGCGCCCGGAGCTCCCGCGCGCATGCTGGTTCAGGCTTGCTTCCTCGGGTATTCCACGGCCGTGGTGTGTATTCCGGAAGTTAAGCCTAGACCAATATTGACTCTCATCAGTCTCATGACGGGAGAATGAAAGACGGCGTGACGCACATGGAGAGTATGCTATTGACGTATACTGTGTAGGGCAGTTGTTATGAACACGTTGTGTCTTTTGCTTCGGATGGAACATACCTTTGTTGCTGACCCAATGGAAGAGGATCCACACTTGCCCAGTCGGCATCGTAACCAGCTAATTTGACGTCGTATAAGTACTCGAGTCGGAGTGGCTGGATGTTAGCGATTCTCACCGTAATGAGCACTATTATGTGGGATATGCTGGATGAAGTCAAGTATGAGCTATACGCAGTACGCCGGAAACCTAAGTATGCTCACGCGAAGCAAGTTCCACGGTTAACGCCCGTAGATGATGAGTTTGTCGTACCATCCTTCAGGTCTGCCAGAACGATTCAGTATCGCCCCGTTCTTGAAGGCCAGAAGATACTTACACAGCCATCCCAGGATTACGCGTAGGACGGAGATAGAAGAGCATTGATCCTGCGACGAGGACATCTGCCGCTACTACGAGACCACCGGAGATTCCCTTCGTGAGCTAAAATCGAAAGGGACGCTCAGTCTCAGAAGTAGTGACCATGTGAGTACATTTGAAGCATACCCGAATACCGCTCGCGCCTACCCGCGAAAAGAGCGACTCGTTTGATCTAACCAGCAGAAATGTCAGAACTATTTGGCCTACATAGTATCCTGAACTTGAGCATACATTTTGGCAGCGCTCACTGTATCGTCAATGTGAGCTCAATCGTTATAGCTTTCGGAACGAAGACTTACCGAAGCCGAGGGCTGCGATAGTTGAGAAAAGGAAAGGTAAGGTGCTGCATTTACGATCATATCACTGGGTCTTACCGAATGCTGCTAGAGAGAGTGCGATCTATGGCGAGCACAGTCAGAACCACTGCGCTGCGTGGCTGATACGAGGCAATACGCACAACTATGGCGGGAATGATAGTTCGCCTATAACTGACTGCATATACGAAACGAGTCAGCGGGAACCGCTTTTCTTATGGATCCGACCTACCTGCCCAGATGCGAGAAGCGTAGTAGCTAGGAGTGAAAGTGAGTATGGATGTGCGATTCCGTGCCAATGACCTATTCCACGTACCAGTGTACTACCAGAGCAAGAAAACCCTGTCCCAACCGTAAGTATTGCTATTGAGGACCGCCGAAGCGTACCCACCGAGAGCGCAAGTTCGGCCTAATTTAACAAGTTAGTTCGAGGTTTGCCTAAAGAACGGTGGAGATATCTCACAATGAACGTTCTATTCGAGGAGGGACTTGATGAGTGCAAACTCGAACCGGTCTGGAAGGAATGCATACCTCGTCATTACAAGTTGGTTGAAAGGGATCATGAAATCCGTAATCAAATAGTGGTATATTCTGTGGGGTCTCAGCACTTCATCCCGCTGTTGTTGCAGGGTTGATATCCACATACGTATGTGAGACTGAAACACATCAGGTCAATTCAGTCGGATGATGCTTATTTGCCCACTTCACTCACTCAATGTTGTAACCGCTGTGTCTAGCGCCCTGTGAGGTTTCGATCTTGCTTCAGCCACAATCAGAAGAGCATACGCGGTTGCGACCGTACCATAACAAGCCGACCTAGGAAAGGAGTTTTTGATGAGCTGGAGGCTGGTGCTTGGAAAGCGGGACTCACAGTATACTTCGTCTTTCTATCATCGCCCGGAAATCGTGTGTAGTAGATATATGTTTCTATCACGATGGTTAACACGGGCGTCTATGATGCAGAGCAAGTACTCACGAAAGAAAGTAAGGCCATAGAGCGTTACAGCGAAGATGAAGCCAATCAAGAGCACGCCGAACGTTTGTGTAAGCTCAGCATTGGACGCTGTAGGCACTGCAGAAGCCGTAGCATTTGAAGCCATGTTGTTCAGCAAGAGAGGGATACAGTGAGGCTTGAGCGGTTGTTATGGAGTACGGTGGTGGTTTGAAAGCAAGGTGGGGAGCATTAGCACGGCCGCAGTGGGGACTGGAAGAGGACGAAGGACGGAAGGCGGATGTGAGAGAGTGAGGAGGGCCATGGCCCATTGGCGGACGTCGCTTGTTCTCCGGCCCTGGGCGTGGCGACTGAGCTGGGCGATCCACTTGCTCGTTTCGTTCCTTCCGCCGGTGTACTCCGACCCTAACCCTATGCTAGGTCTACGCTAGCCCTAATGTGGAGACCCCGTCGATCATAGATCTCCGCTAGACTTTCACTCATTCGCTCCTCCATCCAACTCGGAGTCCTCTCCCGCCATGCCTGCGCCCATCAACACGCCTCCTCTCTTTCCGACGTATTCACCCGAAGCCGTTCTCGCGTTCCAGTTCTCCTCATGGTACCCGAGGTTCTCCACTCATAGCATCAAATCCACCGTTATTCGTCCGCTGTCTACTGCATTCCGCGAGTATTTGGATTCGGACGGCGTCTTCGTACCCGAAGGCGCGGAAGACCTGTCAGTAGGTCACAATATAGCCCTCGGCTTTGCGATTGGCACCGACTAATTTGTACCCGTTAGACCAGCCGAGAGCACCTTATCCTGACGATGAGGGCGAGGAGGATACCGCCGATGAGCCCGTGAAATTCGCATTCCCAGAGCTCGACGCGAGGATACGGGAAGTCATCGCAGACTACGGCGCCGTGTTCCCAAAGCTCAACTTCTCGTCTCCGAGGGTGAGTACGATCGGTCGCTTACTGTCTCCACGCGTTCCAGGCAAGTCTTTGCACGCACGGTCCCCGGACTTTGGTAACTTGTGCAAGTCATACCCGTGCTGCGCAAAGTCCTTACGTCCGGAAGTCATGGGTTCCTCCGTCACATTGTAGCGACCCATTGCGGTGTGCCTGACGACATATGCTATATTGAAACGAGTCGACCGCAGGACAACCGTTGGCATGCGATGTCGCGCCGCGCGACATACATTAGGCATGCAAGCTAATCCTGGCCTACAGGACGCAGCGTGGATGCTTCCGGCATCGTCGCCCCTCAAATGCATGTCCCCAGCAGACGTCTACCTCCTTCTCAAATCCTCCGACTTCGTCCAACACGATCTGAACCCTGAGCTTGTGTTCGATGGTTGCGAGCCCGCGCACGCCGCCGACGACTCTTCTAGCCCGTACGAACTCGAGCTCGTCCTTCGCAAATGGTATCCGGTCGACCGCGCGCGGGAGCTCCGATGCTTTGTACGGCAGGAGAACCTGATCGGTGCGTCTCTTTGTCCGTCTCGTCCGTCCGGCAACTCCCCGGGTCGCAAGCATGAGCAACAACCGGGTGCTGAGCGTAGCAATCAACAGCTATCTCACAGCGAGACCCGAACTACTACGACTTCTGGAACGAGCGCGAGACGCAGGAGAAGGTCGTCAACGCGGTCACCAGCCTTCTGGGAAGACACATTAAAGGAAAGTGGGAGCAAACACAGGGCGACTGTACGTATCCCGTTCCCTCTCCCCTTTTTCCGTACTGCCTCTGGATGCGCTAACCAATGCAACCGATGTCTTCCTCGTACCACATCTATACCAAACCTAAAATTGCTTGTGCACGCACCGCGTCTCGGCCGCCATCATATGCTGCTGCGGATACTTCCGTCGCCTCTCGTACGGGGTTCCCATCTACAGACACCTTCGACTTCCTCCTCACGCGGGATCTCTCACGGGGACACATCGTCGATTTCAACCCCTACCTCCCGCGCACGGACCCCCTCCTCTTTACCTACGAGGAGCTGCACGACATTCTCCTGACGCGCACAAGCGAGTCTGACGCGGAGTCAAAGTCGCGCCCGGTGCTGCGGGTGATCGACTCGCCGTCGCATCCGGCGGCATCGAGGAACGCACCCACGCATCAGCATAACATGGTGCCGTTTGAGGCGCTGGCGATGAGCAGCGGACGGGATGTGCAGGAGTTTGCGAACGTGTGGCAGGAGGAAATCCAGCGGAGTATGGCGGAGCAGGCGGAGGAGGGCGAAGAAGAGGAAGATTGAGGATGCGAGCAGTTGAAGTAGAAGCACAAACGGCGAGGAAGGGTCTCAACAGACGTATTGCATACATATTGTACTCATACACCACGTCAATGTATCGACTACAGCCAGAGAAGTGTTACGATCATACATCTCACCATCCTCGACACCCTGGGCTCCGACGCTTAACACACTTTCACCTTCGCGACGCTGGGGTCATGATCGCTCGCGCGCGCGCTCAGCGCGGGCGCCCAATTGTTGACATGCACATGCTCGACCTCGATCCCGCCCCGCTGCAGCACCGCGTCCGACACGAACAAGTGGTCGAGCTGCTCGCTGTTCTGGTCGAACAGGTACGTGTAGCGCTCGACGAGCGGCACCGCAGGCTGCACCGTCGAGCTCCAGTGAGCAGCCCGTCGAACGGCGCGAAGACGGCGCGCGTCTGCACGTATTCGTTGCAGTCCCCGCCGACAATGATGCTGGCGTTCGGATCGAGTGCGAGGAGGGATTTGATGAACGTCTGCATGTTGAGCGCAGGATGGTGGTGGAGGGGTACGGTTAATGGCTAGCATGGGGGATAGCCTTGACTATGTGCGCTTACCGCGATGGTTGCGACCTGGCTGATGCGCTGCTCGACGCCGCCGTTGACAGGAGGGCGCGCGTCGCCTTGGGTGGACGAGCCATCTAGTTTCGCGGTCAGGTGTAGGTTGATGGTGAAAAAGCGGTTTCCGCGCGGGGTCTCCCAGAGCGCGACGAGCGGCTTGCGGCTCGAATCCCAGGCTGGGTTGGTAGGGTCGATACGTCCAGGATTGAATCTGCGCACAGTCGTACTCATCGGTAACATACTGGGAATTGATGTTTGGAAGAGCCTACGTGAGCGTGACTTTGCCGTCAGGGCCGACGATGGGTCCTGTCGCGTCCAAGGCACCGCCTGCGGGCGATCCTGGGACGAGGCTCATCTTCGTCGCGTTGTACAAGTACGCAGTGCGGATGTTTCCTCCCGGCGCGCCCCCATCTTGATCATTCTCTGGTGCAACTTCAAGGAACGCATATGTCGAGTTCGTTCCTCCCGCAGAAGCGGTGCGAATCGCGGCGGCGAGCGTTGAAAGGGTGACGTTTGCGCTGACCGTGCCGTCGTCTGTCTCGCCAGAGTTGTCTTGTATTTCTTGCAGGAAGACGATGTCGGGAGAGTTGAGGAAGTTCGCGATGTGGTTGGCGACGGTGGGGAGGTGCGCGGTGGTCGACGCCATGTTCTCCACCTACGCATGTGCGTTGTCAGTGCCATGTCGTATGTCCGACGATGACAACGTACGTTATAGTCCCCGATCGTGAGCGTGCATTCATCGGTGCTGGGCTTGAATGGTCGCGGGCGGAATAGTCGGATCCGGGGTCGAAACGACGGTCGGCGCCGTAAGAGGCAAGATATAGTAAAACCCGAACCTGCACGGAATGAGCAGTGCGAAGAGAGTAGCACACAGAGCTCAGCTGCAGCTAAGCACTCACTGGTACGCGACGATCCCTGTGATGTCGGAGAACAGTCTTCCCCAGCGAGACGGAGGGGTTCTTCGAACCGTCCAGTGGTGAGCCAATGATGACCACCTCCGGGTTCGCATCCGGGACACCGTCAGGACCTGCCCCATACCCAGATCAGCTCAGCTGTGCCGTGCCACGTCCTTCGCGCGGTGCACGCCCTACCAATCGTGATCGTCAGCCCGCCCCGTCCGTTCTGGCCCGTCACCTCCCAGTCCCCGCCGCGCACCCAGAACTCGCCAAAGTCGTTCTCAAAGTCCAGCGCGACGGGCGCGCGCACGGTGACGAGCGTGCCCTCCAAGCTCGACCAGAAGTCCATGCCGAACTCGTCCGGGCGCAGCGTCGCGTTCGCCGCCTCGACCAGGCTCTGGTTGTTCGGCACGGACAGCCAGCCGTCCGGGCCGTTGTCGAGCGCGCTGAGTTTCTGCGTGGGCGGGCTCCGCGCGTTTCGGCCCCCGGAGGGACCGAGGACGAGAGGGCGCGACGGCTGTTGTTGGTCGAGAGGACGGTGATGCTGTGCGGGGAGTCCGAGCTCGGTGACGAAGAGGTTGTTCGGGTCGCTGCTCGAGCGGAACTCGGAGACGGTTCCGGAGAGGGAGACTGAGATCTCCGACAGAAACTGAGGCGAGGACGGACTTGGACTCGGAGAAGATGCTGAGGCCGTTCGACACACGCGGGTCGTCAGAGGGTGGGCCTTGGATCCAGAACCCAGTGGTGGACTGGTGAGGTGTGAGGGGTTGGTTACAGGTGATATACACGTCGGTGTGGTCGAGTTTCTGTCAGACGGAGAACGCGCACCTTTGCAGTGACTACTCCTGTGAGGTTGCTCACCGCCTGTCCTCTCAACGGGGACAGGTAAGCTGGTCCCTGTATGTCAGTCACGCTCACCGAGCGCACCACCGTCGTGAGCTGGAGAATCAGCACAGCCGAGGCGGCGATCCCAGCAAGGCTTCCAGTTCTGAGGTGCAGCATGGCTTCCACCGGTCGGGCGGGTCTACTCCAAGTGCCAGTGCATCTTGCAGTCTCTTCCGCATATATACTTTCCACGCACCAGCGACAGGGAGCTGCCTATTACTCTCCCTTGCCGCCTTCTCGCCAGGGCGCTGATGGCTTTGAGAACGTGCGTGTCACCGGCGGGAAGGCGACATGCGCTCACCCGACCGTGCATATGGGCTCCCAGCTGTATCTTCACCGGTCGTTCGCACGCGCCGTCATAATCCAGACAGTTAGGAAACGTTTGTCGAAGGTCCTATCCTGATAAAGAGCCCGCCATGTGCAGTTGGATGGCTAAGATATCAACTAGCGATCTCAACCAAATGGTTCGGAGACAGTGAGCGCGTATGGCCGCGGCGTGCCCATATGTTCTCAAGCAGTTTGGCAGGAACGCAGGGGCAGCGTTCTAGCGTTTGGAGTGAATAAGAATAGCCTGGAGATGGGAAGCCCTCCGAGCACATAAGTAGCTGTCTTAGAGCAGCGTAGGATGGGAGCGTGAGCGGAGGTAGCGGAGCCGAAGAGGGTACGGCGCGCAGGTCATGCATGATCAGGATCGATCGACACTCATCCTCGCCTCTCCCCGCCTCCGACCGACTACGGTACAGTACAGTCAGTACTGCATCTAGTACAACAAACACCCACACATCCACAAACATAGCAAACACATCATCATGTCCAGCACGAAAACCGTCACCGACTACCCCCTCCCTGCCTACGTCTACAAGATCCTCCCCTCGCCCCCGCCCACCCCGCTCCCCGCCGCGCTCCCGCTGAGCGACCTCGACCGGCAGGACGGCTTCATCCACCTCTCCACCGCCGCGCAGGTGCCCACCACCGCCTCGCTCTTCTTCGCCTCCGCCCCCGCGCTCTCCCTGCTCAAGGTCGACACGCGGAAGACGCGCGAGGCGGGCGGCACGTACCGGTGGGTCGAGGGCTTGCCCGGGTGCCCGCATTTGTACGCGGGGAGGGAGGGCGAGTGGGTCGAGCTCGGGAGCGGGAACGTGAGTGATTGGAGAGAGGTGAGGAGGGAGGAGGGGCAGGGCTGGGAGGAGGCGTTCAAGGGGCTCAACCAGGCAGGTTGGTTGGTCGACGAGTGATTTCGGAGGCTTCGCGTGGAGGACGGCGGATGCATGTCTGGCAGTATGGTGAATTCCAGGTGAGTGCTTCGTGCGATCTATCGTCGCGATTCGTATATTCGGTTGCAAACGAACTTCCAGGCAGAGGCTGCTATGTATGTACATTATCACGAACGGCAGCTGCAACTTCGAGCTATCAGGACCCGACTCCTTAATGAAAGGAGCACATGGTCCTTTTCCAACTCTGAGTATCTGCCGACTTCTACGCGGATCGGACCTGCATGTGCACAAATTACCAACGTCAACCCATGGCGGCCTAGATTGTCCACTGACAGAGGCCGGTCCCAGTCCCGTTCGCGATGGTGTCCCCGCGTCGAGCTCCGCTGCCTAGTCCGGAGATACACCGACACATCCCCATCATATCGCATACCCAGCAGAATCCGCCACATCTCACAGGCGCACAAGTACGCGCGGAGGACGACATCGTGCACATTGCAGCGCTGGACGCCGTGATCAGGATCAGCGTGAGACCGCCCCAGCTCAATTGCAAGATCGTCCCTCCGCACGGCGGCGCACGCTAGAACGGCGCAACGGAAGGTGATTTACAGTACATCTACAGTACTGCAGCATCGCGCGGCGCCACGAGTGGGCTAGCTTTGCCCGCATATGGGACGTTGCCCGCCTTCGAAATTGACGTCGGACGGCGGGTCTCAGCTTCGCGCGGTCGACTCGGCGGGTCGGGTCAGGTCAGGGGACGGAGCGGCGATCCAGGGATGATCGGCGTCGAATTCGAACGAGTCGTTCCTGCCGCGCACTTGGGCCTAAGCGGCGCGAGGCGGAGCCTAAGGCTGCAAGGGATGCGTATGGAGGCGTTGGGGCGGCACGCGAGGTCCACGCGCGGTGGCGAGCGTAGCGCGAGCAGAGTCGTCCTCCCTCGTCGAGCTCGGTGTACGTACGGACTCAGGGCGGCCTTACTGACTGAACGTAGGAATCACTCACGGAGAGGCGCAATGCAGTCGGTGCCAGCGCTGCCGTAGGTTACGGCCTCTTTCTCCGCGGCGATGCAGCCGCCACCGTGCTGCTAAATGAATTCGACGGCGGCTTCGGACGCTAGCGCTATCTCTTAGTGAGTCTCCGCCCGCTCTACGCACGCGATACAGCGGCCGTTATACGCTATCCGAGAGAAGACCAAGCCCGACCTTACGTATGTCCGTTCTGGCATCACTGTGTGATTGCTGAGTTCGTCGGAGAGGCTTGGGGGAGCTGAGATGGCTTGGCAACTTGCGAGAGACGAAGTCGGTCGTCGGTCGCAGATATCGCCACCACCACCACCACCAGATGACAGGACCCAGTGATGAGAGTAAGAGATGGGAGGCGCGAGCGCACGAAAGTGGACATGCGGGCAGTCTTGCCCGTCCGAGATGATGAGAAGACGACTATGTCGCGATAGCTGCATGGACGTGCGCGACCTGCTGTCGCGGGCTATGTATAGCAGGTACCACAAACCTGTCAGAGACTCGAGATTTTGCGGCGAACGGCGAGCGCAGCTAGACGGCCAGACCAGACACGCCGCAAGAATGATCGCAACGGTGTACTTCAACCATATTGAAGGAAGACGGTTTCCGGATGGGAGAGCAGCAGATGCGCATACGCATATACGCGCGCAGTCCGGTCGAATCAGCCATCCAGTGATGTTGTTGTACGTTTCGCGGATTTGCCGCTGCTGATGGTTGCGCGGCGAGCCCATACGTACTGTACGTCTGCACTGTGCGGCGGCCTTGCAACCGGCCGCCTGCGCGGGCGACGTTGAATAGCAGCGAGGAAGAAGGCCTCTACACGCGCGCGAAAAGTGACGTATCGGGGCGATACGAAGGACGATTATCAGCAGAGGGCGTTGTCGACATCATGAGTGGGCGTGGGCGGGCCAAGGGAGCGGGGATGGGTGGAGCGACGAGCGTGGGCGTGTGCCTGTGCCTCGTCCCGAGGGCCGAGCGGTCTGGACTCTATTCCCAGCTGGCGTCTGCTCCCCGTGCACGGCCGGAGTCTGGAGAGCCCGGAACACGGGGACCCGGAAATGGCAGGTCATCATCGCCGGATCGCCGGGCGCGAGTGCACTCGAACGTAGGTCGAACCTCTCCTGTCGTGCACGTTGGAGCAATGTGAGAGCGCAAAGAGTCTAGGAGAGCAGCGACGAGCGAGTACGGAAAAATCGGCGAGCCAGAGGGATGGCGAGGAGAGGATTGGATGCCGAGAAAGTAGGAGAAGGTCATCGATGGTGCGCGGGTGCGCGGGTGCACTGACCGGGCCACGGCTTCGGCGGGGCAGGCTCTCGGCATGGCCGAGGGCCGCGCTGGAAAGGCGCGCGGGACGGGGGCGGCGGCTGTGCGAGTGAGTGTTGGACGGCGAGTGGGATCAGAGGTGAGGGAATGGAGAGGGATAGAGAGTATGGAGGCGGGATGGAGAGTCGGGCGGGTAGTAGGTGGAAGAGAGGCGGATGATGGGCGGGGAGGCGTGTGAGTGAGTGAGAGAGAGAGAGAGCTCATGAGTGTGAGTCTGGCGATGGAGGCGAGGATTGCCGGTGGACTCTCACCGCGTCCACGGTTGGCTGCTGCTGGATCCTGCTCCTGCTGCTCCTGCTCCAGCCAGCCAGCGCCCACCCGCCATCTTCGCTCTCCTCCCTTTGCTTGCTCTTGCTCTTGCTCTCTCTCCCTCCCTCTCTCTTTCTCAGAGCCTCCTTCCCTCTCCCCTCCCTCTCTCTACTTCCCCCCTTCCCCCCCTCCCCGCTCTCCATACTCTCTCCCCCGTGCTGGGCCCCGCTCTCCCGCCCGCACAACCCTGGATAATGCCATTTTGCTCTCTCCAGCCCTCGACACGAACGCCTCCTCCAGCTTCTTCCTCTCCAACCTCTCCTCCTCCGTCCACCAGGCTCTGCTCTTCACAACCCTCTGCAGCCATCCAGATCTCTCCTCTGCCATCCCTCAACACACCGCTCGGCCTATGTCCGCCACCCCCCTCCGTCACCATGCTGCCCCACCCTCCCCTGCACAGACCGCCCCGCCCGCTCCCGCCCAGCAGAGCCTAAAGCGCAGGCGGTCCTCCCGCAATGACCGCTACAGGCCGAGGGACACAAGCATCGTAGATCAACCTCAAATATGTGAGTCCTCCCTGACTTTTTCTCCCTCTCCTCCGCATTGTCGCCGGACGCGTTTCTCAACATCCTATCTCCCCTCCGCTCCCCCGTCCCCGAACCAATCTCCGTTCTCATGTCGGCACCATCCTCGTTCTTGTCACCCTCGGTCCCGGCTACGCGCGGCTTCCGTCGTGTGTGCGTGCGCATGGACTATGTCCGTCCTCCTCAACGACTCCATCAACGACATCATCAACACCGTTAATGGCAATCGCGTCTACCTTTCAAATGCTGCCAAAATGCAGCTGCTGCTATGGACCAGTGCTTCGACTCGCCAAACAACGTCATCTCATGTTGGCCCGTGTCCTCATCAACCGTCGCGCAGCACGAGTGGGCGACCTTCGTATGTAAGTCGTCTTTCCTTTCCCTCCCTACTCGCTTCCCCCCTCGGCCTCCGTCAATCATTCCTAACGCTTCGGCGCGTCCGCACAAACAGGGAACAGCAGGCTACCACAATGGGCGCAGACAGAGGCCGTGAACATCTACCTCTTCCAGGCCGACTCGGGCGAGCAGGTCCTCAGCGCGCTGGACGTCCCCAATCCCCTCTTCGAGGCAGGGTCAAAGCATTTCCAGGTCAACGATAGCTGGTGGGGTTCGCGCGGCAACACCTGGAACGGGCAAAACGTGTCCTTCCCGATGTACTTTGTCATCACGCGCAACGATCGGCCGCTGGATAACAGCGCGATACCCCAGGCGACGTTCACCGCCGTCCGTAAGTCCGATCAGCTTCTTCACGGGCAGGTCAAGCAGGGAACGCTGACGGCCGTGATCATGGACAGAAACAACTTTCGCCGATTCTATAATCGCTTCGATGTCCTCAAGTTCAGCAGCAGCAGCCTCTAGATCTTCTGCCTCCGCCGCCTCCCTCTCCTCCGTCCTCGCCTCCGAATCGCGTGCCTCTGCCTCCGCGCATTCGTCTCCCACCCCCACCAGCGTAGGTGGATCCGGGGCTATCGGCCCAAACGCAACTTCCACGGCGTCGAGCAACGCGGGCTCCGTACAAGGCGCAAACTCGGGCTCGTCGTTCCCCAAATGGGCCATTGCGGTCATCGTGGTGCTCGGCTTCCTGGCGCTTGTCGCCTCGGGCATCCTGGCGTTCTACATTGCGCGCCGCTTCCGCCGCCGGCGCGATGCGATGCTGTCGCACCGCAATTCAATGGGCTCGTCCACGCCGATGATGTCCGGCGCAGGCGGCGCCGGGGGTCCCCAGTCGCCTGTGTTGGGTCCCGCGGCGCTCGCTGCGGCTGGCGCGGGCGCGGGCGCGGGGTATGGTTACGGGCGGGCGAACTCGCCCGGGGGAGAAGGGGAGGGCCACGACGGGGCGTCTATGACGAGCCGCGCGAGCGACACAGGGCCGATCTCGGTCGCGGACGCAGCGATCATGGCGAATGCTTTCCGGCACGCGCTGCGGAAGCCCGACTTCGCGGACCGGCCCATGGAGGAGGGCGAGAGCCCGGACGACCAGGGCATGGGCACGCACGGCGGGCTGGGGCCGGGGCATTCGCAGCTCATCAACCAGGAGCTGGCGGAGGAGGGGCGGGACATCAGAAGCGTGAGCTCGTCGAGGGGGGTCAAGGTGGAGACGCTGAGCGGGGCGGACGACGATACGGACGCGGCGACGGTGCAGGATCATTAGCCTGGAGCTTGGCTGTGGATCTGTGGCTGCTTGTCTGCTGTATGTTTTCGTTTCCGTCGTCTCTCCCGTCTGCGTTTCTGCGTTTTCCCCCTCGTTCGATGCGTCCTCGTCCTTTCTGTTGCCTCGCTCTACCGGTACCTCTACATGTCTCCGTATTCGCTGTCCTCCCCCCTCAACCGTCTTCGTCGGGTTTGTGTGTACGGTGTAGAGATGGGCTCGCCATTCGTTCGTTCGGACCGTTCGCGGCGGCGCGGCGTCCTCGTCGCCAGCCGTCTTCTTAGCCCATAGCATACCTACTCTATGCATCCTACGTACACACCCGCCTTTCACCCACCCCGATCCGTCCTCTTCCCCTTCGCCCTCTTCCGTCCCCTCCGTCACCTTCGTCCCACACTCCCATGCACCGTCCCATCCCCATCCAGCCCTCCTTCCACCACCTTCTCCTGCCCGCCGGTTCATTATACTTTATTTTACCATCGCCGCCACCACCCTCTCCACGACTTACCCACGGACTATTAATAGCGCTACACACACCCACGCACATCCCACACCCGCCAGGACCGCGTCGCAGCCGCTCGCAGACGATCGCGAGAGAGGGCTGCCCGAGCTCGGTGCTGCATACATACATACTTGTACGGACCCTATCCCACCGCTGGCCAGCCTCGCCTTTTTGTTTTTCCTTGCTGCTGCTGCTGCTACTAGCTATACACCTTCGTCTTCGCCCTTTCGTCTCGCGCGCGCGGTTGTCGTTGATGATGATGAAGATGATTTTTCCCTCTCTGTTCGTCGTTTGGCACATGCATGTTCTCTCCCCTGCAATCTTGCCGTGATCGCGCTGTTCGCCCGGACCTCCTTTGCACTCGATCGCCCCCGCACGTCCACCTCCGTCCGTTCGCCCGTCCGATGATATGTTAGCTCTCAAACCATCTCCCACAGCCTCTCCCCTCGCAGTCCTCCGCTCGCGCACTCCCGGCCTAATCATGGAACACGGAACGCGCCCGTACAACCGCTGATCCCGACTCGGGACGGGGACGACGCGCCGATCCTGCGCAATATCACCTTGCCTGGCTCTCTCCTCTCACTGGCACCTTGGGACGTCCTGCTGCAATTTAGAAGCTTATCGGACGCGCGCGCGCGCAGGCCTCAGGGACGCCGTGGACGCCACAATGTTCCCCTCCGTTGAGCCGTTGATTACGCCGGGTCCAGTGCGCCATGCGCGTCGACGTCATTCTACGGTTCCGCGAGGTTCCTCGAAGGCTCGAAGCAGCTTCTGTCGGTATAGAGCGTTCGCTCAGCTGTCGCCGGAGTACTGGGCTCAAGTGATCGGAACTGGGTGGTTCGCGAGTCGCGAGTCTGTCGTGCGTCGCATTCAGTTGTTGTTGTAAATCCGCCGCGTTAGTAACGAGTGTCCCGACATTCCGCCTCTGTAGGGCTAGGATCCAGAGAAACCGTCCGTCCGTGAGAGCTGCGAGTGCATTGCACCCGTGCGCGCGGCCACGAAGCGCACGCGCGGGGACGCTGCTACGTTCGGACTCCCGTGTCCTCGTCCTCATCCTCGACCTCGTGCGCGCCGGGCCAACGCTTCCGCTCGCGCGCGTGCCCGCAGCCGAGGATCGTGACGACGCGTATGGCATCGTCTTCTCAACACCAGCAGAGGTGCGGGTGCTTGTAGGTGACGGGAGCAGTGCCACGCTGCGCGTGCCCGTCTTCCCGTCTGCTGCCGCGCAAGGAACCCGCGGCGTCGACCGAGGGCTACGTACAGCACCGCGCAGCTACTAGGAAACGTCCCGGATCCATTCATCACGTACACATCGTACACCACGCGGGCGGGGCGCATGCGCCGCCGCCCAGTATATCCCTTGTACCCTTGTTCAATCCTCCGGCTCTCTTCTCCTTCGCACCCGTACGTCCGCTGGCCGCTGGCCGCGAAGCCCGAGCTTGTACATCAACCTATCGTCCTCCGCACTGCCACCACCACCACCTCTCTGTTGTCTAAATCCCCCACCCCCACGGCGCGCCCTCCTCTTCGGGGCGTAACCGCAACACTGGCCTGCCCTTCGAATACCCCTCCAACTCGGCGTCCAGCGTGGCTCGCCGTCCGACGCTCCTTCCGTCCGTCCGTCTCTCACTCACTCTCGCCCTCGCTCGTTCCATCCGTCCGTCTCTTCTTGCTTACGGTTCGCGTTTGTTTTCATTCATGATGCCACATGTATCTTACATCGACCCACCTTGTACCGGGCGCCGGTGGGCCGTTGTCTGCTGTCTGCTGTCTGCTGTCTGCTGTCTACGGTGTCTGCGCGCGCACCCGCGTGCGGGGCGCGGTGGGGTCCTTCATCTCTTTCTCCCTCTTTACCGGTATGCGCGCGGGGACCTGGTCGTCGACTCGTCTTTTCCAAAAACACACACACAATCCTGTTGTATGTAGATACGTACATGGCCAAGGATCCGACGGATCGTTGTTGCTTCACGTATGCATGCAAGCGGATGCCCTACATGCCATGGCTGCGCTCGATCTGTGTGACCTGTGCGTGCTGTACGGTCGTTTGGGATCGGGAGAACTGCGTGCAGCTCCCCATCGATATTCCTTGAGCGGGGAGGGAGATACTGTATCTCGCTGGTGGGTGACTGCACCATGATTTGCGTCGTTGGTATACCGAAGGTTCAGCATTCCAGGCAGGATGCGTCGCTAGCGTGCTGCGAGAGGCCTTCTGGCCTGCGAGTCCGAAACGATCTATACAGCATGCGGTTGCCTGAGTCCGGGGCCGTACTAGTACTCGGACGGACTCGTGGCGGTAGACTCGACAGGGACACATATGTACACACACGTGCGCGCCAACGCCAATTGCAATCCATCCAGGCTGCAAAGTGCCGATTGCTCGAGCCTCCTTTCACTCACAGCGGCCTGCGGTCGACCAAATAGCGATGACACCGCTCGCGAAGGCTCTGGCAGAGGACGGCCGTCGCAGGTGCATGTACGGGGCCATGGATTTGCAGGGAGTATTACAGCATCTACTCGGTGTGCGGATGTGAGTACAGGGAAAAGGCAAGCAAGCAAGCGGCTAGTACTATTAAAGTTGGGTGGGTGGACGAAACGGGAACGGCAGAAACCAGAAACAAGGAATGTGTGTGCGTGGTATATGATACAGTGGCCCCTCTCGCGCGTTCGTCCCCGCCCGCCAGGTCAGCATACCTCGGGAGCACGAGCACCTGTCCGTGACCGACCCGCCTAGCGTGCGTCTATGTGGTGTAGGAGATCGCCAAAGGGGGCAGGATGTGGCGGCGGCGAGCAGGCGGTGTCTAAGAGGTCCAGAGGCATCGCGGTCGTCGTAGGTAGAGTCCTTTATCTCCGCTCCGCGCTGTCTCCGCTACCTGACTGGCCAGTCTCGCGCAAGCCCGAATGAATCCGGATGTCATGAGTAGCCCGACCGCGCGTTCAGGTAGCGTACAATCATCTCGTATCTGCGCGGGTCGGAAATCGTCAGCACACATCCTCGCGCTCATAACCGATTGCCACGACCACTCACGTCAGCATCGTCACCGCGCTGTTGGGCACCGTCCTGACCAAGTTCACGGACAAGCCGCGGTACAGCGCCCGCCAGCCCTCGTCTGCGATCATGTGCTTCGTCGTGCGGATGATCCCGCCGTATGACCGAGGCGGGGGAGTGGCGCCGCCTTCGGTGCCAGACGTCGCAAGCGGCCGCTTTTGCGTTTGCAGTCGTGTGCGGACGACCTCGTGCGGGTACGTCGCTATCGACGCGGTCATTTTCGCGACCGCGGAGCAGGCGAGGATCTGTCCAGGGGTGAGCGTTTCTGGGTGTCCTCGAGCTGTAGAAGATACGAGAGTGAGCAAGGCGCTCAGAATACAAAGAGAATGGCGAGAAGAGCTCACAAGCTGCTCGTTTGAGGTGTTCGTAAAGGGGAAATTGTATAGTCACATGGGTGATCCCTAGAAGACTGGGGAGAAGACCACGGAAGAAGGCACGCGCGCCTTCCGTCCGATATATAGTGAGTGCTGCGTCTAGGGTGTGTTTGTACCGCACTTCGTTACGTGGTTGTGTCTGCGAACACGGCACACGATCAGTCAAAAGTGGACAAAAGACAGGACAAGACAGCGAGCCGAGAGCGCACCATGAATCGGGTCTTGATCACCCATAGAGGATTAGTACAGATAGTGCTCGTCGCTCCGGCAGCCATTGCAGACAAAATGTGAAGCGTCCACGGGTGTTCTCGCGCGAGCGGCTGGTAGCCCTTGACTTGCGCTGCCGGATACACATGGCGGATCACCTCGACCTCTCCGGAGGGCCGCTCGCCAAAGTGCCGCTTGATGCCGTCGTAGACGGCGAAGTAGATGGCCCACGTCGGGAGGTAGCCGAGGATGGTGGGGCCGAGGCCGCGGTAGAGGCCGCGGAGGCCGTCGTGCTTGAGGATGTCTTTGACGGTCGCTGGATGACGGAGGGGGGAGGAGGACGTACGTTGAGCGGCGGAGTCTACGGGGAGGTGCGCCGCGGAGGGCGAGTGGTAAACACCTCACCGACCACACCCAGGTAGCCTTCCTGTGGATTGACGGCGCGTTGGGCCTGGAGCTTGGTCTTGATCACGTCGAGCGGGCAGGTGGCGATGCTAGCTGCGAGGCCGCCTCCTGCGCCAGCTGTGTGTGCGGTAGGATTCGCATGAAGGCGAGATAGAGAGGGAGAGGCGAGGGGGAGCCGCAAAGGTGAGAAGGCTGCACAAGACTAGGCTAGGCTGGGAAAGGCTCACCGATCATGCTGTTCGCGCTTTGAGAAGGCATCCCTCGGAGTGGAGGCCGCAAGCAAGGCGGCAAGAGACAAGATGGGTTCCCCTCGTTGCGTGGGCAGCTGGGCTGTGTGGACGAGGATGGGAGTGTGGAGAGAAATGGCCGGGGCGAGCGGTGCTCGAACTAAGTAGAGGGAGAGATAGAATCAGAGTGGGGTCGGCTAAGCAAAATGTCCTCTGCCCTCTCCTCCAATCGCGTGCCGGTTCCTCCCGGGCGCTGCCTTCCCACCACAAGTTTGCGCACTCATCGCAGAATTATGACAATATGGCATCCTCGCTACCTACTAGAGTATCGTAGCATTGTACATAGACCGATACCGGAACGTGCCCCTGTCGTGACAAAGAGATGCTGCATCGCTTGAGAACCCTGCTTACTGTAACTCAGGGTCATATGGCTTGCCTTCGCGCGCATATCCGACCGACGCAGTATCCCCGTATATGCATCCATAGATCTCAGAGAGGTTGTGCGATCGACGCCTATATAACCGGGTGATTCCCTGAGCACATTTCCCAGCCCTACTCTCTAGCCTCTACACACCACCGCTACGCAAACATGGTCAAGGTCACCCTCAACGGCACGGTCCTCGCAGAGTCCGACAACACCAAGATCGTCGAGGGCAACCACTACTTCCCTCCAGACGCGGTCAACACCGCTGCCCTGAGCCCGTCCAACACCCAGTGAGCATCGACAGCCGAGATATTAGAGGAAGGGCCGCTGCTGACTGAGAACCCCGCTTCAGTACGACCTGCCCTTGGAAAGGGTGCGTCCATGTAGACCCTGGGCATACTGGACTTCAACGACTGACATTTGCATGCAGAGTCGCGTCATACTACGATGCAACGATTGGCGGGAAGACTGTCGTGAACGACGTTGCTTGGTGAGCCCGAGATGACTGCGGCAGTTCCTCGACCGGGCCTGACAGCAGGCAGGTACTACCCCGAGACCAAGGAAAAGGCGAACGACATCAAGGGTTACGTCGCATTCTACAAGGTAAGCCTGACACACTCAGGCTTCTTCACGACGACTGCTCATGCAAAGATACCTGATAGAACAAGGTCAACTTCGAGGAGTAAGCATGTGGATGCGACATCACCGTCTGTATGAATCTGTAGGCTTGTATGATATCTGGCAGGCTCAACGATCGAATGCCAACGTCCTTTCTGAATGGCAGTTCGTCTGCAACTTGCGTATCGTCAAAGCGTCAAGAGCATTATCCGCACTGCTATATGGGTATATATATGTATACGTAGATAACCAAGAGGGAACCGCATGATGATGTATCGTGAACATAGCGCGTCCGCTGACCGTTTGCGCCTTTTACGCCTTCGCCGCCTTCTGCTGCTCCGCGGTCCACCACTGCAAACCAAAGTTAGCGTCAAAAACAAGCGTAGCTCGTGAATGAGAAACGAACCTCGACCGTCCTCCGAACGCCCTCCTCCAGGCCGACCTGGGGCTCATACCCAAGCACCCTCCGCGCCTTCTCAATGTTGAAGCAACGCCATGCGCAAGTGTACGTGACGCGGTAACGCGTGAAGCCAGGCTCCTTCCCGACGAGCCACGCCCACCACTCCGCCGCGCTCGCGAGGACGAAGCCGAGCTCGCGGGGAAGGACCCAGCGGCGCTTCGTGTTCGGCTTCTGGAAGTGCTCGTCGAAGAAGCGGTACACCACCCGCGGCATGTCCCAGAACCCGGTCGGCTCCCCGTTCGTGATGAAGAACACCTGGCCCGCGACCTGCAGCGGCGACTCCTCGGGCGAGACGCGCGCGAGCGCGGCGTCGCTGAACTGGTCGAACTTGGAGCGCACAGCGGGGCGCTGCACCGCCGGCTCGTAGTTGGGGTCGTTCCAGTTCGCGAGGAATCTCGTCTGCGTTCGGAGGTGGCGTCACGTACGGTCCGAGCGGGCGGCATTTCGACGTGGGCACTCGATGGCGCTGGGTCGTGCATTCGATGGAGGGCAGCGCGACCTTGAGGCTCTCTTTCATGCGCTCGAATGTCTTCCGGTGAGGCGGGGCCGAGTTTGTCCGCCGGCGAGGAAGGATGCGCGTGCACGCAGTTCCCGACGTACGTCCAGTCAAAGAGGTTCGTGTTGTCGCCGACCTGGATATGGCTCTGTCCACGCTGCCACGCTTGGAAGAGACCAGCAAGGAACTGTCGGTCACCAGGGCTGTCATAATCAGCGTCAGCATGATTTGCGTGGGCAATGAGGCGGAGGCACGCTTACCCGAAGATACCAGCGGGGCGCAATGCGACAGTGTACAGGCCACCCTTGCCGTTCGCAGCGAAGCACCGAGCTCCTCCGCTTTCGCTTTCGACTCGTTGTAAGGATCCATCGCCTTCTCGAGCTGCGGTATCCGCTCGTCGACGTCGATCAGGTCGTGGCCGTCGAAGACGACGCCGGCAGAGCTCGTGTAGACCAGCTTCGGCACGCCGTTCGCGATGGCGGCGTTTATCACCGCCTGCGTGCCGTCGACGTTGACCTTCCAGTAAAGCGCCGGGTCGTCCAGGCCGTGCATGGGAGACGCAGTGTGTATGATGCACGTCGCCCCGCTCTATCAAGCAAGTATCCGTTTTCAGCCCTTCGTGCCCTCCACTACGCTTGAAGACACAACGCACCTTGCGCAGCGCGTCCGACACCTGCTCCTCCTCGCTGATGTCCCCGGAGTAGAAGGGCACATCGTGGTGGCGCTGGACGAGGTCGAACACGGAGACGGAGTCGCCCCGCGCGAGGAGGGCCTCTACGACGTGTCGCCCGAGAAAACCGCTGCCGCCGATGACCAGGTAGACGTCCTTCTTTCCGCGCGTCGTAGCAGTGGGAGCCATTATGTGTATTGTCCGGAAGCCTTGGCCAGAGAAAGAGAGATCCGAGGAGATGGGCTGGGACAGGACGGTGGGTGGGGGTCCGGGGAAAGAGCTGAGGGTGTGAGCAGCAGTCCGAGGGCCGGCCAGTCTAGCGCTCTGAGAAATACGGGTCGCGACAGCAGCGCGCGTCGCACCACATCGCACATTTGTTCCAGGGGTCAGCCACAAATGGGCATATCCTCGCCATATTTGGGTATCGCACTAGGTTCAGGGACCTGGAACCCGACCAACGAAATCAAAATGTTTCTGGGCAACGATTACCGTCCATTGGAACGCAAGAGATCTACACACTATGTATACAACGTTGTCCTACTTCTTCTTCAAATCTACTGTACCTCACTGAGGGCGAGAGTGTCCATATCGTGTAACGTAGAATCCCACCCCGCTGCTATCCCTCCTTTTCAAGCCGTCCTCTCTCGGCGACTTCGTCAGCTTCGGATACGTCTCCTCCCTCACGCCCGGCCCAAAGTCGAGCACAAACGGCCTCGACTGCGTCGCCCCAAACAGCCTCGAGCTCTCCAGCTTGATCGAGTACACGGGCGAGGGATCGTTCCCCGGCGCGTGCACGCTCCACCCCTTGTTCGGCGCGCGCACGTCCCAGAACGCGACGACGCTGTGTCGTGCGGTGCCGACAGCGATGTGACACGAGCCGCCTCCGCCGGTGGACACCGAGTAGACGGGCTCGGGCAGCCACGGGTCGCACATACTCATGACAGGGTAGAGCGCGCCCCCTGCGGGGAACGAGGATACTCCGGGGATACGATGTGCGCGGCGGGAGGAGCGCAGATCATGGACGTTTACCACGCCGTCGTACCATCCGGAGATGATAACCTGCTCCGACGCGCCCCATGGTGCTGAGGGCGGAGTACCGCAAATGCCATACACGGCGGATGCCCGCGGGTGGTCGTCATGTGTCGAGTTGGTGAGGATGTGGGAAGGCTGTTGGGAGAGGTGGGACTCATGAATGGAGTGCACCATGAGCGGGGTCAGGGAAGATGCACCGAGGACGGCATGTCGGTGCGAGAGGTGAGTTGCCCAGCTGCGGGCACGCAGTTCTATAAATTGTGGAGAGGGGTTGGTAGAATTGGTGAAGAAAGCAGCCGTGCCGTTCGAGGACAACGACAGCATGCGGTCTCCACACGAGGAGATGCTTTCGACCACCTCGGCACCGTGGAAAGGCCGTTTCTCTCTATAACTCGGCTCGATATGGATCGGGCCCTCCTGTCCAGGCTTGCACGCGGGCAGAACAACACGCTCGAGCGAGCCATCCGCGTATCCGACGTACACAGTGCGGTCGTATCCCCCGTCGGGGACGCACTCTATACTCGTGATATCGCGGGTGGCTTGCAGGACCTTGTTGGTCGTGTACGCGCACTCGAACTGAATGCTAGGCGCGAGCCGGGAGTCGCCCGAGCGCCCGAAGGTATAGGAGTATATGTGGTTCGCGGCGGCTACGAGAAGGCGCGAGGAGTTGATCGCGAGGACGGGTTGGAACTTCCCTGCCCATCGAGATGCGAGTGGTCGGGCGATGACGCTTGGAAGGGACCAGTTGCGGTCGGCGATCGTGTGGTAGCTGTGCCAAAGGAAATATGGAATGTCTTAGCCATGAGGATTATTCTCGGAAATGGCGTACGCGTATATACTCACCGGACTTGGTCATATGGACTCCAAGATTGTAGCGACTTCGCTAGGCTCCAGGTATGGCGCGGGTTTGTCTTGAGGTAAGCTTTCCAGCCGTAGTCATCGACCTGTTAAACGGCCGTGTAAGTGCCGGCTTACACGAATGATCCGCCAGATACGCACCAACGAACGGAAGTAATGTGAGGTCTGCGACAAACGGGCCAAATCCTCCACAGACAGGTAACGCAGGACAGAGATCCAGATGTCGCTGGGCAATTTCTCTGCAGCCATAGCGAAGAGCAGCTAGTGCTTCACAGAGCGAAGGCTTGATCCTTTCCAAATGCGTTTCGACGTCTACTGGGCCTGTCTGTCTAGTCCTGTCCGTGGAGATCGTTGGCGTATGTTTTGTCTGATAGTCGGGAGTTGTATAGCAGTGCTGATGGGGTGGTTGATGGCTTGCGCCACGGGGTGTAGCAAGATCAACAAGCGAGGAACAAGTGATGTTCTTGCGCGAGTTCGAGAGTCGCCTGCAGAGGCTTCCCGGGGTGGGTGGCTTGTCCGACTGGTGCTGTCCGTCGAGACGTCGAACGTATATAAGGCCTGTTCCGACAAAGCCTGGCTGTGCCTTTCGATGGTTGCGGCTAATATGTCGAACAGCGAGGTGACAGGGAAGACTGATAGTCCGTTTACCCAATCTTTGAGGGTGTGCCGCTGGAGGGGACTCTGAGCGATTGAAAGCGTTTCGATGGGCCGGAGCGTTTGAGAGTGAAAGGGAAGCCGATGTCATCCTTCTCATGCCCGTTCCACGAGCGTCTACGGTGAAAGCAGGGATAAGCGCCCGTGAACACGGTGGCGCGGGCGGCAACTGCAGCTGGCATCGCGTCTGCATTCGGCAGCCGTCGACCGCGGTGACCCCGGCTTTCTGGATCTCACCCTCAGCTGCTGTATCTTACGCCCGCCACATTCTACCGCACAGTCCAGTAATTCTTCAGCGTCCGCAACGCAGGTCATGCGCAGGGATGTCCGTATTCTGCTCGTCGGTGACGGTGCGTAGCGCGGTGTTGTTACACACGCGTCCAAAGCGCTTGCTCACATGGGACACGCCTTCATGAAGAGGGAGTCGGGAAAAGCACCATAGTCACCTCGCTCATCAAAGAGTCCTTCGTACCCCGTGTAAGTCTGTGTCGCATGCGCGTCATGCCAGGCGTCCGCTCACGGCGCGTCGTCTATAGGTCCAGCACGTCGTCCCGGAAGTCACCATTCCGCCTGAAGTTACGCCCGAGAATGTGACCACATACATCGTTGACTCTGGCTGTACGTGTCTCCCTCCCATCCTGCCATGACCTGCGCGTACGATTAAAGCTATGCACTCCAGGCGGACCGAATGACCAACACCATCTCGAGAGCGAGATACGCAAGGCGCATGTCATCTGCGTCGTGTACGCTATCGACAACCCCAACTCCTTCGACCGAATACCTACCTACTGGCTACCCTACTTCCGACAACTTGGTGTCAATGTGCGTCTCTCATACTCCCGGAATTGCTGCCATGGGCCGCTAGTCAGCGGTACCAGTCTCGATTGCTCTGGGACTGTCTAGGGCAAGCGCTCATTGCCAGGGCCTAAGTAACGTCATCGCAATCTGCTAATGCGTCTTCTAGGTTCCTGTAATATTGGTTGGCAACAAGATCGACCTCCGGGGCGGCGAGGTTACGAATGAGGCTCTAGAGGACGAGATTATACCCATCATGAACGAGTTCAAGGTATGTTTAGACCTTCACTCGTAGTTCAATGCCTTTCGGGTCAAACGCGTTCGCTAGGAAGTCGAGACATGCGTAGAGTGCTCTGCCAAGCTTCCATTGAACGTGTCCGAGGTGTTCTACTTCGCACAGAAGGCCGTCCTACATCCGACCGCTCCCCTCTACGACTCTCGAGAACATGTACGTATGGCATCACATCTTCTGCAAAAGGCGGGCAGTTAACGGCTCGGCACAGGTACTAAAGAAGGAATGTGTTGCGGCCCTCAGGCGAATATTCAAACTATGCGACACGAACAAGGACGGTGTTCTTGATGCCGCAGAACTGAACGAGTTCCAGGTGCGCTCCGAACCTGCACGGACATCGACAGAACGTCTTCTCTGACGCCGTCCGTCCACGATCAGAGAAAGTGCTTCGACACCCCCTTACAAGCACAGGAACTCGAGGGCATCAAAGAGATGGTCCGACAACATGCCGAAGGCGGCGTCCGGGACAACGGGCTCACTGAGGCGGGCTTTCTGTATCTCCACACTATCTTCATCCAGCGTGGCCGGTTGGAGACGACTTGGACGGTCCTTGCGAAAGTTTGGGTACGGCGAGGACCTCCGACTGACGGAGAGCTTCCTATACCCGAAGTGCGACTGTGCTTTCGTTCGTGTTTGACCGGGGTTGCTGATATCTATGCCGGCATAGGTTCGATGTTCCGCATGATTGCTCGGTCGAGCTCAGTCCTCTTGGGTATCAGTTTTTGACGGTTCTATTTGAGAACCACGACAAGGTGAATTGCACCGCTGAAATGCATTGAAGCATATCTCATTGGTAAATCCAGGATCAAGACGGAGCGCTGAACAAGGAAGAGCTCGAAGAGTTGTTCAGCACATCACCAGGAAACCCTTGGGCCGGTCAGAAGTTCCCGGATACTACGGTATCGGACGACACGGGGGCCGTTACGCTACAAGGCTGGCTAGCGCAATGGAGGTACGTCCCGTGCTCTAAACGCAGTGCCGTTTCGCAACTCACGGTGTACGACTGTAGCATGACAACCCTACTCGACCATCGCACCACCCTTGCCTACCTTGCATATCTCGGCTACCCTGATGAACCTCGGACCAGCGCGCTGCAAGTCACGCGGCCACGTAAGGTCGACCGGCGGAAAGGTAAATCAACGCGGAACGTCTTCCTATGCTACGTGTGCGGTGCAGCGGGGTCAGGCAAGACCTCGCTCCTGCGCGCCTTCGCAGGCAAGCCATTCAGTCAGGTATACGAGCCGACGAAGAAGATGAACAGCGTCGGTGAATTCTGTCGACATCGACGGCTCGGAGAAATATCTGGTGGTGCGTGTTGATCCACTGTACTGCTACCGCTGCGGTGGTGGTCGCGGCGACGATGATGGATCTGCGAGGGGGTTAACGACGATGTTTGTAGCTTCAGGAATTTGGGTCGCGGTACGAGGCAGAGATGCTCCGGAATCCGAAGAAGACGGACCTGGCAGATGTCATCGTGTACGTGTACGACTCGAGCGACACGAACTCCTTCTCGTACATCAGCAATCTGCGGGTAAGTCTTCCTCGCTGCTCGCTGGATGTCTAAGACGGGATATTCATCGTCCACAGCAACAATACAGCTTGGACCACATACCGACCTTGTTCGTCGCAACAAAGTCGGATCTAGACCTCGCGCTACAGGTTCGTTGATTTGATTCGCAATGTCCGTCAGAAGGGTGCTCATGCAACGTGTTGACGGTTAGAGACACGAGGTGCAACCCGACGTCTACTGCCGGCGTTTATCGCTGCAAGCACCAATCGCGGTGAGCGTAAAGACGGGCCAAACGGCGGACGTGTTCCACGCCATATGCAGAGTTGCGATGAATCCGTGAGTCTTTGCCTCACTTTGTCCTGCCCTTGCAGACATGCGGCGGTATATATTGACCAGGTCGTTGTGCGCACAGGAACTCTGCTATCCCCGGCGGCGCAGATCGTGCGTTGTCTGCTGCAGCACGCCTGAGGACGTACATCACGATAGCGTCGATGATGGGCGGCCTCTCGGCTGGGCTGTATCTCGTCTATCGGACATTTGCACGACCAGGAGGCGGCGGGCAGGGTGGATGGACGGCAACATCGTGGCTCGCGTGGTTGATCGGTGGTGGGACTGCAGGGAGACGCGAGCTCTGAGCCTGAGGGTGACCTCTTCGTGTACTTCGCGTGCTTTGGCCCCTGTGCATTTCTCGCTATGGACGATCGGCATGCATTGCCAGTTGATTACTCCAGGATCCCGTATAGAGGTAGCTTCTGAGTTGCAGTTGAGTGCGCTGGGGGCGAGGATCCGGGAGCAAATGGGCGAGAGTGAGATTATGAAGATGGCGATCTGTTGGGCGGCTATAGATGGTTGACGATCACCTGGCGCACGGCGCAGGCGTGGCGTCAGTATAGTATGACATAGCCTCCCATTTACGGTACTTACTTATGCAACCCACAATAGCCCTCTCGCCCGTTCCTGCCTGTTTGTCTGCTACCACCACCTCGCTTTGCCCACTGCACGTCTTCACGCGTTTCTGCTGACGAATACCACGCATCTGACGCATCTACAAGAGAATCGAACAATTGGATCACACCCGTCTCGCACTTTGTGAACGATACCCATCATGGATACCGACATGGACTTCGACGCTGGTGCTTCTGCACCGGCCTTGCAACCCGCGTTTGAGCCCCAGCCCCCGATGGCCCCGCCTGTGCTTGACGATAACCGAAAGATGCTGTGAGTGGTCTCTCTCTGGATTCCGATCTACCGCTTCTCCGCCGCGACGGTGGGGCCCCCGCCGCATTCCAAGGACGCCTGCTCACTGCGCCGCTCTCCCTCTCAGCGATCTTGTCTTCGTGCAGGACTGCACGGGCTCGCAGGGCAGCTACATCGCCTCTGCAACGAAGAACATCGAGGAGATTTGTAACCACATCTACGAGTCCGGCAAGCTGCAGGCGCGGGAGGACCTCCGCATCGGCCTCATCGCCTACCGCGACCACCCCCCTCAGGATCATACCTACGTCACGAAGAACTTCGGCTTCTCGTCCGACGTCTCGGAGGTGCACAAGAACTTGTCGAGCCTCTACGCCTCCGGTGGAGGGGATGGACCAGAGGCTGTCACCGCGGCGTTGGCCGAAGCGCTCCAGATGGACTGGCGGCCGAATGCGAGCAAGATGGTCGTCCTCATTGCTGATGCCCCACCGCATGGCATCGGAGAGTACGGTGACGGTACATACAGCTCTTTCGCAGTCATGGTGTGGGTGGATGGTTCATGACTAACCTATGTCAGGCTTCGACGAGGGCTCGCCAGATGGTAATGACCCTCTCCAAATCGCCCGGACCATGGCGCAACAAGGCATCACTCTCGTAAGCCTTGAATGATATGGGACATCGGGATCTCGAAAGTTTCTGACGTGGCGCAGTTCTTCGTTGCATGCGAACCCGCGTTGAGCGGTTATTCTGTATGTTTGATTCCCTTGCTCCGTTCCGGTCACCTTTCTGACGTTTTTCCGCAGTATGCAACCGACTTCTACCAGGCGATCACGAATATCACGTCCGGACTCATGCTCCCACTGACGACCGCAGATCTGCTCACACATGCCATCGTCGGAAGTGTGCTCGAAAACCTCGACATGGAGCGGCTCGTACGCGAAGTCGGCCAGGCCGTCTCTCAGCGGATACTGGGGAACAATGAGAGTGTTGACGATGTCGCGCGTGAGCTTCACGAGCGGCTACTGCTCCGGAATGAGAACACGAAGCGGGTGGTCATCGAGAGCATCTACCGCGAGTCGGAGGAGGCGAAGCACAACGTCAATGTTTACACACAGGCGCCTACTCTTGCAGATGCAAGACCACACCTCAAGAGGGTATGTCAAGCACTTCCTGCGTCAGAGCGATGTCGTTGATGTATTATTCCAGGTACCTGGCACCCGTTTCACGGACAAATACTTGCACGCACGGATGGCGTCCTCACGATCGTCGTACTACGGCTCTCCATATCTGCCTGCCCGTCCTGCGGAGAAGGCCTCTCCCACTAAGGCTGCCGTGGCTCCCGCATCACCAGCCGCGCAAGGTTGTGTCTGACTTCAAGGCATTTGGTGCGGCGCCGACGGCGAGCGTGTTCGGCACTGCAGTGCAGTCGACGCCGTTCTCGTTAGCAGGTGGGAAGGCAGCATTTGGTGCGCTTCGTGGGGGCGGACGCTCTGCGGCTTTCGACGACGATGAAGACGAGGAGGAGGACGACGGGCGGCAGCGGATTGAGCTCAGGGAAGACTCGATTACTCTCGATCAAGTAAGTTCTCCTTGTCAGTTGTGGCTGTGAATGAAGTTAACATCGTGCCAAATCACAGGCGCGGCGCATCGCGATGCAGAGTGCATGGAGAAGCACCCGTGTATGAGCTCAGCGGACGCAGTACGTCTCCCGAGGCGTCAGTGACATATCGGGGATCTTCTGTGTGTCCCGCTGGCCTTCATGTCACCGCTGTACATGTTGTATTCCTAACCCAGTATCCGTACGTAGTTCTTCCATCCCTCCTGCCTCTCGGACGCTGCCGCAGTTGGACTTGCGGGGATATCCTCTGAGTCTTGTCATCGTGCTGACCTGGTTGTGTTCGCAGTGGCTTGGGAGGGGGCGTCGGCTGTCGTGCATCTCACCCGTTTCTACCAGCTTGCGTTGAGTCGCTTTAGCCAATTGTTTTTGTTTGTTATGTTTTGTTTCTGAATGTACGATGTCTGTGATCGAATCTGCAGTACAGGGTAGTAGTTACTACTCAATGTTACCATCGTTGCACCCTACTCAACCAATGTACAAGTAGAACATGCTTCAGGAGTAATATATGATGTTGCGTTTCGAGGCTGGGGATGGCCTCTTCGGTAGAACTTGCCTCGCGACTCTGATGTCTGAGGTCGGCTTGGAGTACTGATGAGTCCGAATCAGCCCGGGCTCACTCTCTATACTCAGGTATGTCGTCAAAAGCCTTTCATATGTCGTCCTCCGTTCACCATCCGACAGGTCGGAGCGCCATATAAGTCCCCTGCGTCAATACGAATCGGCAAGATATGAGCGCCAAGCTTCCATCTCCTGCCCCCGAGGCGGATCCGGAATTGTGCGGGACACAAGAGGAACGCAATGGCCATCATCGAAAGAGGGTGCGTATCGTTTGCAAATCAGAATGCCTGGCGTTTCACTCAGCTTGCGCAGTTCGTTCGTACATTCAAAAGTCCGGTCATAGCTGGACGACATGAGCGCGCGGCGATACTACCGGTTTTGTCTTTGCTTTGTGGGTGCTGATGCTATAGGCTACTCGCTCCGCCGCTTATGGCGGAAGCCGCATAGGGCAATGCGACCGCCCGTGGAGCAGCCCGCCAATCCTGCTATCTGGAGTTAGCTGAACTTTACCAGCCGCTCATCATGCTCACAACGGTACCATGGCGTGAGCGGTTACGAATCGATGGTACCGGTCGCGGTACCGTGTATCAGTGGCCGTCCTGGGATCCTCGTCCTGAGTCACCTGCGGTTCTCCTCATCAACGAGCGGGTGGCACATCCGAAGGGCGGAGAGCATACGCACTATAAAAACTCGACCTTTCAGTAGCGACCGACGAACAACTACTAGTAGTACTCGAAGACACCACCGCTCCGAGTGGCTCACATCTTCACCGAGCTGATCCTTCGTCATGACCGTCATTGTCAAGCCCGTAGCTTCCATGTCCGAGCAGAGGTGGGAAACTGTGGCCACACTTCGTCCGGTCCAACGGCTGACCCTTACTAATTCCCTGCTACAGTGTACAGACTGACCAGGTCAGCATGGCTTGCTTGGAGTCTTATGCACATCTGACATCGCATCACTTCCAATGACACAGACCTTCGAGGTGCAAGAGATCATGAAAGATTTCTTGTCCCGTGTAGGATATTCGGAATTCAACCCATTGGGCTCTCCCGGATGAGGGTCTCAGAGCCGAGATGACCGCAGAGGTCCTGTCCTGGAACGCGGGACTGTCCACGCAAGTCGTCGACGCGATCGTCGACACTGCCTGTACGATCGCGGAATCCGGGTACTCGTACATGCCCCCCAAGCACCGACGACTCGCTGCCTACTTCACTGCTTACATGGTCTACGTCGACGACCTCGGCCACCGCGACCTCGAGGCCCTCGGCCATGCCATCGGGCGATTCGTCTCTCGTCAAGCCGCTGGAAGACCCCGTCCTCGAACGCCTGACGCGGCAATTCCAGGACATGTACGAGTACTTCCCGCGCCTTGGTGCGGATTCTATCAACTGCGAGCACGTTGGAGGCATTGGTGGGGATGTACACCGAGTTCTCCCAAAAGGACGCCATCGCCCCAGGTGCTATCCTGTTCCCCGGATACTTGCGCGTCCAGACGGGCGTTGCGCGGTCGTATGCGCACTTCAACTTCGCGAAGGGCTGGCGCGATCCGGCGGATACATTCTACTTGCAGCTTATACCGTGAGTGAACCGACCCTGACCCTTGATGCCCTTTCTGACATTAATATTTTAGACCACTCGTGCACTTCATAAATGCAGTCAAGTGAGTTTCATTGGCATCTGTGACTCTTCGAACTCACAGTTGACGGTCACGCCTCTTATACGATAGCGACATGTGAGTACTACTAGCGAAGCACTCTGACGACCATAGGACACGGCTAATGTCAATTTCAGCCTATCGTTCTACAAGGAGATCTTGATTGGGGAAACTGACAACTACGTCCATCAAAGAGCGGCGGCGGAGCAAAAGGAACCTCTGGCAGTACTGCGGGAACTGGTCGACGAGACGCTGGATCATATCGATACAGCTGAAAAGCTCACATCATCTGATCCAGAGCTTGCGGCACTATTTCGTGGACATCTTATGGTGAGTCTCGCGTGTCTCCCCAGCTCACACAGCTATGTGACCGGGCTCGCTGACATCTGCTGGCTGTAGGGCTACATCGAGTTCCACTTCCGCGCAAAACGATACCACCTGGACGATCTTAAATGGTAGATCAAGGGCTTGAGGGCGTTATGCGTTTCCAATGTGTATGATTATGAAGTGCCTTCGAAAGCCATATGAGGCCGTGAAATCGATCCGCCCAGTCAATGTTGCTAGAGCGTGCGTGCGAAACAGAACAAGTACATCCAGTGTCTAGGGAATGTCGTAGGAAGTGGTGACGGCGGAGTAATACTGGTGAGGGCGCCTTGTCATGGTTTCGCCTTTTTGGCAGATGAGACGTCCGGGTTTGACGCTTTCTGCTTCTCCTTCTTTCCCTTCTTCTCCTTCTGTGCCGTCGCCGGGGTATCCGTACTTGTGTCGACAGCCATGGGTATCGCGCCCGATGGGGAGGATGTCGTGTCATCAACAGCAGCCTTGGCCTTCGCAGCTTTGCGTGCCGCTTTTTCAGCCTTTCTCTTGCGCCTCTCCTCCTTTCGTGCCCGCTTTTCCGCCTTCAGCCGTTTGCGTTCCGCCTTCGCAGCCTTGCGCGCCGCCCTACTCTCCTCTCCCTCGGTCTCGGATGCACTGCTATCCTTCGATGCGACTGCCGTCGTTTCAATAGCTTTCTCCTTGCCCTTGGATTTCTTCCTCTCCTTCTCCTCTTTCCCTTCCCTCGCCTCGCGTTTCCGACGTTTCCGCTCTCGTTTTTCTTCGTTCTCTTCACCCTTCCGCTTCTTACTCTTCTTGTCTTTTGGCTGATCATCCGGGGACAATGATGTGGAAGTAGAAGAAGAGGCGGGATTCGAAGGACCAGCCTGATTTGGAGAGCCATCGCGGGAGGAAGAAGACTGGTCCTCGCTGTCTTCCGTAGCAAGGACCGGGCCGCGGTAGAACATCGAGTAGAGCATGCGGCGGGCTGCTTGCTGCTTGGCTGCCGCCATCAAGCTGAGCTGAGGAGTGGCGCTCCCGCTCGAAGAATCGGAGGGAGTTGTCGCTCCAGACAGGGCGGGCGTGCCTGCAAGAGGTCGCCGATTGGATATGATACCCGTGACTGTTCGTCTCAGTTCTACGGCTGGCGTGCTGCCTTCATCGCTGTCCTGTATCACTCATGTAAATGACATGTGTCATGAGCATTTACGAAACGACGCACTGATTCCGCATTGGATTCCTCGTCCGAGTCCTTGTGTAGCTTGACCTGAATGCTCACGGAAGCAGCCTGGAATACGCTAATTCCACATTAATGATGTCCATAATCACACCATGATAGATGAACTAGACACTCACTGGTCCCAGAAGGGGAATGCATCATCACGGTCTTTCCCAATCCCAGCGAGCGTTTTCTTCTGTGTAACGGCGATCGGTTTGGCTATCGCGCCATTTCGGAGGCCAGTACCTTTTCCAGACCAGCCCTGCTTCACAAGATGTGTATGTCCGTCGAGAGGCATGGTGGAGGAGCGAGCAGGCTGCAACTACAGCTCCCAAGCGGCGGCAGAGGTGAAGGTCAGAAAAGAGAAGTACGTGCCCACGTGACCAAACGCATTCGTAGTGCGGGCGCCTATTCCACACGCGTCTCCGTCTTTCAACCACCTCCATCTCCGTATCACCTCCGGAACTGTCTCTCTTTCTTTGAATTGCCTCGGATGTCATACTCTCGCACAAGAAAATATAGCGCGGAAGAGAAGGAACAGCTTCTCGCGAACCTTGATCTGGAAGGTTCGTGCCGCCAGCTTCGCGCCAGCGTGCTAATACGAACATGCCTCACGCGTAGTGGCGCATAAGACCCGTCAGTTCGAGGAATGGCTCGCCGACGCGCTCGAGAACTTCCGCAGACACCAGGAGGGCCTCATACTGCGCATGCCGCGCATTGTGCGAAATGTCACGCTCAGGGAGTTCGCGAGATACAACGGAGATATCCAGGAGTGTGTAAAGGGTCTCAAACGTGAGCTGCTGGGAGCGGAGGATAATACCATCGATCCGAGCACGAGAAAACGCAAGTGGATCGAGTCTCAGGAGAATGAGGGTGACAAACTGGGCCCCGCTGAATCATCAAGAGCTCTCAAGACAGGTACAGTCCTGCTCTGAGATGAAGTGACATCTGCTAATTCCACCCTAGCCCGCACCGTGGCGGCCACGCCAAAGAAGAAACCAACATCATACGCTGCACCTACGACCGCGTCAAAGACTCGCCTACCTGTCACCAAGACCCCTGCAAAGGTATGTGCTCTGATTGTATGCACGTTTATGGTTCTCATCTATCCTGCGTAGTCTCAGGCTCGTCCACCTCAACGCGTCCCGTCCGGTGCGATGTCCCCAAGTCCGCAGAAGGGATCTTCCAGACCTCTCCAGTTTCCTCGTACGCCCTCCCGATTCGCCTCTCCTCACAAGCCTTCGCAATCAGCACATCCTGTTCGCCCTGCCTCTCGGGTTCCGTCCTCGTCAACATTCAACCCTGTTCTCCCTTCTGAAGCCTCGCATCCTCGATGGCCACGCAAGAACGAGAACATGCTCAGTGTCAATGGTTCACCATTGGCAAATCCCTATCAGCTTGATCTCAAAAACTGGTTCAAGGCCGTTACCGAGGGCGAGGGCGGGGGTGAAGAGAGTGGTGGCGCGCCCGGGGAGAGCGACAGCGGCCGTGGTCTGAGTAAGCTCGGAGTACCAGGAGCAGGGAAACTCAAGAAGCAGCGAAGTATCGTTGTGCGCTCTGCATCAGCGTCTTCAGTTGCTTCTCAGGGCGGCCACTCGCGCTCGACTTCTCAAGCAAGCACGCTCGTTGCCTCTCAAAGTGGACTTGATAAGCGGACAAGTGGGCCGTCAGGCACTACCGACGTGTCTGCCATTACAGAACTCTCGTCGGCACCTTCAGTATCGGCGCTCGTGTCTGTCCAGACCAAGGATGGCCACGTCCTCGAATTCAACCCGCTGCAGACGTCGCCGGAGGAGCTCGATGCACTCGAAGGCATAACTGACAGCGCGAAGAAGCAGGCTAAGGAGGATATGGCCCGATTGATACAGATCACGGTACAGCGGTGGAAGCTAAGCTAGGCTCGCCCTCTCTTGTATGATATTTCGTTCACCAGTTGTCGTTAGCTTGTGCATCATTCGGACCTATTCACACCCTCAGACATTTCCTTCGTACGCACCGCCATCATCCTTCGAATACATACCTGCTCTCGGAGCCCGTTCTTATCACTCAAATAGCAAGTCGACCATGCAGTGTAACCACACGGAGCCGCCGGCAATCATCTCATGCTGGCCTACCCCAATGACATGCATCTATTCATCCTCGGGGCGCTGTGCTGATACACATAAGAATTGAAGGTGGATCCCTCGACATAGTCGTTCTCGTGAGTTTCGGCGTCGGAGAGAGATCACTAGTGCTTGTCCATTCCAGCTTTCCTTGGCCTAAGCTGATCTCTTCGCGAAGCTAGTCGCATTCCATGCTCAAGTCCGCACATTCCTTCCGTGAGTGCGCAGTAGATATTCCGAGCCTGAGCCTTGAAATTCTTTGGATTGTTCTTCAGGGTTTGTTCTGTGCGGAGAGGCATCTGACACTGACATCCACGTACGAGCGTCTGCAGAGGGGAATGATGCGACTTGGTCGACAAGACCCTTTGCCTGCCGAACCTGGTCATTTTGAGAGAGTCCATCATTCCGGCCCCAGAGGAAGCCAGAAAAATGCCATTGAAATAGATGATATGTATGCGAATATTGGGCGACGAAGGAGACCAATAATAATATGTGAACTTTTAGGCGTGCACAGTAGACTAGTTTTCGACGATCCGCAGCGCGAGCCTGATACATGGCCGCGCGCGCACACGGTCGGTACAAATGGAGAGTGAGAAAGCAAGCGATAATAGACAGCGAATGGATAGGTTGACACAATGGCGAGTGTGCTAGAGTACATGGACGCCTGGAAAAGCCCGACGCAGCCCATGGAAAGCACAAGGTAACAGGGAGAGGAGAGGGAGAATTGCAGCGAGACACAAGTACAAGCGGGGCGACAACGACGATGCAGCTTACAAAACGACGACTTTGGCAAAACCAGCTGAATAACACATAGATGACGATGGTCCAGGAGAAGAGCGACAGGGATGCAAGGGGTCCGGGGAGCAGTGTGCTATGATGCAGACGTGGGTGTAACCGAGGGCTGCGATCTGCTTGCCCATGCGAAGAGCTGGCGGACGTCACTGCTGGGAGGCGTTTCCGCAGATTGCTTGGGCTCGACGAGCAGACTAACAACAAGTTACGGGCTAAGCATAGGTCCTGATTGATTCAGACGAACGACTCACCTCCGCCGGTAGAGATCCTGCAGATCGCCTTGACGTTGAGACTTCTCGAACGCGTCCCGAAGATACACCTGAACCTCAGGTATCTCCTTGAGGTTGTATGGTACCTGGAAACGCTGCATATCTAGAAAGAGAGACATGATCAGTGTTAGAGCTGACGACGGGGAACGGGATATGCGTACCTTGTACGATACGAGCGAGCTTGTGGTACTTGTTGAAGTTTATGAGCTTCTTCTCAGGTGCCTTCGGCGACGTCCTGTGTGAGGGGTTGCCCTCCCGGCAGAACGTCAAGTCGGTCAAGTACAGTCCTACAACCGTAGTAAGCAGATGCCTCGATGATTTGCTGTGACAATAGACATACCGAGGAAGGGAACAGCAGGTGGAGCAGTATTCCGCAGGCGCGAGCGGTACTCGTGGTAGTTCCGAGCATGGTCAGCGAGCTTGCGCAGCGCCTCGAGTTGAATCTTGTACTTTTGCGATAGGCCCTGCAAGCCGACATCGTCAGCAAACCATCACGACCGTCCGCAGGGAACTCTACTCACCATCCAAGTCTGATGCAAACGGGCGATTGTGGACGAGTCAAGCGCAGCCAAGATCGAACGTGGGGTGCTGTAGTTCCTCAAGCGAAACACAGCGGTCCGCAAGCTTGATGAAGAACTTGACGAGCGCCGTGCGCCGCTTCGTGTCTGGCTCGTTCAAGATGCTCTCCGCAACCCACCCAGTGATCGCCGTGCTGAGCGAAGTGACCGCCTTGACACGCGCAGGGGACGCTCCCGCGCTGCTACCACCGTCGAGGAGCAGCTCCTCGGGCTGGATCGCGCAGTAGAGAGTGCACTCCATGACCGTCAGCTGCCGCGCGAGCTCGAGCGGGTCGAAGTCGGTCACGGCGACAGAGGCGAAGTTCGCGCTGCGCAGGGCAGAGAGCACGGCCTTCGTCATGATCGGACGCGGGATCTCTGAAATGGGCCCGGGAGGGACGACAGGCGGGTTGAGCGGCATGCCCGCGTCGCGCGTGCGGTCGCCCTTCGTGGCGGCAGCCGCGCGTGAGACGTTCTCGCTTGAGTGCATGCGCTGGTGGATGAGCTCGAGGATGCGCTGCGACGGCCCGGGGAACATGATCGAGAGCGCCTCCTTCGTGAACGAAAGGAGCGTCGGAACGACTACGCTGTCACTGGCATGCCGCCAGTAGCTCTCCACCCACGTCTTGATGAAGTTGGATACGCGCAGACGGACGGGAAGGCCCCTTCCGCTGTTGCCAGAGACGCAAGTCTGCATCGCACAGCCCTGGAGGCGGGAGGATATTGTACCGCGTAATCACAGCGTCAAGAAGCTCCGCGGGCGTCGTGAACAGGCGGAAGGTCATGAAGAAGACCGCTGCGAAGGGCGGCTCGACGAGCGAGTCAGTGCGGCGTCATGCGCTCCACGAGGGCTTCAAGCGTCGCGCCCACAAGCTGTCCGTCGCTGTTGTACGCCACGTCTTCTGGGGAGTGATCGTGCGGGAATGTCCACGGCAGCACAGCAGTACCGAGGCGCGACGCAGGGACGGGCGGGAGCTCACCGCTCATCAGCTTCTCCTCAAACGTCGTGATGCTCGGCGTCGGGCCATGGCCCTCCCACGTCGTGCGGTCGTCCTCGGTGGGCGCGTACGAGCGCAACGACAAAGCGTCCGACCGGACGGTGTCGAGAGAAGGCCGGCCGTCTGCAGGTAACGCAGGCTTCTCTTCCGTCGTCGCTGGAGTAACGGGGACCGGCTCTGGACCCGCTTCCGCGCCTGCTTCTGACTGCGATGGCGGTATCGGAGATGACGAAGGGACGGGAGAAGGCGACGGCGAAGGTGGCTCCTCGGTGATCGCGATTTCCTCCACCGAAGGCTTCTTCACTACCATAGTATGCTCCGTCTCCTCGATGCTTTGCGCCTGGATGGTGAGATCCTCCTCGTCGACGCCCTCCGCATGCTCATCCGCGCCGCCAACGTATGGTCCGTGGAGCGCCGCGAGGCTGCTCGCCTTGCGTATCCGTGGCGCGCCGATGCTGGATTGTGAGGGGCGCTGGGTGTGGGAGAACTTGCGCGGCGTGTATATGCCTGCTTCAGGCTCCCCAGGCGCAGGCAGCTGGAATACGAAGGGTCGTTCGCCCGTCGCGCGCTGCAGACACCGCTTGACCGCCGCAACACAATCCGAGCCTACTTTGAGCGCATCCGTGGCACACTTGAGGAGGCGCGCTTCTCTCTTCTTCCTCTCCGACATCTTCCGGCGGAGGACCTGAAAGGACGCGCACGGCATCGGCAAGCGTGCTCGTAACGTTGTACACGTTCTCCTTCGCATTTCGCAGCGCGGCGGCCTTCGGAAGCGGCACGTCCGGATGTCGAAGGACAGCCTCGACGAGAGTGAGTAACCGGCAGACGGTATCAACGACCTCGCGAACGAGGTCGTACATGTGTCCCGTACTTGACGCGTGCGAGCTGCGGGAATGAGAATGTGCATGACCAATGAACGCGGCGATTGTTGAGAGGAATGCGTCGTGCGTCGCACGCAGGGCATCAGTAAGCTCTGCACTCGTCGCAGGACCGGAGGGGAAGACAGGCGTCGGCGGAGCGCCGCTGGAGTCGCTGGACGAGAAACTGGATGATGAAGAGGAAGAGATGCTACTGACGGAGTCCTGCGCCGCTTTGTGCCCAAGAACGAGCCGCCGCGCAGGCGTCGAGAGCTGCTGTTCGGACAGCTTCCGTTGTGGACGAGTCGGTACCGGGGGGATAGTCTGTGCCCATTGCCACACGCTTCGACATCTTGAGGTCCCCGAGGCTCTTTGGGCGGGTCGGAGTCATGTTGTTCGTCATCCGCCTCGGTCGCGCGGCCATGCTGTTGGTAGATCGACCGGGTGTTCGGAAGTTATCCTCGCCCTGCTCCTCGTCTTGCACCAGTGTCCCATTCGCGCTATCCCACTGTCCATCAAAAGATGTGGATCCTGACTCTGTCCGCACGACCCGCACAGCATTCGACGGCAGGTTGACTCCGCACTGCACGGCGACGGCGAGGAAGCCGCGCACATGCGCGAAGAGCTGGCCTGCGAGACGGACCATAGACTGCACCTCGATCTCGCGTGCGTCTTCCGCAGCGGACTCGTCCGATGCACGCTTCGCCTGGGACACCAGCGATGCAAGATCGGAGAGGATACGTTTCCGCTCCTGCGCGAGGACGCCGTGTTGCTTGAGTACCAGTGCATCGCGCGACAAGCACCCAATTTCGGACAGCAGCGAGCGCACGCAGGAGATGATGCACGCCGTCGCGGGTTGGAAGTGATGGACACGGTTCATTCGAACTGCGTTCTGCAGAAGGGAGAGGCCGCGCAGGAGAGGAAGCATTAGCGGAGGACAATACATGTTGACTCCGGGGCCGAAGGTATCAACCGCTGTTGGGCGATGGTCATTCCGGGAGTAGGGAGCCTTGCCCTTGCGCGAGGATGAGCTCGCCCATGATGTTGTCGAGGATGTGGACATAGTCTGACTGTGCCCGGGGCGGGATTTCTGTGGGTCGACGCAGAGGCAGTCAGCAAATGTGTACAACATGGGGTGTGGGACCTATGAGCCGACCACAGGAGGTCAAGGAGATGGGGTAGCGTTTATAGATCGTAACTACGCCGGAGGTCGCAGGATGATACTGCCTAATAGAATATCCGGAGATGCGAAGATATGCTTCTTGAATGGCTGCAGCAGAATCGCACAGGGCATGACGGAAACCAACGATCCAGACGCGTGGGCAACACAGCTGTACAAGAGACCGAAGGAGCACCAAGATGAAGGATTCCATGGATCACTATTGCAGTGCACCACGCATCGCAAGCCCACGATCTCTGCCATCTTCCTCATATTGATCGATCCAGAACGATTGAGAGCAGCACACTGAAGGAATCCAAGCATGGCAATTCGCTGTTGTGCCCAAGTTGTGGAGAGAACAAGCCTCTTGTGCAGCTGAATTCACTGAGCCGGAGGCATGGGAGCGCCCCGTTTGTGCGGAGTCTGCAGCAGCGTGCACACGTTCGCGCGAATATGATGCGATGCATACGATGCGATGCACCCAACGCGTCAACATTCCAACTGCCCTAAACGTGGAGACTATGACTGCTTCCACGCGTCGTGGACCCACATCGCGCTTGAGATGATTGGTGTCACGGTTTTGGTCGCCGAAAGTGAGAGGATCATGACGGCGGCGCTCGGAGCCTTGATATATCAAGAAGCTCCGAGGGTCGCCGGATGACCTGACAACTCGTCGTGTTCTGAACATTGCATCTCGAAGCAACAAGTAACCATAGCCCCGAGCCTCTCGCATTCTCATGACAGCGGTGCAACAGAAGCATGCGTCTCCATATCTCCGCAGTGCGGGGTAAAAGATACCACGGCGGACATCACTCACCTTCCCACTGGGCAGCTCTTCCTCCGTCAACAAGCCGACCTCGGACGTTACATAGTTGCTCGGGAACCAGCCTCTCCTGCCATCGAGCTCACCATCCCACCACCCACTGGGGTCGCGGTTGAGAACATGGATGACCTGGCCGGCGCGAAAGCTGAGGCAGGTGACGCTCTGCTGCTGCGGATCAAAGTCGTGCATGGCGAGGACGTATTCCTCCTGGACGTCTTCGGGGCCCCCATCGTCTTCCGACTCGGAATCTATGGCACTCCATGAGGATCCTATGGCAGACTTGGCAGCGGCAGAGACAGAGGCAGAAGAGGCAGGAAGCGAGGGATATGCGGATGCGGCGGAGACGTGTGTAGATGCGCTCGAGGGTGCACGCGAGGTGGTAGACATGAAGGATGATGCAGAGGCCGCAGAAGGGCTACTGAGGGGCATAAGAAGAGCTCGCCGTACTTCGAGACGTAGAGGGGGTGCGAGGGCCATTACGAGAGGGCGCCCGGCTAGAAGGGTCCGCGAGGGCAACAGAGGTGTCGATTCTGAGGTGGGAGACCGGCATGACTTTGAGCGGGGGGTAGTGACGGTATCTAGAAATGGTATCTGTCTTCCAGAGATATTAAAAGGCCTATGCTGGGTGCGGATCGAGGGAGGCGGATTGCGGTCGGTAGAGTGAGACAGGTATCGAAAGCAAGTGCGAGAGCGGGCAAATCTAGAAGCAGAGACAGCGCGAGGGAAGGAGACTGGGGTACTAGATGTCGTAAAATAATCGTGCGTGGCGATAGATGGGCGGCCGTAAAGATGAGAAAGGGGATAACCGCAGTGCGGGCGAAGGGACCGCGAAGGCGGAGGAAGAGAACCTGTAGACTGAGCTGGGCTCACTTTGGCCGACTCAATTTCCCTCCGCACGCGCTCTCCAGCAGGTTCGTATTCCGTCACAGTCGCGTGACAGTCCGTGACGGACGCGTCGTTCGCGCGCTCGCCTGCCTTTCCTAGCGAGCCACTGCCAGTGCCCACCACTAGCTCGGTCCTCGCCATGCGCCTCCGCTATCACGCTTGCCCACAGCGCATCGTTGCCTACAGGTATCCTGCACAAGATTATAGCTCACTGTGGCGATCATCCGGTCCCATCGGTGCACTCGTTCTCACCGTTCAGTGCCTCCCTATGATAGTCACGCTTTGCCACTCCTGGAATCTGACCTGAATGCCTCTTTCCCTGAGTACGCGTTTCCTCCTTGGCTTTGACTTAGATCTTGCCCACGACGCCTTCCCAACGATCTCTGGCAGTCCCTCGTCTTCCTTGTTATAATACCGCTGGCTTTGGAGGCTCTGCTCCCGGTTCTACTCGTTGTGCCGTAGCGCTGGCAGGAGTCTATTGCTTGCTGCCATCGAAGAAGGCCTCTCAGTACTCTCTTGAAGGTCTAGGTCGTCTGGGAATTGCTGCCGCCAGTACGTACAGCGTCCTGCACCGTGGTAGGTTCAAATGAATCCATCGATCCACCTTATCGCTCCTCCGTCGACTTCCCATTCTCGATAGAGATCCGAGGCGCCCAGCACCTTATCGGCGTCATACACATGAATTCACGACTTCACCGTCCTCGTCCGGCCCCATATGTAGCCAGAGTTATTGACTCGGTTCGCCCCTGACTCCCCGAGTTGCTGCTTGTCCTCCTACCTGCATCACTGAGGGTCTCTCTGCAGGTCCGGGCTGCTTGAACTCGCGAGTCCTTGCTCTCTTTCGCCCAGGACGTTCGAAAATGTCTCGGCGTTTAGGAGGCTACGCTCATTCATCCGCGACTGACGCTCTTTGGCCGCTCTGTCCTGCTGCTCGCCGCAGAGCTCCTCGCAAACGCCGTCTGCTGGATAGTTTGCGGGATTCTATTCGGCCGTCGCGCCGAGACGCGTCCCATCTTGTCGCTCGCGCTCTTAGCTTGGGTCAGTACGCCGTCTATGCACCTGTCTGCATGTCAATGATGAACAGATGTCGCGTTTCTTCCCCTTCGCTGATATGCTGCTTTGCCGCTGCCCCACGGAGTGTAGACCATTGGTCTTCGACACGGTACGTTCTATTCGAGATCATGGACGGCCAGGAGTCGCAGAATGCTTTTCTATGGCTTGACGTACGTGAAAACGCCTCTGTGGCACGCTATGGACGCGGCCCAACTTCTGTGCATGGCTTGCTTTGGACTGCAATGTCATGGCCCCATCTCGATACAATGAATACTCTGACAGAGTGGACAAGAGGGTAGAAGAGTGTAGCTCCAACTTTGAGTTGATGGTGGCCGGATACGACACGTTCTGCTAGCTGTAACACAGTGAAAGTCCCTGGATTTGGGTCGCTTGCACCTGTACTCCCAAGACCGAACCGCTTACTGACGCCTCTCTCCCCAGCTCTGGACGCAGACCATATCAGGTAACCTCTCTCTGTATATCTGTACGTACCCCTTTCCCCGCGACACTCTTCTGAGCTGCTCGGGTGCTGATCCGCGTCCCTGCTCTCGCTTCGTTTCCGCTTCCAGGACGACTCGAGACGGTGGCTGAGAGCGTCACGGAAGCGCGATTGACAATGCGACACGGAGCCTCATCAATATGGGTCAGCTTCCGGTGACGTGCGGCCTGTTCTTCTCGCTCGGGCACAGTACCATTGTGATCGTGGTGGTGAGTGTATTTTGGGTAGGACGAGTTAACTGTGCTCGAGACCTAAATATACCGACTGAACAGAACATAGCCATCGCCATCAGTACCGATGTCTACAACCACATCGACGGTGTCGGGGCTGTCGGTGGCATTGTCGGTAAGCACCTTCCCCCGACCTCCTTCACCTCCTTCGCTCTCTTTGCCCAGCCTCCCCTTCTCTTTCTTGATGCGCACGCTTCTTCTCACATGATTGTACATTTCCATCCCTCTGGCCTTTCTTCCCTGCTTCATCATCTTGCTTCTCACGACTGATCGTGACCATCTCTGCGCTGCGTAGGTGCGGCAGTGAGCGCGAGCTTCCTGTTCATAGTCGGTCTCGCCAACTCCATCATTCCTCTTTCGCATCCTGAGAAAGCGCTATCGAGTGAGTGTGCATGTGTAGCTCAACCTGTGTCCCATCATTCCTGCGTGATTTGCGTCCTACTTGCAAGGTGCAGCAATGGAGGGATGTGGAGATGCTGGGAGGCCATTGTCTCTGTACGGCCGAGCGTTTGACTGATCTGAATCCATTTCTGCTACGCAGCTGAAGAAACGCCGTGCAGCACGCACCCAAATCGGTAACGAAGCAGGCGCGACCACAGCCAACGCGGGGAACACACACGACAGCAAAGCGAACCAGGACGCCAACGCAGTGGAAGACGATGAGGAAGCGGAGGAAGACTCACACGGGAACACGCTCATGATGAAAGTCATCGGCCCAATAGTTACCTTCGTCAACCGCCCATGGAAGATGTACCCCGTAGGGGTGCTTTTCGGATTCGGTATGGCGTCCGCTTCAAGCCATATCGTCC